>CM024619.1:6663406-7869440 GCA_014182575.1 Eucalyptus decipiens
CCATAAGACTGAATTTCTTGGGATGCCTGTGCCCATAAGAAATCGCAGAGCCACCCATTAATAGTGATGGAACTCTGCGCAAGGTTTCCTCCCGTGATATGAGTTACCACTCATTGATCACTTATACTACCCCAAACATCTGACTGCATTTTCCAACTGAAATAAAATATGACTACCGAAATTGCATTGTACATCCAGAATAGCCCTAAGAAGACATGATCCCAAGCGGATACTTGACATATCCCCCCTCTTCCAGGTCCATCACAAGGGAAACGAAAACCATGATTTGCTTTATCCGGTATCAAACGAGAGCTACGAGCAAGTAGAACACCTTTCAGAAGTATCAATACTGTTACATGAATCGTAAATGCATGAAGGTGATGTACCAAAAAATCTGCAGTTCCTAATGGAATAGGTAATAAAGCAACCTTGCCACCTACTACCACTAAATCACCACCTCCCCAAGTCAAACGGTGCTTGCCGTTGCACCGGGGCGGTTGCGGCAGGCGTCAAAGCATGGGTGTTTTGTATCCATTGAGCAAAGACGGGTTGTAATTGTATAGCGGTATCAAAAAACATATCTTGGGGTCGCCCTAAAGTGCTCATGGTATCATTATGAATATACAAACCAAAACCGTGAAAGCCTAGAAATATACATACCCAATTGAGATGTGATATGATTGCATCACTATGCCTAAGGACACGATCTAATAGATCGTTGTATCGAGTAGTTGGATCATAATCTCTTACCATAAAAATAGCTGCATGCGCGGCAGCACCAATTATGAGAAACCCGCCAATCCACATGTGATGTGTGAACAATGACAGTTGTGTACCATAGTCAGTAGCTAGATATGGATAAGGGGGCATGGAATACATATGGTGAGCTACAACAATGGTTAAAGAGCCTAACATAGCTAGGTTAAGAGATAATTGAGCATGCCATGACGTTGTTAGGATCTCGTATAGGCCTTTATGGCCCCGGCCTGTAAATGGACCTTTATGAGCCTCTAAAATATCTTTTATGCCATGACCAATGCCCCAGTTGGTCCTATACATGTGACCTGCTATCAAGAAAAGAATTGCAATAGCTAAATGATGATGAGCAATATCAGTTATCCATAAACCCCTAGTTACTGGATCTAATCCGCCACGAAATGTAAGAAATTCCGCATATTTTGACCAATTCAAGGTAAAAAAATGGGGTTGCTCCCTCGGCAAAATTGGGATAAAGTTGAGCCAAAAGATCCTAATTCAAGATAAATTCATGATATATATACACATTATTTATTTATTTATTTATTTATTTATTTATTTTTTCAGTGCAATTGCTGTCCTTGGAATTAGGAATTGTTAGAAAATACAAGTGCCCCGTCCCAATTCTTCCATGACCAATCGAAGCCAATGAAAGTTCGTTCGAGAAATTAAAGAAAAGAAAAGAAAAAAAGAACTTACGTTACATGATGCTTAATCACGTGAGATGTGAGAAAGAACACATAATCGCTTACTCGACTAATCTTGAAATAATTAATGATATGTTTGTTTGGGAGAAAACTACTTTTAGGAAAATTGTTATTTGGAAATGATATATTGTGTTTCAAGACATCAAGAATATCTCTCGATCTTTATATTACTAGAACGATTACACTTTGTTTGTCGACAATGAAATCATTGTGAACGTGTGGCTTAGAAATCTCTTGCATGTTGTATGAGCCGGGATCGAGCTTTCCAAATTACTATTGCACGCGTAGCAAGACCCACTGGCGAGTGTAAAGGAGCACCGTTTAAGCTTTACTAAACTTACGAAGTCCTTAAGATATCCGAGCTAACGAGATGAATAATTTCCCTCCGATCAAGACACAGAAAAACGAGCATTATCAAGGCGGGCTCATCATCTCCTAAAACCAACCAGTTCCTGTTCTTACACTAAAGAGTAACAAAGGACAATAGAATTTTAATCTCTACTGCACTGGACGCAACGGTTTTGCTTCTTTGGCTGCATTTTGTTTTTAGCAGTTTTTCTTTTTTCTTTTAACTCAATGACTGGTTAAACTCTCAAAGATTGCTCTTACAAAGTAACAACTTTTTTTAAGTTTGATTCCTTTCATTGCAAACATATTAAACTAGTAAGTTAATTGTATCTAAAACAAACTCGATACATGCGCGACACATGCTCGAGGTCTAGTTTGAGAATTGGGACAGAATCAACAACATAAAGGTCCTCAAGTGTATAAGCGATACACCTTTGATGTTTGCGATTGTTCTTTGTATGTTAAAGATCACTATTATATCTTTCTACTATTACGTAGAAAAGTGTCGAATGCGTAATTGCTTTTGCTGTTATTTGACAAGAATTGTGGCAATGAGTTACTTTATTGCCCTTGTTTGCAAAAAATCTGCTTAATTAAATAATTATGGCGTAAAATTAGATGATAAAGAATTGATTCAGATGTTACCACAATATGAGAGATGAAATCAAGGTCAAGACTTTAAAATAGAGTTCCTTTTATTCTGATGATTCTAAGTGGAAGTATTCAATGAAGCACTCTCTACACTCCTTTCATCTCCTTTGGAAGTTCAATTTTGCAATTGCACAGGCAAATATACACGTGAAAATTAGCGGAAAGGCCAAAAGCATGATGGCTACGATGTAGAGTTGATCGTAGCGATACCCATAATAATTTTCCAAGAAGGTGCTGATCGTCGTTTGTTGTCCATGAACTGATATCTCCTTATGAATGTCTCCGGATAGCGAACTAAGCATACCTCTAAAGGACCAAGTGACTGGGCATATCCAGTAACACCACCGCCACCAGACTGGAATTTGCTGCCAAAATGGATGATAAAACACGAAGTAAGATGTGTTAAGCCACAAATAATGTTCAGGATTGAGTGTTACTTGACAGAATAGCAAAAGTTTGATGAGACTTACGGGTCCAGGAATCAGGAACCCCGCGAACAGATTGAACATGGTGAAGACAGAACTCCCAAACACCATAGCCACTTGGTACGTCGGTGTCAGTGAAACAAGCATCATTCCAAAGTAATTGTAATAGAGCAATGTACAGAACATGGTGTAGAAGTACCAAAACACTTTATAGAACGAGACATAGAAACCCATGGCAGGGTATGTGATCAGCACAAACAGAACTGCTTGCAAGAATATGTATGGAACTTCAATAACCACCTGCAACATATTTGAGGGGCATAATATCATCGTTAGAATATAGAAGAACGAGAAATGTATCAGTATAGCCAAGAGAAGACATCACATAGGAGCATGAATTAGTGACCTGAGCAATTGAATAGGACCACGATGAGTACATTCTGGCAAATCGTTCTCTGTAGACAACCATGCGTTCGGTAGCAACAAATGGCAGAATGGAATTGCTGTTCCCTACCCCAATGTTTTGCATAAAGAGATACATCGATCCATATATGTTGAAAAGATCCTGCTCGTTGTTTCTTGAAAACAAAGAATCATGTTTCAGCATCTTAGATAGTTAAGTTTTACAAGCTCATAATCTCAATGTTTGACAAGGTATGAAAGATTTTTCCCAGACTAACTGGGTTGTATGAAGAACTTACATTTCCTTTCCTTTCTGCCAAAGGAGAGCAGCACACAACAAGGAACATGCGGTAATGAAAATCAGGCGCACCAGGTTGTATTTGGGGCTTCTCCAGTAGGTTAGATGTTGTTTCCACAAACAAGTCTTGAACTGCTCCCATCTATTTTGCTGGAAGCCTGCAGAGAAACACATTTCCTTTGTCCCAGCCACTGGCAAATTTAGCTCTCTCACTAATTCTCTGTTCATCCTACAGCAGCCAAAGATATTCAATTAGCAGACATCTTTTTTTTCCCATTGCAAGTATGAGAAGCACCATTTATTTGCACATATGGCATTCTCTGGTTAAAACTCCAAGTTAGCATCACATAAGAGACAGAAGCATTGAATTTTGCGTCCTTTGTGCTTGATGAGTGCTTAATGTGTGCTTCACGTGTGCTCTGAACATTGTACTCTTGTATGCTCACCTGCATTGATCAGATTCCTCATAAATGATGCCATAGTCTATACCAAGTTGAGATTCTATTGAAGGACTTGTGATTTCCAGCGTCCATGTAGCAGGGTTGTAATTATCCTTGATTTTTGGCACTCCAGGGATACTCTGGACAAGGGGAAATGTAGGGATTCAGTAGTCAAGCTTTCTCGATCCAAGTTAATTTTTTTCTTTTGAAAGTGTAGATTATAAGGCTATTCAGTAGGTTTAGTCAATTTTATACGTTTTTTTTTTTTCCTTATGGATGTATCAACTAGGTTTGCAGCTCATCATAGAACCAATTCATGCTTAATGACGTGCATATTATGAGAAAGAAGTATCAGTTGAAGTGCTCATGTCTGAAGTGTAACGATTACCTCAAAATATTCAATAAGCTTATGTGAATGCTCTCCAAGCTCTCCAGAGTATATCATTTGACCTCCTCTTTTCATCAGGACTAGCTGCATAGTTCATCAATTGTGACATGCTTCAGTTGGGTTTGTCACAGTTATTGATGTACTTTACGAACATATGTGAAGTGAGTAGTAAATGGAGTTTCATGCAATATGCACAAAAATTCTGTCATCTAAGGAAAATATCTTGTATAGCAGAATAGATTGCCACAGGAATGAATGCATCAGCAAGTTACCTCATCAAAAGCCTCAAATATGTCGATGCTTGGCTGGTGAATTGCACACACAATTGTCCTCCCTGTGCTAACGATATTCTTCACGACTCGCATTACAATGGCAGCTGCTCTAGCATCGAGACCAGAAGTAGGTTCATCCATAAAGGTGATTGACAGGTTAGAAACAAGCTCCACTGCTATAGTCAGCCGTTTACACTGCTCGATTGATATACCGGTCACACCAGGAACACCAACTATGGCATCTTTTATGTCATCTAGCTCAATCATTTGAAGTACTGTAGCCACAAATTCCTGATTGACAACTTATAATTTAGTAGCAATGCAGATTTAGCTACTAATTAGTGCAAAATATTAGCACTCAATATGTGATGCGAAAGACCTAATGTGGCTTTGGTCTGCCTACTGGATTTGATCAACATGAGAATATAGAGTGTGCAATTGATATGCTAAAATGTTTCCAGTTGAGCACAAGATTTAGCCGTTTATTGGCACTCATCTTGGGAAGACTGTCCACAAGATTTATCCAACAATTAGCAAACAGAGTGACATTTGTATCTCAAAGCGTGATGTACAAACAACTTCCTGTTTTATCCGCTTACTGAAATTCTTCATCTGTTTGTTCCAAGTTCAAGTCCTGCTCAAATATCAAGCAATAGGGTATCCATAAAGATCGGCATATTCTATCCAGATAAAGAAATCTTACTGCTCTTGTATTTTTTTCAATGTGGGCCGGCAACCTTAACCAAGCTGAGTATGCCACTGATTCCTCAATTGTAAGTTGTGGAGAATGTATGTCGGTTTGCTCACAGTAGCCAGATATTCTGGCATATGCGGCTTGAACTTTAGGATATCCTCCAACCTTAATGTCTCCCTCGATAAAACCTCTGGTTTTTCTTCCTGAAAGAACATCCATTAAAGTTGTTTTCCCTGCGCCACTGATGCCCATCAAAGCCGTTAGGACTCCAGGTCTGAAGGCTCCAGTAACATCTCGAAGAAGCTGTAGTCTCCTTTCTGGGAAACCTTGCTCTCTTAATTTCTGGAAGCATTTGAAATTCCTTTATGCCAATCATTTATTGATATGACATGCAAAACAAACACTTATTTTCAGCAACTCAAATGTCTCACCTTGGGTGTTTCGACGAGGTACTGCACGTTTTCAAATGTTAGAGTTGTTGGTTCAAATGGTAAAACCATCTCTATACAATTTCAAAATTGCACTGGCGTCACAAGGCAATATAAACAGATTTAAAATATTGACCAGTACTCACGAATGCATGATATCAACCATTCTTTCGCAGTTTTGATGATTTTTTCAATGGATGATAAGCGACTAACTCTTATGAAACTTCTAACCTCTAATTTTTGGCTCAGTGTTAGCCGCCTGTTCTCCTGGAGTAGGACAGTTAATGTCTCTGTCTTTATCCAGCTGGGAGAGCTTCTTGCTGGAGACAACAGCTCGAGATCTGCTTGGAGCTGTGATTAGCCGATAAATACATGTTATTCAGTGAATAGTGTTAACCCTCTGAGAGAATTCCTAGCCAGCATGTTCAATTACCTTTTGAAAAACTCAGAGCACAGGTAAACCCAATGTTGAAAACCATCCAAAATCCAATCAATGCCCCAAGTGATATCCAGCAAAAGTGGTCACTATAATCTAGACCATGCTGTTTGAGCACTTGTTGCCCCATAGTGCCATTAAGAGATGAAACCTGCAGAGGATCGTTAAGCCTGTTAAATACTAAACCCCACCATTGTCATGGGAAATCCACTCATGTGAGACTGGTTTGTTCTTCAGGATGTCACCTTTTTCCACCTCGGAGTGAGAAACTCATTTACTGAAACACCTATATCTGTATATGACAATGGAGAGAACCAGAATCCCCACCTCAACCAACTGGGTAAGGAAGCTGCAGAGAGACAAGGCTGCTAAGTTCCTATCAATTTGCTAAAGTCCGTATAATTAGAATCGATAAAATTGAACTTACGTTTTGGGATGGCGAAGCCACCAAATAAAAACAAAACAACTAAAGAGAATAGACTGCAAAATGCTGCAACAGGTGGATTTCGAACCATAGAAGCTATCAATCGGAACATTGATATCAATACTTGATGCAATAGGAAGAGCAGGAAGAATTGATAAAGGAAGCTGTCAGTCATGAAAAAAGTGAGTGGCTAAAAATCGTATCATCTCTCTGATATATCGAATTTCGGAATTACCTTCGTGGTTCAGGACTATAGTTAACTCCATAAGTAATAGCTGTCCAAAGAAACGCATCGACTAAAGACAATGGGATTTTCAGTATGGCCGCTGGAATGGTATAAGCCCATGCAGGGTAGAAGAAAATATCTCGTTGCTTGTAAAAGACACCAAGTCTAGAAACAGTCATCGCCAGCTCTGGAAGACCATTAATCATGAGCCGGAGGAGAGCATAAAAGAGGGAACCCATGAAATGATCCGCATGCGCCAAGTCGACTTTCATCTGTGGGCGCAAGAAGACAGTCACTGTAATAATTGCAACGACCACAAGCTGCAAAGAGTAACCACCAAGTCAATGAATTTTGCGTGCATTTCTCATTAACTATGTATTGTGACTGCACATTCTGAGTCCAAATGGGTAATTACCTGTGCTGATCTGAAGACATGAACAAACCAGTTGCGCTTCATGAGGAGCCATTCTCTTGAAAGGCACGCTTTGAACAACTCCCACTTTTTTAAAGAGTGAATTTCGAAAGATAAAGCACTTCTGTGCAGCTCAGTTTTCTCAAGAGGCCTGGCAAGTTCCTCGTCCAGTGTCTTTCCCATTGGATGCTCTTTAAACATTCTCACAAACACGCTTGGAGATATGAAATTATAGGTCCGGTCTTTGTGATGCCAGTATTGCGCCTGGTTCTTTTCGGTAATTACCTGCCAAGAATTCCCAAAAACAGAATATGTCAGCACTATCCCTGCACAGTTCGAACACCTCTTTATTAAGCAAGAGTGCATACTTCTTGGAGAAAGTCAGCAATGGCTTTTCTCATTGGGCACTTGAAACCACAGTGTTCAAAGAAGCTAAGAACATCCATCCGAGGTCCATGGTACACTACATGTCCCTGTGCCATTAGAATTACGTCATCAAAGAGATCAAAAGTCTCAGGTGCTGGCTGAAGAAGCGAAACCAAAATTGTGGACTCTGTTATGTGCGCCAATTGCTGCAAGCATGTAATGATCTGAAAGGTAGTGGAGCTGTCCAAGCCTGTTGATATCTCATCCATAAATAGAACTCTCGCCGGACCAATTATCATTTCCCCTGGAAGAGAGAACATCGAAATCTGTAATGAAGCCTAAAATTTACAGTGTGACATAGAAACTGTTCCTATAAGTTTCTCGTCATTTGCTGTTTGTTCACGTAAAACTAACCGGTTGTCAGCCTTCTCTTTCGACCACCAGAAATTCCTCTGTTCATTGCATCCCCAACAATTGTATCTGCGCAGATGTCGAGTCCAAGAACCTGAAAAGGCGTAAAATTGCAGCAATTGTAGCAAAAGTAGAATTGTCTGAAAAATAAACTTGGTGACTCCTTTTCGCATTGCAAACATTACCTTCAAAATGTAGTCTGTTTGAAGTGTTCTTTTCATTCCTCCTATAGAAACTGCCTGCTCATATGGTCATAACGTCATCAGAAGCCAGTATCGCCAGTTGTTACTGTAACTAAAATATCATAATGAACCCATCTTTGCACAAATATTAACCTTCATGTAAGTGTCTATGCTTGGCTCTGGATTAATTCCTGCTTGCTCCTCCCTTTTACTAACTTCTTTCAACATGTCTTCAATGAAAAGCAGACACAAAGAGGATCAGCAATGACCACCGAAACTAAAAGTAACTTCAAGGTTGGAGAACAAACTGGTACCTGCCCTTCCTCCTATGCCCTGAAATCGTGCAGAGAAATCGAGCGTCTCCCTCACAGTCATCTCGGAAATATGTGAATCATATTGGCTTATATAGGCTGAAGTCTTCTGAGGAATAAACTCATTCAGCTTGTACCCATTGTAGGAAATCTCTCCCTTGACCTTCACCGTACATTGATTGTCAATTCCGCTGATCTTATATATATGCATGATCATTTGCGTCTGAATATAGTCTAAGTATAGGAGCTATTCTTGTCAGAATGGAAAATCTACAAAAGACTGAACACCAAAAAGGTAGTACCTTGAGGGATTTCTCTGATTTGCCTGCTAATGCCTGTAATAAGGTGGTCTTTCCGCATTCTGGTGGACCTAACAAGAGTGTCATCCTGCAATATTTTCGAGAGAAAAGGATTACGCTGCACAGTAACATCGTATGCGTCAACTTTTGAATCTAAACGAGTGCATATGCTGAGCTTTAATACTAACCTCGCAGGCTTAAGGACGCCGCTTACGTTCTTGAGAATTCTTATCTTGCTCCCCTGATGCATGCAGCCAACCTTAATTGTTGGAGCCTGCTTCATAGAGAAAAAAAAGGTTCTTGGCTTCCACGTGTATGTCCTATGATTTTTACAAGAACGGTTTGCAATAACTTGATAGAATAGAGAAGCAGTTGCCTGAGCTAATAAGTTTGTTAACGATAACAAAAAAAAAAAAAAAAAATCAAGTTAAAAAGAGTAGTACTAATTCCTGGTAAAACTCCTTGGATTGTAAAGCGAGTGCAACTGGATTTTCCATGATTTTCATTAGGAATTTGTCTTGCGAAAATAGGTAATTAGTTTTCAAAATAAAGCAACAGTGCAACACGTATGTCACACCCTATCGACTGATGATAAGAGAAAGATTTGGAATTAGATGTTTTTAATGTATGCTCCATTAAGACATGGATGTTCTAGAACTGCCAATTTTCTAACTGGAGAATCCATTTGCATCGCGTGGCCAGTTTGATGTCCTTCTCTAATGTCCCAAAAGTAGAAGCTTATGTTATCCAAACGTACTATTCACAAAAGATAGTATGTTCTTTGACTTTAAAATTGTATCGTCCTCGATAAAACTTAGAAAACTTATGTCCTATGTTTTTTGCCTGAATGGATTGCAATAGCTTGATAGAATAGAGAAGCAAGTTGCCTGAGCTAATAAGTTTGCTACCAAATCAGCCAATTAAAAATAACAAAATTCAATTAAAAAGAGTTGCATTAATTCCTCGTAAAACTCCTTAGATTGTAAAGTGGGTGCAACTAGATTTTCCATGGTTTGCATTGGGAATTTGTCTTGCGAAAATTGGTAATTAATTTTTTATATGAAGCAATAGCGCAACGCGTATGTCACATCCATCAATTTACGATTAGTGAGATTTGAAATCAGATATTTTTAATGCATGTCCATTGAGACATGGGTGTCCTAGAACTGCCAATTTTCTAATAGTAGGATCCATTAGCATCACGTGGCTAATTTGCCGTCCTTCTCTGATGTCTCAAAAATAACCTTCTTTGAAATTCCAACCTTCAGAAAAAGTGCCAAAAGCAGTAGCCTAAGTTATCCAAATGCTGTCTACAACAGATAATTTGTTCTTTGACTTCAAAATTATATCGTCCTCGATAAAACTTAGAAAACGCATAAAGCTTGGAGGAGAGAGAGAGAGAGAGGAAGCAGATGGAGAAGATCTCACGTAGAAAATGGCCTTGAGCGCGTTCCAAAGAGTTGGGACGGATTCCCCATGAACGGCTTTGCTGTCTGCTTCTATGCGCAAATTCTGATATCTCACTTCCACGGTCGGTAATTCAAGACCCACTCTGAGAATTTAATGTCATATTAGCTGCAGTTTGTCATATAATATAATCAAAGTTGTCTGCCTTTTACTAGACATGGAAGGTTTGAACAGGAATTGAAGTATAATATGCCTGCCTCTGCACTCGCTTCCGGAGCTTCTGGAGGAGCCGGAGATTGTCCTCTTCGACCGCCTTCAACAGGCCGTCCACGAACACCCGCCTCTGTGAGTCCCCGAGCTTCGCCACATCCACCACCTCACGGCCGAGCACTGCCGTCCTCAGCCGTCAGTACGTCAGCAGCCTCTCGATCGCCGCCCACTGCAGCTCCAGCTCGTCGTCCTCCCGCCTGCAGTCCTCCTCGCTGAACGCTGATGGCATCTGGTCCTCCGAACGAGCAATGCTCCTGAAGCTGCTGGAGGGGAGGTGGCGCAGCGATGATGAGGAGAAGCGCCGGCTTCGTCCTCGCTCCATCTGCATGTCCGGCTCATCACTCGTCGTGGACGGTTGCGCCATTTCAATTCGTTTAGCTCTTTTTACGAGCAAATGTAGGCAAACGTTTTTCATATATAGTGAGAGGGGGATGCCGCATGAGCACATCAAAATGAGAAATGATTTCAATGTACTGTGAGAATATCAGTTTATTCAAAATTACAAAATATCAAGTCACAAATAATTATAAATTATTGTAGAACTCACTTATTTAAATATAGTTACATTGCTAAATACCAGCGAGATGCCAGTTAGGGCATTGAAAAGTTTCATTATCTACACACTGAACAGCTGCGTTTGGTAATCAGGATAAAATTTGGGATATGATAAGGTCGGATATAATGGAGATATCAGTTGAATAAAATTATCCCATGCAGGAGATAGGATAAAGGTGGATATAATTTATAATGTCCATAATATGAAATTTATTTTTCTCAAATAACAAATTTCTTAAATTAACAAAATTAAAATTATATTTCAATATAAATAATGTTTGATATCTAATTTAAGAAATTAAAAATTAAAAATAAAAATTTATTTTTTAATTTAATCTTATTTTAATTTATATATTCAACTTTAATTCTATCTTATAATAAAAATTCAATCTATAAATTATATATTTATACTTATTATATATTTTAGGTATTTTTGTATTTTAGGTATGTTAGTACAGTTTACTATTTGATAAAATTTTATTAAAGAATGATGAAAGGGGAAAAAAGAAATAATAAAGAAATTAATTTAAAAAAGAGGAAAATGAAAATAAAAAAAATTAAGGAATAGTGTCACGGAGATTTTCACCATCTCCATTTATAAACTTTTAGGTTCATTTACAATGATATGACGTTTATATTGAAAAAAAAAATGTATGTGATATGATGTGAATATATCCGACTTTAATACTGTGATTCATCAAACAGTTGATAGGATATATAAAAATCATAGGATTTCATATCCTATTCTAACTAGGATCCTATTCTATCTAGTCCTATCCTAGTTAGAAATCCGGACGACCAAACGTAGTCTAATTGAATTGACTTGACATTACAATTAATAACGTGAGTGTCAATATAGGCTCGTTTTCTTTGAAAGAGGTGGTGTGCCCATTTATTCCCACGAGGCTCCTTTTTTTTTTGTTAGTCAGTATTATTATTATTATTATTATTATTATTATTATTATTATTATTATTATTATTCAATGATGAGAAAAACCATTTTGATAGATTAATATCGAATCACGAAAATATCACATATGTGAATCCATGTAAAAAGTGGAGCAAGGCTCGTGGGAGCGAACCGAATGCAAAATAAACCATTCATAATAAAGGTGAGAAAAATCGATCATGTTTTCATGTTTCGCCTATCTGTTTAGATATACAATAATGTAAATCCATCACATTGTTTCTACTATCTTATCAATTCAAAAATTCATATTGCATTGTCAATTTGCTATTCCAACGTTGAATTTTAACATGAGATTTTAGGACAAGCGTTGTTTGAAGGCTTCGTGCTCTAAATTCAAAAAAAAAAAAAAAAAAATGCACGAAAAGTAAAATAAATTAGTGTGGTTTGCCGTCTGAGTTAGACGACAAACTGCATTCACCTGGAATTCCTTGAATCGTTCCGTCGTCCCCCGCGCGAGATTCTATAACGTTATCGAATCGACCTCTCGTAGATGTCGACTCGGTTCTGAAGTGAATTTTATATTCCGAAAGCGATGGAAGTCGTCTCGGAAATTGTTATTATCAACGCATGCACGCGCATCTTCTTCTACAATCGCGAAGATGCGGCTTGCCTTTGAACGGGCCGACGGAGCTTCCGGAGGAGCCGTAGTTGTCTCCCTCTATAATATTGCGGTTTGACAAGTCAAAGGTCAAAGAATTGAAAAAAAATAAATAAATAAATAAAGAAGACTCTATCTACAAAAGAAAAGAAAAAGGGTGCAGTTGAAGTTTCGGTTATTTTAAGCGCTTGCGCCAGTCATTCATTCGCCTCATCGGAGTAGTTTCGGACTTAGGCTCAAAATTCGAAATTATTGGAGATTTATGCGGTGAAGTCCAATTTTTGAGTCATCGAACTACGTCTGTATATAAAAATGATAGTTTAGGGTGTTGTAGAGCAGTAGGATTTTACGAATCTTGATTTGAGTTTACGATTTGCCCGAAACAAAATTTTGAAGTTTTCCATGCTTGATGAACAGTGCATGTCCAGCAACTTTGGGCTTGTATTTTTTTGGTTTTCAGCTTGATTTTGGAATGGTCAAGTTGGGGTCCTTATAATGTTGAAAGAGCTTTCTATTGATTGCAAGAATGTTTGAAACGAGGTTTGGTGGAGAGAGTTATGACATGACCAAATTTTGCGCTCAAGCTCCGCATTGCTAATGACTTGAATAATCACTTTGGATATGCGATTTATTAGCGCATGAGAGTTATTTTGTTAGTGTTTAAACTTAGTTTAGCTAAGTCATAGTTGAAATGACACTTACTTGGTTTTGATGTTATTTCTCGCTTATATGATAGGAATGTGAGTTCATTGATTCGAGTGAGCCTTATTGTTTGGGTTGGGGCATATCTAGGTGAGTGATGTTATCTCTTCTATGTAATTATAAACTCACGTCCCAAAAGAGATGAAGATTTGACTATCACACGAGTAATTGAAGCATGTTTGTTGCATAAAAGTCTAGATCGGGCAATTATTACCTTTTAATATTTGAGAATGGTTTTAAAGGTATTGTGAAATAATATATCACTATGCAAATTGGTTTATGGAATGAGTTCTAAGATGATTATTATTCCCACATGGCTCCTTTTTTTGGTTAGTCATGATTATTATTAGGAAAAATTCCAAAAAAGGACCCGAAGTAGACCAATTTTCTCAAATAAGGACCCGAAATGAACTTTGTGTTAGGTAAAAACTTAAAATTGATCAATTGTCTCAAATAAAAATCCGAAGTAGTTGAATCAATTCCAAATAAAGATCTGAGCTTACTGGTCAACCAAACATTCGCCCGCTATCAAGCATGTAACATTTATGAAGACCGGAGTTTGGGCAATTTTGTCCAAAGAAAAAAATCTATGAAAAATTAACAAATCCTAAAACAAAAACAAAAAAACCCTAAGTTTTCTATGGTCTCCCTGTTCCTTGTACCCATCCCCTTTAATCAAAGAGCGAAGTTCTCCCCATTCCTTATACCCATCCTTCGCAAAGTCAAAGACCCAAATTCTCCACCAGTTGAGGCACAAATTCAAAAACAAGAAGAAAATCATATGCTTCATTCTTTGTTTGCGAAGACCCATATTCTCCACCGGTCGAGCAAGGCGAGGAGCGACGAGAATCGAGCCACAACAATGACCAGGCAGCGATTTGGTTGAGGAGCAGTGGGGTAGAAGAAAAAAGAAAATGTAAACATCTAAATAAATAATCTAAACATAATTAATTTAGAATTTTCCCTTTTTTTTCCAATGACAAATTTCTGACAAAATTGCCCATATTTTAATTGCCAGAAAATGTCTACCGGCGAGCTAAGGTCTTCAATAGAGATTAACTTGATCACGCCGGGTCCTTATTTGATACAAAATTCACTTCGGGTTCTTATTTGAAACAATGAGTCAACTTCAAGTCCTTATTTGGAATTTTTTCTTATTATTAGTATTATTATTATTTTTTATGTTATTCAATGACAAGAAAACCCATTTTGATATATTTATATGGAATCACAAAAATATCACATATGTGAATTCATGTAAGAAGTGGGGCAAAGCTCAAAGGAGTGAACCGAATGCAAAATAAACCATTCCTAATAAAGGTGAAAAAAATTGATCATATTTTCATGTTTCGCCCATCTGCTTGGATATACAACATCTATCATGTTGTTTCTACTATCCTCAATTCAAAAATTCACATTGCATTGTTAGTTTGCTATTCCAACGTTGAATTTTAACATGAGATTTTCAGACAAGCGTTGTCCGAAGATTTCGTGCTCTAAATTTAGAAAAAAGGTACGAAAAAGTAAAATAAATTATTGAGGTTTGCCTTATGAGGAAGACGACAAACTACATTCTCCTAGAATTCCTCGAATCGTTCCGTCGTCTCCCTCGCGAGATTCTATTACGTTATCAAATCGACCTCCTGTAGATGTCGACTCGGTTCTGAAGTGTATTTTATATTCCGAAAGCAAAGGAAGTCGTCTCGGAAAGTGACGTTATCGTCTTCTGCAATCGCGAAGATGCAGCTTGCCTACGCACTCGCCGACGGAGCATCCGGAGGAGCCGGAGATTGTCCCCCTCTATAACATTGCGGTTTGACAAGTCAAAGGTCAAAGAATTGATAAAAAAAAATTTAAAAAAAAAAAACATAGAAAAAGGAAAGAAAACTCTATCAACAAAAGAAAGAAAAAGGGAACATTGCAAGCTTACGCTCTTTTAAGTTCTTGCGCCGCTCTTCGGTCCAATCGGAGTAGTTTAAAAGAACTACTATTGTTGATAAAAAAAAAGTGTGATCGGAGCTTGCGATCATAAAATAACCGGTATGCCTATCTTATTAGGGAATGGGAATAATCACGAAGTAGCTCCATATGCCTTTCTCGTTAGGGAATGGGAATAATCATGAAGTTTCTCCATATGCTGGTGACAGAAGTGGCCGGCCGTCATGCGTGCATCTTGCATGCATGCAAATATTTTACAAAGCCGGGCTCACTTTCAGGACTAACTGGGAATTTTTCCTTACGATTTGGATTTGGTGCAAAAATTCAAATTGGTCGACGTCATTTTTGAGAAATACATTAGCAAATCAATGAATTTGGATTGGGTCATATGCAGCTGATTATTGCTCCCAAAACCGTTGACCGAGCAAAAGCCGTCTGCAGCGCAACGGTTAAATTGGCGTCACAGAAACTAGAAAGGATATAAGATCTCGTTGACCAATTTATCCATCAAATCAAATGCTTTTTGGTCTTACTAACTAATCACAGTTTTTCCGAGGAATATTGCTTCCTTTCGTCCGCCTGCCATCATTCATTTATCAGAGTGGCGTCTCAAGATAAAATATATATGTTTGTAAATTAATATCAAAAATTAAATTTTTTTCTATTTCTCTTCTTAGTAGAAACATTAAAATAGGGATATCAATTCTTGTACGAACCATGAAAAGTTCTTTTTAGTTTCCTTTTCTATGGATAGTTGCTACGAGAAAATTCTGCATGTTGAAAGGAGAAATTACACACCAGTGATTTGCTGGGCTCAGAACTTGTTCTCCACCACCTACCTCAAATCGATTATAAATATCATCTTTTTGTCCTAATTAATTTGCTAACTGATCCATGGTTCGACCCAATTTGGTCCATGCATCAGGCTCAACCGTCGATAACATTCAATCACCTAGACATCATATTTGATTAAAATTGCACGTCACCAAATTGAGTAACTTTTTTTTCACAATAAAAAAGGGCATGTAATTATTAAAGTATGATGTTGGAGGTTAGTACGAATGCGACGGTTAAAATTGACCATTGCATCAAGAAACCAACTTAAGGAACTAAAACTGTAAAACATCGAGATGCTAGGTGGTATTGATACCTTTCGACATTTCTTGTCCGCGAATTATTCTATAAATGCGGTCTTCAATCCCAACAATTCAAATAGGTTATAAACCTTTATGATAAAGATCAAAGAGTGATCATACGAAAAACCCCTCTTTTACTAGTCCCTACCCGACATTTCTTCGACAGCGAAAAAAGAAAAGGGAAGGGAAGCTCACTTTTAGACCTGCACTAAAGGTTGGAGAGTAGCGAATCATAATCATTAAAGTCGGGAAGCTTTCGTGTAAATTTAGGGAAAGTATCTTGCATATCAATGATATCACGTAACATGTTCCATAGATGTGAAAGCTTATAACAAGTGGTTAGATCGGTAATATCACGCTGTGGTAAAACTTGATATTAATTGGAAATTAATTTATAAATAATTTATAGCCAAATATGTATTTTTTCATCTAATCATCGCTCCCATATATCGTGCCGGTAACTATGGTTGCTAGGAGTGAGCGGCTGTACATGTTCCATTTGGAATCTAAAACTTATTCATTAGAGCAAGTTCCATATTTTTGTGAACCCAGAGCCTACCCTACATACCTTGAAACCTAGAACCAACCCGTCATAGGTTCCAGGGTTGGTTTTACAGTTTACCCAAGTTCTACTTGTATTATTAATTGAACGATTGCAACAACTGGGATTCGCCCCAGTGGCCACCCTTCCAACATGGAAGGGAAAGGTGAGGGGTTCAAATCCCCACCTTCTCAGGGGGAGATGGGATGGGGACGCATAAATTTTAGGAGTAGGTTTCAACTCCCACGCCCTGCAAGAGGCAGGGCAAAAGTCTGAGAGTGAGTGTAGAGTAGGAATAGAGTAGGACTGACCAAAAAAAAAAAAACGATTGCAATAAATTATTATCTTTAATGACCATCATTTATTTCTAATCCACCAACCACAACTTATATTTAGACATATGAAGAATAAACTCTTGGTCATAAAATGGAAGCTCAAACTAGAATCCATATCATACACTCATATTGTGTAAAGACACAAACCAAGAAAACACAAAAACTTGTTCTAGATTCAGGTTCCAAAATTTTAGTTCCAGATTCCACATACCTAGAATCTAGAATAGGTTCTCCAATTTTTAGAAGTCGAAATCTATCCTAAATATCTTGAAATTTGGTTCTACCGATCTGGTTTTTTTATTCTAGGTTCACCTTGAAATCATGGTCTAGCCTAATTGTGACATCCTGAAAATTTAGTTTCGATTGGATAAGTTCGGCCTTTCATCAACGCAA
Organism: Eucalyptus decipiens; assembly: GCA_014182575.1. NCBI lineage: Eukaryota > Viridiplantae > Streptophyta > Magnoliopsida > Myrtales > Myrtaceae > Eucalyptus > Eucalyptus decipiens. The sequence goes on from CM024619.1 coordinate 6,681,128, forward strand.
CTATAGTGTTTTTCTCTAAGATAGCCACTCACAAGATAACTAGCTTATCAGGTGAAGTCATTAAGAGATTTTAATGCAATAGACTTGAGGATTCGACCAAGAATCGACTACTCGACCGCGCTCATCTACTGAGGTCATTACGGCATAGATATAAGTTGATCATAAATCAGAGATAGATCAGTTCGATAGAGATGCGTGGCTAAACGTGGGTGATTCCACTAAATTACAAAATTCTCATTGACCGGCACTAGACTGATTTTCCTATCATTTTGGTATCCTATATCCGTATTTGAATCATCAATATTTTCACGATAATCGAGAGTCACCAATGTGTCCAGTAGGTTCATTGTGGTTCGAAGAAAATCGACCACTAGTCATTTACACTAAAAATTTTCGAAAGCTACATGGTAGCTTAGGTCACGCTAAAATCGCGCCAGATAGAAATTGACCGCGAATTTAAACCTGATTTCAAAAAGTGAAAGTTTTGTCGTGTCATGATCTATTTTAGGAATGTCGACTCATCCTCCGAAGAATTTTCGGAGATTCGGAGATTTTTACGGAAAAATCGTTTCGGACGTTGCGGAAATTAACGGAAATTGAGTGGCCAAATTAAAGGAAATTTGGACTTCCAACCCGAGCCTTTGAGTGTTGGGGACTAGCAGAAAATTGTTCAGGAATTTTCTTCACCGAAATTGGACCTCAATTTGGGAAATTAAGTGAAGAAATTGATCCTAAAATTGGGAAATTCGAAATTAGGCAAGGGCAGCATTATTTTGGCTTCAATTTGGATAAATTAGTGGATTTATAGGGCTAGAAAGTATTATGAGGCATGTGATAAGGTTGAAGATAATTGGGGGGACCAAGCAATTAATTTTTTGGATTAGTTCATTGACTATGTCTTCTCTTCTTCAAAGCTTCTTCCGTACGCCTCGACATCCCCCTCCTTCGCGCGAGCATCACCCCCTCCACGAAAGTCTTCGACTTCTACTTCATTTTCACTTCTTGCAATCTCATCTTCTTTCTCTTCCACCGCATGCTCACCCACCAAGATTTGTTGCCCCCTTCTCAAGTCAAATTTTCTCAGTTGAGTTCTTTTGTTGAACCCGCAGCCATTTGTCCACGAACCAGCCTCCCTTGGTCAACAATTCCACCCACCGAAGCCCTTGGTTGACCGAGCAGCTCCGCTTCGCTGCCACTTGGCCGTTGAGACAACAAACGGCGCCCCCTCCTCTTGCGTCCAACACCAACGATCGAGGGAGCTGCCTCTTCGTCCACTTCTTCTCCTTCCAGCAACAGCGTCCGTGCCTTCTCTCCTTCGCCACACAAATCTAGTCAACTGAGGCTGCTGCCCCTATGTCCATGCGTCGTCAGCCCACGAAGCCGAATTCCCCAGCAGCTTTGCCTCTCGCCCTACCTAATTCGCTGCCTCCGTTTCTAGCAATGTGAAGCCCACGATCAGCCCAGAAAAGTCCAGCAAAGCCCATCTCCACAGTTGCTTCTGGTTCAACCCAGCAATTTCTTTTGTTGTTCGGCCCAGTAGCCCAAGTGATTTCAGCTCAGCCCAACTTCAATTCTAGCTCACTTGAAGCCCAAGAAGCAGGCCCAAGCCCAAGTCTAAACCCAGAAATTTATGTGAGCTTGCGAGGCTTGTAGGCCCGGCCCAAGTGTTCGTCGATGTTGCCGAAAATTCGGATTTCGGCCACCATCGTGGTATCCCGGATTTCGGCCTCCTCAAGTCAAATTTTCCTAGTTGAGTTCTTTTGTTGACCTACAACCATTTGTCCACGAACCAGCCTCCCTTGGTCAACACTTCCACCCGCCGAAGCCCTTGGTTGACTGAGCAGCTCTGCTTCGCTGCCACTTGGCCGTTGAGCCAACAAACGGCGCCCTCTCCTCCTGTGTCCAACACCAACTACTACATCGAATTTCTGCTTAGTCGGTTAATTATGCTTAGGGATTGATTAGATTAAATTAAGCATATTTAGGTGGATAGATTAGATTAGATTCGTTAATTTAATTATCTGCCAATGCATGTTAGGTGATTAGTTAGTGTAATTAGCAAGTAAATAGACTCTAGTATTTATTGAACGAATTTCAAAAATTTTCCGGATCCGTTTCAGCTTCCAATTAGGCTATAACGGACCTAAGTTGGATTTATTGCATTTATTTATTTATTTCCGTAATTATTTAATTTTTTATTTATATTCCGAAAATTCAACCAGGATAGCTAGTGGCTGAAATTTCATGCTGATTGTAGTGGTACTTTTTGTTTATTTAATTGAGTATTGATTTGTAAAAATTTGGTGAATTGATAATTATGTGGAGAATTTTCCCAAAACTGAGAGATGTCGGTGTTTAATGGGAAAATGAACCTAAGAGGTTGTGAGTGGACCTAGAAAGCCGCCGAAGTACGGCTGTGCCCTGTTGGGCCGTGATTTACCACCTGTTAGAGGTCGTGCCCACTAAGGCCGTGATTTACCACCGAATTTGGAATTGGTCATGCCTACTGGGGCTGTGATCCACCACCTATTAAAGGTCGTGCCCAATGGGACCGTGATTCACCGCCTAATAGAGGTCGTGCCTAATATGGCCGCGATCTGCCACCTATTAAAGGTTGCGCCCATTAGGCCACAATTACCACCTAAATATAGATTGTGTCCTTTGGATCGGGATTTATAGCCAAGAATTTGGTAAGCTATGCTCGTTGAGCCGTGAGTAAGAATTGAGATTGAATAGTTGAAATGACTGGAGAGTGGTCCTGTTGACATGTAATCGATCGAGTCGATTGATCGTTAAGTCAATCTGATTGACTGGATAATATGATTGTCAGTATCTGTTATTTGTGATAATGCTAGTACGAACACCTAGAGGGGGGTGAATAGGTGTAAAAACTAATTTTGCAAAATTTAGAGTAAAACTTTACTTTTTAGCCTGAGTCTGGTTAACAATAGACTTCGCAAAGGAAATCAGACTCTAACAATTAAATGAAGTTACGAACAAAATAAAGGAGTTCAAGGAAGAGAATAAGAACACAAGGTTTATAGTGGTTCGGCTTAAACCAAGCCTACATCCACTCTCCCACACAGACAACTCACCGGCTGGATTTCACTATGAATCAAAAGAGGTGTTACAATCGCACATCCTTGATTCCACAGTGTAGAGATTCTACTACACTTCCTTAAGGTCTCACCAGTATCTAATCTCTCTTTTGAGTATGAATTTAAGCTCAACAATCGAATAAGCAAAGTACAAGGAGTTTCAGACGTTGGAATTTTTCTATCTCGCACTACCTCGAATAACTCGAGTGTCTTCATTTATAAACTCCTCCATGCCTTCATAATCGTTGGCACCTTCCAAAGGAGTTCTTCCAATCCACCCGTTGGATAGAATCAATTAGAGAGATCTCGAGTTATATAAGGAATATGAAAATAGCCCACCAATCATGCTCGCCCATACAATCAGGATCAAGGTTTCCATATGTAGAACTTTCCAAATATACTTCACCAATTAACGGATCTTAGTTACTCGAATTAGTTTTAATACGAATAATAGATCTTGAGATGCCATCCCCAGTCGTAAGAACTTCTTTAGCCACACGAATCAAATCTTTAAAGATATACTTGCATTTGGATAAGTCTTTTTCGTCGGTCTAGAAACTGTCAATGAGGACAGACTTTAAGTCTTAAGTCTGGTGGTCTTCAGACTTTGACGATAGAGTCTAGAAGTCTTTAGATTAGACTAAAGGAAATGTTTTGTCAACTTCAAAATAGATAAGAAAGTTTTCTCCAACAATTTGAACTGACTTGCAAGAAGGAACTGAGGCCAATGTAAGCCCTCTAACTTATGTTGTGCTTAGGCAGCCCTCATGGCATATTTTCTTTCTAATCGGTTTTTAAGTGGTTGAACTTGCTGAGACATTGTCTCACTAGTTATTGCATAACCATTTTCAAGTCCCTAAATAGTTGTCATGGAAGACCAAAAGTCCCGGAGTCTAGGAAGGTGGAGATCGAAGAATCGGTGAACGTGTCTGACTAGTGAGACATAGGACAGTTCCCATTTTGTTGAGCCAACCTTTTGTAAACAACCTAGTTTTGTGCATAAACCTGATGTGTTTAAAAAGGCTTGTTTTGGTTGTGAATTGTTGTCCTGCTTTTTTATCCCATTGAATATTGTTTAGGGATTATTGATTTGCTTCCGCATGTGCATTTAAAAATGAATGGGTCAGCGACGCGTCCTAGGACGTCGCATTTAATCGACCAAAGAGGGATGGGCACATGCTTGGAGGATCGAGGTATGACACTAATGGCTGCTAGATAATATTCTTGAACAAGACACCAAACCAACGGAAATTAATTAATCGTTCTTGTGCTTTTCACCTAAGAGAGCATTGGAAACCTTTGGGACAGACGAGAAGGAATCATGTTGGAACTAGAATAGCAATATCCTCTATTTGTGCAGCTACGATTTTTTGTTTTTTTCAATGTAGTTGTTGTCCTTGGAATTGGGAACTATTAAAAGATACAAGTGGCCCTGTCCCAATTCATCCATGTCCAATCGAAGCCAATGAAAGTTTGTTCGAAAAACTAAAGAAAAGAAAAAAAAGAACTTATGTTATATGATGTTTAATCATGTGTGATGTGGGAAAGTACACATAATCGCTTACTTGCCTCATCTCGAAATAATTAATGATGCTTAATCATGTGTGATGTGGGAGAAAACTACTTTTGGGAAAATTGTTATTTGGAAATGATATATTGTGTTTCAAGACACTGTTGACACCTAATTTTTGGCGATCTGGTCATTTATTTATTACATAAAAAAATTATGGGTTAATTTTATCCCTGAAAAAAAAAATAGTTAATTGCATAACATATAGTTTTAGGTGCATTTATTTTTAATTTGCATTTATATTGGGCCGGTGACGGATGGGTTCGAATCGATGCTTCAGAAACTTTAATTTGATGAGTCCGGCTAAGCCCATGAAGAGAGCAAATTAGCCCAAGCCCGTATCCTTGGGGAGATTTTATAGATTTATCTTTGTGATATTTCAATTCAAAAGCAAATATTGCGTTTGGAAAAAAAAAATTGTGGATATGATTTTGGAAAATTAAAAAAACCTAATCAATGGCCTATAAATAGATTAAATATGCGTAGGGTTTCGGGGGGCCACATAATAGAAACAGACGGCCACAAAAAAAAGAGAACTCACGTTCTCCACGGTGAGGGTCGGGAAATCAGAAATCTCAAAGCATATTGAGAGAAAACAAGTTGAGAAGAGAGAGAGGAGCCTCATGGCCGAATACCCTCGGCTGTGCGACCCTTGCGTTCGAGACTTCCCTGATGTTGGTGCTGCCTCCCAGCCTTGACCAGCTTGCTGTCTTGACCAAGCCGCCTGATGCTCATCCGTGAGCCACCTACACTGACGATCAACGCTGCCGCTTCCTCCTCCGGCAACAATTTAGCACCTGCACCGCGAGGCGACAAAGCATCCAGTTACCGCAACAACGATGAGTTGATGAAGATGCTACACTGCGACGAGGTCACATGCACCGAGCCGTGATGCAACTCGACGGCCCAGTTGTGTCACCGATCCACCTGTTGCTCAGAGACTGCACCACGATGACAATATATTACCGCCATCGCTATTCTTTACCAAGCTGCAGAATTGTATTTTTTCTTTTCTTTTGCAGGTGAGTAACGCCGAGCACACCCACGGGCGAGAATCACTAAGCCAGTCCCACCAAACCTAGAGTCCACGGTTAAAAGGGTTGTTGAAATTTTGGTGAAATAAGTAAAAGAGGGGAATTTGTCTTCTTTTGATTGTTGTCCAGAAGTTATAATGCGAAAGATAGTCGGAGCTTCCTCACTGCTGAATTGCCCCGACGTCTTCGAGCCGAACCTAAAGTTCACGGTCAAAAGAATTACTGGATTGAATAATTCTAAGTGTTGGATCCATCTTCTTTTGCATGTTGTTCAGATTGGACAATAACACGTGGTTTTTGTGATTTTATTTCATGCATGCAAAAGGATCTTCCTTGGCCAGATGAACGTGAGAAGCTCGGCATCGCTGTGTTCTGTTTCGCAGGTCCTTAGAAGCTCGTCTTCGATCATTAATCCAAGCTAAAGCCAACGTGGATCCGCGAGTCTCGCTGAGAAGCACCTTGGGTCAAACTCTTCCATGGCCCCACGTTTGGTTGTGACAATCGCAAAGGTCACGAGTACGATCCACCGCTGAATACAGCACGGTCTTCCAGTCCCAAGCATCAGCTAACGAGTATCCAGCATCCTCGGCGAGTCTCCCTGAAGGTTACGGGCATTGGTTCTAACTTGGAAGCATTATCCGCGTGATATTGTGAATCAGGTAAGAATTTTGATTAATTCGTTATTGTTGCCCAATCCGTAGAATTGTGATGTTGTTCGAATATTTGATCGATATTGCCATATCCAAGAGATTTCTTGATCCCTCATAAATTAGGAAATTTTCCTAATTTCGCAATGTACATATGATTGACGGTCCGATTACACGCTCGAAATATGACCCGCAATCGTACAGAAAAATCACCAATTCGATCTCATGCTCAAGATACGATTCGTGATTTTATTTAAAAATTGGTCAATCCATTCTCATGCGCGAGATACAATTCGTCAATTTATTTCCCAAAATTAAATGAACATTGATGATATCTTGCTTGATTTGTTGTCGTGCTGTTCTTGATGCCTTTATTTGTTTGCTCCCGTAAAAGAAAAAAAATATTTGAGTTAGATTAGATGCATGTTAGGATATTCCTTGTTTTAGGGTTATCTTGAATAGGAAATTTATTTATTTCGAATTTCTTAAATAAAAATCCAAAAAATGTATTCATTTAGGACATTAGTTTTTAATTTAATTTAAATTGCATGTTTAATTATTCGCCAATTTTAATTTCGGAAAAACAAAAATCATCACGATTAAGGAAAATCAGAGTTAGAGCATTCTTTGCACGTCATTGCATATTAGGATAAGATTGCATGTTCAATTTTATTTTCTAATTGATTATAGGTTTAAATAACTTCTCCTAGATAACTTGCATTTTAGGGTTACTTGGTTAAGATAATGTTCTAGTTTAAATTAGGATTTGGCTTAACCTAATTCCTAATACAAATTAGATAATATCTTAATTTAGGTAGATAATTTTCGCATTTTTCTAATTTCGAATTCCATGGAAAATACCAAAAATTACCTTAGAATAAATCAATTTCATTCATTAGGAGAGATTGCATTTTATTTACGTCATATAGCTAGGTCATGTTGCCATGTCATATCATTTCATGTTAAATTAGTAGCATGCTTTGCATAAGGCATGATTCTCATTAAATAAGTGAAAACCAAACAAAAAAAAGAAGAAAAATTGCGTGTTAATTAGAAATTATATCTAGGACTGTTGATGTGAATTCTGATCTAACATTACAGATGCTTTCGTTGCTATGAGGTAAGTCTCGCATTTTATTTATTGCTTTACTTGGGTGTTAAATTGATGGTGTGCGCACCCACATGACAACCTCACATGTTAGGGAAATAAATTTAAAATCAATCCAAACTATCTGCCAAACATTTTTTTGCAAAATAAAAGAGAAAGGTACCGAAAGGGCGTTAGAGAAATCCAGCGTAATCAAATCTCCGAATCCATAAATCTTTGGTTCATAGGAGTAAAGTAAATTTCCCGTTACTTTACTTGGGTTTCTAATCGACCCACCAAAAATAGATTAGTGGCGACTCCTAGTTAAAAATCAATTGCATGTTAAAAATTTGAACCTAAGTCGCGAATTGGTATGGGCTTGGGAGAGCCCGAGCTAAGTCTAAACTTAGCAATCCATTAGCCAAACCCTAGATAGTTCACACCCGAAAAAATTGGTCGCGATAGACACCCAGAAAATCTCTCCATCTATATGTTATTAAAACAATTACACTTTGTTTGTCGACAAGAAATCATCTCGAACGTGTGGCTCGGAAATCTCTTCCATGTTGTATGAGCCGGAATCGAGCTTCCCAACTTACTATTGCACGCGTAGCAAGACCCACTGACGAGTGTAAAGGAGCACTTTTAAGCATTACTAAGCTTACGAAGTCCTTAAGATTTCCGAGCTAACAAGATGAATAATTTTCCTCCGACCAAGACACAGAAAAATGAGCATTATCAAGGCGGTTCATCATCTCCTAAAACCAACCAGTTCCTGTTCTTACACTAAAGAGTAACAAAGGACAATAGAATGTTAATCTCTACCGCTCTGGACGCAACGGTTTTGCTTCTTTGGCTACATTTTCATTTTAGCAGCTTTTTTTTTTTTTTCTCACTCAACAACCGGTTAAACTCTCAAAGATTGCTCTTACAAAGTAATCCAACTTTTTTTTAGTTTGATTCCTTTTGTTGCAAACATATTATACTAGTAAGTTAATTGCATCTTAAACAAACTCAGTGCATGCACGACACATGCTCGTGGTCTAGTATTGGGACAGAATCAACCACATAAAGGTCCTCAAGTGTATAAGTGATACACACCTTTGATGTTTGCAATTGTTCTTTCTATGTTGAAGATCACTCTTGTATCTTTCTATTAATACATAGAAAAGAGTTGAATGCATAATTGCTTTTGCTGTTATTTGACAAGAATTGTGGCGATGAGTTACTTTATTGCCCTTGTTTGCAAAAAATCTGCTTGTTGCGACCTCTTTTTTCTCGGCGCCCGCAATCGGGTACGAGCGCCTAAGGAGGCTAATGGCTCAGCTGAATTTATTAAGCCCGGACTCTCCCAAATCCACCAATTCACGACTTAATGGTTCAAGTTTTAAACCTGTAAATCAATTTTTAAAATGGAGTCGCCACTAATCGATTTGGGATGGGTTGATTAGAAACCCAAGTGAAGTATCGGGAGAAATACTCACTCCTGCACAAACAGAGAAATTAGGATCGGGGACTTGATTACACTAGTTAATCACTAATGCCCTTTCGATACCTAATCTTGTTTAAACCTTGAATTTTTTTGGATATTTGAGGGATTTTCCATGCATCTTTGGGAGGAAAAATATTTTTTGGGTCTTTTCGTACTCTTTTCGACAAAAAAGGGATTTTTTTTTTCGATTTTTGGTATTTTTGGAAAAATACAAGTCATTTTAGCTTTTTTTTGAATTTTTTTGGCTTTTTCATGAATTTTTGGCTTTTTTTATTTTTGGCATTTTTTGGAATATTTTTTATTTTTTATTTTTCAGAAAATAAAATATTTTTTAATATTTTTCAATATTTTGGAAAATAAATTATTTTTTATTTTTCTCGATTTTTTGGAAATTAAGACATTTTTCGACATTTTTAAATATTTTTCGATTTTCTGGAAATTAAAACATTTTTTAATATTTTTAGAAAATAAAACATTTTTTGATTTTTTTGAGAATAAAATATTTATTAGTTATTATTTATTTAAAAATATTATAAAAACCGACCCGAGTCGGATCCGCGGGTTGGGTCCAATCCGGGCCGATGAACCAAACGCGCGGGCCCAACTCGGATTTTTCGCCCTTTTTTTTTTTTTTTTGATGAAACGGCGTCGTGGCCGAGTGTTTGGATACGCCCGGCCCGACCCGACGACCCGCACCACGACCCGGCTTCGCTACGAAAACCCTACCCGGATCCGACCCGACTCTCGACCCAACCTCCGCCGCCCCCGGGATTTACGGAATCCCTACCCGATTCCCGATCCGGGTCCGACCCGACAACCCAAGGTCGCAACCCGGAAAATCGGGAACCCTAGGGTTTCTGAATCGCAACGCCAAGGAGGGAGAGGACCGAGGCGCAGCGGCGACGGTGGCGGCGGCGACAGCGGCGACGGCGGCGATGACTGGACTAGGAGAGGGAGATGGCGATGGCGACATCACGATACCTGTTCGTGGCAACGGCGTGACGGGGGCGGCGACGACGGCGAGATCCACGCGAATCTCCTCTTGTTTCTCTCTCTCTCGAGCTCGCTCTTCGAGCTCCCCAAAGTCTCTCGAGGACCCCTCCGAGATCACCACACCACGGCCGGCCTACACTCGAGCTCCCCGAAGTCTCTCAGGGGACCCCGAGCTCCGGTGGCCTCTCTCTCTCTCTTTCTCTATCTATGTCTCACCGGCAGAACTTCTCCCTCTCCGGCCGCGAGCCTTCGGATCTGGGCTTGCTCGACCTCGGTTCCCCTTCTGAAGTCTCTCAGCAGGAAGCTCGAAGCTTTGCAGCCTTCGATCGTTCTCGACGTGCTTTCTCGATGACGGAAACGGGGGCCTATTTATAGGCGAGGGGGCGAGCGGTCGACGGAGCTTCGACCGCCGATCTTTGCAAGTCGAATGGCCTCTGCCGGCCGAACCGGCGTCCCATCCGCCACCTGTCCGCCAGCTGCCCCCACGCGTGTCGCCGTCCGTCCGCTCATCCGACGCCGTGCCCTCTGCACGTGCGCTGCAGAGGCAGACAGAGGAAGAAGATGACTCGGTTGGGCCGAGTTGAGGCAGAAATGGGCCTCTCGGGCCCATGTGAGGGCTGCTTCTGCTTCTTTTTCTCTTTTGTTTCTTTTCCGTTTTTTTCTTTGTTTATTTATCATCCGAAAAAAGATAAAATAAAATAAAAAATAAAAAAAAGTAAAACCTAATTAATTAAAATGAAATTTTAGACGTCAACAGATGCCCCTCTTTGAAGGTGAGCTCACAGAGGTTGCATTCAAAGACAAACTGATGCCTAAATTTTGTCCATATATGCATAGCAGATTATATTTTATTTGGGACTTATTATCCTATGTAAAAAGAGCAATATAACATTACATATAGTAAGACAGATAAGAAGATACCTGTAGTTACTTACTAGGAGTGAGTGAGATAGGGTGTGAGCCCCGAGTTTGGCAAGTATCAAGGCGTCATCTTACCTGGTGATATGAGGAGGTTGCTTTTCCAAGGCTCGAACCATTCTTCGGTCGCTTGTTAAAACAATCAATGATTTGTCTAGGACCCGAACCTTTCTTCGGTCGCCTTGACGGGAAATTGCTTCTCCAGGACCCGAACCATTCTTCGATCGCCTGTTAAAACAATCAGTGGTTTGTCTCAGACTCGAACCTTTCTTCGGTCGCCTTGACGGGAAATTGCTCCTCCAGGACCCGAACCATTCTTCGATCGCCATGACGGGAAATTGCTTCTCCAGGACCCGAACCATTCTTCAGTCACCTGTTAAAACAATCAATGATTTGTCTAGGACCCGAACCTTTCTTCGGTCGCCTTGACGGGAGATTGCACCGACCTTTCTCAGGGCATCTCATTTGTGGGTGCCTGATTTGTATCGACAACAGTTGGTACCCGACCTTTCTCAGGAGATGCACCGACCTTTCTCAGGGCATCTGTTTTGTGGGGGTGTCTGACCTTTGTCAAAGACAACAGCTGGTACCCGACTTTTCTCTGGAGGATGCGCCGACCTTTCTCAAGGCATCGATTCTGGAAGATACCTGGACATTCACAAGCATATCAAAGAGTACCTGGATATTCACAAGTACCAACCTGAAGGGTATTTGGGCCTTTGCAGGCGTCAAAATGGGTATTTGTCTGACCATAGGCATTGAAGGGGTACTTGGATGATCACAAGTATGAATTCTTGGGGGATACTTGGACATTCACAAGTATCGAAGGGGTACTTGATAATTGGAAATATTGAGAACATACCTTGGATATTTGTGAAGGTGTCCCACCTCCTGGCAATTGAGAAATATCGAGGGCATACTTGGGATATTTGTGAAGGTCTCTCACCTCTTGGTAGTTGGAATATCGATGACGTACCTTTGATATTCATGAAAGTCTCTCACCTCCTGGTAATTGGAAATATTGAGGGCGTGCCTCGCATATTCATGAAGTTCTCTCACCTCCTGGTAAATGGGAATATTGAGGGCGTACCTGAGATATTTGTGAAGGTCTCTCACCTCCTGGTAATTGGGAATATCGAGGGCATACCTGAGATATTCGTGAAGGTCTCTCACCTCCTGATAATTGGGAATATCGATAGGGTACCTGTGATATTCGTGAAGGTCTCTTGTCACACCCCGATCCTCAGGCACGCACTCATCCTTCTCACTTGGTCGATTTTATAATGCGATATCCCAGGACAATGTATCGCCGACCCTTTCATTTATTAAGCACATGCGGAAGCAGTTAAAATCCCCGGACAATAAAACGATGGGATAGAAAAGTAAGGCCATATTTTTCATATTGAAACTTATAACCAAACTTTTATATAGAACACAAACCAAAGCACTTCACAACTTTTTACTCTATCTCTATTCACATCAAAATGGAGATCTCAAAAGAAGATCAAATCTCAATCCGTCTAGGTCGTGCTCAAGGCCCCTCTCGGGATTATCTTCTTCTTCCAAAATTCTTCTCCTCAGGTTTTACCTTCGAGTTCTCCTTCCCAAACTACTCCTCCTCAGCTCCTCATCGGGGTCCTGAAATGTTTTCTCCAAACTGGGATGAGACTACGTCTCAGCGAGTTCTACCCCACTAAGCCCGATTAGTAAACCATTATACTATAGGCTGCCTATACACTCACAGGATAGAAGACGTACCTTCGCCTCAGATCCCACCTGCAAGTCAGTACAATTCACAATAGGCACCCAAGCAATCATATCACATATCGAAGCATCGATCAAATCGACCTAGTCGATTATATGCCAACAAGACCACTCACAGTCATTTCCATTCAATCAATCAATTCACGACATCAAATCAAAGCAATGATCAATCGACCTAGTCGATTTCACGACAGCCTGACCATTTCCCGGTCATTCAAGCTATTGCTATTCAGTCTCAACTAATAAAACCAATCACCGAGCCACGTGCTCTTTAAAATGTCATTTTGAATCAGCGAGCCCACGTGCATTCTCCAAGATGCCAAATGCATCAGACATCGAATGCCCAAATTACCGAGCGTGTCTCTTCAAGATGCCAAATGTACTCATTGAGACCACGTGCATTCTCCGAGGTAATGCATCAAATTACCGAGCCCACGTGTCTCTTTCAAGATGCCACACTTAATCATCGAGCCGCATGCATTCTCCAAGGCGACATACTTCGTCACCGAGCCATGTGCATTCTCCGAGGTGATATATATATATTTAGTCACCGAGCCACATGCATTCTCCAAGGTGACATATTTCGTCACCAAGCCATGTGCATTCTCCGAGGTGACATATCTAATCATCAGGCCCCGTGCCTTTCATGATGATTCATCCCATTTCTAAAGTAATTATCCACAACCTTAATTCGTACTCAATTTACCCAAATAATCGATTTAGGAACATATCCTAAATATCCACAATTAAATCAATTTGGCACAATTTAAAGCTCAAATAAATAAATGGACTACGCCACAACAATCAGCACGATATTTCGGTCGTCCGCCATCTCAATCTTAATTTCCGAAAAATAATTAATTAATTAATTAATTAATTTCGAAAATTAATTATTAAATATTAAAAATTACGTTTAGCTCAAAATAAGGCCCAATTAAATAAACGGACTGCACCACGATCACCAGCATAAATTTCTGGTCACGGGCCATCCCAGTTGAATTTTCAGGAAATAAATAATTAATTAATTAATTTCGAAAATTAAATCATTAATATTAAAAATTCAATTTAGCTCAAAATAAAGCCCGATTAAATAAACAGACTTCACCACAGTCATCAGCATAATATTCCGGTCACTAGCCATATCAATTGAATTTTTGAAAAATAAATAAATAATTAATTTAATTCCGAAAAATAATATTTAAATGCCAATAATCCCACTTAGGCCCGAATCGCCAAATTGAAGCCTGATTAGGGGTCGGAAAATTCCCGAGATGCTTCCAATAAATAGTAGACCACGTCTACTTGCTAATTGCGCAATCAATTTATCTAAATCACATCACAATTGACTAATAATTGCTAATTTATTTTAATCTAACAACCTAAACATAATTAATTAAAAATAAACCAACCTTAAGCATAATTAGCCAACTAATCTGGGATTAGTGAGATTACTCACCAAATCGCGCGCAAATCGGATCAATCCGACGGGGGCGACGCAAGGAACAATTCTTCCCAAAGCACGGCTCGGGTTCGGGGCCCGGAAACGGCCCAAAACCAACCACGAACCCGGCTGGATACCCACACAACTGGGTTGCTGGTTCACTCCAAAACCGAGAGAAAGAGAGAGGGATGGGAGCGGCAATAGTTGGGAAGGATGGGCGGAGCTCCGGGGAGGCTGCACGGCGGCCGATCGGAGCTGGGCGGCGGTCCGGTGGTGGCTGAACGGAGGCCGAACAAAAGCTACAGGGGTCGGGTTGCAGGGGAAAGCAGCACACGCGGCCAGGCAGTGGTTCAGCGAGGTGGCGTGCAGTGGCAGAGCATGCTGCGTCACGCGGGCGGCGGTGCAGCAGCTCCGGTGCGACGGCGTCCAAGCGGCTGGCTGCTACTTCGCTTCTGTTTTCGTTCGAACGAGAGGGGCAGAGAGGAAAAGGAGAGAAGATAGAAGAGAGAGAAGAAGAGATAAGGATGACCGATCAAAATGAAAAAGAAAGAGAGAGAAGAAGAGAAGCCAAATTGAATTTGGCAAGGGGTGTTCGGTGGGGGGTTTCACGCACGAGAGAAAAGAAAAGAGAGAGAGAGAGGGAGAAGGAGAGAGAGAAAAAGAGATAAAATGATAATACTTTTCTTATTTCTTTTCTTTTTCTCTTTCCCTTTCCCTTCCTATTTTCTTTTGGTCTTCTATTTTTCTTCCGATAATTTCTTTTCTGAAATTTCGGACTCGTCAATAATTTGACGGACGATGAGACAGGATCCTAAAAATGAATTGTGACACGCTTGAATATTCGATTCCCAAAACCAAATTAAATTTCATGATTAGAATCAATCAAACGCGATTTTAATCCAATCCAACCAATTGAGTAGCTTTTAGGGATTTTACTGCAGATACATCCCTTAACGGCTTCACCCAATAGATTAGTTAACTCGTGAGTGATCAGCTCAGAGAAAAATGACCATAGGCATGTTGACGACATGCCCATTTCACTTTATTGAAACGGGGTCGAATTTCAGGATGTCACATCTCTCACCTCCTGGTAATTGGGAATATCGAGGGGGTACCTGAGATATTCGTGAAGGTCTCTCACCTCTTGGTAAAGGGGAATATCGAGGACGTACCCCGCATATTCGTGAAGGTCTCTCACCTCCTAGTAAAGAGGAATATTGAGGACGTACCTGGGATATTCGTGAAGGTCTCTCACCTCCTGGTAAAGGGAATATCGAGGGCGTGTCCCGCATATTCGTGAAGGTCTCTCACCTCCTGGTAATGGGAATATCGATGGCGTACCTAAGATATTCGTGAAGGTCTCTCACCTCCTGGTAATTGGGAATATCGAATATGTGCCTCGCATATTCATGAAGGTCTCTCACCTCCTGGTAATTAGGAATATCGAGGGCGTACCTAGGATATTCGTGAAGGTCTCTCACCTCCTGGTAGTTGGAATATCAATGACGTACCTTGGATATTCATGAAGGTCTCTCACCTCTTGGTAATTGGGAATATCGAGGGCGTGCCCTGCATATTCATGAAGGTCTCTCACCTCTTGGTAGTTGGAATATCGAGAACGTACCTTGGATATCCATGAAGGTCTCTCACCTCCTGGTAATTGGGAATATCGAGGGCGTGCCCCGCATATTTATAAAGGTCTCTCACCTCCTGGTAAAAGGGAATATCGAGAACGTACCTGGGATATTCGTGAAGGTCTCTCACTCGTACCTGGGATATTCGTGAAGGTCTCTCACCTCCTGGTAATGGGAATATGAATGTAGCACAAGGCTTACCTGGATGGCTGCAGGCACTCAAAAGGGCTGGAACACTTGGGTAGCCACAGGTGTACAAAGTACTGGAATACTCTGATGAACATAAGTATTTAATGGTATGACCCGGGACCACTCAGTTGGTCCAAGCATAAGAAAGCATACCTGGGTGGGCGCAAGCACATAAAGTAATGGAATGTTTGAACAGCTGCTATTTTAGGGGACAACTCGGGCAAGTTGAGTGTCATGAAAAGGAAGTACCTAAACAACGGTGGGTACTTGACGATATGGGGATATCTAGACAGTAGTAGGTATTCAACGACAAAGGGATACTTGATCAGTCACAAGTATCAATACTTTGGGGACAACTCGAACAGGTCGAGTGTCAGGAAAAGGGAGCATCTGAACGATGGCCGATACTCAAAGACAATAGGGATACCTAGACAGCAGTAGGTATTCAACGATAAATGGATACTTGGTCAGTCACAAGTATCAATACTCTGGGGACAACTCGAATAGGTCGAGTGTTAGTAAAAATGAGTATCCGAACGGTGGCCGGTACTCAAAGACAATGGGATGCTAAGACAGTTGTAAGCATCCAAACTCAAGGGACGACTCGAATAGGTCGAGTGTCAAAAAGAGAGTACCTGGACAGCGGTAGGTACTTTAAGACAAATGGGGATAAGGATATGCTTACCTAGCAATATCTCTGATCTCTGAGAGTATGTTTGCTATTTGCACAATATGCACACATGATTGCATATGCTGTAAATTCATGAGTTCAAATGAGATCCATGCATGATAATTTTGCCAATTTTGCATCATCTGATTTCCACCGGGGAAGATTTTGAAAGACAACCTTCATTTGGAATGTAGATATCTTGAGCATGCCAAATGAGGGACTTTCAATCTGAAAGGACTTTTCGCTCACTCTCATAGAAAAGGCTATCCTGACCATTAATGCAGGATTCATAAGGACCACACTATCTCACTATCATCATGTCAACAGGGGTCCGAGTATTCTCGCAAGTGGTACGACTTTACCAATGTGAGAGGTCTTTGTTGAAATTATGATGAAGACTTGGTCAATGGCTCATCAAATGGGACCATCGAGGTCAGGGCTCATGAACGAAGTGCTGCACGATCATCTCCAGGTTTGCAAGTCAAGAATCCTGCAAAGAGAGATAGAGTAATCTTGCTCGTACTTCTTCGAACGATGCTTATATACGCATGAAATCCTATGATAATTGAAGTGCCCCTAGTCTGAAGAGACTTTTACAATGGGAATGTAACGTAGACTTGGCTCACATGTAAGAGGGTGAGAGTTCGTGACAGTCTCGGCATTTGTCATCGGTCTTTCTTCTCACTGTTAGATAGAGGTTCTATGGACCACAACAGCAACTTTTTCTTGGCTGTATTTTTTACTGAGGGGCATTGGTCTTGCTTTTACCAGGCACATTGCTTTTTCATGCCCTTATTTTTTATTCCAGTTCTTCTTTTATGGGCATTGACCTTGCTTTTACCAGGTACACTGCTTTTTATGCCCCTGTTTTTCATTCTTGTCGTTTAGAGGAACTAGCCTAAGCAAGTTCAATCACGACACTATTGTTAGACTCTTGAGTCTTCATCTTCAGCTAGCGCTCTAGACTATGCTGCTTAAATGGCAGTAACTTCTGTTTTGCCTCCATGTGATGATGAAATTACAGACTCAATTGGGTTGTACAATGAATACAAGTGCGTAGAGAAAGAATTGCTCTTCGTCATTCTAGGGCACTTAAATTAACGCGAGTGTTCATATGCAATAAAGACACCCGAAGATTGATGCAAGTGCGAGCAAGAAAATTTCTATCTCTCTTCTCACCTTGTGATGCTGCTTTGCCTCCGCTCTGCCCCAATGTGGGATGGCTCTTGACGAGGGTATGACAGAAATTTCATCAGTGTATGAGGCTCAATGGGGTAAGCAATGAAATGCCTCTCACTGTTTTGGTTATTGTACCATTCGCGAGAAAACTCTTTACCCTGCAGCCATGGAATCTTCTGCGCTCATCTCACAAGTGTATAGATGGGGGGCTGTGTGTAGGATATGACTTGCCTTTCATCATTCTGTCGCACCTCATCCAGCATGCTCGATTAATCTTGTATTCTTCATTTAGCTATCTATTCTAATAATTCTCAATGGAATCAGTGATTTAGACAGACAAAATCATCATGCAAAATCCATTTGGAAAAGGCATGCAGCATTTTAAATGTGATAGAGTTTGTACTCTCAGAACAAATGAATGGTTTTGGCTCAAAAAGACCTTCTTGGTAGCTTTAAGGGTCAACAGAATAGTATTGTTAAATTTTGGACATCAAAAGGGTTATTCACAAAGGGGTGTCGATAGATTGCTCCTATTGGTTAGGGATATGACACATGAATGATCAGCCAAGGATTGGGAATCTGATCGAGCATCTCTACTTTTGCCCCTGCAGAAGAGAAGATGTACAACTAGATCAATTAATCTGGCCAAAATCAAATGTGAGTTGAGGCCTGAAGATTTTCTGTCATTTGCTTTGGCGATTACTCGGGACGCCATTTCGTTTAGGAGAGTTTGTCATGCCTCTCATTGATTTTTTATCCTTGTTTTTGACAGTCAGGTGATCCTGCAACAAACAAGAGGGAATGTGTTAGTCACGAATTTTTTTTTAGAAGTCAAACAACTGGAAGCGATACAACATTACCCTTCACTGGTTTGCAAATGATTAAGTGGACC
This sequence comes from Eucalyptus decipiens, assembly GCA_014182575.1. Lineage (NCBI taxonomy): Eukaryota > Viridiplantae > Streptophyta > Magnoliopsida > Myrtales > Myrtaceae > Eucalyptus > Eucalyptus decipiens. The sequence continues at coordinate 6,699,736 of CM024619.1, forward strand.
TGGAGTACAAGGAGGGCATGAAGTCTCATGTCTTCCACTTTGTCGGGTCAATTATTCTCCTTAATTGGCTTATGGATGGCACGTCCCTTTACACGAAGTCAAGTGAATTCAATGCAGGTCATTTCTATATACTAGCTTGGCCAGTATTGATTTGCCTAACCATCAAGTTTGGCTCTTGAATCCTTATGCTTCCTGTCAAATAGGGAAATATATCAAAAGCGGATTCCAATAGTGGGAGTATTGGAAACAATACCAAATCACTCTTCTCCAAAACTTGTATTTGTTGATTCCTAAGGATTTTTGTATACTGATGACAGCCTCTTCGTCTTGGCATAGTTCAATATTTCCTTCAATTGGCCTTCCTCCTTTGTGACCATGTATGCATGATTATTGGTCGTTGATTCATCTTCAACACCTTCCTTTTGTGGAATTTCTCCTTCTGTCTTTCACTATAGCATCATTGGGTAAAAGTCATGTACCTCAAGCTTCTATGGAATCTAAGATAAAAAATCTCAAGCTTTTTTATGGCAATTACTCCTTGAAAGAATATGCATTTAGAGTGAAGTTTCTAGATTCCAAAGTCATTGTCCAGGGTGTGGGGCCATAGATCGCTTTGATTGTCTAGATTTTCTCCCTGTTGACAGTAGCCAATTCAAAGAAAGAGAAAAGATCAATTCCTTGTGCTTCTGGGCCTGTCGAAGGAGTTGGGCAGGAGCGGGGTGGAGTGCGCAGAGTTCTTATGGACGGTTTGATTTTCAACCGTATGCCTGTACCTATTACGTCTTATCTTTCGTTTCCTGTAAATAGAAGAGAGAGGACATCATTTCCAAATTATATTAAGAGAATAAGACTTACCCTCTTTTGGTGTAGGATGATTCTTTCTATTTGCCCATGTTTTCTTGGCAGGGTGTCTTTGAATTTGGCAAGTTCACATGATGCGTCGGCTTCAAATGCCCTCTGTTACACTAAGTCAAAGGGGATGATGTTCTGAAACATAAAGTGAGAGAGTCAGAAAGACAAACATGATTAAATTTATCATCTTGTTTTAATAAAAGCTTTTGAGTGATGAAATATTTTTTGTTTTCAAAATATGTCTTTGGGGGAGAAAAAGCATGAGGAAGCCCAGCCCTCAGTATTCTCCTTGGATCATATTTTCTTTTCATGGTTGGATAGCATCACTGGGCAGGTTTAGAGTACCGCCTCATGCTCTTAAAACAAAATATTATAACTATACAATAGAGTACTTGGAATGGAAAATATAACAGTAGCACACTAGATAAGATAAGAACATGAAATTATAAAAACAAGTAAAACCCATGAAAACTCCTGTGTAAATGAGTGCTTTGATAGTGTTGGTTCTGAAATCAAGCGCCTTTGAGTTCTTCGCCTCCAGTAAACTCGAAGTATTCGCATGAGAGGACCACTTTATTGAAACTATGGAAGTGCAACCCATGCAACCAACAACGATGCTTGTGAGGTAAAGCCCCTATGAACAGCTTTATCATTTCTTCTTCAGCTAGTTGAGGGTAAGTTTGCATCATAAAAGCCTCTCATCTCCTTGCATACGCTCGGAAATCCTCAATTGGTCTTCTTCTGAAGTGAACCAAGTTCTGACAAGGCACTTCAGTCCCAATCTGGCTTTGATACTGAAGTAGGAATGCAGAAGATAGCTCGTTCCAATCTCTCATGAGGTAGATGTCTGCTGTGATGAACCATTGTAATGTAGACCCCGTAAGACTTTCTTGAAAAGCCTGAGTTGTGAATGACATCGGGTCATAGTACCGACTCATTTCAGCATGGAGGTACTGCAAGTGGGCCACGGGGCAAGTCGTGCCGTTATACTTGTGGAGATTAGGTATTCACATCTCTCCAGGAGTCATGATCCTATGAGCGCAAGACGGGTTTGATATATCTTGGTTAGGCCACTGGTTTTCCCACTGCATATCTATTGTAGTGGTGAATTTTTCTGTTTCAGGGAAGTTGGACTCTACCGAGATTACCCCATTGCTTTCTTCTTGGTCAAAATTCCCGAATGAGGATGAAGTATTGAAGTTATCTTCATGGTCAGAGGACGAGCTTAGTACTTCGTTAGGATCATAACGGATAAAGACGTATGCTTCCTCTTCTGAAGAGCCCTCATCCCCGGATGAGAGTAGGAAACAGTTATACGATGAATCGTCAGTTTCATTGTCGAAATAATGCTGGAAGTCCTTGGGATTGTATTATAGGGCCGGGAAGTCTTCAGGGTTGTACTCTAGAGGATGGTAGCCTTCAAAGCTGTATTCTTGGGAATGCTCAAAGCTTTGGTGCGGTGGCTCGTCGATAGATGCTGAATTGATTTGTTTAGACTTTCTTTTCTTGGCTTCTGGTCTAGATCTTTTGAGTAGGGCCCTTCGTTTTGCCAACTCGATTCTGTCGAGGGAAGTGAGAGACATTTGAGTTTCACTGTCTGATTCACTTTTCAGGTTGATAGGGGTTGATATTCTTTGGACCCTAACTCTTGGAGTAAGCTTGGGGAGCCGTCCAATCGTGCCCCGGTCTTGAACAGGCTCTGTATCTTTGATCTCGTACAAAGGCTCCTTGCCTTTCCTAGTGGGAAACTTCTCAGTAACATGATGTTGCTCAGTCGCCCATTTATCATGCAAGGCTTCATCGACATGCTCCTCTCCTACCTCAGCGACTAACGGCTCCTCGTGCTCCACGATCATCGGCTCTTCGTAGGGCAGGGTGATGTCAAGGGTGATGTCAAGATTATACTCTTAGTGAAAAACATGAATTAGTTCCCTCTAGGTTTTAAGGGGACTAATCTTCCTGATAATGTACCATCGCAAGGCAGGGCCAGTCAAGCTTGATTGGTACGATTGAATCATCCTTCGAACCAGGTAGGCCTGCAAGTAGGTCTTTGGGTGGGAGGTATCAGCATACATTTCGCATTCAGGTGCTTTGAGTTTTTCAAGGATCTCAATGCCGGCGTAATTGGACAGGTCCATGGGATTATGCTCCTGCAGCTGGCTTAACTTTTTCATGATCCTTTCAAACTGTCTATGGTACTGGCTATTTTCTGGCAAATTTACGGGTGTCATGACAGTGTTTAAGGCAACTACAGAGTTGGGCTCAACTTGAGTGGATTTCATTTGTCTCGAGAGTTGTTGAAGGACAATGGACATCTGTCCCACGCCGTCTTCAATGTTAATGAGACGATTTTGTACATCATTCTGATCGGGTCCTATTGCATGAGGCCATTCACGGGCGATTGGTGATTGGCGATTCATAATTACCTGTTCGTTGTGAAAACAATGAATGAGCACGAAAGTAAACGAAGATTGACCCATGGCAATGGTCTAACTGCTTTTTTATTTATCAAAAGAGGATTTTATAGACCGCAGACTTCTGACATCTAAAACTTGAAATTGAAAAGACATAATGAAATACTAGATATTTAACAAAAGTCCCTAAACAATGGGACAGAACTTTCACACTATTTACACTAAGGGGCACATGATTGCCAATTTATATGCGACGGGGAGCCTTGTTCTTGCGAGGACACCTGCTTCCTTGAACTGGCTCTGAGGTGTGCATCCAGTCCATTCCCAAATCCCTCTCCATGAGCTTTGCTTGCTCGTGCTGGCTGCTCTCGCTAATTGAGTGAGGGACTGATGGCTTCCATTTTGTCGGGATGCGATGGTTGTGGATGTAGGACATGGAGACGTGGTGGGATTTTTCTTCTCCCTCAAGCCCTTCAGGTACCACGATCCTTTTGCGATAGCACTTGTCCCAGGTTTCTTCAGCAATAGAAATTTCGATTGCATAGTCACGGCTTGTGTTGAAAAGAACTGGAGGGATCATCCTCCTGAAAGGTGGTGGGATCTCCTGAAGGGCTCCATATTGTCGTGCTACCCGATACGGGTAATAGGGAATGGCGCCGGTGAGACCGAGCAACGAAATTGGGCGGGTACGTATGAAAGCAAAGCGAGCTCTCTTTTCATGGAACCAACCAGCACACCATTGGAATGCCTCAGGAGCTAGGTCTCTTAGGAAGTTTACTCAATTTAAACAGCTTTGATTGGGAATATACGGTCCTAAAACCATAAATTTTTGTAACGGATTTTCGAAAGCATTCGTTTCAAATGATCGCATGAAGTCTCGAAATTCGCTTAGGTGAGAAAAGAACCAAACTTGTAAAATTTCAGGAAAGGCTCGCATGATTTTCTCCGAGTTGTCTTTAAAACGATTAAAGGACAATAATGTTTCAGTTAAAATCATGTTGACATAATTCCCCCCTCTTAAGATCTGATCAACTATCTATGCCATCTTGGGAGTTATGGCATTTCTTTGATGGGGGAAGATGATGAGCCCGAAAAAGGCCAGAAGGAAAATCTCACTTTTCTGGGTCATAGGCTGATTTTGGAAACATGCATTCATAAATTCCAGTGGGCAGGTATTATGGTTATCTTCAAGAATTTGTATCATATTATGGACTTCAGTTCTTAAAAGCCGCGCTAACCCATGTATCGGGATGATGCCTATCGATGGCCTGACAAGCTTTTTCTCAAGAGGCATTCCAGTGATGATGATGTATTCTTCCAAGGTTGGAGTTAGCTCAAACCTACCGAATATAAAGGAAATTGTCTTCGGGCACCAAAAATGTGCCATGGCTTGTATGACTTCAGGACGAACAGTGATTTGGATCAACGATAGGAGATGACCGACTTTGGCCTTCACGCGCTCTTGGGCAAACTGATCTAATTGACCCCACAATCTAAAGAGCTCCGCCTTGGGAGCAGGAATGAACTGGATATCGTCTCTCCCCATCGCATATAAACTGGGACTTGAAAAGTTTATCCTAAATTGCCATGGGCCAAAATAAAAAGACTAAGTAAAAGTAAAGAAATCACTTTGCTTTTAGAGAAAAATGGCAAGCACAAAGATATGCGCATGGGACGTGCGGCTCGATTTCTAACTGAGAAGATTTGGTGAAATTAAAAAGATATCCGCCCATCGCAGTCTCGCGTTAGTAGCATACCCTCCTAACCTCGGCTAAGAAATTCAATGAAAAGAAAGGCAACTTCTACATCGCAGACTCGCATTCGAGGTCGTATCTTTCTTAACACCATCCTAAAAATCCTATGGCGGCCCAGGTCCGACGGCCGGGTTGTGTGTGCCATGTGTAGTGTTTAAAATAGTAAAGCATGCACAACAATTTATAATCACAAGATAATCTATTTTAAGCAAAATTAAAATAAATTTCTAAGCTTTTGATCTGCATAAAGAAAAAAACCTAAGTCAGTAAAGAATTTAAACAAGACAAAAAAGGCCTAAGTCTTCAAATCCCCAGCGGAGTCGCCAAGCTGTCGCGACCTCTTTTTTTCGGGGCCCATAATCGGGTACGAGCGCCTAAGGAGGCTAATGGCTTCGGCTGGAATTAGTTATGCCCGGACTCTCCCAAGTCTACCAATTCACGACTTAATGGTTCAAGTTTTTAACCTGTAAATCAATTTTTAAAATGGAGTCGCCACTAATCGATTTGAGATGGGTTGATTAGAAACCCAAGTGAAGTATCAGGAGAAATACTCACTCCTACGCAACCAGAGAAATTAGGATCGGGGACTTGATTACACTAGCTAATCACTAATGCCCTTTCGGTACCTAATATTGTTTAAACCTTGAGATCTTTTGGATGTTTGAGGGATTTTCCATGTATCTTTGGGAGGAAAAACATTTTTTGGGTCTTTTTCTACTCTTTTCGACACAAAAGGGATTTTTTTTTTTTTGGATTTTTGGTATTTTTGGAAAAATACAAGTCATTTTAGCTTTTTTTTTAATTTTTTTGGCTTTTTCATGAATTTTTTGGCTTTTCTTTTCTTTTTTTTTTGGATTTTTGCATTTTTTGGAAAATATGGAATATTTTTTATTTTTTTATTTTTCAGAAAATAAAATATTTTTTAATATTTTTCAATATTTTGGAAAATAAATTATTTTTTATTTTTCTCGATTTTTTGGAAATTAAGACATTTTTCGACATTTTTTAAATATTTTTCGATTTTCTGAAATTAAAACATTTTTTAATATTTTTTTAGAAAATAAAACACTTTTTGATTTTTTTGAGAATAAAATATTTATTAGTTATTATTTATTTAAAAATATTATAAAAACTGACCCGGCCGGGTCGGATCCGCGGGTTGGGTTCGACCGGGCCGGTGACCCAAACGCGCGGGCCCGACTCGGATTTTTCGCCCTTTTTTTTTTTTTTTTTTGGATGAAACGGCGTCGTGGCCGAGCATTTGGATACACCCGGCCCGACCCGACGACGCGCTCCATGACCCGGCTTCTCTGCGAAAACCCTACCCGGATCCGACCCGACTCACGACCCGACCTCCGCCACCCCCGGGATTTACGGAATCCCTACCCGGCTCCCGATCCGGGTCCAACCTGACAACCCGGGGTCGCGACCCGGAAAATCGGGAACCCTAGGGTTTCCGAATCGCGGTGCCGAGGAGGGAGAGGACCGAGGCACAGCGGCGACGGCGGCGGCGACAGCAGCGACGTCAACAATGACTGGACTAGGAGAGGGAGATGGCGACGGCGACATCACAATACCTGTTCGTGGCAACGGCGTGACGGTGGCAGCAACGACGGCGAGACCCACGCGAATCTCCTTTGGTTTCTCTCTCTCTCGGGCTCGCTCTTCAAGCTCCCCAAAGTCTCTCGGGGACCCCTTCGAGCTCACCACACCATGGCCGACCTGCACTCGAACTCCCCGAAGTCTCTCAGGGGACCCCGAGCTCCGGTGGCCTCTCTCTCTCTCTCTCTGTGTCTCACTAGCAGAACTTCTCCCTCTCTGGCCGCGAGCCTTCGGATCTGGGCTTGCTCGACCTCAGCTCCCCTTCTGAAGTCTCTCAGCAGGAAGCTCGAAGCTTTGCAGCATTCAATCGTTCTCGGCGTGCTTTCTCGACGACGGAAACGGGGGCCTATTTATAAGCGAGGGGGCGAGCAATCGATGGAGCTTCGACCGTCGATCTCTGCAAGCCGAATGGCCTCCGCCGGTCGAACCGGCGTCCCATCCGCCACCTGTCCGCCAGCTGCCCCCCCACGAGCGTCACCGTCCGTCCGCTCATCCGGCGTCGCGCCCTCTACTCATGCGCTGCAGAGGCAGACGGAGGAAGAAGATGACCCGGCTGGGCCAGGCTGAGGCAGAATTGGGCCTCTCGGGCCCATGTGAGGGCTGCTTCTGCTTCTTTTTCTCTTTTGTTTCTTTTCCGTTTTTTTCTTTGTTTATTTAACATCTGAAAAAAGATAAAATAAAATTAAAAATAAAAATAAAAACAAAAGTAAAACCTAATTAATTAAAATGAAATTTTAGGCGTCAACACTGCTTAATTAAATAATTATGGCGTAAATATAGATGATAAAGAATTGAATCAGATGTTACCATAATATGAGGGGTGAAATCAAGGTCAAGACTTTAAAATAGAGTTCCTTCTATTCTGATGATTCTAAGTGGAAGTATTCAATGAAGCACTCTCTACACTCCTTTCATCTCCTTTGGAAGTTCAATTTTGCAATTGCACAGGCAAATATACACGTGAAAATTAGCGGAAAGGCCAAAAGCATGATGGCTACGATGTAGAGTTGATCGTAGCGATAACCAAAATAATTTTCCAAGAAGGTGCTGATCATCGTTTGTTGTCCATAAAATGTTATCTCCTTATGGATGTCTCCGTACAGCGAACTAAGCATACCTCTCAAGGACCAAGTGACTGGGCAGATCCAGTAACACCAACGCCACCAGACCGGAATTTGCTGCCAAAATGGATGATAAAACACCAAGTAAGACGTGTTAAGCCACAAATAACGTTAATGATTGGATGTTACTTGACAGAATAGCAAAAGTTTGATGAGAGACTTATGGGTCCGGTAATCAGGAACCCCGCAAACAGATTGAACATGGTGTAGGCAAAACTCCCTAACACCGCAGCCACTTGGTATGTTGGTGTCAGTGAAACAAGCATCATTCCAAAGTAGTTGAAATAGAGCAATGTACAGAACATGGTGTAGAAGGACCAAAACACTTTATAGAACGAGATATAGAAACCTATGGCAGGGTATGTGATCAGCACAAACAGAACTGTTTGCAAGAATATGTATGGAACTTCAATAACCACCTGCAACATATTTGAGGGGCATAATATCATCGTTAGATTATGGAAGAACGAGAAATGTATCAGTATAGCCGAGAGAAGACATCACAGAGGAGCACGATTTAGTGAACTGAGCAAATGAATAGGACCACGATGAGTACATTCCGGCAAATCTTTCCCTGTAGACAACGATGCGTTCGGTAGCAACAAACGGCAGAACCGTATTGCTGTTCCCTACCCCCAAGAATTGCACAAAGACATACATCGATCCAAGTATGTTGAAAAGATCTTGCTTGTCGTTTCTTGAAAACGAAGAATCTTGTTTCAGCATCTTAGATGGTTTAAGTTTTACAAGCTCCTAATCTCAATGTTTGACAAGCTACGAGAGACTAACTGGGTTGTATGAGGAACTTACATTTCCTTTTCATTTCCTTTTTGCCAAAGGAGAGCGGCACAAAAAAAGGAAGATGCGGTAATGAAAATCAGGCGCACCAGGTTGTATTCAGGGCTTCTCCAGTAGGTTAGATGTTGTTTCCATAAACATGTCTTGAACTGCTCCCATCTATTTTTCCGGAAGCCTGCAGAGAAACACATCTCTTTTGTCCCAGCCACTGGCAAACTTAGCTCTCTCACTAATTCTTTGTTCATCCTACAGTGGCCAAAAATATTTAATTAGCAGACATCATTTTTTTTCCCATAGCGAGTACGAGAAGCACCAATTATTTGCACATATGTCATTCTCTGGTCAATACTCCAAGTTAGCATCACATAAGAGACAAGCATTGAATTTTGCGACCTGTGCGCTTGATGAGCACTTAACGTGTGCTTCGCATGCGCTTCACGTGCACTCTGAACATTTTACTCTTGTATGCTCACCTGCACTGATCAGATTCCTCATAAATGATGCCATAGTCTATACCAAGTTGAGATTCTATTGAAGGGCTTGTGATTTCCAGCATCCACGTAGCCGGGTTGTAATTATCCTTGATTTTTGGCACTCCGGGGATACTCTGGACAAGGGGAAATGTAGGGATTCAGTGGTCAAGCTTTCTCAATACTTTTTTTTTTTTTTTTTTTTTGCAGTGTAGAGTATAACGCTATTCAGTAGGTTTAGTCAATTTTATATGTTTTTCTACCTTTGGGATATATCAGCTTGGTTTGCAGCTCATCATAGAACCAATTCATACTTAATGACGAGCATATTTTGAGAAAGAAGTATCAATTGAATTGCTCACGCCTGAGATGTAACAATTACCTCAAAATATTCAATAAGCTTGTTTGAATGCTCTCCAAGCTCTCCAGAGTATATCATTTGACCTCCTCTTTTCATCAGGATTAGCTGCAGAGTTTATCAAATGCGACATGCTTCAGTTGGGATCGTCACAGTTATTGATGTACTTTACAAACATATGTGAAGTGAGTAGTAAATAGAATTTCATGCAATGTGCACCAAAAAGCAGTCTTCTAACCATAATTTTACGGACAGCACAATAGACTGTTACAGGAATGAATGCGTTACCTAGTTACCTCATCGAAAGCCTCAAATATGTCAATGCTTGGCTGGTGAATTGTACACACAATTGTCCTCCCTGTGCAAACAATATTCTTCACGACTCGCATTACAATGGCGGATGCTCTCGCATCAAGACCGGAAGTAGGTTCGTCCATGAAGATGATTGATGGGTTAGAAATAAGCTCCACTGCTATAGTCAGTCGTTTACGCTGTCCGAATGATATACCGGTCACACCAGGAACACCAACTATGGCATCTTTTATGTCATCTAGCTCAATCATTTGAAGTATTGTAGCCATAAATTCCTTATTGACAACATATAATTCAGTTGCAATGCAGATTTAGCTACTAATTAGTGCAAAATGTTATCACTCGATATGTGATACGAGAGACCTAATATGGTTTCTCTCTACCCGCTGGATTTGATCAACATGAGAATATCTAGCGTGCAATTGATATGCTAAAATCTTTCCAATTGGGCACAAGATTTAGCCGTTTGTTGGCACCTATCCTAGGAAAACTGTTGGCAAGATTTATCCAACAATTAGCAAACAAAGTGACATTTGCATCTCAAAGCGTGATGTACAAACTACTTCCCGTGATGAAAAAATCCTACCGCTCTTGTATTTTTGTCAATGTGAGCCGGCAACCTTAACCAAGCTGAGTATGCCACTGATTCCTCAATTGTAAGCTGTGGAGAATGTATGTCGATTTGCTCACAGTAGCCAGATATTCTGGCATATGTGGCTTGAACTTTAGGATATCCCCCAACCTTTATGTCTCCTTCGATAAAACCACCGGTTTTTCTTCCTGAAAGAACATCCATTAATGTTGTTTTCCCTGCGCCACTGATGCCCATCAAAGCCGCTAGGACTCTAGGTCTGAAGGCTCCGGTAACATCTCGAAGAAGCTGTAGTCTCCTTTCTGGGAAACCTTGCTCTCTTAATTTTTGGAAGCATTTGAAATTCCATTATGCCAATCTTTTATTGATATGATATGCAAAACAAACACTTATTTTCAACAACTCAAATGCCTTACCTTGGTTGCCTCTGTCGGAGAAATCCTTCTGGAATATTTTGAAGCTGACAAAACGTTTCTATTAGTCTAGTCTGAAGATCTGCAGACTCTACTATTCAAAGTCTGAAGACTTCTGGACTGCCAGACTCAAGACTTAAAGTCTATTCTCAGTGACAATTTCTAATCCATTTGAAGTAAGGTTATCCAGATCAGTTTGATTCATTATGGACTTAGCCTTATCGACTGGAGAAGATCTCTTGGCTAGATATGAGACAACGGATTCCTCCATTTGAATCAAGATTAATTAAGGATCCGATTATTGGCTAAGTATTCTTGGAAGGTTCTTCTTATGGAAACCAAGATCCTGATTGTATGGGCGAGCAGGATTGATGGGCTATCGACATGTTCCTTTAATAGCTCGAATGATCTTCCAAATTGATTCTGTCCAACGGGAAGATTGGAAGAATTTCTTTGATAAGTGCCGACGGGTATGATGGCATAAAGGAGTATAAAAGGAAGACATTCTAGTTGTTCGAGAAAGTGCGCGATAGAAGAATTCCAAAGTCTGAAGCTCCTTGATTCATAGTCAATTCATTTACTGAGCGAAATCTCTGTATACAGAATAGAGTTCATATTGTGAGATACCTTGAGGAAGTGTGGTAGAACATCCATACTGTGGAATCAAGGAAGAGCAATGCTGTAACATCTCTTTTGTTCATAGTGAAATCCAGCCAGTGAGCTGTCAGTGCAGAAGAGTGGACGTAGGCTTAAAACAAGCCAAACCACTATAAACCCCGTGTTGAATTTTCTCTTCCCTACTCTCTGTTTTATTTTTATCATAGTTCGTTTCATTATCTAAATGATAACTTCCTTTCTATTGATTGTCTAGTATTGCTTTCAAATCAAAAGAGAATTATTTTTATATACCTATTCACCCCCCTCTAGGTACTTATACTAGCTATATCAATTGGTATCAGAGCCTATGTACTTACTTTGTTTGAAGTGTTTTACTTTAGAGTTAAAGATCCATGGCTAGTATGCTAGCTCCAGGGCTGGTGGAAGGGCAAAGCAATACCAGACCACCCTACTTTGATGGAAAGATTTACAACATCTGGAAAAATAAGATGAAAGCGTTCCTACGATCAACGGATCCTCTGGAATGGGACGTTGTGGAAAAAGGAATTACTCCTAAAGCTGCATATGTTTCAGAGAGAGGAAAAGAAACTGTTGAGTCAAGAGAAATGACTCAGGAAGAGATAATTAAGAGACAAGCACTCGATGCAAAAGCAATTTATTCTTTATATTGTGCTTTGTCACCTACTAAATATAACAGAATATCTTCTTGTGATACAGCAAAAGAAATCTGGGATAGATTACATATCACCTATGAAGGAACAGATCGAGTGAAGGAGACTAGAATCAACATTCTCCTCGGTCAATATGAAGCCTTCAAAATGATATCAGGAGAATCTATAACTGACATGTTTAGTCGTTTTACAGATATCGTGAATGGTCTTGAAAATCAAGGTCAACCAATTTCTGATCCCATGAAAGTAAACAAGTTGCTGCGAGGACTCTCCAAGGATTGGAACCATATAAAGACTTCAATAAGAGAGACACAAAGAATCATGCCACTATCTATCGATGAGTTGGTTGAACTCTTCAGTCTTATGAAGTGGAGCGAATCAATGAAAATGAAGATCCTAAAGGTAAGAAATCCATTGTATTAAAATCCGATGATGATTCTGATGCTACAAATTCTGAAGACGATATGGACGATGAGGAACTTGCTCTTATGATAAGAAGATTCATAAAGCTGAACAAAAAAGGAAGAAGATTCAATCCAAGGAAACAGAGCTTTCAAAAGCATCAGACCAAGTCTGTTGATGATGATGAATCAAACAAGGATGTAGTCTGCTTTGAATGTAAGAAAAATGGACACATCAGACCCAACTATCCTCTTCTGAGAAAGAAGAAAGGAAAAGCTGAAAAGTATCGTAAGGCTCTTAAAGCAGAAACCTGGAGTGACACAAAATGTGAAGAAAGCGATGATGACTATGCTAACATATGTCTGATGGCACAATCAGACTCAGATTCAAACTCTGAAACAAACTCAGACTCAGACAGTGAATTAGAGGTAAGTAACTTTAAAATTCCTGTTAAAGTTTCTAAATACATTGATGAGCTGTGTTTTAGTCTTAAGACTTCTCTCAAAAGAATTTCCGAACTTAAAAAGGAAAACACTACACTAAAACAACAGGAGAATGCTTTGAAAGAAAAGTTGGAATGTTTAGACATGAATGTTTCATCTCTTAGAGAAAGTGAAGTCAATCTTTTGAAAGAAAATGCTTTCTTAAAAAATGACTTATCAAATGTTTCAAAAAGATTTTCATTAAGATCTGAGAAACTTGAAAAGATTCTTTCTGCACAAAGACCATATTTCAATAAATCTGGTTTAGGAATGACAGAAGAAACAATTCCTTTAATTGATTTTCCTAAAGTAAAGGAAAGAATTAAGCAAAGACCTACAAGAGATACTTACAGAAAACATTTCAAAAAGGTTTTTGTAAAACCAGTAGGTCGCAATGCTCTTAGATGTTCAAAGTGCAATAGTACAGATCATTTTGAAAAAGAGTGTCTTATGGTCTAGAAACTTGTTAAGAAAGTATGGGCAAATACTGCATTTCATACTAACACTAATGGACCCAATAAAATATGGGTACCAAAGAAGGTATGAGTCTTCTTTTTAAATGCAGGTCACTATCAAGAAAAGGGTAAAATGGTATATGGATAGTGGATGCTCAAGACACATGACAGGAGATTCAAATTGCTTCATAAAGCTTGATCAAGTAAATAGTGGAAAAGTCTCTTTTGGAGGAAACAACAAAGGAAGAATTGTGGGATTTGGAACTGTAAAGATTGGGAACCTCTCAATAAGCAACGTTTCCCTAGTGAAAGGACTAAACTACAATCTGCTCAGTATTAGTCAACTCGTGATACTTGGTTTCAAAATCGGTTTTCAAGAGGGAATATGTTCAGAACCAAAAAGACTCTACTCGGTCGTTTATGGGTCGAAGACATGGAAATATCTACCTCTTGGATGTAAAACCAGATGAATCACAATGTTTAATCTCAATTCAAGACAAAGCAAGCTTATGGCACAAAAAGCTTGGACGCATCAATATGAAGCAGATAGCCAAAATTTCAGCAAAAAAGCTTGTTCGAGGTCTACCAAATTTGACTTACCAAAAGTCTTATCTATGCACTCCATGCGTATTGGGAAAGCAGGTAAGAAATTCCTTTAAACCAATAAATCAAGTTTCCACTAAACGTGTCTGCTTGCCGTTTGCATATGGATCTCTTTAAACCAACCAGAACTCAAAGCATTGGAGGTAAGAAATATTGCCTTGTAATTGTGGATGACTACTCTCGATTTACTTGGGTATACTTCCTGGCAAGTAAGTCTGAAACCTTCTCTTATTTTGAAAAGTTTGCTAAAAGAGTTCAAAATGAAAAAGGATATGCTATCTCTAGTATAAGAACAGATCATGGAGGCGAATTTGAAAATCAAGATTTTACAAAATTCTGTGATAAATCGGGTTTTCAGCATATGTTTTCCTCTCCATATACTCCAGAGCAAAATGAAGTTGTGGAAAGAAAGAATAGATCTCTTCAAGAAATGGCTATAACTCTCCTAATTGAAAGTAACGTCTCTTCACGATTTTGGGCTGAAGCTGTTTCAACAGCATGTTATATCATCAATAGAGTTTTTCTAAGGCCTATTCTAGGAAAAAAAAAACCCTATGAATTATTCAAAGGAAAGAAGTCTATTATTTCATATTTTCATGTATTTGGATGCAAAGCTTTATATTGAAAAATGCAAATGATCGAGTTGGTAAGTTTGAAGAAAAATTAGACGAAGGCATCTTCCTTGGATATTCTACCTTAAGCAAAGCCTACAGAGTCTATAACAAGAAGAGTCAATCTGTGGAGGAATCAATGAATGTCAAATTCCAAGATTCTATGCAAAATGAATCTATTCAGACTTATCTTGAAGAATCTGAATATGCTCCAGACTCTACAAAGTCTAAATCTCAAGAAGCAGACCAGACTCTGAAAGACCAGCAACAAAAAGTTATTGAAGATTCAAATGAAGGAAATAATCATCATCCTGACGAATCAACCAGTAACTTGAAGCATAAGTCCAGTCATCCCAAAGATCTCATTATTGGCGACATTAATGAAGGAATTCGCACAAGATCCAAAAGGCGCAAGAGTCTAGTCTTTGTGGCTCTTATTTCTGAAGTAGAACCCAAAAGCATAGAAGAAGCTTTATCGATGAAAGATGGATTGAAGCTATGCAAGAAGAACTCAGACAATTCAGCATTAATGATGTCTGGGAATTGACTCCTAAACCAAAAGGTAAATCTATTATTGGAACTAAATGGGCTTTCAGGAACAAGATGAACGAGAAAGGAAAAGTCGTAAGAAACAAAGCAAGACTCGTTGCCAAGGGATATACGCAAGAGGAAGGGATAGACTATGATGAGACCTACGCACCAGTAGCAAGTAGCAAGTCTATGTGGAACAACCACCTGGGTTTGAAGATCCAAAGAAACCAGACTCAGTATTCAGACTGAAAAAGGCCTTGTATGGATTAAAGCAAGTATCTCGAGCTTGGTATGGCAGGCTAAGTAAGTTTTTAATTCAAACTGGCTTTGTCAAAGGTAAAGTATATACTACTCTATTTATCAAAAGAGAAAGCAAAAGTTTCTTGCTTGTTCAAATATATGTTGATGATATCAATTTTGGATCCTCTAATGAAAGTTTGTGCAAGAAATTCTCTAAGTCTATGCAGGATGAATTTGAAATGAGTATGATGGGAGAATTAACCTTCTTTCTTGGACTTCAAGTGAAACAATTGAAGGAAGGAACATTCATTCATCAAGAAAAATATGCTAATGATCTTGTCAAGAAGTTTGGACTGGAAAATTGCAAAAAGATTGATATACCAATGTCAAGTTCCTTGAAGATAGACAAAGATGAAGGAGGAAAGAAAGTTGACCAGAAGCTATACAGAAGTATCATCGATTCACTTCTTTATCTTACTGCTTCTAGACTTGACATTTTGTTTAGTGTTTGCATTTGTGCTAGATTTCAAACAGACTCTAAAGAATCTCATCTCAGTGCTACAAAGCGTATTATCAAGTACATTACTTCAACTCCAAATATCGGTTTGTGGTATCCCAAAAAGGGAGACTTCACTCTTCTTGGATACTCAGACACAGATCTAGCTGGTTGCAGAGTTGATAGAAAGAGCACCTCGGGTACCTGTCAGTTACTTGGAAACATAACAATATCCTGGTTTTCAAGAAAGCAAAGTACAATAGCTCTTTCTACAGCAGAAGTAGAGTATGTAGCTCTCGGAAGTCGTTGTTCACAAATTCTGTGGATAAAGCAACAGCTAAGAGACTTTGGAATTGAAAATTCATGCACGGAGATTAACTGTGACAACACCAGCGCAATCAATCTTACCAAAAATCATATTCTTCACTCAAGAGCAAAGCATATAGAAATTCGACATCACTTCATTAGAGATCATGTTCAAAATAGAGAAATTTCGATTCAGTTTGTTAACTCAAAGAACCAACTGGCGGATATATTTACAAAGCCTTTGGAGAAAAATCAATTTGAAATCATCCGTTCCAGGCTCAACATTTTTAAGCTTGAAGAAGTTAAAGTCTAGAGACTCTCAGACTCTCAGACTTTCAGACTCAAACAATCATGGGTCTTGACTGTAAGTTATTCTCTTTTATATTAAATCTCAAAAAGGTATGATCTGTGATAACTGATTTATGCTATCGTAAATTTCCGTACAGATTTACATTTCCAAAACTATTTTAAAATGGCAGTTGTTTGTTTTTTAAAAAGGCGGATAAGTTTTAAAAAGGCACATTTTCACCTTCCTTTATGACGTTTGGTATTTTCTCTTTCGACTAGGCTATTTACAATCGATTTCTCTCGGTATAACTCCAAAAACCCTAAAAGCATCGATCCTCCATTCCTGTCTTACTCCATTGTTTAATCTTCGAAAAAGTTGTCATTTTTTCTTGGGAAAATCAAGCAAAGAATCTTTCAAGGATAAAGAAAGATGTCGTCTTCAAGAAAGTCTTTGAGGATTGCAAGCAGGGGACCACAGCGAATGAGTGAGGGGCCTACTCACTTTGATCTTACTGGGGAAGAGGAATCACCGAGCCAGCAACAAAGCATGCAACATTCTCAACCGCGTCATTCTCCACCATCTAGTCCACAGGGTGTGGGTCATCAACAGGAAGAAGAAATCATCAAAGACGCCGATCCTGTAAGAACTCAAAAATCAAGCTTTATTTATAAGCTTTATCGTGCTTTAAAGAGTACTGGTACCCCGTTGAAATATATCGATGAGTTTGTTAAAGATAAGGGATATGGGAACGAGTACATATTCTTGCGAAGAATGGAAGATTTGGGAATTGCTCATAGGGGGATGGCAGCAGAAGCCCTTGTGAACATTCCGAGTGACCCGCGTGTTGGGGGATTTAATCCGACGGATGGAAATGATGATGATAAACTGTACAGCCAATTTCAACCGAGAATGGGTGTTGCAGCGAATATTTGAGGGAAGAGGACGGATTTGTTTAGATCAAAGGAACAAAAGGATCTATACTCCAGATTGCTGAAACGTGGGGTGATAAGCCCTAGGAGTGTAGATTTTGACTTCCTGGATGCTGTGAATATGAACTTGAGAGAAAAGTTCAATTCTCTTCAATTAGAACAGTTCTGTACTGACACCACAGAGGGTTATGCTCAATTAACTGCATATTTCTATTCCAATCTTAGTTTCTTGGATGCGAATAGAATATCTTTCAGTGTCCGAGATCAGGACTTTGTGATTGATGTGAATATGCTGGTGAATGTGATCGGAGTTGAAAGAGTAAGGTATCAACCAATCAATGTCTCTATTGCTCACACAACATTGGAACTTGTCAAAGACAGAATGACAGATGGAAGGATTACCTACTCAAGGATGCGTGCGAACAACATCATTCTTCACAAGATTGTGATCAATTGCCTCAGACCGAAAGCAACTTCAAAGACTGATGTTTCCAACTCAGAGGCAAAGTTGATGTATGCAATCAATGCAGGGAAAAAGTTTTCTCTTCCTCACACCATTATATTCCACATGTATAGAGCAATGGTGAAGGACAAGGGACAACTTCCTTATCCAGGTCTTGTGACAAAGATATTCAGACACCTGAATATTCAGCCACCACAATTTCTCTGTGTTCGACCGTGTGACCAAATGGTGGTAGGACTGAAAATGGTGCAGAAAATGTGTCTGAAAGAACTTAACAAGGCATTGGAGAAGTTCAAGGAGAAAACCCCTGTCAAGACTCATCATGGTCCTACTGCATCGAAAAGAAAAGGGAATGAGCCAACGGTTGCTTCATCCAAAAAGAGAAGGGCTCTCTTTACTGAGGATGAGAATGATGAGGATGATCTCACCATCTCTGCCATAGCTTTGAAGAAGCTAAGTCGTTCTGTTCCACAATCAATGGAACGACAAGAGAAGGAAGCAGAGGAAAGAGAAGAACAGGAGAAAGAAAGAGAAGAAGAGAAAGAAGAAGAGAGAAGAAGAAGAAGAAGAAAGAGAAGAAGAGAGAGAAGAAGAAAAAGAAGAAGAAAATGAAGAAGAAGAGAATGAAAAAGAAGAGAAAGAAGAAAGAGAAGCAGAGGAGCAAGAAGCAGAGGAAAAAGAAGAAGAGGAGAGAAGAGCTGAAGAAAGAACAGAGGAGGAGAGATTCGAAGAAGAAGAAGACAGAGCAGATCAAGAGGCAGAAGAGCCTGAAACACACTCTTCTCCCCATGAAGCCATAGAAACAGGGGGGAGATAAGGAGCAAAGAGGAGCGACATTTCATCCTGTTACCAGTGAAGGAGTCAGTCATTCTCCTGCAGATCCAGAGGACGTTTATGCCTCTAAATTTCCTGAAGAGGGTCATGGTGCTTTATCGCCAAATCTGCGCAATTATGCTGATATACCATCGTCTGCCTTTACTCCATCAGACCGTGCTGAAGCTAGTACGTAGACCAATAACACAGCAGACTTTCGCAGAATTATTGATGTTCTACTGGAAATGCGAGGTCAAATTTATGCCTTGGAGTGCGAGGTTCAGAATCTGAAGAATGCTGGACAAGTTTCTTATGTTTCCCTATCTGATCATATTCAAGCCATTTCTACTCAAATTCAAGCCAATGCTAAAGGAGAAGAAGTGGCTCATCTAAGGGAAGACTTGAAAAAGCTGGAAAGCATCGTTCAGTCTATGGGAGATTTCTAGCTTGTCCGCGTTCCCAAGCAAATTTGACTTCTTTTTCATCTCAAACCTTTTTTTATGATGACAAAAAGGGGGAGAGATGCAAGCTTTGAACAACTTTGAACTTATCTTGTTGAACAACTTTGAACTTATCTTGTCTAATTTTTTAGTTTGTTTGTGTGTCTGGATTTGGACTGAATATGATGTGGATTTGAATTTGACTGCTGCTTTGATGTTAAGTATTATTGATATCTTGTGAATGACTTTATATGCCAGACTAACCTACTTTCTGTGGATGCAGATTCTAGTGTTACATTAAGTCATTAATCTTTTTGAGATATCCATATTGCTTGAGAAATGTTTTGCAAGTCAAAGTTTTTCAAATCTGCAGAAAAGTTTTGTCACCATCAAAAAGGGGGAGATTGTTGGAGAAATCTTTTTGGAATATTTTGAAGCTGACAAAACGTTTCTATCAGTCTAGTCTGAAGATCTGTAGACTCTACTATTCAAAGTCTGAAGACTTCCGGACTGCCAGACTCAAGACTTAAAGTCTATTCTCAATGACAGTTTCTAATCCATTTGAAGTAAGGTTATCCAGATCAGTTTGATTCATTATGGACCTAGCCTTATCGACTGGAGAAGATCTCTTGGCTGGATATGAGACAACAGATTCCTCTATTTGAATCAAGATTGATTAAGGATCCGATGATTGGCTAAGTATTCTTGGAAGGTTCTTCTTATGGAAACCAAGATCCTGATTGTATGGGCGAGCAGGATTGATGGGCTATCGACATGTTCCTTTAATAGCTCGAATGATCTTCCAAATTGATTCTGTCCAACGGGAAGATTGGAAGAATTCCTTAGTAAGTGCCAACGGGTATGATGGCATAAAGGAGTATAAAAGGAAGACGTTCCAGTTGTTCGAGAAAGTGCGCGATAGAAGAATTCCAAAGTCTGAAGCTCCTTGATTCATAGTCAATTCATTTACTGAGCGAAATCCTTGTATACAGAAAAGAGTTCATATTGTGAGATACCTTGAGGAAGTGTGGTAGAACATCCATACTGTGGAATCAAGGAAGAGCATTGCTGTAACATCTCTTTTGTTCATAGTGAAATCCAGCCAGTGGGCTGTTAGTGCAGAAGAGTGGACGTAGGCTTGAAACAAGCCGAACCACTATAAACCTCGTGTTGAATTTTCTCTTCCGTACTCTCTGTTTTATTTTGATCATAGTTCGTTTCATTATCTAAAGGATAACTTCCTTTCTATTGATTGTCTAGTATTGCTTTCAAATCAAAAGAGAATTATTTTTATATACCTATTCACCTCCCTCTAGGTACTTATACTAGCTATATCAGCCTCAACAAAGTACCGCACGTTTTCGAATGTTAGAGTTGTTGGTTCAAATGGTAAAACCATCTCTATACAATTTCAAAATTGCACTGGCGTCACAAGGCAATATAAACTAATTTAAAGCATCGACCAATACTCACAAATGCATGATATCAACCTTTCTTTTGCTGTTTTGCTGATTTTTTCAATCAATGATAATTGACTAACTCTTATGAAACTTCTAACCAATAATTTTTGGCTCAGTGGTACTTTTGTTAGCCGCTTTTTCTCCTGGAGTGGGATGATCAATGTCTCTGTCTTTGTCCAGCTGGGAGAGCTTCTTACTGGAGACAACAGCTCGAGATCTGCTCGGAGCTATGATTAGCCGATAAAAACATGTCATTCAGTGAAATAGTGTTAACCGTCAGAGAGAATTCCTAGCCAGCATGTTTAATTACCTTATGAAAAACTCAGAGCACAGGTAAACCCAACGTTGAAAACCATCCAAAATCCAATCAATGCCCCAACCGATATCCAGTAAAAGTGGTAACTATAATCTAGACCATACTGTTTGAGCACTTGTTGCCCCAGAATGCCGTTAAGAGATGAAACCTGCAGAGGATCGTTAAGCCTGTTAATACTAGACGCCACCATTGTCATGGGAAATCCATTTGTGTGAGATTGGTTTTGTTCTTCAAGATGTCACCTTTTGCCACCTTGGAGCGAGAAACTCATTCACCGAAACACCTAATTCGGCATATGACAATGGAGAGAACCAGAATCCCCACCTCAACCAACCGGGTAAAGAAGCTGCAGAGAGACAAGGCTGCTAAGTTCCTATCACTTTGCTAAAGTCCGTATAATTAGAATCGATAAAATCGAACTTACGTTTCGGGATGGCGAAGCCACTGAATGAAAACAAAACAAATAAAGAGAATAGACCACAAATTGCTGCAACAGGCGGATTTCGAACCACAGAAGCTATCAATTGGAACATTGATATCGATACTTGATGAAATAGGAAGAGCAGGAAGAAGTGATAAAAGAACCTGACAGTCATGAAAAAAGTGAGTGGCTAAAACTCATATCATCTCCCTGATATATTGAATTTCAGAATTACCTTTGTGGTTCAGGACTATAATTAACTCCATAATAGGTAATAGCTGTCCAAAGAAACGCATCAAGTAAAGAAAATGAGATTTTCAGTATGGCCGCTGGAATGGTATAAGCCCATGCAGGGTAGAAGAAATTATCTCGTTGCTTGTAAAAGACACCAAGTCTAGAAACAAGATCATTGCCACTCCGCAAGACCATTAACCTTGAGCCGGAGGAGAGCATAAAATATGGAACCCATGAAAAGATCCGCATGCACCAAGTCGACTTTCATCCTTGTGCACAAGAAGACGGTCACTGTAATAACTGCAACAACCACGAGCTGCAAAGAGTGGCCCCCAAATCCATGAATTTTGTGTGCATTTCTTATTAACCATGTGTTAGGGAAATCCCTTATGATATTTTGAAGATGACAAAATAAATCAAAGGCTACTAACATGTTTGATGGTTAAGTAATAGACCATTCAGATTATAGAACATGTAAAGGATATTGTCAAAGTGTGAAGACGACCAGAAGACTGAACGTAGCTCATGTCCAAAGTATATTCTGAAGATATCCAGACTTCTGTGTCAAAGTCTGAAGACTGCCAGACTCAGATTGTAAAGTCTACAGACTCAGACTTTACATCCAGATTCGATGAATCGTAACTCAAGCTCAATCATACAACAACTAGTGATCTGGTTTGGATTCCACATCAAGATTGATTTGATTGATTCAATCTATTTGATTGACAATTGGAACTTGAAGACAAGAACTTTCTATACGAAGAAGCTTTACTTATGGAAACCAAGATTTCGTTTGTATGGGCGATTGGAATCAATTTGGGATTTTACCTTTGTCACTCAACGGCTACCAAATCTTCTAGATACAGAGCTATCCAATGGGTATATTGGAAGACGATTCTCCGGGATACTGTCCAACGGGTAGTTTGGAAGTGGAGGAGTATTTAAGGAGATCATGAACCGATGAGCAAAAAAGAGACGGAGCGTAGAATTTATAATTCCAAAGTCTGAGCGATCTTCGATTATACACTTGTCTTTGGAGAGCTTAAACGTTTGTAATCGTGAGAGAAATACTGAAAGAGTGACTTAGTGAGATAGTGTGATCTACTACTAAGTGTCTACACTCGAAGTTGTAATCTCTTGTTGATTGCATAGTGGAATCCAGCCAAGAAGGCTGTCATCGTGGGAGAGTGGACGTAGGCTTGGATTAAGCCAAACCACTATAAATCTTGTGTTCTTATTCTCTTCCCTAACTCCTTTGTTTTATTCATACTAGCACTCTCAATTGGTATCAGAGCCAAGTGCTCGGTTTATAAAAGTGTTTTTACTTTTGAGCTAAATATTCTTTATGGCTAGTATGTTGGCACCAGGACTTATGGAAGGGCAAAGCAACACAAGGCCACCATATTTTGATGGAAAGGAATACGACATATGGAAAAACAAAATGAAAGCATTCCTAAGATCCAGAGATCTCTTACAATGGGATGTTGTGGAAAGAGGAATCAATCCCATTGCTGCGTCTACATCAAATAAGAATGGCAAAGACAAAGAAACCAAACTCCCCGCTCCTATGTCTCGGATGGAGATGTCCAAAAGAGAAGCGCTTGATGCAAAAACTATTTATTCTTTATATTGCGCCTTGTCTCCTGTTGAATATAACAGAATCTCTTCATGTGAAACAGCAAAAGAAGTTTGGGATAGACTTCATGTTACATATGAAGGGACCGATCGTGTAAAAGAGACAAAAGTAAACTTCCTGCTCGGCAATTATGAATCCTTCAAGATGAAGCAAGGAGAATCAATTGGAGATATGTTTAGCCGTTTTACAGAAATTGTAAATGGTTTAGCATATCAAGGTCAGCAAATTTCTACCCCGATGAAGGTCAACAAACTCTTGCGAGGTCTCTCAAAATATTGGAATCATGTCAAGACCTCAATCCAGGAGACTCGAAGGATTATGCCACTCTCCGTTGATGAATTGATTGGCACTCTTCAATCCTATAAAGTGGAACAACTTAATGACGAAGATCCCGAAGGTAAGAAGTCCATTGCTTTAATATCTAATATTGTTTTTGATTAAATAGACTCAGAAAATGACATGGACGATGAAGAACTTGCCTTTATGGTCGAGAAATTTAAAAAGCTGAGTAGAAAAGGAAGGAAATTCGATGGAAGAAGTCAATACAAGCATAATGGCCATAAAAGAATCATGAAAGAAGATGATGATCAAGAAAATATATGCTTGATGGCACATTCAAAATCTGGGTCTGATTCAGACACAGACTTAGAATCAAAGTCTGACTCGGACACAAACTCAGAATCCGATGAGGAAATCGAGGTAAGCAATTCAAAAATTCCTCTCAAAGTTTCAAGGTATATAAATGAGCTTTGTTCAAATCTCAAATCTTCTCTTAAAAGGATTTTCGAACTAAAAAAGGAGAATTCTCGACTTAGGCAACAAGATCTTTCTCAAGTCTGGAGACCTATTAAGGAAAATTGGATAAAAGCAACATATTCTGCTAACTCTCATGGACCCAAGAAAAAATGGGTACCAAAGAAAAGATAAGTTATTTTTGCAGGATATAAAGAAGAAAGAAGAAAGAGGATTTGGTAAGGAATTTTTTATTTTCAATTTGATTTGGGCAATAATTCTCATTATGCTTGATATTCGATATATCCTTGGTTGATTGAGATTTTATAATGATCATATTTTGCTTTATGGAAGAAAGAATCGTATGATTTGTTTTTGTGATTTGTGAGTTAAGATTTGATTTAGTACGTGTGATTATTTGAGATAATTCAGATTATTTTGTCTAATTTTATGCTCTCAAATTGTCATATTTTGCAAAGTAAAAATCTGATTCTACGTTATACTAATTTTGCAAGATATTTTTTTCTGAAATATTCAAGGATTTTATTCTCTCTGATTTTATTGTGCTTTGACTAAGTGAGAATTTATTTTTCTAAATATCATTGTGCATAATATTCTTTCTTTGAACACTCTATTATGATGAATTAAGAAAGAATATTATTTATCTGTGGAGATTTTATATTTTACTCTAACGTCAAGGAAGGATCCAAATTGATGGATACCAAAAAGGAAATGAGTTGATTGCAGGAAATTCAATAAGGGAAGGATGATTGTGAATCTACGCAAATTTTAGTGCAATCAGAAAATATCTCCTGCGACAATTGGGGGAGAAATCAAATCCAAAAGAAAATGAAAAGAATCGTGATCATCTCAAAAAGGCAACAAATTGAGAGGGAGCTTTGATCAATTATGGAAAAATCTTTTTGGATTGATCGTGATCTTATTATGAATGAAAGGAAAGGTAAATGTGTCAGAATTTATCTATAAAAAAAAAATCCGGTTAGTGCATCTTTTATTACCTTTTGTCATTAATAAATCTTGTATTGATATTATCATTTTATTATGACAAAAATGGTACGTGCAAGTTATGATGCATCCGTGATTTTCATTGGATATTTCCTGATATATATGATCGAAGTGAGCTATATTGCATATCTTTAATATTCGACTTGTTTTATAAAAGCTGATTTTTGGAGATTGTGATTCATGCAAGATATTGATTATCATTCTCTACGTGAATCTATTGTTATCGCTTTTTGATTATGACAAAAAGGGGGAGAAGATATGAATATGCATATGTGTTGATTGATTGATATTATTTATTGCATAATATTGAGCTGCGATTATTTTTCTATATATTGTCATGCTCAATCTATTTGCTATCTTATGATATCCTTTGATTTAAATTAATATTTTTAAAAAGCATGTTTACAAATCTGCATATTCAGAGATTGTTTTGTCATCATCAAAAAGGGGGAGATTGTTAGGGAAATCCCTTATGATGTTTTGAAGATGACAAAATAAATCAAAGGCTACTAACATGTTTGATGGTTAAGTAATAGACCATTCAGATTATAGAACATGTAAAGGATATTGTCAAAGTGTGAAGACGACCAGAAGACTGAACGTAGCTCATGTCCAAAGTATATTCTGAAGATATCCAAACTTCTGTGTCAAAGTCTGAAGACTGCCAGACTCAAGACTCAAAGTCTGAAGACTGCCAGACTCAGATTGTAAAGTCTACAGACTCAGACTTTACATCCAGATTCGATGAATCGTAACTCAAGCCCAATCATACAACAGCTAGTGATCTGGTTTGGATTCCACATCAAGATTGATTTGATTGATTCAATCTATTTGATTGACAATTGAAACTTGAAGACAAGAACTTTCTATACGAAGAAGCTTTACTTATGAAAACCAAGATTTCATTTGTATGGGCGATCGGAATCAATTTGGGATTTTACCTTTGTCACTCAACGGCTACCAAATCTTCTAGATACAGAGTTATCCAATGGGTATATTGGAAGACGATTCTTCGGGATACTGTCCAACGGGTAGTTTGGAAGTGGAGGAGTATTTAAGGAGATCATGAACCGATGAGCAAAAAAGAGACGGAGCGTAGAATTTATAATTCCAAAGTCTGAGCAATCTTCGATCATACACTTGTCTTTGGAGAGCTTAAACGTTTGTAATCGTGAGAGAAATACTGAAAGAGTGACTTAGTGAGATAGTGTGATCTACTACTAAGTGTCTGCACTCGAAGTTGTAATCTCTTGTTGATTGCATAGTGGAATCCAGCCAAGAAGGCTGTCATCGTGGGAGAGTGGACGTAGGCTTGGATTAAGCCGAACCACTATAAATCTTGTGTTCTTATTCTCTTCCCTAACTCCTTTGTTTTATTCATATTAGCATTCTCACCATGTATTGTGACTGCACATTCTGAGTCCAACTGGGCAATTACCTGTGCTGATTTGAAGACATGAACAAACCAGTTGCGCTTCATGAGGAGCCATTCTCTCAAAAGGCACGCTTTGAACAACTCCCACTTTTTTAACGAGTAAATTTTGAACAACTCCCACTTTCCCGTTAGATGCTCTTTAAACATTCGCGCAAACATGCTAGGAGATATGAAATTATAGGGCCGGTCTTTGTGATGCCAGTATTGTGCCTGGTCCTTTTCGGAAACCACCTGCCAAGAATTCCCAAAAACAGCATACGTCAGTGCTATCCTTCCACAGTTCGAACAGTTCTTTATTAAGCAAGAGTGCATACTTCTTGGAGAAAGTCAGCAATGCCTTTTCTCAATGGGCACTTGAAACCACAGTGTTCAAAGAAGCTGAGAACATCCGGCCGAGGTCCTTGGTACACTACATGTCCCTGTGCCATTAGAATTATGTCATCAAAGAGATCAAAAGTCTCCGGTGCTGGCTGAAGAAGCGAAACCAAAATTGTGGACTCTGTTATGTGCGCCAATTGCTGCAACCATGTTATGATCTGAAAGGTAGTGGAGCTGTCCAAGCCTGTTGATATCTCATCCATAAATAGAACTCTCGCTGGACCAATTATCATTTCCCCTGGAAAAGAGAACATCAAAATTGTAATCCTAAATTTTACAGTGTGACATAGAAACTGTTCCTATAAGTTTCTCATCATTTGCGGCATGTTCACGTAAAACTAACCGGCCGTCAGCCTTCTCTTTTGACCACCAGAAATTCCTCTGTTCATCGCATCCCAAACAATTGTATCTGCGCAGATGTCGAGTCCAAGAACCTGAAAAGGTGTAAAATCGCAGCAATTATAGCAAAAGTAGAATTGTCTGAAAAATAAACTCGGTAACTCCTTTTCCCATTGGAAACATTACCTTCAAAATGTAGTCTGTTTGAAGTGTTCTTTTCATTCCTCCTATAGAAATTGCCTGCTCATGTAGTCGTAACGTCATCAGAAGCCAGTGTCGCCAGTTGTTACTGTAATTAAAATATTGTAATGAATCCAACTTTGTGGAAAGATTAACCTTCATGTAAGTGTCTAAGCTTGGCTCTGGATTAATTCCTGCTTGCTTCTCCCTTTTGCTAACTTCTTTCAACATGTCTTCAATGAAAAGCAGACATAAAGAGCATCAGCAATGACCACCGCAACTAATAGTAACTTCAAGGTTGGAGAACAAACTAGTACCTGCCCTTCCTCCTATGCCCTGACATCGTGCAGAGAAGTCGAGCGTCTCCCTCACGGTCATCTCGGAAATATGTGTATCATATTGGCTTATATAGGCTAAAGTCTTCTGAGGAGCAAACTCATTCAGCTTGTAGCCATTGTATGAAGTTTCACCCTTGACCTGCATCATACATCGTTGGTCAATTCCGCTGATCTTACACATATGCATGATTATTTGCATCCGAATATAGTTGAAGTATAGAAGCTATTCCTGTCAGCATGGAAAATCTACAACTGACAGAACAACAAAAAGGTAACACCTTGAGGAATTTCTCTGATTTGCCTGCTAATGCCTGTAATAAGGTGGTCTTTCCACATTCTGGTGGACCTAACAAGAGTGTCATCCTGTAACAATTTCGAGAGAAAAGAATTATGCTGCATAGTAACGTCATATACGTCAACTTGTGACTCTAAAATAGTGCATACGCTGAGCTCTAATACTAACCTCGCAGGCTTAAGGACGCCACTAACGTTCTTGAGAATTCTTATC
Source organism: Eucalyptus decipiens (assembly GCA_014182575.1). Taxonomy (NCBI): domain Eukaryota; kingdom Viridiplantae; phylum Streptophyta; class Magnoliopsida; order Myrtales; family Myrtaceae; genus Eucalyptus; species Eucalyptus decipiens. The sequence goes on from CM024619.1 coordinate 6,727,774, forward strand.
TTGTTCCCCTGATACTTGCAGCCAACCTTAGTTGTTGGAGCCTACTTCAGAGACAAAAAAAAAAGGCTCTTGGTTCCCACGTTTATGTCCTATGACTTTTACCAGAACGGTTTGCAATAGCTTGATAGAATAGAGAAGCAGTTGTGTGAGCTAATAAGTTGGTTACCAAATCAGCCTAGTAAAGATAACAAAAATCAAGTTAAAAAGAGTCATATTAATTCATCGTAAAACTCCTAAGATTGTAAAGCGGGTGCAATTAGGATTGCATTCAATAACATTTCTATTATTGGAGTAATTTTTTTCAAAGGTAATCATTTTATATTTTTATTCCCTGGAACAGTTTTGAGTAAAACAACGTATTAAGTAACTATACAAAATTTCTATTTCTAGAAGAAAAAAAAAGAATAAGAATGTGTTTAATACGATCCATAGGTTCTTTTGTGATGTAGAATTTCTTTCAATTTTTTAATAATATTTTTTATTTTTTTTTCTTCTTTTTTTTCTTTTTTCCTCTCTTCTTTTTCCTCCTCTAGCACAGATGGCAAAAGCAACCCGCTAGTAGTGGCGGGCAGCGAGTGTCCACTGACCAATTAGAAGAAGAAAAACCAAAAAAAAAAAAAAAAAACTTATTTCTAGAAATTGTTATTGAAAATAAGAAATTACTTTTTTTATTTCCTATTTATATTCCAAATCTATTTCCTGACCACTTTTTTATTACCAGGAATGGAAAAATTAATTGATGTTACCGAATAGATTTCTTCTTTATTCTATCCTAGGAAACAAAAGAACTGAAAAATTGAAATGTTGCCGAACCCTAGATTTCTCGTGAGTTTCCTTAGGAATTTCATTTCCAAAAATTAATAATTAATTTTCTACATAAAGCAACAGTGCAACACGTATGTTGCACCCCATCGATTTATGATAAGTGAAAGATTTGGAATTAGATGTTTTTAATGTATGCCCCATTGAGACATGGATGATTTGAAACTGCCAATTTTCTAACAAGAGGATCCATTTGCATCACGTGGCCAGTTTGCTGTCTTCTCTAATGTCCCAAAAGTAGGAGCCTATGTTAGCCAAACATAGTATCTACAACAGATAACTTGTTCTTTGACTTCAATTGTGTCGTCCTCGACAAAACTTTAGGACCTGTAAAAAGCTTGGAGAAGGGGGAAGAAGATAGAGAAGAAAATCTAACGTAGAAAATGGCTTTGAGGACGTTCCAAAGAGTTGGGACGGATTCCCCATGAACGGCTTTGCTGTCTGCTTCTATGCACAGATCCCGATATCTCACTTCCACGGTCGGTAATTCAAGACCCACCCTGAGAATTTAATATCATATTAGCTGCACTTTGGCATATGAAATAATCGAAGTTGTCTGCCTTTTACTAGAACTGGAAGGTTTGGACAGGAACAAAGTATAAAATGCCTGCCTCTGCACTCGCTCCCGGAGCTTCTGGAGGAGCCGGAGATTGTCCTCTTCGACCGTCTTCAACAGGCCGTCCACGAACACCCGCCTCTCCGAGTCCCCAAGCTTCGCCACGTCCACCACCTCGCGGCCAAGCACTGCCGCCCTCAGCCGCTGGTACGTCGGCAGCCTCTCGACCGCTGCCCGCTGCAGCTCCAGCTCGTCATCCTCCCGCCAGCAGCCCTCCTCGCCGAACGCCGACAGCGTCTGGTCCTCCGAACAAGCGACGCCCGTGAAGCTGCTTTGGGCAAGGCAGTGCAGCGATGAGGAGAAGCGCTGGCTTGGTCCTTGCTCCATCTGGGTGAGCTCGATCCGCATGGACGAGGCTGGCTCATCGCTTGTCATGAACGGCTGCGCCATTTCAATTAGTTTAGCTCTTTTTCGAGCAAATCCAAGCAAACGCTTTTCATATATAGTGAGAGGCGCATGCCGCATGAGCAAATCAAAATACAATCACTTTCCTAAATTCCAGCAAGGTGCCGGTTAGTGCGTTAAGAAGTTTCATGCTCTGCACATAGAACAGTAAAAAGTAATATCGGTTGTCTATCTTCGTGGGCAGATTAATTGAATTGACTTCACATTAAAGTTGACTTGAATCATACTAAATCAATGCAAGTCATTTTAAAATAACAAAGTGAGCATCAATATAGGCTCGTTTTCTTTGAAAAAGGCGGTGTGCCCAATTATTATTATTATTATTATTATTATTATTATTATTATTATTATTATTATTATTATTATTATTATTATTATTATTATTATTATTATTATTATTATTATTATTATTATTATTATTATTATTATTATTATTATTATTATTATTATTATTATTATTATTATTATTATTATTATTATTATTATTATTATTATTATTATTATTATTATTATTATTATTATTACTATTATTACTAGTATTATTATTATTACTAGTATTACTATTATTACTATTATTACTATTATTACTATTATTGTTATTATTATTAGTATTACTATTATTACTATTATTATTATTATTATTATTATTATTATTATTATTATTATTATTATTATTATTATTATTATTATTATTATTATTATTACTATTATTATTATTATTACTATTAGTATTACTATTATTATTAGTATTACTATTATTATTACTATTAGTATTACTATTATTATTAGTATTACTATTATTATTATTATTATTATTATTATTATTATTATTATTATTATTATTATTATTATTATTATTACTATTACTATTACTATTACTATTATTATTACTATTATATTACTATTACTATTACTATTACTATTACTATTATTATTATTATTAGTATTACTATTACTACTATTGCTATTACTATTACTATTACTATTACTATTACTATTACTATTATTATTACTATTACTATTATTATTACTACTATTACTATTACTATTACTATTACTATTACTATTACTATTATTATTACTACTATTACTATTACTATTATTACTACTATTACTATTATTATTACTATTACTATTACTATTACTATTATTATTATTATTACTATTACTATTATTATTACTATTACTATTATTATTACTATTACTATTACTATTATTATTACTACTATTATTACTATTACTATTAGTATTATTACTATTACTATTACTACTATTATTACTATTACTATTAGTATTATTACTATTACTATTACTATTATTATTACTACTATTATTACTATTACTATTAGTATTACTACTTTTATTATTATTATTATTATTATTATTATTATTATTATTATTATTATTATTATTATTATTATTATTATTATTATTATTATTATTATTACTATTATTATTATTATTATTATTATTATTATTATTATTATTATTATTATTATTACTTGTTGTTGTTGTTGTTGTTGTTGTTGTTGTTATTATTATTACTATTATTATTATTATTATTATTACTATTATTATTACTATTACTATTATTATTACTATTATTATTATTATTATTATTATTATTATTACTATTACTATTATTACTATTACTATTATTATTATTATTATTATTATTATTATTATTATTATTATTATTATTATTATTATTATTGAGAAAACCCATTTTGATAGGATAATACCAAATCCCGAATTAATCCTAATTAATGGTGAGAAAAATCGATCATGTTATCTATTTCACGTATTTGCTTAGATATACAATAATGCAACTCTATCAGGTTGTTCCTACTATCCTACCAATTCAAAAATTCACATAGCATTGTCAGTTTGCTTTTCCAACATTGAATTTTAACATGAGCTTTTAGCAATAGATTTGAAGAAATTACTAGATTACTAAACACTTTGAATATTCATTTACATGGGACAAATCATGCGAGCATTGTATATCTAACATAAATGCCATTTTCCATTGACAAAAAAAAACCCTCTGTGAAGCACAATCCGTCTTGACAATTAGTGTCAAGGGACCAAACATGCCGGGAGTGTCGACAATGATGACGGTTGGATTCCATCTAAGTTTGACCTGGAACATATCTGTCTAAATAAATTTCTTATTATTTAGAATCTAGAATCTATGTTGATACCATGAGATTGGAATCTACTTTATCGCAAGTTCCAAGGTCATCCAGATGCCGGCCAATTTCTTTTTCATCTTTAGTTAAGCCTAATTTGTCGATTTTTTTTCCTAATTTTGACAAGAAACAAGGACTAAAGTCGCCTAGTTTTCTAGACTTTTTAAGTGTGCCAAAACCAAACAAGGACTCAGTGACTATTTATAGTTGTTGATAATCCATAGCTTTGCCTTGGCTTTAGCACAAATCAATTTAGGTTTAAGTAGCAAAAAGTATTTGTAAACAAGGGGTAAGCCTTAGACAACAAAAAAGGGTAAACAATTCCTTGTTTCATTTAGAACGAGAAATTAACTCGTTGAAACAAATTCCTCCTTTTCTAGAATATAGAACTTACCATGCATACTCTAGAACCTAAAATTAGACCAATTCTCGATTTTACCCCAAAATTATGCTCTCCCCTAGTGTTGACACCATTGAGATAAACTTTTAGTTTTAAGTATGCCCGGTCCTGCTGCCTTCGAAGCAAAACGCACGCAGAGAACAGCAATGGACGGAGTCAATATGAAATGGGTGCGGCTAGCATGACCGCCCTTTGCAGAATGACAATGTGACGGTCGAAGGCCAACCACAAATTTTTTTTTAGGAAGCCGATAAACTTCCTTTCCTCAACATGTTTCAATTTCTGATTCAATATTTCCTTTCTTCATCTTTTGTTGACTTGTATGTTTCCTTATTGCAAGCTCTAATTGACAAACAAAATCATAAGAGGGTCCATAGAATTAATTTACTTAAATATGAAGGAAGAAAATATAAATTAGATACTGAAATATAAATAATTACAAGTAGAAAAATATAATCACTTACTAAAAAGATATCGTTAATTTCATCATATAGGTCTATTAAATTTCAAAGATAAAAAAAACACTTGAAACCTTGGTTTTTCAAACAGCTTCTCAATTCCTTTCGCTAAAATCAAATTGCTCTAAAAGGACTCTCCGATGAGCTAAAATTTGACAACAATGAATTATGCTTCTCAAATTTATAGATATAAGCTAAAATTCAACGACAATGAATACCTCTTACTTCTTTGTAATCAAAGAAGCAAAGAGTAACAAACCTTTCTACACAAACTTATTCGATTACAAAATCCGACAATAATCGGAAGTTCAAATTATATAAGACAATCTTTTCCTCTTTTTTTTTTTTTAAGTTATTATGTTTTCTATTTGGGAACAATATTCACGTAATCTTTTTCTTTTACCGGAGGATAATATCTATTATTTAAAAGGTTACAACCGATTGCTTCATATATTTCTTATTGTTTGAATATCATCGCTTTTATTTATTTCTTTAAATAAGACTAAGAAAATTTCCATCGAGTCTCCTTGCTTAAGCAAATAATTATTTTTATGAAGGAGGATACCAGCATGTGGACGCTGAAATCAATTATCACGCCTTGCCTTCTCCATGAAATGAGACTGCCCCGAGAAGGTTGTATCCGGCAAGATTGATGAGCGTAGCGCATGATACCACTGAGGAATCCAACTAGAAAACCGCAGTGTCCACTTCAAGAACATGATCTGCAACAATCGCACTTTGGATCCGCTTCTCTATGAAATGAAACTACTCGAGAAGCATGTACCCGGCAAGATTGATTAGTGATGATACAATTCAAGAAGATGTAATGCAACATTTGCACTTTGGATCTGCTTCTCCGATCATGCTTGAACAGATCATTATCGTTGACAATCTTGCAAGTAAAGATAAGAGTCGTCAACAGAACAAAGAAATCTCCATAAATATAATCGAGAAAACAGATATAATTGGATTTGCTTCGGAAATTACTCATACTCCAATATACTTCCATAAGTTCACTAAAAGATTTCATGCTTTTAAAAAATGGATGCATTGTTCTTCTTCTGGTGCTAGCAAGCCTCGTTGCCATGCGTGCTAGTCAATTTAGATCGCCAAAATTCGATTTTTTGCGCACAAGATGATTCGTTTATACCGTGGACGAAAAATATACAATGTCTGGTCAATGATGTCGGTCTGAAAACGCAACAGACAATTGGCGTTGCAGAAACTGGAAAAGCCGTGGCTCTCGCGGAGTAATTTATCCATTAAATAACATTGTTTTTGGTAATAACCTATATAATTCTTAAATGCTTGCCCAATTTTCTATTTAATCACCATCTCCAAAAATCATATCTTCCTTTCCGCATGCGGTAAACCACCGGCCTTCTCTGCACCTACCTTGAATCGATTATAAATAATAGTCTCTTTTTTTCCTAAATAATTTGCTAATCATCCCATCTTGGTCCATGCATTGCGCTTAACCGATCAATATCATTCAACCGCTCTAATATCCTATCTGATTGCGAACTCACGTTACTAAAATTAGATAACCTTTTTTTTTAGGAAAATAAAAGAAAAATAAAAAGGAAGGGAAGCACGCTTGCTTATTTGACGTATGTCGAAAGTTAAAAAAGTCTGTAAATCACAATCATTAGAAATGCAAGCCGAATAATTAGGGAAAGTGTCTTCGCCGAGCAAGTATGAAAGTAACGATCCCTGATGTAGAGGACAAATTGTATTCGGCTTGGAATTTTTCGGATCAGTTTCAGTGTCTGTTTTTATGAGATTCTATTATATTTATTGAATTCAATATCACCCCGTATTCCCTCTCTATCGGGAAGACAAAAATAAACAAGAAATTAGTGGACCTCATGATGGAGTAACTTATATTCTAAATTAGTTTAGGTCATGTTTGAATGACAATGTAGGCATCAACGTAGGCTCAATTTCTTCTGAAAAGGACGTATGCTTATCTATGACAATTTGGCTCCTGTGCTCAGCCATTTAAAAAAAAAAAAAAAAAGTTTTAATAATGAGGAAACCCATTTTGATAGGTTATTTAGAATCGTGAACTATTACATATGTGGCGTGAGATTTTGTGGGATGCCAATTATTGTTTAATTTTTAAATATTTTATTGCTTTCCGTCACGCTTGGTCTGGTCTCTTCATCTAGTGCTAATGATTATTGACATATTTAATTGGAGAGGCAAATGGAATCTAGAAAGATTCAAACTCAAGACTTCTTACTCTGATACCATATGAGATTTTATGAAAATGTAAGACTACTATCAACTATTTTAAAAGCTTTAGATGTTAGAGAAATGCATGATTTAACATATAAATATTCTATTATATGGAATTAAAATAAGAAGCAAGGCAAAGCTCGGACGAGTTAGCCAGATAAATAAAATTATTTGTTCTTGATGGAGGGGGACCATCGGTCGTGTTTCATGCTTAGTCATCCGTTAGATATTCATTAACGCAATTCTAGATTCTATCTCATTGGGTTCCTAGTTTCACACCAATTCAAAAGTTCGTGTTGCAACGACGGTTTGCTTTTCCGATGCTGAATCTTTATGTAAGGTTTTTTTTTTTTTGATGACTCGGGAATTGCTGTATAGCTGGCAGCCGGCGACGTAAACCCGGGGCAATACTAGCGTGGGGACCCACCTCCCATGGCGCCGCACTTAAGTCATGCAAATGTGACCACGGTGAAATCTTAATGTAAGGTTTTAGTAGCAGAAATTGAAGAAAAGAGTATGATTAAGAACTTCCAAATATTCATTTACAATCGACAAATCATGTGAGTGTTGTATACTCAAGGCTCATTTTTTGTTGGAAAAATTATCCTTACACATTCCTGATTGAACGAATGACTTGGGTGTCTAGAGTTAACTTTGGAACCTGATTTTTGCACATATAAACCAGCTAATCTGTGTGAATTATCTTTTTGTTGAAATTTAATCAAATAGACCTAGAGAAGAAGACACACAAGAGAATTGTTGTTGTAACTCTCATTACTTTATTCATTAGAACATAAGCCTATTAAATAGGCAGAACATCCAAACCACTAGCAGCTACATAATAGCAACAAGAAAGACCCACTAACATACCTCACTAACCAGAACATGTGCAGAAATAAACTCCTAAAAACAAGCCACTTCCTATCGACTAGAACTCCACTATTACATTATTGAAGACACCCAAAAACTAAAAGCACGTAAAAATTGAAAGTTAAATACTTCAACACCCTCCCTTAAACTGATGTTGTAGACAATCAGTTTAAAGGAATAAAACAGGCCCTCGCTTAATCTGGAGCATCCAACAAACAAACACCAAGAAGCTTTCTCAGTTTCTAAAATGTAGACAATTTGAGAGGCTTGGTGAATAAATCAGCAAGTTGATCTTCACTTCTACAGAAAACAAGATCTATCACTTTATCTTTTGTGAGATCCCTCAAGAAATGGCACTTCACATCTATGTTTTTGCTCCTTCGATGTAGAACCCGATTCTTTAAAAGTTTGATGGCTGAGTTGTTGTCACAATAGATTGTTGTTGCTTCTTGTTGTTTAAATTGAAGTTCTCCAAAAATCTTCCTTAACCAAATAGCTTGACAAGCACTTGAGGTGGCAGCTACAAACTCAACTTCAATTGTTGAAAGAGTAACAATTGGCTAATTCTTTGAAGACCATGAGACAACCCTTGAACCAAGCATAAACACATAGCCAGAAGTGCTTTTTTGATCATCCATATTTCTAATAAAATCATTGTTGATGAAGCCAAACAAATCTGATTGTTCTCCTTTTTTTGTAAGGCAGCCCACAAGTCGCAATCCCTTGCAAGTAGTGGAAAATTCTCTTTGCAGCTTGCAAGTGTATTTCTATTCGGTGTTCCGTATACCTGCTTATGAGGCTCACACCATGCATGATATCTAGCCTCGATGTTGTCACATACATTAGACTTCCAACAATTTGCTTGTAAAGCATGCTATTCACCTCTTTTCCCATCAAAATCTTTCAATAGCTTCAATCCAACCTCAATTGGTGTGGTTACAAAATTGCAATTCTTCATATGAAATCTATCTAAAATCTCTTGAACATCTCTTTTGGGAAATAAAGATTCCAGCTATAGATTGAATTACTTCTTTGCCCAAAAAATAATGCATTAATCCAAGATCAGTCATCTCAAATTCATCCATCATAGACTTCTTAAATGTGTCGATCAAGACACTAGTATTCCCTTTGCAGATAAGATCATCCACATACAAACATACCAGAAGCAATTTTCCATCATCACCAACTTTAATAAATAATGTATGCTCATATAAACATTTTCTAAATCCTTCCTTCAAAAAATAGGCATCAACGTGACTATACCAAGCTCGATGAGCTTGTTTTAACCCATATAGTGCATTTTTCAATCTATAAACTTTATGCTCGCTACCATGTTTCACATAACCAAAAGGTTGATCAACAAATACCTTTTCTTAGAGGTCACCATGCCAGAATGCTAACTTCACATCCAACTAAAAGATAGGCCATGAATTTTGTGCTGCTAATGCAATCACCAATCTGATTATGTCAACTTTTGCCATGAGAGCAAATACCTCTTTGTAATCCACTCCAAATTCTTGCTTGTAACCTTTTGTAACCAATCGCGCCTTGTACTTGTCGACTTTGCCATATTTATTCAACTTTGTCTTGTACACTCACTTGACCCCGATTGATTTGTGTACTCTTGGAAGATATGTCGATTCCTAAGTGTTATTCTTCTCAATGGTTGTGATTTCTACATCCATAGCAATTCTCCAATTTTCTTTATGTATAGCCTCATCATAGGTTGTAGGATCACAATATGAAAACAAAGCAAAATAGGTAAGTGGATCTTCAGATTGGTCAACCCCTGTTACTTCATAATCACTCATCCAAGCAGGTGTCACAACCTACCCTTCGGGGGAGGGAATAGGCTTAAGGGTATTGCCTAAAAAATGGATCTATAACTCATTATTTAGACGCGAGCTCTCCCAAGTCCATACCTCGCACGATATTGAACTTAGGATCTCCAACTCTGATATATGAGATTTTATGGTACCATTGCAAAAGTTTAAGCCATTAGATGAAAGTATGATTTATTACTTAAATATTTCAATATAATAGATGAGAAAATCCATTTTGAGTCACGAAATATCATGTGTCGGTTCCGAGACAAGGCTGGAACAAGTGAACCAAATATAGAAAATTATCTATATTTGACAGTATGGGAAAAATTGATTATATTTCATGCTTAGTCATCCGCTAGAGATTCATTTTAATACAACTATCTCCTCGATACCAATTCGAAAAATTCACATTGCAGCATCATTCTGCTTTTCCAGCGCAGAATTCTTATATGAGATTTTAGCAATAGATCCTGAAGAAATAACTAGATTGTTAAACACTTTCACATATTTGTTTACATTCAACAAATCATGTGAGTCTTAAATATTCGAGGCTTATTTCTTCTGTAAAAATATCCTTGCACATTGACCGCGGAACAATTGACCGGTCCGTTTAGAGTAAACTTTATAACCCAATTCTTTCACATGCGAGAATATGTAAACTTTTTTCTACGCCACTAATTGATGTAATAAAAGCAAAACCAAAAAAAAAAAAAAAACTTATTTAACAAGTGTCCATTATCCACGGCACTTATTTGGCAGCCACTGATATTTTACAATTTGCAATGAATTATATTTCCGGTGCTATGTACCGTCAATACTTTCGAAATTAAACTATTTCATGTTAACAACATCTCCAAGAACTTGAGCACGATCCAAACCGTAACATCTTAAGTACTGTTTAAGCAGGCTAAATAAAGAAAGTGACTTATAGCTTCTAACACGAAAAAAAAAAAAGAATATTAGCTATTTTATTTACTTAACTAGTATATGTTGGAAATTAATCCAAATAAAGCAAACTGTTTGTTGTAATTAGAACACCAATGTAAAGAAGATGATAATAACTTTATAATATCCTTCCTTTTACAAATCTTGGAGAAGAGGAAAATAAGATATAACATAAAATTGGAGGTGAGATACAGATATCCGAATCTCCTTAAGGCGATTAGTTCCTGCCAATGGTGCTCCGTAGATTGACGAACTATGCCTCCTAAGATACAACACCTCAAACCTGTTTGGATTAGTACTATGTAAACAGGACTTAATCGAACCGTTCAATTGAACTAGCACACTCAGAAAAATCAAAAGCATAGAAAAGTATATCAAAGCATTTTTGGAATCAAGTCGGAAAAACCAAAACTCAATCAAAAACATTGAAGCTCTATGCTCCCATCTATTTATAAAGATTTTTTTTTTTGTTTTGGTTCATGTACTGAAGAGATACATGAATTAAATAGACGGATGTATCCACGAAATTCATGAATCAAGAGATATGTGAATCCAAGAGATTCATGAATCCAAGAGATTCATGAATCCAAAGACACATGAATTCGGGAAAAGAACACTATAAGTGCCATAACTTGACACAAAGAGACACTTAAGTGCCATAACTTACGAAAGGTACACTTAAGTGTCACATTCGAAAAAAAAACATATCATTCAAGTGCCACTCTGGCCAAAGTTCGGCCAAAACGCTGACGTGTCAATTTTTTGGCAAAGCGAGTGCAAAACGACGCCTGACGTGTCCAAATAATGCAAAAACGGCGTCGTTTTGAGTTGACGTGGTAAAAAAATAATATAAAAATTAAATAACTTAAATTTCAAATTAAATTTAGTAAAAATATTTTAAAATAATAATTTTAATATTAAAAAGGTAAAAAATTAAAAAAATATTAAAAATATTTTATTTAAAAAAAAAAAAAAAAAAGGAAAGGGGGAGGCGGCCGAGGGCTCCCCGCCATCGCCAGGAAGGGCCGGCGACGATGAGTGGAGGGTGGGCCAAGGTCGCTCGGCCCTGGCCAGGGGCCGGCGACCCCGACCGACCGACGGTGAGGGCTCGCGAGCCCTCACCCACACCGACAAGGGTCGGCGGCCCTCGCCCGGTCAAGCCAAGGGCCACCGCTCGCTGGGCCTCACCGGATCTAGGCGAGGGCCACGAGTCCTCGCCACTCACCACAGATCTGGGCAAGAGTCACGACCCTCGCCCAAATTCGGTGAGGGTCGGCGGCCTTTGGCCCGACCGAGCGAGGGCCGCCGACCCTCGCCCCAGTGCGATCCTCGCCCCAGCTCGACCCTCGCCCCGATCTAGCCGATCGGCCGGGGTCACCGGCCCCTAGCTAGGGCTCGGAGACCTTAACCGACCCTCCACCCACCATCGCCGGGAAGGCGGGGAGGCGGCGGCGACGGCTGAGGGCTAAGCCCTCAGCTGCCTCCCCACCTTTTCCTTTTTTTAATTTTTTTAATTTTTTAATTTGTTTGATTGTTTAATATTAAAATTAGTAGAGGTTGCCCAACTCAATCCCGAAAGTTTTTTTCTTGGTGTCAAGAATGTTTACCTCTACCCGCAAGGCTGCGTCGCATTGGGGTATCATTTTTAACTGAGCCGAAGTTAGAAAGATTTGACTTAGTATGCGAGGCTGCAACTAAGTCATCCCACCCTTTTAACTTCACATTGCTTAGCCTTCATAGTTAGAAATCAAACCTCACATCCCATGCGTATGTCTATGTGATTGCCGTCGATTTTCCTTGGTGAAGTAAGTCTTCTATCCCTATATCATGCAATTTATTTTGTCGTGCTTTTGGTCAGTCCATGACAATTTAGATCAATCATTGATTTAACTCCTTTGTCAATTAGAGATGAAATGAGGAAATTGTCATGCAATGAATCGTTTGGAAAAAACTTTAGAGAATTTAATTTCAATTCATATCTAGGAAATTTGGTCTTGCTAGGGTGTCAATTTTTCTAGCTCTTTTTTAGAGAACTCCCTTCATGTGTGGACTTTTCGTGACTAAAAAAGAAAAAAAATAGATTGTTGTCATGAACTAGTTCTCTATTTCCACCTCATTTTCTCAAAATAGGTGATATGGAGCGATCTCACTCACCCATCCATACACAATCGAGAGCTAAAATGACGGATCAAAACAAATGAGAAATTGCGACTCGAAGAAAAGAGCCAAGAGGACTTTTGAACCGTCTCATTTTCTTGAGGTAGCCGAATTCGGTACCATCATGAAGAGACTAGTAACATATATAGAAGGAAGAATCTCTAACCTGGAGGGTTCGCATCACAAGACTAAGGAGAGTGAAGAATTCAAGCACACATGATTCATGGTCCTAAGTAGTTTGCTTTCCTTACTTAATTGGGGGCATGTTTAGTTGCACCTTCTCATGCGTGGGAATTTTTAGGGATTAGTTTTAATTTCTTCTGCTTGAATATCACATTTTTTATTCCAATAAATGGAGAATTCTGAGGACTGGGCTTCTTCATGTTTCCTCATCCAAAAAATTCCCAAAAAAAAAAATCAATCATTTTTCAAGCCATTTGCAAAAGCATGCATTAGGTTAGTCCTGTTTAATTTTCTGACTCATTTACTTCATGTTTTAGAACCTTACTTTCTTGACCTAATAAGAAAGCATCTGAAAAAGGCACATCATGTTGCAATTGGTCCAACTGTTACTCAACAAGTTTCTAAAGAGTTGATGTTAGTCACATCTCGATATTACTTGAAATATCCATCTTGAAGAGTCAAACAAAGTGTGTTCCATTTCCGTGCTTGACAGAATTTTCATTATTGCCCATTAAATGAGGGGCAAGTTAAAAGAGGGATCATCCACCTTTGGTGAAAGAGGTACATCTGTCTTTGAACATAATTAATTTTGGGAAATGACGCTCTGTTCTTTTCCTTGTAGATGACAAATTAAGGGCATGACAAATTTTGGTAGTGACCTGACTGGGATAAAATCTCGATCCGAGCCAAAATTGATGTGCAATTTGAATTTACTTTGATGTTGCGTAGTATCCTATTCATGCACGTTCTCTTGTGCAGGGACAAAAGCAGATTTTCACTTTTGATTGATAGAGAAAATCCAAGGACATCCATTGCTGAGACAATCCCTTTGTGGAGCAATCCCTTTGTGGAGCAATCCCCTGAATGAATGCTTAAAACCATGTTTTGAGTGCAATAAATTGTTTGTTTTGAAGTTGTTGGACTCTTTTGAAAAGTGAATTTTCATATTGATTTAACTCACCAATTTCTTGTGGAGATTTGTCAAGATAGATAACTCAATGGAGTGACATCAATGTTTAAGAATGTTGAATGAGACATATCAGGATGATGAAAGGCGAGCCCTATTCTATACACAATCCCTTAGTTATACACTTGTGAGATGAGTGTAAAAAGTTCCATATCCGCAAGGTAAAGAATTCTCTCGCAAAAGGTACGATGACCGAAATAATGAGGGGCCATTCATTTCTCTATCACAAACACAACAATTGATTCATTGCTTAACCACTTTGAGCCTTATACACTTGTGAAGAACCACCCCACATCAGGGCAAATTAGAGGGTAAGACAACACCATAAGGTGAAGAAAATGGATTGAAATTGTATTGCTCTCACTTGCATCAATCTTCTAGTCATGCTTTTAAATTGAATTCGTGTGGTAATTTAAGTGCCGTAGGATAACGAAGAGCATTTCTTTCTCTATCCTACATACTTATACCATTTGCATAGCCCACTTGAGCCTACAATTTCATTTCTTCAAACCTAGATAGTGATCATCCCCCACACTAAGGCAAGGTAAAAGACAGATGAAGATTCTTGAAAAGTTCAAGTGTCGTTCAAAGTGTAATTGCTGGACACATGTATTGTGTGAAAGAATTGAATTCAAAATAGAACTAAGGGGCATGAAAAAGCAGTGTGCCTAATAAAAGCAAGGCCAATGCCCATAAAAAAAAAAAAAAAAGCGAAGAAAAAATGAATAAGAACTAGGGGTATGAAAAAGCGGTGTGCCTAGTAAAAGCAAGGCCAATGCCCATAGATGAAAAAAAAAAAAAAGAGTCAAGATAAGTGACTGTCAATTGCAAGAATTGAATCTCAATGGAGCAGTATTCAATTAGCACAAATATTGAGTTTTTACAATTAGTGGAGCACATTGCTAATGAAGAAGAAGACTAGCGACAATGTCAAGATGATCATCAACTTTCACCCTTTACACACATTTTGAGCGTAATGATCCTTTCATTTCTCAACCCAAAAACCCAGCCTGTGTTACGTCCCTTGCAAAAGTCTCTTCTAATTAGAGCACTAGAATTAACGTAGGGGTTCACATGTTTTAAGCATCACTCGAAGAAGTGCAAGCAAGATCATTTCTTTCTCATTTTACAGGGTTCTTGACTTGTAAAGCCAAAGATGATTACAAAATTATTCTTTCAATTACCTTGACTCAATGAGTCCCTTTGTTAAGCCACTGACTAAGCCTGCATACAGTCTCTATTAAAGACCTCTCAGATTGGTAAGGTCATACTGCTTGCGAGAATACTCAGACCCTTGTTGGTATGCTGATAATGAGATGGAGTGATTCTCCTAAAATAGCCATTTTGAATGAGAGTGAGTGAAAGTCATTTCTAACTAAAAGTCTCTCATTTAGTATTCTTAGGAAATCCATGTCATGATTGAAAATTGTCTTGAACGATAATTCTCTCCAGTGGAAATTTGGGTGGTGCAAAGGTCATTATGCATAAACCCTGATTAAATTGATAAAAACTTCAGTGGATTTTAAAGCGTGCATTCCATAATAGCCTTAATTGCTTATTTGGTAAATGCATATTTACTCTAACCATGTCTGACAGATAATCTTTTCTCAAAGACCCAAGAGCTCCTGACATTCAGGTTTCTTTCAGAATGCCTCATGATATTAAGAGATGAGAAACAATCATGAACATTCAAGCTGCATCCTTGATGTTCCAAAATTTATTTCTACCAGGAAGTAAGAGGCCTCCATAGGATATCTAAGTTCCAGAAGACATATCTCCAAAAATCAGAGATATCACCGGGTAAGTATATCTCTACCCATACTCTAAATACTTGTCATTGTGCAAGTATTTTCTCTCAAGTGCATTAACACTTGACTCGGTCAAGTTGTCTTCTATATTAACCCGGCGTGCTTTTGTAGCCTAGAGTCCCTTTTATTGACCCGGCGTACTTCCGTAGCCCAGTGTCCTTTAAATTGACCTGGCATGCTTTCGTAGCCCAGAGTCCCTTTCATCGACCCGGCGTGCTTCCGTAGCCCGGAATTCTTGCTCTGGCGTGCTTTTGTAGCCCAGAGTCCTCCTTTCATCGACCCGGCATGCTTCCGTAGCCTGGAGTTCTTGACCTGGCGTGCTTTCGTAGCCCAGAGTCCCTTTCATTGACCTGGCGTGCTTCCGTAGCCTGGAGTTCTTGACCTAGCATGCTTTCGTAGCCTAGAGTCCCTTTCATTAACCCGGCGTGCTTCCGTAGCCCGGTGTCCTTTAAATTGACTTGGCGTGCTTTTGTAGCCCAAAGTCCCTTGCATCGACTCGGCGTGCTTCCGTAGCCTAGTGTCCTTTATATTGACCCAGCGTGCTTTCGTAGCCCAGAGTTCCTTTTATCGAACTGGTATGCTTTCATAGCCCGGAATTTCTAACCTGGGGTGCTTTTGTAGCCCAGAGTCTCTCTTTATTAACCCGGCATGCTTCCATAGCCCGATGTCCATTTATATTGACCTGGTGTGCTTTCATAGCCCAGAGTCCCCTTTATCAAATCGACATGCTTCCGTAGCCCGAAGTTCTTCTTAACCAACACTCAATTGAGTTGTCCCTCAAAGGTTTTTCCCCAGATTCAGTCTGATTAATACGACCGAAGAAAGGTTCGGGTCATGGTCAGATAATCTCTATTGCAAGTTTAGGCGACCGTAGAATGGTACAAGTCCTAGACAACACCTATTTAGGCGACTGTAGAATGGTACGGGTCCTAGACAATACCTATTCTAGCGATTGTAGAATGGTACGGGTCCTAGACAACACCTATTCATGCGACCATAGAATGGTACGGGTCCTAGACAACATCTATTTCCCTATTAAGGCGACCATAGAATGGTACGGGTCTTGGAAGGCGAATCCCCGTTTAGGCGACCGTAGAATAGTACAGGTCCTAGACAACATCTATTTCTCAATTCAGGTGACCATAGAATGGTACATGTCCTGAAAAATCAATTTTCTTCAAGTCGACCGTAGAAAGGTACGAGTCCTAGACACAACAAAAAACTGCCATACTGGACAACCGTAGAAAGGTACGGGTCCTAGGAAAGCAGTATCCTTACAAAGTCTCGTTACTATTCTAGGTTATCGTAAAAAGCTACGGGTCCTTGACATGTAACGCCAACTATCTTGAATCACTCTACCCTCCTTGAAGGTAAGTTATTTCAAGTAAGTTCATTTACCATTTACATTAGCATTTCCATGCATCATATAAATTGCATTTTAAAATGGGATTCATTTTCTGAAAAAAAATAAATAAATAAATAAATAAAAATAATAAAAAAATCGTTCAATGCATGTGCATTGGCAAAATTTAGGTCTTAATTTGTCTTTGAATGCAACCTCTACGAGCTCATCTTCAAAGAGAGGCAACTGTTGACACCTAAATTTGTGGCGACCCATTTAGTCATTTGTCGCAATAAAAATTAAGGGTTAATTTAACCCCTAAAAAAATAGAATTAGGTTGCATGGCATATAGTTTTAGGAGCATTTTTTTAATTCCATTTTGCAATTGACCGGCGATGGATGGATTTGAATCAATGGTGGGAGAATTTGACCAAGTTCATTATTCTTTAAATGGGTCTATCTTAATGTCAGGGTGAAAATCGCTGATTAAGCTTGATTTTAGGAAATATTGAGGCAAACTAGGATAGTGCTATCAAGAAATCTTTCGATCACCTAGCAAGCAATCAGTATGATTCTCAAGGTACTTGTGTGTGTGCTTAAAATGAGCAAGTAAGCCATGATTGATTCTGTTAATCGTGGAGAAAAAGAAAGAAGGGGCAGAAAGAATTCTTTTGCTGATTTGGTGAATAAATAAAAGTGTGGACAAAGACATCGAAAAGGCCAAATAAAGAAAGATGTCAACATTATTCGGTTGTTTGAGGAAGTAATGGTCTTGTGCTAGATTTGTTTAAAAGGAAAACAATGGTCAGTAGGCAATGGGCATCAGATTAAAGTCAAGGAGGATCGGTGGCTTTCACAAGGCATAATTGGAGGCCCTGCCCCAGGAATGAACCCAAATTAGTAGCTAATTTCATATGTCCACAACAAACATGGAATATTCCCTTGATTTCTGCTAATTTTGATGATCACATAACTAATGAAATTCTCAAAATTCAAATCAGGCCGCAATATACTGAGGATAAACTGATTTGGAAGGGGCGATCAGATGGTATTTATACTGTAAAAAATGGCTACAATCAGATCAGGTCAATAGAGAGCACAGGTAATCCTAGTCGCGCTTCCTCCTCCTTTCAACCCCCAAAACGACTATGGACAAATATTTGGAAGGTGCCAACTACTCCCAAATTGCGTAACTTTTTATGGTCATTATGCCAAAATGCTCTGGCCACTGGTGAGAATCTATACTATCGACATGTTATTTCAGCTCCTATCTATCAGTTATGTAGAGACTACTGCATTTCCCCAATCCTTGAATCTACAGAACATCTGTTCTTACATTGTCCTTGGACAATAAAAATATGGGGACACCCACAGTTCAATTTCTCTGTTCAGCAAGCTCAAGCACATAGACTTGACGTCTAGCTACTGCAAATATTAGAGAATGAGAAAAACTCACAAGTTCTTTCGATAATAGCTAAATGTCTTGTGGCACATCTAGAAGGCCAGAAATGATTTTGTCTCCGCCGGAAAATCCCTAACCCAAATCAGGTTGTATCAGCTGCTCTAGCCCATGCCCACTCTTATCATAGTTGCCATGTGATGTTGCTGCAACAGAGTAAAAAGAAACCGTACTCAATGCACCACCAGCAAGGACCTCGAAGCCAGCCTGCTACAACAATTCTTACCAACAAGTTGGACACAGCTTCTACTCGACCTTGTTCCAGTTCGCCAATGACCCGATCCTATCCACGCTTCCATGGGACCTTGCCGAATCAGACTAATACAAGAACTCTTACTGACAGATCGGATTCTGCTTCTACCCAATCCCGCTCTAGATCGCCAATGAATCGACAGCTTCAAGTTTCGCCTTTGGAGTTGATTTGGCATACACCTGATCCTGGTGTGGTGAAGATCAATATCAATGCTTCCTTCCCCACAGCAGTCAACGAAGGTACTGTTGCTTGTGTTTGCCATGATTCCTCAAGTAAACCGATTGCTGGCTTTGCCCGACGCACCACCTCTATTTCACCCCTGCAAGCAGAAACACAAGCCCTTACTTTTACTCTCCAATATCTCGTCAACAAAGGCATGAATCAACATAATCTCCTTCTTGAATCCGATTGTCTGGCTATGGTAGAGGCGATTCATGATCAAGGTCGCATCATGTGGGAGAACAGAGCTCTCTTTGCTGAGGCTACGGCGCTGCTCACTCGCTTCCAAACCCTACAAATTCAACACTGCAGAAGAGAATCTAATTTTGCTGCTTCCAAACCCTCTAACTGGGCCGAGTTCCCTCCTCCCGCGCTTTTCGATATTTTAAGTACTAAGGCGTTAAACTCTTGTAACTTTGCTGTTCCATGAATGAAGTTTATTATCTTTCCGACCAAAAAAAAAAAAAACTACCCATGCCCATCTCAAATAATATTTATTAATATTAGATGTGGGGCCTACTCTTGATTTAAGACTACCACTTGCCTTCATTTCTTTTTCTTTTTTTTCTCAATTTGGAACAAAATCGGTGCACCTCTTTTTAGAAAATAGTTTATTTTATAGATAACTACCTAATTATTTTGGTGCTAGCAAAAAAATAATTATTTTGTTAACGATTTTTATATTTCTTTTTTATATTAGGAAACAATTATTCAAAAAGTAATTTAAGCACAAATAAGAGAATAATCTTTGGATAAATTGTTTATAATGCATACAACAATCACAATACTCAATTTGTAAATAAATTCTCTTAATTTTTGTACCAAAGTCGAAGTTGAAAAATTCACAATCATAAGGATAATCTACGGAAATAAAGTAAACTATTTGCAGATAAAATTAACATTTCTTTCTTTACCCAAAAAAATTAACTTTTCTTTACTCCAATATATGATTAGTGCCTGCTCAAGTTATGATAATGGAGAGTAAGTTCTGAAGAAAACAAATATGAACAAAACATTGAAATATAACAAGTGTGAAAGAATTGGTTAGGGTGAAAAAAAGTTGATTGAAAATGATGTGGGTAAATTTTTCTTTTAGTAAAATTGAAAAAACAAAAAGAAGAAGAAAAGGAAGAAGAGGTAATAAATAATATTAAATTAAGGGTAAGACACGAAAAGGATAATGTAGTTAATTCAATATGATAGGAAAGTATCAAGAGCCAATAATAAGGGTGAAAAGAGTAAGAAAAATCTTTAATTAAGAGTAAAATCTGTAAGGGTTAATGTAGCTAATATAATATAATAAAAGGTGTCAGGAGCTGATAAGGCGATAGAAATAGAACAAACCAAAAAGTCTAACAATATCTCCAACCAGCAATCATTGAAAAAAAATAAAAATTGGAACCTTTATAAGTAATCATAAATAACAAGTATGGTACTTAATTATTGAATGGCAGTAAGTTTAGCCTCTGCAGTGAGCCCGGCTTTGAAGAGCACTGACTCTCTCAAATGACCCACTCCGCTAGATGAATATGTACCAATTCCCTTCTTTGATTTCAATGACTTTAGCCCGATGGCTTTCCCGATACTGGCCGGACTATATAAAAGATGTATTGACATGCTCAATTCATCATTTAGCTGGTTTAAGATTTAGTTCAGACATATTTAACAACGTTGGACCCACTTCCTTAAAATTTGCATAGCTAGTTCCATCGGATCTACCATATAATCCAAGTTGATAGAATTGGCCAGACCTTACACCTTAGAGAGCGAGGTTCAGATTCACTTCACACGGCATTTTTCTTGCCAAGTCAAGAGAAGGTAATCCGTCACAATCTCAATGATTGAGATCGACGCAAAAGCCATGAAGGACAACTATTAATCACAACCAAAAGGTAGAGAAGGAGCACATTTCCCAGAACTGACGTTCTCTATTATTGGTATCTCCTTACGAATCATCTTACTTCACCATCAACACGCATCAACCATGACAATTTTCTTGGCCATGAGTAGGGAAGTCGCATCTTCCGGCAATCACTGAGCAAATCACAATACTGGTTTATTCAGCAATATGCAAGAGAAATGTTCATCCCCATGGCAGAAATTTGTGTTGAACAAGATTCTCATATCCATGTCAGTGCACTAGTGAAGTGTACCCAAGTAGATAACTGGGTAAAAAAAAAAAAGTGAGATCCAAACACACAAGAATTACTCCAGCAGATAACTAGGAAATAATGTGATGTAGATGATTCAAGAATTGGCCAGCTCCCGACTATACATAAAAGTGCAGCCTCACAAGATTGTACGAGTGATTACCAAAGGTCGTGCTCTATGCACATCTATTCGCCACTTACCAGGAAACCAAAGTTCTCAGCACACGCAAGACCGATAACTCTTGCTGCAAGCATATTATTGTTACAGAACACTTCAAACCCTGAAATCTTTACTACAAACCATGCACTATAGGGGAAACTTGGCAGGGAATTCTCATTACCACTACAAACAAAGCTTATGCTAGATGAAACATCCATCGCCACAAGCGTTTGACTCATTTGATGAGATACATTATGGCTCAGTGATTACTGAAATGCACATCTGTTTTTCAACTCTAGATGCAGGACATCATGCCAAGAAACAATAAGGTGCAATTCATTTAGAATTATCATTTCGCAGGACAAACAAGAGTGGCTACACTTGCCTGCTTGCTATGCCACAATTAATCCTCACAAAATTCCAGACATTCATTACAATGATCAATGCTCAAACAATATGAGGAAAGTACAAATTTAAATGGGAAAAAATGAAAGTAGAATCATTCTTTTAAAAAAGGACATCATTGGTTAAGCTCATCGATAAAAGGGTTGCAGAAGGAAACATTCAACTTATTCATCCAGTAGATCAATACTAATGAAGCAGGCATAAAGTGGGCTGGAAAATGGGAGTTTATCTCAAGATTGAGGCTTCTCCCACTTGAGTGGCTTCACGACCTCCCAGGTGAAGTCAGGGTCATCCCTTCCAAAGTGACCATAGGCTGCGGTCTTCAAAAATCTGCCACTGCCACCTCTTTTGAGATCCAGGTTGATGGAAATCATGCCAGGCCTGAAGTCAAAGCTCTCCTTAACGATCTTGAGGATTTCCTTGTCAGGAATCTTTCCGGTCTTGTAAGTGTCAACGAAAACAGAAAGAGGCTCAGGCACTCCAATGGCGTACGAGACCTGCACAATGCACCTACGCGCTAGACCATTGGCCACGATGCTCTTTGCAGCCTGCCTGACAATGTAGGCACCACTCCTGTCGACCTTGGTGGGGTCCTTGCCTGAGAAAGCACCACCACCGTGGGCGCCCCATCCACCATAAGTGTCAATAATGATCTTCCTTCCAGTGAGACCAGCATCACCATGGGGGCCACCAATGACGAATCGGCCCGATGGGTTAAGGTGGAAGATGGTTCTCTCGTCAAGGTACTTCTCAGGAATGACAGGCTTGATGACATGCTCCTTGAGATCAGCTGCAATTTCGTCATTGGTCACAGTCTCATCATGCTGGGTGGAGATCAGGACGGTGTGGACCCTGACTGGGACCATTGCGCCATTGTCGTTGTAGTACTCAACAGTGACTTGGGTCTTCCCATCAGGTCTTAGCCAACCGCAAGTTCCATTCTTTCTAACCTCGGTGAGGCGGGCACCAAGCTTGGTCGCGAGGACATGACTCAAAGGCATCAATTCAGGGGTTTCATCGGTGGCATATCCAAACATGTGACCCTGATCACCAGCACCAATCTCTTCTGGGCGCTTGGTGAGATGACCGTGGACTCCCTGGGCAATATCGGGACTCTGCTGCTCAATGTTGACCAGAACCTTGCAGTGGTCAGCATCAAGACCGACATCATCAGAGACAAATCCAATAGACCTGCAAGTGTCGCGGACAATTTTCTCATAGTCTACATTGGCCTTGGTGGTAATTTCTCCGAACACCATGACCATGTTGGTCTTGGTGCATGTTTCGCAAGCAACCTTGCTGTCGGGGTCCTGCTCGAGGCAGGCATCAAGGACAGCATCGGAGATCTGGTCACACAGCTTGTCGGGGTGGCCCTCATTCACGGATTCAGAGGTGAACAAAAAGGTCTCCATTCTTTCAAACTGCATTACAACAGAATCAAATACCAGATCAATCAAAGAAACTACTCAAAATGCAAACTTGCAGCAAAATAACTTTGAAGAAGCTCAACCAATTTGAAGTAAAGAAAAACATCAACCATATATACATAAACATTAAAATTTTTAAATGAAGTTGCCGATTCTCTTTAACAATGTTCGAGCCGAATCCAAGAGGTTAAGTTAAGCAAGGATCTACAAGAAGTCCTAACCCTTTGGACTTCCTTTCTCTGGAATGAAAACAATTATGGGGGAGTCTCGATCTGATAGTACTTCATAAAACGCTCATCTTCTATGTCGTAAGTGTCAACAATGCCCACATATTGACACGCACACGTTCAACTCGGCAACTTCCCTCAACAAATTACTCCATTCGAAAACTCAAAAAGAAAAACCTTCACTCCTCCGAGCAAGTAGACAAACAGAAGACCGGACAAGATAAGACAAAACAGAGAATAAAACACTCAGATCTCACAGATTCCATCTCACTAGAACCAGCACCCTCTCCAGATCCAACAGAAAGTCGGCACATTCAACAGAACCCCACGCGGGAAACGACCAAGAACTCACTCCGCTCAAAAGACTCTCAGATCCTCGGCATTTCCAGACACCCACCACCCGAAACTCCAGATCTACACCCACCTCGACTCGATTCGCCAAAAACCCACCGACCCAAATCCCGAAAAGGCCCAGGAAATACCACGGCCGACCAGATCCAGCGACTTATCCGCAAGAAGAAGCGAAAGCCGCCTCCTTTGACACTTCAAACGAATCAGACGGGAGCACAGAGCAATAACACCCAGAAAACGAAAGCGAGCGAGCACGACCACAACGGGCAAAAGACGGAGGCTTTCGACCAGGACGAAGACGGAGAAGCAAAAGGGGGAGGTACCTGAATCGAATTGAGAAAGCCTCTTTGTTCGTGCTAAAGACCAACCCCCGATATGCTAGCAGAACACGACGCACTGAATCCCGAAGTCTCCCTCGCCCATTTATAGCCGATATGCACTCTTACCGGGAACCGGTTGAATCGGTTGAGACTCCTTCCTTTTTCTTTTTTTCCCTTTTTCTGTGGATTTTTTCTTCTATAAGTAGTCAAGCTTTCATTCTTTCTTTTTTTTTCCTTTTTTGGTTGGGAAGAATTGATTTTATTTTCAGTAATATTTGATTGGCTTAACAAGTTACAAACTCAACCACCAACCCCGCCAGCACTAATGACTAATTAGATCGGAAGAATATCTCAGATAGTTTGACTTAGCGTCCTTATCTTTGATCATTTTGTTTTTTTTTTTTTCTGTGTGGTTCTCTCTTTTTATGCAGTCAAGCTTTCATTCATTTTCTTCTTCTTCTTCTTCTTCTTTTTGTTGAGAAGAATCAATTTTGTTTTCATTAAAATTTTATTGGTTTAGAAAGTTACAAATTCAACTACAAAAGCCACCGCCATTAATTACTAATTAGATAGAAAGAATCTATCAGATTATTTAACTTGGCATCCATGTCCCCCAATTTGCTATAACGTTGTTGAAAGAATCTTGCTAACACTCCTAAGGAACGAATTTTGAGCAAGTACCATTCTTTGAGAATGGAAACTCTTACGTCATATATGCATATTTATATTTGAAAAAGTATTATCTTTCTGTTTTAGCAAAGCATATATGATGATCCTTTAATAAGTGTGCCTTTTAAATTTCTCCTATTAAATCTCCATTTTATATAAACAAGAGGTGAAATGGCAATCCAAAAATAGTCCCAGCAACTAGAGTTCGATTTCTTAATTTCTCACTCATCGAAATCAAATTGACTTTGGTATTTTTCATCTTACATAATAAGAAATACATCATTTCAAACTAAACTAAATCTTTAGCAATTTATACTTTCATTGTCATCCACGCACAACAGATGTTGCTCTTTCATGAGTACACAAATAAATAGTTACGCTCGATTTAGCATGACCCAAGGAGCATTTCCTTCTCATGCTCCAAATAAAAAACATAATTATCTCAACATATTCAATGGAATAAGGTGTCATAGTCACAATTTGTTGCACCAAAGTTCAATGTGAAAGAGGGGTGGGGTTGAAATTGGGTCTGGCCAAGAAATGTAGCCGTTGGATTTGTCAGGGATTGGTGAGATTCAGATTGGTTGGGGGGGTTGGTGGGAGAGAAGGACGTCTGCTTGTTTTGTAAAGTAGGGGACCTCTCTCCCGTCGGCTGCTGCTTTTTTTGGTTAAGTGCTAGAGATTACAGGCTACAGCCGGTTCCTCACCAACCCTTGCCGGTTTTGTGCAGCTTGGCGGCTACAGGCTAGACTTGAGCCGGGGGATAATAGCCGCAATTGGAAGCTACTTTTGTACCCCCGAATCTGAAAAGTACGAACGTTGAAATGCTTTCTTGATTTTTTGTTTGTATCACTTTTAGTGAATATCCAAATTTTGATATTTCGATTACACCGTAAAATCGTTTCATCAAGGTTTTATTTGATGATTAGAGTTAATTATTATTATTTTTTATTTTGGTTAATTATGTGTTGTGAATTGGCATTCAATTTTTAGGTTTTCTTTGCCTTCCATTTTTAAATTTCCACATAAAATATATTAGATCCATGAAAACGATTTTTTCTTTCATGTTAGCTCTTTCATTGTAAGGGTTTTCAGTTAACTAAGATTAATCGATCGGAGACACATGCAAATTGCATATATTGCTCTTTCAAGCAAATCAATTTAATGAAAACACAACTATATAGTTTGTCGCTAAATAATTGAAAATATGATCTACTGCACATAATTAGGCTGGGCCAAAACATTTGAAAAAAATTATTAATCTATGAAGAACTAAAGTATACGGCTACTTGAATGTTAGGGATGAATTTAATAAAAAAAATAAGAAAGATTTGATTTTCACGGGATCAAAAAGCGGCCACATTTATTCATAAAAATGGAAAAGAAAACTTTTCATTTGGGAATTACATGGAAGGTGTGTTGACTGTAAAAAAAAAACTACATTACTGTGCCTTTTTTAATAATTAAAAGGGCACTGATTTAATAAATATATAAAAAAGAAGAAGGAGAAGAAGGAGCACCAATTGAATTGATCTCTCTAGGTGCCAACATATAAGTCACGTACCCATTATGGAATATTCAAGACTGAGCAATAACTACAATATTGTCCTTCTGGAAGCAACATAAAATCATCAATATATCTTTTCGATAGCCAAAAGGCTTTCGAGAATGTTTTAGGTAACGATATGAGGCTGTAACGAATTTTTTTATGAATATTATAGACTTTGCTAATCGATCTTGGATGATAGCAAGCATAAATCAATTGCACGTTTAGACTGGTAGTGATTGTTGGGAATGATGTAAAAGGGAGAATAGAGTATAGGCCCAAAAGTTGAATGAACAAACTCAGCTACCATCGGATTTTCTTAATCTTTCTTAACTTAAGTAAGGTGATGTCCCTTTGCATAGGTACAGATGCACCAGTTCTTCCCGATATGACGTGACCACCAACAGTTAATAGTGTCGCCATCCATTTTACTTTTTATTTTGACTTAATATAAATAATGCAACGAATGTATCTAGACATTTTCTTATTCCAAAACACTTTTTATTTTCACTGTACAGAAATATTGGCACGTAATTTTACATTTATTTATTTATTCTTAATTCCCTAAAATTTGACTAAGATTTTAGATTTTGATAGAAAAAAATCATTTTACTTAAACTCAAGTGTAAACAAGCATCCCTGAACTATTATAAAAGTTATGCCCTCCTTAACTAGGTTGATAACTATAGGAAATTACCAAAATTTTCTGAAAAAGAAAGAACCACCAATTCATCACAACCATTGATGGCGACTTCATCGACGATCTTGATTCCAACAAATTTTTGTTTGCCAATATTAGTTCAAATACCGTTCTCAAGGAATTTGAAGTATAGGAGTAAAAGAGCAGTTCAAACTGAATTATAATGTCGAAGATGACTCGATAACATGATTAAAACGAGAAAACAAAGAGGAAGTTAACATACAGATTTAACAATTTGCAACTTCATTACAAGTATTGACACAAAAAAGAGCATATTGTGGAGTAAACAAATTTTCTTTGTACTCTGTTGGCGTATGCTATGAGAAGAAAGGAAGGGATTTCAGTGCTACATACATGGATTCTAGCATGAGTTCAAAAATCAAATCCTAAGTATCATAACCCTAGTCCCTATTCAGTTTTGATTGATTCTATGCTAGAATTTCGATCTACTCGTGCTTAAGAGATCTTTCGGATGGAAACCAATCAGCAAATATCTCCATAGTTGACAATTTACTTTGACTACCACCAAAAACTAAATCACGATATGATATGATATACTATGACATTGGATAATATGGTACTTCTCCATTTTCTTTGCCTCCTTTATCTTGTGAGGGCAAGATGTGAACGTTAGGTAGGACATAACTTAATTTGTGGCTGGATATATATATGTATTATATGTATTTGTACGTACATATAACGTCTTTGACTTCGAGCTAACAAATTGGAGATTTTTTTGGCCAATCAAAGACATCATAGCATAGACATCATTCTTTTTTTTCTTTTTTTTCTAGGAAATGATTCAAAATAGGTGGGACCATTTTCGCAAAGTAACTCCCCAAGTGCTGGTTGTCTGATGAAGTCCTAGAAATTGGTGACTTATGGTGCACATGATAAAATTTATACTTATCTATTTCTCTGTTTCTCTATTCCCCGGAATAGGTTTGGAACAGAAATCCGTTTGGTAACGCAATTTTTTTATTTTTTATTTCTAGAACAGAATTCTATTCCAGAAATAGATTTGAATAAGAAATCAAAAGTTAAAATTTTTAACTTCTCAATTTTTTAAATAGAAATTAAGAAATCAATTTATGGCCAGAAATCAATTTATGTTTCAGAAATTTTGTCATGCACACCCTTAATTTCGAGTGAACCCCAGCTCATTGGTGTCTCAAATCTTCGCTGCCTAAGAGTCTCATGTGTTATTTTTAAGGCCATGTACGAGAGGTTTCTTTGAGATAGGCACTACTCAAGGGTTACTTTTCAAAAACCACCCCACTTTAGGGCTTTTTGAAATTTCACCCCCCCCTTTTTTTTTTCATAATGTCAGATAATGCCTAGTACTGATTGATAATCAATTAAACTTGGCCTAGCATATGAAGTTTTCTATCTCACAAATATTACATGATTATACAGTGGTAAATAAGCACACATTACTGTATTAGCCCCAAGAAAAAGTAGTACCTCGAGAATTCAAATTTCAAATGAAAAACGTGAATGCACTTTTTTAAGAAAACCTTTTTCACGTTAAATATTCAAGGAAAACACCACATTGTTCCATCATTTATTTTATTTTATTTTATTGGTTTGCGATTGTTCTTTGACCACAAGAGGCTTAACATATCAACAAAAAGAAGATATAAATCTTCAAATAAGCAAATACTCAGAATTTGAAAGAAAAAAAAAATCCACGTCTCGCAAGGAAGCTAACTTTTGCCCATTGGAATACATTAGTGTTTTCTACTCTATCCACAGTTTATATAATTAGCTCATTCTCCAATTCCCAATACATCGCACGAGACCATTTATTAGATTCTCAGATTCCCAACAGTTTTTGGCCATTATACTATTGCACAAATCTTGGAATTTGCCTAGGCCAATAAATAAATAAATAGACAGAAAACAACCGGCAGACTTTCAATGAATGCAATAATTTCGTGAAAAGCACTCCAATTACGTGGATTTATATAGAAGGACGGGGAAATGCAAAACTCGGTCCACCTTTGGAATTAAACATTTAATTTTTCTATATAATTCAATGACGTGGCATTAAGTAGTGCTTAGAAAATCGAGATATTCTCATATCGTGCTAGTCAGTCAAAATCAGAGATCGTGGAGTTTGGTCACCTACCGAATTTACCATTTTCCTCATAAACCAGATTTTTGTGTCGTTCGTCTGTAAATTCAATCAAGAGATTTTAGAGCCATCGGAGCTAAGCTCGAGCCGTTGAAGAAGTGAGCCGTGGCTTAGAGCCGCCAACCCCCAAAAAGATGACATGTCAACCACGTGAGCAAATTGACCGGGTCCAAAATAAATTAAAATGAAGTGGGAGATTAGGAAAATCGTGTCGCGTAGTGACTGCTGACAAATTAGTGATGTAATTATCAAAATTTGTGTCGAGAGATTATTGCTCGAGGGCAAAAATCCGTGGAAAAAGATCGACCTACCACCTCGGAAAGTTGAAATTTCAAGCTTCGCGACTTTGATCTTTCTCCATGTTTCACACGCTGAATCGCACGAGAGAAACGGGAATCGACCGCGCTGGTAATTCGCCATCGCGATCATCTCTCTCTCCCGCACGCCAATTACGTTTGCATAATACTCCCAACTCTGTTAACTATTTTAGCCGATTAGAGGCTAAGTTCTAACCCGCAAGGCTTTCGTCTGGACAAGATGGACGCGTGGACCGGATCTACTGTAGTGGCATCTGATCGATCGTTACACACCCAAGAGCCGTGACATGCCCCTCTTATGATGGCGTCGTTTTCACTGAAGTCAAGCAAGACATCTTTGAATATGGCATGTAAGGAGCGTGCAGATAAAATATGGGAAATAATTAAAGAGAACCGTGCTGGTTAGGTGTGTCTCTCTGTTGCAGCGATGTTGCTATCTCTTTCATTTTCCAGAACCATAGTTAAATGAAAATAAGATTAGTAGCCATGTTGTTGGTCCCCATGATGTGTGCATATACATAATATATGTATATGTATGAGAGAGAGAGAGAGAGAGAGAGAGAGAGAGAGAGAGAGAGAGAGGGAGAGAGATGTACATAGCTGGATCACTAAGAAATTTCGAGTACCAGGTTTTACCTATTCCGAGGAGAAGAAAGAGAAATATTTACGACCGTTTCTTGTTCTGCACAAAAGTTGTGCTTTGCCTTAGATCTCCTAGTACTCGTAAGATACTTCTACTCGTATAGTGAAGGTCATAACCGGGCAGATTCACTCTACAAATCTTGCTTCCAATTCAACCACAACCCAGCACCAAAAAGAAAGGGAGAAAGGTCATTTATAAGCAACTTGTCTTAATGGAGAATTGACCCCTATCTTGCTCGAGACAGTTTCTTGCGCTTGAAAAAGGTCTCGAAATTGGCTTCCCATGTAAGAACACTTCAGACGTCACCAAACCCGACTTCAAGACGAACATTTCAATATCCTGTTTCCAATAGAACTTAGAACAGGAAAAACAAAAAAGAAGGGAATGCTTAAATTGTGGGTCGCCACAATTCCACACGATATGTGCTCCCCAAAACTCCCCCACATTTTCCATTGTTTTAGACTAGTGACTAATCTTGAAGAGTGATGGGAATGAAAGAGCACCTTGATTAGAAGTTAAAAGTCAACTAAGTCGAGTAGGGGTGGTAATTTACTAACTAACTATTGTCAATGCTCGAGTTGAGTTCATATGAACAAGTTTTCAGAAAAGAATTAAAAGATTCTTAAGGTAACATACCATGTTCCAAAAGTATGACAAGTCATCCTAACTAAACATAACTCTGGCTAATTAATCATGCTCGCAAGCCACTCGAGCGAAGTGTTATTGAGCACGAGCTGACCGTGAGATTTCAATTTCCAAGGCACCCACGGACTTCTTACGCAACATATGTGACCTATATCAATCCCCAAGACACTCGTTAACGGGACTCAAAAGACAAATATAAACACAAGGTATTGAGAACATGGGTTTACTCTTCGTCTTATTCTTTCAATTGCTAGATACAAGGAGAACGTGAGGTTATATAAATGCGAACTCTGAGCCCCACATGGAGAAAGATAATGAGGACGGGCAGTAGGAACCACGGCTGTTTACGCTGTTCAGCACTT
Organism: Eucalyptus decipiens; assembly: GCA_014182575.1. Classification (NCBI taxonomy): domain Eukaryota; kingdom Viridiplantae; phylum Streptophyta; class Magnoliopsida; order Myrtales; family Myrtaceae; genus Eucalyptus; species Eucalyptus decipiens. The sequence goes on from CM024619.1 coordinate 6,758,996, forward strand.
AAATCTAGTTGTGTCGGTTACCCCTGTACTGCAACTTTCAGATCCCAAATCTTTCCTTTCCTTTTCATTTTGTTTTTGTTTTCCTTATGGACCGACACCTTCAAATTTCGTTTTCTTCATTTACAGGAGCTTTTAATGGCGACGAGCCACGGTTTTCTGTCTTCTTCGTTTACAGGGCAGCTCTTGGTCCTATACGAGCAGAAGAGGCCCCCAGCTTGAATGAGACGATATTTCATCACTTCATGGTCCTTCGCCTTTATCTCGGCCGACACCCTCAGGGAACTAAACTAGAGGTTCACGTCAGATAATAATAAATACGTGATAGCGAATTAAGGTAAAGGTGATAAGGACTGGAGAACAACTAACGAAAGCTCCCTTCTGGGGGAAATCACAACCCATGCCGGCATATCACAATGGAAAGATAATTTATTGCATATCAATTGGAAGACCTAGTGATTTGCTTCTTCCTTGAGCATTACGTTTTCCAAGCAATAAGATCCAGGAGATTGAACAGAAAACCACAGATTTTGACAGGTACATGTTGAAATACCCAGTAAAAATGAGATGACAAGTAGATGAAACTCACTGTTGATGGGCCATTTTAATGGTGTGCAAGACACTCAGTTTATATATCAAATCCAATGAGGGATAAACCTTTGGCTTTGCCCTGAAGAACTTTTAGTAGGCAAAGAAAGAAAAAAAGGGAAAACCTTTGATCGTCGTTACCAAACCTCAGAAGAAGGCACATGAAATTCGATCATCTGCATCCCTCTTCCAGCTACTGCTATTTGGTACTGGTCCCTGAAATGGGATTAAAATGAAAGGAGCTTTAGAAACTGCCAGAGGAGAATTTTGTGCTGCTCAGGTTTAATGGGGGAATATGCATCACTAACCAGCAAATGGATCTTGCATCCAATGCTTCTGGCTCTGGCACACTAATGATAAAATGAGCAAACTCCGTTGGTGTACCACGTTCCTTGCTAATCCAGCACCTGACACGCTGATCAAGACCAGTCGAGAAAACCCAAATGCCGTCTGTCCAAACACCTTGATAACAATGACCATAGTTAGAACTTAAAGAAGAGGAAGGCATTCAAAGGGGTTGTGTATTTCATTTAAAGAAGTTAGAACTTGCAGAAAATTCAACCAGTAACTATCTAGAAGTGGAAAAGATGTTCTAGAAATGAGTAGCATCCCTAATGGTAATAAGAAAAAAACAATTCGGAGTTAACTATGTGCAAACAACGTCAAGGACATAGGGATAAGATTCAAAACGATGGGAAAAAAGCAAATATCATTAAAGATGCGCACAAAATATGTAGTTTGTAGAAAACGATACTCTCTTGAGGAAAAATTGACAAATCCCAATGACTGACCTCAGAAAGTTCAGAGCGAGGGGATGTAAAGGTCAAAAGTAGAAGAAATAATTGCAGAAGACATGCAACTTTGACACAGATAGAATCAAGAACCAAAATATCCACCACTTATTTACATGTTCAATTCCAAGATAAGGCAATTAACTTTAATCACATGTAACGAAAATAAAAAGATTTGATGTAACCTCTACCTTTTACAGCAGAGTTGTGAGCAGAAGCAATTTTTTCCTGAGAAATGATATCAATTTTACACTTGGTTTTCTGGTTCTGCTCATCAAGAAGAAATTCCTCAATGAGTATAGAATTTCTGATGTCTGAATTTGGAACATCTGGAACTTGGACTGGGGGCTGCACCAACACCTCAAATTTAAGAAGATGAAGTGCTTGATCATCACCACCACTGACTAACTGGTACAGAAAACGACCATCGGAACTTTGGCCGTGTTTTGTTTCACAAACATGGAGGCAATTCACGCCAGATTGGTGAACACCATTAAGAACATGGAAAGGATTTACTTCAATAATTTCAAATGAGGAATTAGCTGCATTGCTATCTAACTCAGGGGAGGCATCTAGCATAGAAGATGAAGACCCGCAGGCAACACCGCCAGTCAATTTCCTGTTTAGTTCCTTTATAGCTTTCGCAGTAACAGGATCATTGATTGGTTGTTCCTTACAAGCAATTTTGCTCAGTGATCTCCACCATCTTCCACCCTGGCTTCCTCTCCCAGTCCGTGGCCGTTTCTGACAATCCATGAACTTTTCTAGATGGATATTTGACAACCGCCTCATAAAGGCTTCAACACTTTCAGTCAGATCCCAGAAAGCAATGCTCCCATCAGTGGCTCCACTAATCACGACATATACATTCCCAATCTGCACATTTTCTGGAATTCCAAATGCAAGATCAAATTAAGAACTTTTTTCAGGAATACATGACATCAAGCATGAATAAGTCCAAAACACGACCTCTCTAAAGATTATAACTGTAGACGATAGCATTTGAGTCAAAAAATTGTGGATATGATGTCAACATATTCTAAACAATGCTTTCAGGTTAATAACCAACCGTCTGGTAATTGACATCTTCGAATGATGACATGCTGCAATGACAGAACTGGTGATGATAGAGGAACCATCAGAGCAACATCAAACCTGCAATAGGGTGGAGAAGGAGACTATGTTTGAGTAAGAAAAAAGAGGGAGCGTAGACAAGGGACCATTCTAATAAGCTCCTTGAAATTACCATAGACGATAGGGTAAGACAAGAGCTCGTATTGCAAGTGTAGCATCTGAACAAGCAACGATAATAAAACAGACAGTTAACCTGAAATGAAGACAAAAGGAAGATAAGACAAAATGCATCAGAATTTGAGAAAGTTACACAACAACACCAAAATAAATATGCCCACCTAGAACCAGAATGTCTAACGAGAAAAGCAGTGACAGCTAGGTATCTCCAGTCATCTTCATTTTTATCAACTGCAGATACTTTTGACTGCAGAGCCTCACTATCAGGCAGAAGTGATTTACATCTTACATTGGTGTCAGAGACACCGATTAGCTTTTTAATGCTTCCCGGTTTTTTGGAAGGCACTGAGTACTTAACTGGCATGTCCGTGGAAAGCCATTGGAATGAAAATGTAGAGGATCCAGCTGATGAAGGCAATGAACTATTTTTGGCTTCTTGTAAATCAGTAACGTCATCTTCTTTCCCATCCTGTTTTCTTCTTCTCAGCAGCCAAGAAGTCAGAACACGCTTTGCACCAACAGAAATAAGCAATGATGGATTACATTCATCCTCCATAAGTGTTCCCTTTATATCCTTTGGGAGGTTCTCTATACCCTTTACATCAGACACGTTAGTACCTGATGAGGTTGTATGGATATTCGAAACACAACATATTGATCTGACAGCTGATCCACCAACATGCTCTCCAAGTAATTTGGATGAAGACCAATTGTCAGCGCACTGAGTATACCTAAATCAGGCACAATTAATTTAGCTTAGTATGTGAGATGGGTATTCCTTAATTTGCATCTCTAATTGCTCATTAGATGAGATGATGAAACCACATTATTAAGAAACTAGTATTAAATCTGCATGATCCCTAGAAATAGATGGTTGGAAGTTTGACAGATCACCATAAGACTAGGATTTGTCATTGCATAGTCATCAATAAGTTCAACAAAATAATGTGACTCCATACAATATGGCAAGCAGACAACGAGATTTCCTTCTTTGTGTTTAATAATCATCAATTTTTAGTTTCACGATATCAAAAACAAAATCCAGAGTTATCAAGGATAAAAACTGAGATGGGAGCTTCAAAGTCCAGATACAAAATGCTTTTCACTACCTATGCAGTTGTTTTAACCTTGTTTCCCAGATTTAATTAAACAAAAATGTCTTACTGATGATTTCTAAATCGGTATCAAAGTTCTTATAGAAAACAACCAATATCAAAATAAAGAAAAAGGAGGGACAGAAACAAATTGAGAAAGAATGAACAGAGAAAAGGTAAATGAGAACAAGATCCAATTAAGCATCGCAAAGCCCAACTAGGTTCTAAAGATTGTGTGCGAAATGGCAGGGGAGCTAGAAAGAGATATCATATAAGGGAAGAATTGGCAACACAAGAGGCTCTAGTAAGCTGACTTTGGTTCGGTGATTCTGACAAAAACCAGCTATATTATGTATGTACATTGATTGAGAGATTCACTGCACTGCATCTGCCAGTCTATTACCAGCTATTGTCAAGTGGAAGTGAATAACCTTTATCTTAAAATTTCAAGAAACTTACTGAGTGTTAACAAAAGCAGAGTTATGTCAATCCGTTGTAAAAGAGTCATTACAATACCTAGTCAGCCTCACTGTCCCATCCTCACAACCAGTTACAATCCAACTTGATTGTTTATTTTTTTGAGCTGGAAATCTCCAGTGACAAAGCATAAAGAATGCACCTCCCTTCCATGGAACTGCAAACGTAGATTTTGAGGGAGTATCTTGTCCTTTGAGTCCTTTATCCAGTGTCTACGGATGTAAATAATATCATCCTGGAATGGACAAGTTAGAACAAAAGCAATATTTCAAAGTGGAAACTATATGTTATTTTCCCAAAGTATGCTTGACCAGAAAAACATGCATATACAAAAAGAGAGCCTGTTTCCTCATAAAGTGCGTCAATGTGCGGTTTAATCTGACTACTAAACACAAATCTTATAGCAGAGAGTGAGCAAGATGTTAAAAAAGGATAGGAGAAGACTTTAAAAAGATGTGAATAAAGACTTGAAATAAGATCTTGAGCCTTGGATAAAGAAACTTGATACAAGACAGAGAATAAAGGCATAAAATGGTTAATGTAGCCAACCCCACGTACTGGAATAAGATAAGGCATAAGATGACTTATAACCCTTGGATCATACTAAAACTTGACAAAATAGCGTAAGATGAATCATGTAGCCAACCCCAGTTAGGAGAATAAGAATCTGTTCTGCATGCCAATTTCTTCGAAGAGCCGTGGCGTTGGAAAAGAGTGAGGATATTATCAGCCTGAATGATTAGATCATAAGCCAAAATTTACAAACTTTGGAAGGGCTTTCTCCTAGGACTCAATTAATAAAAGGTCAATTGAAATTGTTCTGCTGAACTATTTCATCTTGAGTAGGCCCATTTATGAGGTGAGACGCACTGCTAGTCCTGCTATTCAGTAACTGGAGACAACCAACTAGTGGCGAAAGTGTCTCAGACAATCAAATAAAATGATGTCAGATTTTTCCACAGATAAATTCCAACGATCAACTAAATGATGTCAGGTAATTATAGAAATAGATTTCCAATGGGATTCACTAATTCTATCTCCAATGTGATCTCATTTCCGTATGATAACACAAACAAACCTTGACATAAGCAAAGCAGTTCTTCATCTCTGGTACATCACCCAGATAATAAGAATGTGGACGCCGCCAACCACCACATGAAACTTGCAGGACCTGTTCCAGTGGTAATGTAAGAAATTACAACAAATGTCTATCCCATGACACGAACAAGAGAAGAAAAGAAAAAAAATACAAATGACAAATTAAACAAATAAATGAAGAGAAGAAAAGCAAGAGAACCTTAGCCTCAGTTACTAAGTTCCATATTATAAAATCTGTGGATGCAAAACCAGATGCATAACTGCCACTTGTTCTGTAACCGGTAGATTCATTTTCAGTGGAAACAGATTCAATCATGCTTAATTCTTTCACCTGCTTCATCCCTACAAAATTTAAAGATTGCAGACCTTTGTCATATTCCATATAGCATATGCATCCATCAGCTCCAGTCTGAAACCACAAAGACTGTGTGTCATTTAATGTAAAAATGTCCTGGCAGACACCATTCCCATGGTATAATGTAAACATGTTTGCCTCAAGAGAGATGCACATAGTAAAGGTCTTACAGAACGTAATTCAATGTGATTGAAACTCATGTGAGCCACTGAAATGCTGGAAACTGCTGAGATGCCATGGGCTCCTTTAAAATGGTTTACTGGAGAGATTTTAGCTGCTGACACAACAAAGGTATCCAGCAACAGGTCCTTCAATAAAGGGAACAGAACCAGATTACCCCGTAGATCCCCACAGATCAGCAGCTGCAACATCAAGCAAGATGATCAGGTCCATCTGGACTCTGCACAACACAGACTTGTTGATAATAAGGTTGGGTTTCCTAAAAGTAGTGTCTAATCAAATATTTGGTGCAGAAATTACATGTTTTGGAAAATTGATAAAATGAAGATCGCTGGCTATGTTGGAAGGGAGATGATTTTCTTTTTTTTCATAACCCCAATGGCTATCAGCAATGGCCAAGGTTGGAGACAGTAGATAATCATGCACTTGCTACAAAAGGATTTTGCTTACTTGTGACCGTTGAAATGGGCATCCATGATATCTTAAATGTTAACCTCAAGATGTGGTCAATATAGTGCAACAGATAATGTGAGTTACGACAAACAAAATAACACCGTTTTCAAGAATTTAGCATTTGTATCTCCTTTATAGTATAACAAACATTCAGCTTTCTTATAGATACATTTTATTATAGGTTTTCTTACAGTTGATAATGCCAAAAAGGAAGTGTGATAACAATGATCACAAGCATATACCTCGCTCTCAAATGCCACATCCAAGCACATAATTCGAGCTCCCAAATCTGATTTGAACTCCGCAATCAATGAAATTTGTGGACTGTTTTCTGGATAAAGAGAACTAGATTGTGAAACCTCGAAGAATCTCCAAAGTTTCAAGGCTCCTCTAGGGTCAGCAGTGAAAATGAACCTAGAAGTATGGAAACCAAAGACGATTATAAGGACCAAGAAAAAATCAAACACCATAAATTTGAGCAACAAACAAATAGCAAAGGCTAGCTTTTCAGAGACTAGAAAGCTCTTGTGCACATCAGTAGACAATAGTTTCGGAAACTTGACTTCAAGCTTTTACTACATTGATACGATACAAAACCCTTAGGATCACCATTGTGCACTTCAAATTAAATGTGCCAGGGAAAAACATACCAGATCCTGAGTCCACTCCACTTCCATAAGTAAAAACCATCAGATACATTGCTATCCTTAGACTTTCAGGCCCTTACAATTACAACAATAGTTCTCCTACATGAAGCGTCTCCTTTTGTTCCCAATACCCCAAAGCAACCTGCCTAACAAGGTTTTGATGAAAGCGTTTCTTTCCTAAATTTCCTAAACAAACAAGGTCTACTTGTTGTGTTACCAGGCCAGTCCCTTTCTCCTCATTCAACCCCTACAACTAAACTCATGTTTTCCTCTACAGTGTTGGCCACAAGGAAGTTATACAATGAATTAATACTAACTTATGATGAGGTTCCAACAATGTTTGGTCATTCCTTTGAGAATTTAATTATCAGCAGTTCATCGACTTGTTGTAATGTTCAAGAAGAGAGTTTACCTATGTCCTAGTGATTTGCACCAATGGATTCCCAAGAGCTGTCGATCCATTTCAGCTGCCCAAGAGAAGCTGGTGCTCACTTTAGGAGAATCAGAATTCTTCACAACTCTGACAACTGTTGTCCATCCTTTACCGTCTCCAACAGCAACCCAATCATCAGCATCGATCCGAGGATCATATGGATTTGAGGGCAACAGTTCCATACAAATAATTTGCACCTCATTACTTACTTGAGCAAGTTCAGTCCACCTTAGATCGCCATCATTGCATAATTTAGCATGATAGAGATAACCGTGATTAGTGGCAATATACATCACATCTTCACATGAGAAGCTCAAGCATCGGACATACTCACTTTTGCTGCAACAAGTCATGAGAAATCTGTTAAAGCATCGCATATTACTTGTCTACGCAGCTTATATGATCTTTCTATACATGTGATCTTTCTCCACCTCATAGCTTAAGCTTTTACATTGGACTTTCTAACATGTTACTTAAGGTCTGTCACATCAGATTCATTTCGCATGTGAGGCTCCCTATTTGTCATTTCCAAGAACGTTTTAAGTCTGGTTTGAATGTGAAAAGGGAGTTAAAATATCCCACATCACTTGTCCATTAGGTTAATATGCTCTTTATATACATTGGGTCTCCCTCCACATAATTACTTGATCATTTAGGTTAGTGATGCGGGTGCCATCAGTTAGACTTTCTAACAAAACCAACAACAGTGCAGGAAATAAGGAAATGATAAAATAAAGTGAAAATACCGACAGAAAAAGAAATATGAACTTCTTAAATGCATTTAAAACACAGAAAAATGTCCATGTCAAATCTTAATTCACTCTCGAGTCACAGCTCATTTACCCTGCTCATCAATGTGACAAAGCAATGGCATCACAACAGATTCACTAGAAACCCCAGGAGAATAATCTTCAATTATATCATTTCTTGACAGTCGGCCAGCTAAAGCAAGTTCCTTTTCTTTCCTGGACCTTGAAGAAATGCACGAAGTTTTTTTTTTTTTTTGGGAGGGGGGATGCATAAAGTATATTAACCACCATTATTTTACTTCCCAATAGTAATCGAACACCAACAACGTGATTCAACATCGAGATATTTAGTCTTTTCCTATTAAGATTTTTCAGTACAATGGAATCTAGATTTTTCAAATCTAAAGTAAGCTAACATTACCTGTCCATGTGTCCGCTATGACTTGATGAATTCGGAAGATGTGCAGTAAATAGCTCAGTTCCGTCACTCAAGTCTTTTATGTTGGACTGTTTTGCGGAAGCCTCAGCTAAAGAAGCATCCAGTTTATGCACTTTAATTGCAGAGTCAAAACCACCAGTGACAAGGAGTGAAGACCATGGATCATAGAGACACCGCCATATACCCCTTCCACTGAAACACAATAGTGGCATGCCAATAGCAACTCATCATTGTATTGATACCAATGATATTCATTGAGGACAGTCATAGACTGAAAATATATACTTCTACCAAAAAAGAAAATTATAAAATAAGTAATTCATTGGGATGCAGACAATTGGAATTTGTTTTTTCAATGAAACAAATAAATCCTAGAGGCAGCATTATCCAAAAATGAAGGCATGAAAAATCCAATGGGGGTTGAGAATTTAGATTTGCTTTATGCCAGCTTCCTGGCATTCTCCTTCACAAGCAAGGTGTCAATGATGTACACAGTGAAATCTTCTCTATAATTGAAAAAGGGCAAGCACCACCATCACATGTGGTGTGCATTTGAATCAACATCAATGGAAAAAAGAAAACAACTCTAATAACTTACATATGCTCTTTGATGACATCATGCTGTTGTCCATCCAGTCCCCACACACGACATGAGCAATCCTCGCCAGCAGTAACAATCAACTAAGTAAAAGCACAAGAAATAAAAGTTAGTCACATCACTCGGAAAAGACGCCCATAAGAATAATGAGGACTTAATTCTACGGAAACTCTTAAAAAGATGGTCATAACATCGAGTGAGCACTCTCAGTACTTGAATATGAAACAAAATACATGAAATGCCTATAAGGATGACATTTGAACTAATCTATACCAAATACCAAATCTCTAGTACCAATTGCTTTACTTTGATCTTACAATGCGGTTCCTATTGTGCCTTTTTTATACTTCAATGCAACTTCAAGGCTTTTTCATAAGAACCAGCCCGACGACTAATGTATTTAGGAAAGAAAAACACGTTCCAACATGCTAGTAAAAATAAATACAATGTGAGAGACAACTTCAGACACACTAGCAAAAAGAAATACAACTGTTTAGTTTACATTATTGCCCAAGATTAAATTTTTAAATTACTAGTTCTCCAGGAATGAAGGTCCAGTTCACTAAACACAGAAGAGCCTTCCGTTTGCATTTGATGAATCCAATATGGCTCATGTTGCACCAACTTGCGTATAAACCATCGCAGCAACTAAAAGTCCAAAGCAACTACTTTCTAGCTCTCGTCAAAGTAGCATTCCACAGGCAAATAACAACAGGAACATCAATGTCACTCAACTCAAAAGAACACTTACACACAGCTTAAAATAGATAATTGGCATTGTTGAAATATTTCCCTGCCATTGCCTTCTCAGCAGTCTTATATCACTCTGTTAACGATTCTTACATTATCAGATATATAGCAATCCCAAACTCGAGCACTGTGTCCAAAAAGCAATCCAACCTCCCCCGCATCTTCAGAATATTGCGACTTGCAATGAACTTCCCAAATACGTGCACTGCATGCATAAGAAAAGTGAATCAGCAATTTTTCCATCATGAAAGCCATTTGGAAAAATTACACTGGAGCTGCAGGATTTAAAAGATCAACCTACGATCATCAGATACAGAGACGAGTTTGGAGCCATCAGAGGACCATGCGATTCTAAATATTGAACCTTCATGACCAACAAGTCGACAGATTTGAAAGGCTTCATAGCGAAGACATTCGTGGAGGAGACTGTTGCCAGCACAAGAGTTTGTCAGGCCTTCTTCTGTGAGCTCATTTGAAGATGGAGCATCATGATTGGGAACCACTTTCCAGATCAAAATCTGTCCAATACATTCACGCAATTTGCTTAAGTTTCAACCAGAAGCAAAAAAGACGCAGGACAATAGCTAGTAAAACTGTCCGACTCAGACTTTTAGTAAAATTTCAGGAGCGAATACCAGATAATCCAAGAAAGCCGTTTTCTAATTTAAATATTTCAAAAGGAACAAATCAAAGAATGACATGAAAAAAAGAAATTCACGGACAAGGAAAGATGCACCCCTTGCAACAATTGAACGACAAGAACTGATGCAGAAAAGTCGAGTTTCACACTAAATCTCAACTGTTAAAGGGGTAAAATGATCACATGTTCACCAAAAAGGACTGAAATTGGAACGCATGCAATACAAATTCACAATATATAAAGATCGAATGATTTGCCACCTCATTGTAAATTGTTCCACATGCAACTTGGAGATCTTCAAGATTGTCACCCCACAACCGCATGGAGTACAGAAGGCATCTCTCTGCATTTACAATCAACCCAAAGTTAAAAAAAGAGGTAACTATCAAATCTTTTTCCCTTTTATATTGATTTCTGTTTTTGCAGGGAATTGGGACAAGGGGACGAGGCTTGCAGCTTATATATCCGGAAAAAAACAAAAAAAAAAAAAAAAAAAAACAAAATCAAGAATAAATAGGTATACAGAGTTGTCACTGTATCAACTAACGAAACTGCAGTACCCTCATACCACTACAATACAATTTGAAGAGTGGAAAAGAACAATAAAAATTGATGACTAACCAGGGGAAGAAACTGCAAGAACGAAGCTACATTTATCGACGTCCCAAAGGCGTATGGAGTTGTCACTGCATCCTATAGCAACGGTAAGACACCTCTGCCGCTCATCCTCAGAAGTTCCATTCTCCTACTAACCAAAATTCACGACTCAATGAAACCAACGCCAAAAAAAAAAAATCGAAGCTCGAACAGCAGCATTTTCCCGAACCAAGAAGACGGCCGAAGCCTCTCACCTTCAAGAAGCGAACATCCATAACCCAGTGGCTCAACCTCGGCGCCGCGGAAACCAGCTCCAAATCCGCGGACAGCACAGTTCCGCTCCCCTCGCCAGCTCCCCTTCCCAGCCGCACGGACAGGCGGAACAGCTTCACTCTCCTCTCACCGTACACGGCGATGACGTAATCGAGCGTCGAAGAAGACGAGGACGATCCGCCGGGGAAATCGGCGCAGCCGAGGACGATCCCGTGCACGCGGATCCCCTGGAAGACGTAGAACGTCCGCACCATGGCCCCGGACGCCAGGTCGAACAGCGACACCTGCGAACCGGAACCTGCAGACGGGAAACGGAAGGAGCTCATCGGTCGGTCTCACGATTCCGAGTCGAGTCCGGGAGAGGGAGAGGCGAAGAGAGAGAGAGAGAGAGAGAGTACCGGCGAGGAGGAGAGGGAGAGGAGAGGGAGGAGGGAGGTGGAGGAAGCAGAGAGCGGAGATTTCCCCGAGGTACTGCCCGCCCTGAATCCGCCATCCGCGCCGCCGCTGCTGCTGCTGGAGCTGGTGCTGCTGGTGCTGCTGCTCTGCGGGGTCCGCCATTTGCGCTGCGAAATGCGGAGCTCTGGCTCTTGCTGTGGTGCTCGCTGCTCGTGCTCTCGGAGCTGCTGGTGTGCGCGCGCTTCGTGAGGTTCATGAGAGGTTTTTGCCGTGCCCAGAAAAAGAAGAAGAAGAAGGGTTTAAAAAAAAAAAAAAAAATATATATATTATATTTATATATTTATATTTTATAATTTTTAAAAAATAAAATGAGAAAGAGGGGGAAAATGCGGTGAGCGTGGATCGAACACGCGACCTTCAGATCTTCAGTCTGACGCTCTCCCAACTGAGCTATCCCCGCCTTGCTGTCCTTAATTGCTTCTTAAGATAAATATATAATAATTTTAATATGTTTAATGCCGTGGACCAATCGAATTTAACTTGCCGTATCCGTTCTTCTTCCTTCCCACCTTTCCAGACTCTTCTGTCTTCTCCCTACCTATCTCTCTCTCTCTAGTTTCTGCGCAGAGGATTGAGAAGATGATCTCCTTCAAGGACGAGTTCACGTTCGGTTCGTACCTTTTCTCTCTCTCTCTCGATCGATCGATTCTACGCACTCCGTCGTATGTTAGATCGAAATGCTTGATTGAGACTAATCCACCCCAATTCCTTCTTCTGCTGCTGACAGAGGAAAGGTTGGACGAGTCGCGCGACATCATCGCCAAGTACCCCAACCGCGTCCCCGTGAGTAGTCCCCTCCAACTGCTTCTCGTCCTCAAAATCCCCCCCTTTCCCCGTTTTCCCTTTCCCCCTTATTAGCCCGACAGCGGTTATATTGGGATGTGGGTCTGGTTTCTACCTGTGTTGCCCCAACGATTGTCGCATTTTGTTTTGTCCATAGAAGGTGTTCTGTTCGTTTTCGGCTCATGATGTTTTATTTTTTCTTTAGTCTTTTTGAGCGGAGCTGTTCGCTTGACGCGATCGACCGATTTCTTGCAGGTAATTGTGGAGAGATATTCGAGAACGAAACTTCCTGACATGGAGAAAAAGAAGTAAGTCGAAAAGGGTAGTTTTGCTTTACATTAGCATCACTCGAGCAGTGTGCCCGCGATGTACAAGCGGACGCTATGAATGTTTCGTTAGCCCACTCTTGCGTTCTAGCTGTTGATTGTAATTCTCGAGCTCTGCGGTTCTTTCTGGCTTGCGCGAAATATTACGGTTTCTTCCTGTATGCATCGCGGGTTTGCTACGTTAAGTTGTGGCGTAGATGGGTACTTGTTTATGTGGACATTCAAGGCCCCCAATGGGACGTGCAAACAGGATAGCTGCCGTCTCGGATGACAAATGGTCTTGGCAGCTATCTTGAGCGTCTCTTGTATCTATCAACTTCAGTGCTCGCTGCGTCCTTTGAGAAATGAGAGCTGCTGTTGAAAAAGTCGTGTCCTTTAAAGCTTCTTGCCGACCCAGTTGATGAGCAAAACCGATTAACGAGTATTGTATTGTGATGGTTGTTGGCGTGTTCTGATAAAAAAGAATAGGGAAAAGTGGCGATGTATTGTCCATTACCACATTAACCAGTACTCCAAGCGCAGCAGTGAGAGAGAACATCAAAACTAATGCAGCTATGTCCTTAACCGCGGTGCTTTGTTTTTGCTTTGACAGATTTTTGGTTCCTCGAGACATGTCCGTCGGACAGTTCATCCACATCTTGAGCAGCAGGCTTCGGGTGCCTCCTGGAAAAGCTCTGTTTGTCTTTGTAAAGAACACGCTGCCACAGACAGGTAAATTTTGCCTTTTCGATCTTTTAACTATATGAATGAAAGGCGTGGAAGCTTTGCATTTATCCCACTTCTTTTGATTGTTTGCTGCAGCCAGTTTGATGGACTCTGTATATGAATCATATAAGGATGAGGACGGATTTCTGTACATGTGTTACAGTAGTGAGAAAACCTTTGGCTCTCAAATAATGTAGATATGTGGATAATGGCATCTTGTGAACTTGAAATGTGTCAATTCATTTAAATTACATTGTACACCACATGTTGCATTGCAAGATATTCAATGTCTATTTGGTGTAATTTCCTTTTTCGCCTTTGTGAGGCTCACTCACTCTCTGCTCAAGCCTCAATATATACACGTAATTGTTTACGTTCTTTCTCTTCTTGTATGTTCGCACTGCTTTCAATTGCATTTTTTCTAAGTATTCGGAGTGAAGTCGTCGGGCAGTCTCTTTTTCCAATGGACATGCTCATGCCTTGGGAGTGCCTTTGTTCGGCGGAAAAATGTTCTGGGTAGTTTTCTTAACCTTCAGATGATGTTTTGTCCAAGAATCACTTGAGAACGATCACTGCATCCCACGGTTTCTGACTTTTCTAATGGCAAGAGTTATCTTTTGACATGTTTCCTAACATTTGGCCACTGGCTCTTGTATGATATTGAATATTCGGGTTAAACTCAATGTGGAGGGTCATGTCTTTTTGAGCTGGACTAGGCTCGATCATTGAATATAAAGTCAGCAGCAAGTTGAGCTTGTACTCAAGATTGAGATAGAGCCAGAGATTTAAATATACAGTTTATGTATAAAAATTGTGGCATTTTACTGCATAACTGGCTTCGACAAAAATGCAGGCTATGCCAAATTATCACAGATAGCCGCACTTATCCGAACTCTATAAATCACGTTTAGCAAGTGATGCACGATTAGGACGTTACATTGCCGTGTACTTAGTGTTGCAACCTAACCTGGCGGGCGTGTATCAGGTAAGATTTGGCTAATGGACTAGTAAACCTAAACTTAACTCGGCTTTTCTAAGCCAATATCAATTTGCGACTTAGTTCAAGTATTTAGCATGCAAAAGATTATTAGCTAGGAGTTGCCACTAACGGGAGATTTACTTTAGGGAACTTGATTATATTTTCTATAATGTCCTTTTAATATCATTCTTTTTATTTTTAAGAAAAATATCTTTTGTAGGCGGTTGATTTTAATTTACTTTTCAAACATATGAGGTGATTATGCGGATGCGCAATCCACCAATTTAACATCTAATAAAATAATAAATAAATTACGAGACCTACCTCGTAATAACGAAAGCATTTGCAAAATCAACCTCTTGGAGGTGCTACAGTCATGGGGGAACCCCTCTCGAATCTTTCTCAAGATCCAGATTGCTTTTGCTAGAGGGAGGACCCGATGGGCTAGTTCTCGGTGACGTTAGCATGGGAGGCCATTAGGCAGAAGAGGAGTTGTGTCTTTTGGCATGCGTTCATATGGAACAATGTAATCACTCTTCGATACAAGTTAAACCAAACCTATGGATTATGGCTAAGAGCAGACTTTCCATTCAAGCTCTCTTATTGTCGTATGGTAGAATTGACAGTGGTTCTTGTGCGTTTTGCAATGAGATGTCTGATTCCATGGACCATTTATTTTTTTGGATGTCGTGTCACGACTGGTATTACTTTCTTATGGGTGGCCAGATGCAATTTGGCGTAATAGGTTTTGGAGGGAGAATCTCCGTTGGGCCACCACTTTTTTTATGGGTAAGGATTTTGACAAGTGCATCGCTCGCTTTTCTTTTGGTGCGTTATGTCACATTATGAATAGGATTCTTTTTAGGGACCAACCTCTTACTGTTTCGGCTATGAAGAACCACCTATTCAAAGTGGTCCAAGATAAAGTTATCACCTTTAGGAACGTTGATGATAATTTCAAGAACAAAGGTTGCAGCGAAACTGGGGCCTTGACCCGATTATTTTCCCTGGGGACCCCTAACCCTATCATGCCGTTGCTGGGGGTTTTCTTCTTAGCTACGGTGGTTGTTTTTGTAGCGGTGGTCTCCCTCCTCCTTTGAGGAGTTTGTGTTCTGATCACCAGTTGTTCATGCCTTGTTCTTGTGCTTGGCTTCTTTCGTTGCCTTGTATTGTTACATCTCGCTTGGCTTGTATTTTTATACCGTGACACTTTATCAAATTTATTACCTCTTACAAAAAAAAAAAAAAAAAAGCATTTCATTCTTTAACTAACCCTATCTATAATTTCTAATTAATACATAATCGCTCAAATTTTAGGATTTTTTTCTTGTTTAAATGCCTTAAGTAAATGGCCTAACTCTAATGACGGATAATTTCTAATTAAATGCCATGAAAAGTAAATGGCCTAATTCTAATGATACTAAATGGATCTACCAAAAAAAAAGTTACTAAATGACATGAACCTAATTTTATATGATATGCGCATGATATTTTTGTATTTTTAATAAAATTCATAATTAAAATTACTAACAATATAAATCTAACTAAAGTGAGATATTATCTATTTTAAGTTAAAAATAAATTAATCTGAATCCTATCATAACTTAGAAATTTATTTCGACATGCAATTTAATTCCAAGATATTATCTAAACATTCTAATATAATTAAAAATGTTTTATTATCTATTTTAAGTTAAGAAATAAATTAATATGAATCATATCTTAATTTAGAAATTTATCTCGACATGCAATTTAATTCCAAGATATTATCAACCTTGCATTCTAATATAATTAAAAATGTATCTAACTATTCTATCATGCAATTCAATCTAGCAAATCAATTGTAATATGCAAATGCATTTTTTTTTTTGTATTTTTGGAATAAATAAAGCAATTAGAGCAAGATAAGCACAAAATCATTCACAATCATCAAAGACATCATCCATTGTTCGAATTTGGAAACTATATCTAATCAACTTAATTTATAAATTGATCTTAAGGCTTAAATATCAAAATATCAATTCTATTATCGCGTGTTTAATTATTTCATCTAAAGTCTTATAGATGGAATAAAAAATCGACATACAGTTGCAGATTAGGCAATAAATTCTAATTGGAAATAGGTCTATCATTCAAATATGCTCGTAAGATATTGAAAAGCATATATTAGGCAATAAAATATCCAAATCAAATTTAAATAAGTTAATTACCTAATTTCGCAAATAATATTGCCAAATTTGAACCGAATAGAATCCGTTCAACAAATGAGCAGTGGTGGCTCACGGGTGAGACTCAACACGATGAAGAGGTGGTGTTACAACACCAAGGGCTGTTAGACGAGTGGCGCAGGCCAGCGAGGCTCGCGGATAGCAATTTGCGTTGATGCTTCTTAGCACGATGACACAATTCTGGTGATGTGCACAAGGTTGGGATTAAAAACTGTTAAGAGCAATTCACCGGAGACTCCACAAACACCAGGAGTTTTGGACGTGATGAGGGTAGCAACGGACGCTTGAATAACACGTCCCAAGATCAGCGGTAGCGGCAACTTTCGGATGCTCTGACAGTCTTAGCCGCTTGTGGGAAACCGATGATCAGCACCACAACTCGTCGTCAGGATTGTGGCTGGGCTCGGCAGCATAGCAAGTGAAGAGTAGGAGACGTCATGGACAGCAGCTCGGACCAACGGGTCGTGGTTGGTTGGCATTGTCGGAAACGTGGCTAAGTAGCGGCGCAAGTCGCTGGACGTCGTTGGGCTCCCTTTTTCAAGGTGCCCGAGATGCTTGCTGCGCCGAACTACGGATGGATGGGGGCGTCGGGGAAGCTGCGGAAAGCGTCCAGAATTTAGGCAAAGGACACGACTTGCCCAGGAAGGAGATCAGCTTCTTTTGTTGACCTTTGACCTAGTTTTCTCCTCTCTTCCCTCATGGACCGACGTGCTCTTATGATGTGCCACCGCCTCCTCTAACTTGTGTAGCCCCACTTTTATATGCAAAGTAACAATGCCCATCAAAGAAAGAAATCACATGGCGCGGCCGAGGACACGATTTTGTTTTCTTCTAATTGCGGATTTTTTCCTTGCACGAATATGTGTCTTTCCTTTTCCTCTTCAACCGAATATTTCTTCTTTCTATTGACTAATCCTATACATTAACCCACCTTCCTTTCTGTTCATGGGTATGTGAAGATGCCGACCAAAATATTTCGTGGAGATATTCATTCTTGTTTCAAAACAAAGATATATTGCTCAAAGAATAAAACATCCTCCATATGTGATATCACCTCTTATTATTTCGATATTTCATCGAAATCTTCCAATCTAATCGCGTGAATATATACAAGATTTACCGGATATTGAAAGAATGATATGAATCTTTTCTGAAAATATCAAATTGCCATTTTTCATAAGTCAATTTTTGGTCATTGAGCTTGAGCCAATTTGCTCTCCCCGTGGCTCTAATCCAACTCGTCAAATTAAAGCTAAGCACTATCAATTTAAACCCATATGTCACAATCCAATGCAAATGCAATAAATGAATGATCGGTCGTCAAAATTTAAATGTCAACACTTAGGTTGGCAAGAGAGAGACTCCACAATCTACATTTCGGCAAAAATTAAGCCAATGCTGTAGGACAAACACTGTTAAATCAGTTATAAAGGTAATGTCACACAACTCTGTATTTCAATCAAAACCGGACATTTATATATAGTTTGTCAACAACACCCAAATCAACAGCAATTAAAGAAGCGGCTGATGAGGGGCGCAAAATATTTTAACAAAATAAGTATAACGCCAGAGGGCCATCGCACCGGAAACAAAAACTAAACCAAACTACAATCAACGAACCTAGCGCTGTAATTCTCATATGAAAAGTGACCTTTGTGTATACCACACCTTGCTGTGGACCAGGCAACCCATGTGCATAAAAAATGGCCAAGTATCGACCATCATGCCTTCAGCCATCAGCCTTGATGCCAAAGGATAGTTTGCTGAGCACCTAAATTAACTGCCCTGGCCAGCTGAACCTAAATGGTGCTTACACACAAGATGAGCTCAGAGAAGTAGACATTTTCACATGTCTCGAGTTCAATCATAATCTCTGGAATCCCCAAAAGCTTCAAAGTCGATACTCCTATAGCAGAACCACTTAGTGCTTCTAAGAGAAGAGCTTCTGACCACCGCCGTTCTTCCAAACCCCACGCACGGGCAATGCACCATTAGGATCTTCCCTGCCTTTTGATCTGTTATCCACTGGATCAGGATCGGAATCAGAATTCTTCAGGTCTAGAATTGCAGCCTTTGAGTCCTCCCCCAAACGAACTCTGTGAAATTTCGACATTTTCTTCCGTTGCTTAACCCCTCCACCTCCACCTCCACCTCCATCACCAACACTGTTACTAGTTCCACCACCCCCAGCAGATGCCTCCGATTTTGTTTTATTACTAGAACTCAGTGATAATTGCTTCTCACCATTGGTCACTACTTTTGATTTCCCATTGACTGATCGGTATCCATCCTTCAATAAAACCTCCACCTCTTCTTCTGGCGGCTTGTACTTTGACTGCATCTCCTGAACGGTGCTCATAATGCTATCTGCCAACTTATTCTTCCGGTTTCCATCAATAGCACCAGTAGACTTACCCTTACCTTTCCTGTTACCACCACCATTCCCTAAGATGTCCCGACTCCAACCACTTTCCCCAACACCACTCCCTCGCATTCTAGCATTATGTGTTTCAATAAGTTCTCTTTGTTTCTCAGTGTCAGGACAAAGTCTAGCCAAATCAAGAATCAAATGTGACAATCCAAAATTCTGCACATAATCAAGGTATATTTCTGTGTCAATTGAACCCTGACGATAGTGAGCAGAAATCTCTTTGAAAACAGTGAACTTCTCTTGGTCACCATCTAAAGCAGCCCGTATCTTTTCTACCAGCGATCTGTTGGCAGAATGGACATCTTCCACCTTTGGCAAAACCTGGCTTGTGGGAGCCATTTTGCGCACCTGGCTAGCAGAGACCGGCGGAAATTCCGAAGGCTCCATAGATGCCCTTTCAGCAAGATTAGGTGCTGATGAAGAATGGGTCATCTTATTGGTGCTACTGCTTTCAGCATGCTTGGAAGAGCCAGCTGACATAACTGCATGAGCTGTAGCTACCCGACTCTGACCCTTAGCCAAACTAGCATAGCTTGATAAAGTAGGTCCATTACTCATTCTTGGGGTCGCCACAGATGCAACATTTGCTGCATGTGCAGATGAAGAAGTTGATGGGAGTGAGGAACGACTTGCAGCTGGCCAAGCCTGAGCTCGACTTGTAACATTCTTGCGTCGAAGACGAGCAGCCATTGTGTTTTTTGGCAAACCTTCCGTGTCCTGTTTGTTCGCTTGTTGACTGGAGTTTGCAGCCATGGGGAGAGGAGGAAAGGCAGTTTCTTGTAGAGGTCCACTCCGAGAATTTTGCCCCAAAGCTTGGAGATATCTTGAAGAAGGTTCAGAATCAGTTGCATTCAAAGACTCAAACGGCTGGACTATTTGATCTATATCATCCAAATCTCCAGGATCAGTACTTCTATGTGCATTGATTGATAAGGATGGATCAGGCGGAGGGCGATCAAAGTTTGCGGAATCTAGACTGGCTTGAATGGCCATTGAAATCTGCTCTTCAGCAAAATCACGATGAAATGTCCTATCCCTTCCACGGCGACGATCTTGTTCATTACCCCGATGGTATCGAAAGCTGGTGGGTATCTAGAAGTATAACAACAACATTTCGCCAAAGCATCAAGAAAGGAAGAATGCCAAGGATATATAACACAGAGTTGACATGCCAATAAGCATACTCAAAATAACAAGTGATCATCAGTAGGGTCACTAACTGCAAAACATTAGGACACACGATAATCTTCCCTCAGAATTACTCAAATCGATAAATTATATATACCTGGAGTGCAGCATTCCGCTTAGAACGAGACATACGCCCACCATGTTCCAAGGTATTATGCCGCTGAAATAATCAGATACACACAACTTTATAGGGACTGCCAAGCATATATAATATATGAATGATGACTAACCAAAACACAAATGATTGCAATTGTTTTCTTAATCTAACATTTAAAACATCTAACAAGTGTCCATTTCAGACTATTTCAAAAGCCATGATCACAGACCTTCATTTCTGCTTCAGATTGAAAGACAATAAACTTTTTGGCAAGGCAAGCCTCATCCTCACACAGGAAGTGCTCTTGACGGAAGTGAATCTGTGAGAAACAAGTTTCAATAATACATAAATGTAAGAGATGTTCCTTGGCCAAAAAGAGTGTGAGACTATAGGTAAGATATATCAACATTGATATCTTACTTCTAAATCATCATAGTCCTTAAAGTATTCATATTGTCCTGGGTGCTGCCTGCAGATCAGCAGTACAGATCAGCACTCCTGAAGATTTGGAATTTCAAATGGTACCATATGTCTTAGTAATACTGCAAAATTTTACCTTTGGCAAATAAAACACGTATAGTGTTCTGTCGACATATGAGTGTACAGTTCATTATCCCCATAAAAAGGTGTTCTGCAGAACTCACACATAGGATGACCTGTAAAGCCACCTCTTTCACTCTCACTTCCATCCACCTCAGAATCTCCTGTGTTTATATGCTGATTCAACTGTGAGCGAGTATATAATTTCTGCTCACAAATGAATACCTGCATCACCAAAAATCAATGGAACATCAAGCACAAACAAAGTCGAGGAGGCAAGCCCTATGGTAAGAATTCCATCTAGAATCTATTCGTATCATGTTAGATTCCACTAATATCCACACCTTCCGCCCTTCCAAGCACAGGCTGCACATGAGTACTTTATGCTGATGAAACAAGTGACCCTTCAGCTGTTCGATATTCCTAAACCTCCCCCGACGTTTAGAGGCATCATTGGTTTTCTCCTCCAATTTGTCACAAATGCTACATGAAAGCTTGCACATTGCCTTTACCATCCTATAATGGTCAACGTCATCAAAAAATGCCTGGGTATCTTCATGGAACCAATATGACCCAACACGACCTTCTTTTGGTTCAGAAGGCAGTACTGAAAAATCATTGAGTGTCCTCGTATAATCTCCTAAAGCCTGGAAACAGCAGCAGCATAAGGACTATTGAAAATGGAGTAATCAAATTGACTAACAAGACCCTGAACAAGGAAGAGGATATCACTGCATGGCAAACTGAAATAGTGAAGGCACAAATTTGGAAAATAGCAAATTCTAACGACCAAAGTCAAATCTAAAATCAAAGAACTCTTATCAAATATCAGCATATCAATTTGCAAAAATCAGCAGATCTTATGGGAATCCATTGCAATTGATCTAACAATTCATATAAGATGCGAATACAGATTATCGAAAATCAGATAATACCCCAGCAGATTAATTAGGACTTCACACCAAAAAGATAAGCATCTAGCAATAGAACCTCCAACCAAAGTCCGGAACTATGTGAATTAGAAAAGGTATCTCATTGTCGTGCAGCATATATCTAGCCGTTTAGCTAAAGTTAAACTTGTTCGTGAGTGGTAACCATCCGGCTCTATACTAATAAGAACACCATAGCCAATGAAGTCTCTCAATCGATCACAGAGAGAATTTCAACTCCGCAGAATTCAGGCCTTTAGAGGAATGCAGGTGACACGAAACAGAGTCGATCAAAGATCACGCTTTGTCTTCACGTTCAGCCCAAAGTAAGCCGAATCGCATAATTAGCCTAAGCGAGGGCAAAAGCATATCATAGGACTTTGCTGACACTATCACGAGCCGATCAATTTCGACTAAAGTCACGGGTTGCGAATTTATCGCATAACCCTGCAGCAGTGCATCATCGTCATCATTGATCCGAGTGGCGCCCACGCCGACGCATTACAGACTCAGCTCCGCATAAAGATCACACTGGCTACCACATACAATCATACTAACACCAAAAAAAAAAAAAAAAAAAAAAAAAAAAAGCTCAACATGACCACGAAAAATCCAATTCCTCACTTCGATCCACAGACCGGGATCATCGTCATTCTCCCGAGGCCCCCTCACCTTGGTGACGAAGACGACGTCGCAGTCGGCCTTGCAGATGCAGCACCGCCGGTCGTCGCAGATGAAGCGGAGGCGGGCGACGCAGGTGGAGCAGACCTCGCGGTGGCCGCAGGCGCCGTAGGCCACCCACTCCAGCGCCTCGGCGCACACGGCGCAGGAATCGTCCATCTCCCGGCGATCGAAGGTGGGGGCGAGGGCGGGGCGGTGGCGCCTAGGGTTTTCCGAGCGTCGGCGAAATCGGAGGAGGCGGGGCGACCGGGCGGGGAATGCAGGGCGGAGTCGAATCGGCGCGCGGGATCTGGCGGAGACGGGGAGATCGCGGATGACGAAGTGGTTTTACGGTTTGGATTGAAACCTCGAAGGTTCGGTTTTCCTAGAGGAGCTCGGCTTCGGCGATGGGAAGGGGTGAAGAGGCGAAAGGTTTGATTTTAAAAAAAAAAAAAAAAAATTGGAGTTTGCAAGGAATTTCGTATTTTCTATTTTTTCCCTTTTTTTATTTTTCTTATTTTATTTTGGGACTAAGAGAGAAGTTTCTTATTATTATTTTTTAATTGTTTTGTTTCCCTTTTTTTCGTTAATAAATTTGGGTCCACTCTTGCAGATCACGGTAACCAGGAAAAGTGCGAATTGGTCTTAAGGTTTGACCGGCGAAAAAAAATTGAGTGGAAATAACTGCTGTTAAAATAAAAAGGGGCAAATTCAATAGTACGGTCATAGAAATTCACAGTAAAAAGCGCGGCGAGCGGCTTAAATTCCTCCTCTTTTTTCTTTTTTTTCGTCTTTCAAACGTGTGCTAAGGCGATTGTCAAGGTGACCATATTGAGCAAGACAATGTCTACATCTTTTTATCCACCGGCTACACGCAAAATGAGAAAAACAGCACATTAAAAATGACATATAAAATGCTTATTAATGAAATCATTTCATTTAGGGAAGATTTCAAATAACAACTTTAAATATCCTTATTTTCTTAAATAAAAATCCAAAATGATCTTTATTTCAAATTAAAACCTGAAATAGCCATGTCAGTGTTTAAAAAGGGCTTGAAGTGGCTATGATAATTTTAAATAAGAGCATAATCTCACCAGTTACTAACCGGCTAAATATTATGGCCAATCAAAAGGCATTTTTTGTCCAAAGATAATTTTAATTATAATTTATAAAAAAATTTTTTCTCTTTTCTTTTTTCTTTTTCTAGCAAGAGCCCGCAACTATCACTAGCCATTGCCACGAGCGAGGGCCACAACCCTCATCCAAATCTAATGAGGGCAACTCTCACCTCTCTTGGCATTGCAAAGAAAGAAAAAATTAGAAAAAGGAAAATAAAGAAAAGAAAAAGGGAAAAATTCAAAAAAAAGGGTAAAGGACGAAAATGTTCTTGTTCGGCCCAATAGTCAAGCCCTCTTTGAAAGTTTCATAGCCATTTTAAGCCTTTATTTGAAAACAAGATTTTGCGAAACAAAATAAAAAATGAATGCACTTAACCCTTATTTGAAAAAATATTCACTTCAAATCTCTTTCGAAAAAATGATGATGACTTTGAGTCCTTATTTATAATTTTTCCTTTTATTTATATCACATGCCAAGTTGAGTCAAACCAAGGAAACTAATGACTTGTTCTTTTGATTTTTGAGTGAACTTAATTTTGTACCAAAAGATAGTCAAAATTGACCTTTTGAAAATCACTTTCTATTTGGGAGCTAGCAAGTTAGTAAACATGAGAGAAGGATACTAAAAGTGTTAAAAGTTGTGTATGATAATCACTTTGTTGCCAAAAGTTTTTTTTTTTTTATTACTTAAGTTATTCGACGAAAATTTCGACACTAAAGTAAGTGCCTTATACAACTTTTAGTACTTTTAGGGCTGTTTGGCAACGTGCCAAACAGTCTTGGATTCCGATTTTTTGTTCCCGAGAATTAGTTTGGGACAAGAATCGCGTTTGGTAAAATTTTTGTTAGAACAATTTTGGACAAGATTTGAGAATAAAAAAAAAATATGATTCTCCATCCGAGAATCGAAAAGAATCAAAACGGTGAAACCCTCGCTCTTCCCTTTCGTCATCTCGGTTGCCGTTCGCCACCGCTCGCCACCGTCCGCCGCCGCCCGCCGCCGCCGTCCGTCCGCCGCCGTCGCCGGTCAGCGAGTCACACGGAGGCTCGCCAAGCCGGGCGAGGTCCGGCGACCTCGCCGGGAGGCAAGCCCGATTAGGCGAGGCTCGGCCTCGCCGGATGGCAAGGCCGAGCCTCGGCGGGGCTGAGCGAGCCTCGCCCCAACCGCGGCGAGGCTCGACCGGCGCGGCCCGACCTCGCCGAGGGCCGGCGTCGCTCACTTAGAAGAAGAAGAAGAAGAATAGGAAAAAAGGGAAAAAAAAAAGGAAAACGAAAAGAAAAAAAGAAAAAAAAAGGAAAAAGGAAAAGAAAAAGGTAAAAAAGTAAAAAAATTATTTAAAAATTAAAAGAATTTAATTTGGAACATAATCAATTAACACGGTATCAAACACAATTCTATTCCAAAATAAAAAATTTTGGACAGTTACCAAACTTGCTTTTTTACTCAGAATCAGTTCCCGGGAACAGAATAAAAAATAATCATTTCTAGTCAAAATCAGCTCCCAGGAACAGAATCGTTACCAAACGCGCCCTTAGTATCTTTCTCCCGAGTAGTCATTCTCCAAACACATCAAAATCATAATCGAGCTTTTGAAAATTGTTTTCTATTTGGGGAGATAGCAAGTTATTAATTATTCTCCACATTACCGCAAATCACCTAAGTCTCGTAAAGTTGAATTCTAATATTTGTAAAGTTAGTGAGCACCCGGAGTTTGTTGTAAATTTTTCCTTATTCTTCATAACCTATATCAATGATTGTAATTTGAAACATTCTCTTTTATTATGGTCCTATATTCGGAGTTGTCCTTGTTTATTGTAATTTTCTTTTACCAGTAGTAATAATGAAATTCTTGTAATTAGAACCATTTCCCATGCACAGTCGAAAGTTACTATCTTGCTAAAATCATTATCGAAATTTATTCTCTCTTGATCTAACGGTACGGATTGAATGGGACCATTGCCGTGATTTTCTATACAGTACCATAGAATTTTTCCTGAATTATTACATTGAACTTTACTTTTACTTTTTTTAAAAATATCTTAAAAGTCACAAACTAAAACACAAAGGGTGTCCTCCTTTCCACATTTCCCTGGTCAGGCAAGAATCCAAGAATCTTGTGAATTGATAAAAATGGAAAAAGCAAAGAATTTGGAAAGATCAAGCTGTTCTTCCCCTTGCCCCTCTCAAATCTCAAAATGGCAAGGTTCCAGAACAAAGCAACTTGCAGAGCAAGGGAATAAAGCAACTGTATCTTGGAAACGAAGTAAAAAAAGCTATCATGATATATAATCTCTATCGATCCGCTCTACAACCATCATTCAATCAATCCTCAAATTTCGGTCAAGTTGAAAATCTCCAACTTTTGAAAATGACTCCTTCCGACGTATACACAGAAGCCAACCCTGGTATGTCCCCTCAAGTATTAACAACATAGTTCATGTGCTGCATAAGTCTCTCTTTTCCTGGTGGTAAAAAAGATTGTCAATGTTCTAGGATTTTAAAATCGTTGCATGAATAACTTGGAGTCTCAGATATAATTCGCACTCACGATTGAAGTAAGAGTTTGTTGGTTGAATGGTTTCTTCTAGTTTTTTCTTTATGCAGTAATGTCGACAGGGTTCAGAGATGTTGCGCCAGCACATTTTGTGCTCAAGATTAAGTCCTTCTCTTTGTTCGAGAAGAACAACATGGAGAAGTATGAATCGGGTGAGTTCGAAGCGGGAGGATATAAATGGTTCGTTTCTGTTCTCTTTAGTCTCCACCTCGCACTCTCACATTCGATTGCATAAAAGAACTATTTGCAGTGGTTTAACATTGCTTGCCAAGAAACATCGGTCCATTAACTTTCGAAGAGATTGTCCATCATATGTAGTCCAATGGCTATGCCCCAAATTTGGGCCTTTCTTTCAGAGGATAGTTTATATACTTTACATTGTTTACAAGCATTAATTTCTGTTACTGTGAAGAGTCTGGGGTTTGGATCATTTGTAGTTTTGTATATTCATCCAAAATAAGGTAACCTTTTTCTAAGACAAAAACATCGTTGTGAGAATGTACGTTGCTTCAGTAATTGGAAGTTGAAGCACTTCAAAGATTCGAAGAATAATTATGGCCAATTTACAACCAGACTTTTCATGCACATTCCGTGATCGAAAGCATCTTGATTCTACAGGAAACTGTTCCTCTATCCCAATGGAGACAAGAGGCGAAACGGAGAAGATTATGTCTCCATATATCTGGCGGCATCTGAAACGAGTCCTTTTCAACTTGGTGGGGAGATCCACGCGACCGTTAGGTTCTCTGTGTATGATCAAATTCGCGATAGATACTTCATTGAACAAGGTAAAAGCTCTAGAATTGCAGCCAAAAAGCAAAGACATTGTCACCTTCCGAACACTAATAAGGAATCGACAAAACTTGGCTCGTGAATTGAAGGGAGAGTCGCAAGGTTTCACGAGTTGAAAACCGAATGGGGAGTTCCGAGATACATGCAGTTGAAAACTTTCGCTGACCCGTCAAACGGGTACCTTGTGGACGACACCTGTGTCTTCGGAGTAGAGGTTTTCGTCATCAAGAGCTCGGGAGTTGGCGAATGTTTGACGCTGAAAGGGAGTGCATCGTATACTCACGAATGGAAGATATCGAGGCTGTCTAGCTTGGGGAATGAATCCTTCTCTGACGTCTTCACTGCTGGAGACCACAAATGGTAGCTTCTAATTACAAACTTTCTTTCAATGGCAACTCTTGCTCTTGCTGATATATACTCTTTTCGTATGCATTACTACTATCTTCATTTTCTTCCCTAGGAAGGTATGGCTGTTCCCGAGGGGTGATGGGGCTAACAGGGGCCAAAGTCTTTCGATGTTTCTCGTCCTAGTTGATGCGGACAAACTGGCTTCTGGTCAGAAAGTGAACACCAGATTCACCTTTCGATTAAAAGACCGAAACAACGTTGTACACCTTCAAGAAGGTAAGTGTTTGTTCTCAGGAGTGGGATGAGCACTCCACGTCAAGGCCATTGTAATTAGTAGCGAAAACAGAAAGTCCGGAGCGATCTACAATTTCAATCATATGAAGAGCTTCGCTCTTGCCACAGTGCACCGCTAAATAAATCGCACCCGTTAATAAGTGGCAAATTCAGTTTGTTCATATGGTCCGTATAATTAGAAACTGCTAAAATCCAATGTTTCTAGACTGAATTTTTTTTGCACTTTGGCCCTTGTCTTTGCTACTTTGCAGCTTGTACAGTATGGTTGAGTAGCTCCCTCACGAACTGGGGTTGGCCTGCTTTCGGGCCGCTGAAAACTGTCCAGGAATGCCTGAAGGATGATCCTTGTGTCATTGGAGCCGAAGTCACGGTGCTCGGCACAATTAGCAAATTGCCATGACAACAATGCCATGTTCAGGATGTGTTTGTAAATAGACAATGATTGTCAGTTCTATCCTCATGACAAATAATACATGAATTGGATGTATTTGTTGACACATGAATTTTAGTCAACAAATAGAGTGTATATTTTTGTATAAATAAATCAATAAATAACAAGTTAAAAGAACAAAGGCTTAATCCAGTCTGGGTCCCAAGAGCAGCCTTTCGCCTAATCGCAGCCTATATCCACCAAATCATCAATTTCAACTCATTGAAATATCCATCACACAGCCCAATTCACATAGCCCGGTTTTGATTTGTTCCAACATTGCCCAGGCCCATTGAATTTAAAATATATGTAAGAGTCTGTTTATTTCATGAAAAATAAATGATTTGAAAATATTTTTCTAAAAACAATCGTTGTATCGCTTGAAATAATTAGTCAATGAAAAATGTTTTCATCATCAATATTAATGTATATCTAAACATCTTATGAATAACAGAAATATTTTTCATTTATTCATTCATTCATTCATTTTTATAAGCGATATAATTAATCATTATTAAATTATTAATTTTTCATGAAACAAATGAAATTTAAGCCTCAACTGTTACTCAATTTGGTCTAGGGCCCAAGCCCCTGAGAGAAAAATCCACTAGCCCAACCCTCTCCCTATCACCTTTTGAAAAGCTATGACTCAAGCTCGCACGCATGACGTCGCATACACGGCTGTGGGATGAGGGAAGCAAGAATTTGGTGAGGTGAAGTGATGCGGTCGACAAACCTCTGACCCCATGTGTACCGTGTTCAAATCGATCACCAAGTGTTTGTGAAAATGCCTAAATGAAATTGCAGGCATAACTAGGAAGCATCTTCCTAAACCTGAACTTGAACCTGCTTAAATCATTATATACATGTTGATTTTATCCATTTCTATCTCGAGTCTCAATGGTTTAGACTATGGCCCAAACCTCCAAATGCTATGCCTGCCTTGTTTTCTTTTGATCTCATGCGTACATTTAGTCTCTGAGTAATGCTGTGTAACCAAATGGAGTTTTTGAGTGTTTTTGCTATATTAAAATTTGTGATTGTTGTTTGCATCTCAAAAAAAAAATAATAATAAACAAAAAACTGAGAAGAGTACTTACCGAGAGGGTCACTCAACATACATGTTTCTTGTGTTTTTACTTCGATGTCGTTCGATGCTTTCATGGAGGTATTCAGTGAAGGAAAAGCATAAGAGAGGTAAGAGAGTCGTGAGGGCTCGTGGATTCTGGGAAAGAAGGACCGAAGAAGAAAGAAGAAAAATAGACAAATAAAAAAAAAATATGAAAATAAAAAATAAAAAAAATAATATTTAACTAGGGAAAGAAATAATAACAGAAAAATAATAATGAAAGATAGGAAAATGCAGGCCTAGTTAGGTCTGAGGATTAGATTTAGTTGAGTTTCATTCAATTGGTGTTCGTATAGATTAGGAAATTGCATTTCGTGATTATTAAGGCAATTTGGATTTTAGATAGTTTTTCTCTTGATGAAATAGGTAGCAAGATAAAGGAAATTCGATAAAAGTATTTAAAAAATGATAAAAGTAAGAAAGATTAAATATCTCGGTGGAGTTTATTTCTACGGGTTAATTCGTTTATCTCCGTCTTTAATATAGGTATGAAAGTTGAAAAATATCATTATTGTTATTGAATTTGAGTGCACTCTTGCGGATCTCGGTAAGAAGAAAAGGGTTGATTGCTCTTTAGGTTGGACTGACGAAAAACTTTAGTGAAAAAATTGCCATGAAAATTAAAAAGGGAAATTATAGCAGTATGGTCATGGAAATTGATAGTAAAAAGCATGGCAAGCAGCTTAAATTTTTTTCCCTAGCTTCGTGATTGAATTTTGGGGCCTTGTCAATGAATAATCATCCTCATATATCGTGATTTTCTTTAATTGATAGAGAAATTGATGATCTTATAATTAATAATTTTCCTTTAACATGAATGAGTTCCCATCTTCTCTAACAATCATTTGTCCATCGAAATTAATTCTCTCTTAATTTAACGGCTAAGATTGAACGGGACTGCTGCCATGCTTTTCTATATTGGACCATAGAAATTCCTTGAACGTATATATCGAACTTTACTCGTATATACTTGCCGTATTGTCAAATGTATATTGAAAGTCACAAGCTAAAGCCCAAAGTTTCGTCCTCCTATGTTTGTCTGGCCAGGCAAGAACTCGAGAATCTAGTGAAGAATTGACAGAGATGGAAAAGCAAAGAATTTGGATAGAGTCAAACCATTCTTCCCCTCGCCCTTCTTAAATGGTACAATTTCAGGATAAAGCAACCTGCGAAAAGCAAGAGAATGAAGCAACTGCACCTTGGAAACGAAGAACAAAAGCTGCCATGATAAATAACAAAAGCTGCCATGATAAATAACCGTCATTGATTACCTCTACAACCATCATTTAATCAAACCCTTGAGACTTCGGATCAAGTTAAATCTTCAACGTTGAGAATGGCTTCATCCGAGATATACAGAGAAGCCGATCCCGGTATGTCCCCTCGAATATAAAACCCCTAATAGTTCATGTGTTGTAGGAGTTTTTCTCTCTTATTTGTGGTAAAAAGAACGTCCGTGTGTGCGTAGAAATTTTCAATTGCTACGTGAATAACTTCTCAGCTGTAATTATAATTTGCACTTGGGCCTGAGGTAATTATTAGAACTCGTCGGTTGATTGGTTTCGTCTGGTTTTGGTCGATGCAGTAATGTCGAAGGAGATTAGGGATGTTGTACCGGCGCATTATGTGCTCAAGATTAAGTCCTTCTCTTTGTTTGCGAAGAACAACATGGAGAAGTATGAATCGGGCGACTTCGAAGCAGGAGGCTATAAATGGTTCACTTCTCTTCTCTCTAGTCTCCTCCTCACACTCTCACATTCAGATTCGACATGGCTGGCCAGAAACCTCAGTCAATTAATCTTTGAAGAGACTGTTCCGTATTCGGGCTATGCTCCAAATTTAGGCCCTTCTTCCAGAAGATGGTTTAAATACTTGAGAGGCATATAATTTCTGTTACTGGTTAAGAATCTGACATTTGAACCCTCTGCAGTTTCTGAAAATTCATACAGAATAAAGTAATCCTTTTTAGGATGAAGAGATTGTCTTGAAAATTAATGTTGATTCAGCAATCAGAAGCTGTAGCACTTCACAAATTCTAAGAAGAATTAGCGTCAATTCATAACTGGGAACTTTACATGTACATCCGTGCTCGAATTCACAGAAGCATCTTGATCATGTAGGAAACTGATCCTCTATCCCAATGGAGACAAGAGCCGAAACGGAGAAGATCACGTCTCCATATATCTGGCGATTTCAGAGACGAATCCTCTCCAACTTGGTGGG
Source organism: Eucalyptus decipiens (assembly GCA_014182575.1). NCBI lineage: Eukaryota > Viridiplantae > Streptophyta > Magnoliopsida > Myrtales > Myrtaceae > Eucalyptus > Eucalyptus decipiens. The sequence goes on from CM024619.1 coordinate 6,790,620, forward strand.
CCGATTCACGTGGCCGTCAGGTTCTCTTTGTACGATCAAATTTGCGATAGATATTTGACTGAACAAGGTAAAAGCTCGGTAACGATAGCAAAAAGCTAGATATTTGCCGCCTTTCTGAACACAAATATCGGATCTTCTCTTGTGAATTTGAAGGAAGAGTCACGAGGTTTCACGCGTTGAAGGCCGAATGGGGAGTTCCGAGATACATGCCGTTGAAAACTTTCACCGACCCGTCGAATGGGTACCTTGTGGGCGACACCTGCATCTTCGGTGTGGAGGTTTTCGTCATCAAGAGTTCGGGAGTCGGCGAATGTTTGACGCTGAAGGCGAGTGCATCGTATACTCACCGATGGAAGATATGGAGTCTCCCAAGCTTGGGGGAAAATCATAAATACTCTGATGTATTCACTGTTGGAGATCATAAATGGTAGCCCCTATTTACAAACTTCCTTTTCAGTGATAAACTGTTGTTTTTGTTGATCTATTATTTGTCCTATCTATTTATCACTATTTTCAAATGTTCTCGCAGGAATGTGTTACTTTACCCGAGGGGCGACTCCTCTAACAGGGGCCAAAGCCTTTCTATTTATCTCTGTTTAGTGGAGGCGAACAAATTGGCTTCTGGTCAGAAAGTGAACGCGAGATATGTCATTCGGTTAAAAGGCCCAAAGAACTTTGTACATCAGCCGGAAGGTAAGTGTTTGTTTGTCCTCACAAGTTGATGAATGCCCCACTTCAAGGCCATAGTATGATTTGTTCATGTAGTCCGTATGGTTAGAAACTGTTGGAATCCCTCATATTTCGCAACTGTAATTTTCTGCTCTCTTGCTTTGTCATTGATACCTTGCAGCTCGGACTATATCGTTCAGTAGCTCCATGCAAATGGGGGGTTGGCCGTCTTTCATGCCGCTGAAAACGGTTCAGGAATGCCTGACGAATGATCCATGTTTCATTGAGGCCGAAGTCATGGTGCTTGGCACAATTAGCAAATTGCCATGATGGCAAATTTATGCACTGGATGTATTCATAAACTGGCAATTCTTTCCTCATTACAATAATACATGGATTGGATGTGTTTGTTAACACTTGAATTTTAGTTTGACAAATCGAGCCTACATTCTTTCAAGTGTTCCTGAAAATACGCGAATGAAAATGCATACACAACTGAGAAGCACCTTTCCGAGCCCGAACTTGCCTAAAACATGATGTACATGTTGATTTCATCCATTTCTATCTTCGGTCTCTGCGGTTTAGACTTTGGCTGGAACCTCCAAATGCTATGACAGCCACATTTTCATATGATCTCATGCATATATCTAGTCTTTGATCCTGATTCACTTTGTTGCCTTCTTTGCCACGTATAGATCGATGTATAAAGCACGAATCTCTGTCATAGAGTAATTTCGTGTAACCAAACGAGTTTTTGGGTATTTTTGCTAAATTAAAATTTGTGATTGTTGTTTGCACCTAAAAAAATAATAAATAAAAAGAGAAGAGTAGTTACCAAGAGGGTCACTCAACATACAGGTTTCTTGTGAGGTGATCGGGGATGGTCTCCGGCAAGAAAAATTGGAGAACTGTAGTTCTCCGTTCGCCGGAAAAATCCATGGAAAGCAGAGTGCACGTGCTGTCTGCATGTCGATGGGTTGAAGACAATGAAAGGGAAGGCTGGCCTGTGAATTGTCCAAATAAAATGGTGCAGTTTTGACTAGATTGTGTTTGGATGTTGTTCAACGCTTTCATGGAGGCATTCAGTTAAGGCAAAGCATAACGGAAGTTTGAAAGTTGAGAAGGCTCGTGGATTCTGGGAAAGAAGGACCGAAGAAGAAAGAAGAAAAATAGGCAAATAAAAAAAATAAGAAAATAAAAATAAAAAATAATATTTAACAACGGGAAGAAGTAATGACAGAAAAATAATAATGAAAGATAGAAAAATGCAAGCCTAGTTAGGTCTGAGGATTAGATTTAGTTGAGTTTTATTTAATTGGTGTTCGTATAGTTTAGGAAATTGCATTTTGTGATTATTAAGGCAATTTGGATTTTAGATAGTTTTTTCTCTTGATGAAATAGGTAGCAAGATAAAGGAAATTCGATAAAAGTATTAAAAATGATAAAAGTAAGAAAGATTAAAAATATCTCAGTAGAGTTTGTATCGGGTTTATTTCTACATATTAGTTCGTTTATCTCCGTCTTTAATATAGGTACGAAAAATGAAAAATATCAATTTCAGTGCACTCTTGCAGATCTTGGTACGAAGAAAAGGGTTGATTGCTCTTTATGTTGGACTAACGAAAAACTTTTGTGGAAAAATTGCCATGGAAAATAAAAAAAAAAAGGGATATTATAGCAGTATGGCTATAGAAAATTGATAGTAAAAAGCATGGCAAGCAGCTTAAATTTTTTTTCCCTAGTTTCGTGATTAAATTTTGGGGCCTTGTCAATGAATAATCATCCTCATATATCGTGATTTTCTTTAATCAATAGCAAAATTGATGATCTTATAATTGATAATTTTCCTTTAACATGAATGAGTTCCCATCTTCTCTAACAATCATTTGTCCATCGAAATTAATTCTCTCTTAATTTAACGGCTAAGATTGAATGGGACTGCTGCCATGCTTTTCTATATTGGACCATAGAAATTCCTTGAACGCATATATCGAACTTTACTCGTATATACTTGCCGTATTGTCAAATGTACATTGAAAGTCACAAGCTAAAGCCCGAAGTTTCGTCCTCCTATGTTTGTCTGGCCAGGCAAGAACTCGAGAATCTAGTGAAGAATTGACAGAGATGGAAAAGCAAAGAATTTGGATAGAGTCAAACCATTCTTCCCCTCGCCCTTCTCAAATGGTACAATTTCAGGATAAAGCAACCTGCGAAAAGCAAGAGAATGAAGCAACTGCACCTTGGAAACGAAGAACAAAAGCTGCCATGATAAATAACCGTCATTGATTACCTCTACAACCACCATTTAATCAAACCCTTGAGACTTCAGATCAAGTTAAATCTTCAACGTTGAGAATGGCTTCGTTCGAGATGTACAGAGAAGCCGATCCCGGTATGTCCCCTCAAATATAACCCCCTATAGTTCATGTGTTGCGGGAGTTTCTCTCTTAATTTGTGGTAAAAAGAACGTCTGTATGCATAGAAATTTTCAAATGCTACATGAATAACTTCTCGGCTATAATTATAATTTGTACTTGGGCTTGAGGTAATTATTAGAACTCGTTGGTTGATTGGTTTCTTCTGGTTTTGGTCGATGCAGTAATGTCGAAGGAGATTAGGGATGTTGTACCGGCGCATTATGTGCTCAAGATTAAGCCCTTCTCTTTGTTTGCGAAGAACAACATGGGGAAGTATGAATCGGGCGAGTTCGAAGCAGGAGGCTATAAATGGTTCACTTCTCTTCTCTCTAGTCTCCTCCTCACACTCTCACATTCAGATTCGACATGGCTGGCCAAAAACCTCAGTCAATTAATCTTTGAAGAGACTGTTCCGTATTCGGGCTATGCTCCAAATTTAGGCCCTTCTTCCAGAAGATGGTTTAAATACTTGAGAGGCATATAATTTCTGTTACTGGTTAAGAATCTGACATTTGAACCCTCTGCAGTTTCTGAAAATTCATACAGAATAAAGTAATCCTTTTTAGGATGAAGAGATTGTCTTGAAAATTAATGTTGATTCAGCAATCAGAAGCTGTAGCACTTCACAAATTCTAAGAATAATTAGCGTCAATTCATAACTGGGAACTTTACATGTACATCCGTGCTCGAATTCACAGAAGCATCTTGATCATGCAGGAAACTGATCCTCTATCCCAATGGAGACGAGCCGAAACGGAGAAGATCACATCTCCATATATCTGGCGATTTCAGGGACGAATCCTCTCCAACTTGGTGGGCCGATTCACGTGGCCGTCAGGTTCTCTTTGTACGATCAAATTTGCGATAGATATTTGACTGAACAAGGTAAAAGCTCGGTAACGATAGCAAAAAGCAAGATATTTGCCGCCTTTCTGAACACTAATATCGGACCTTGTCTTGTGAATTTGAAGGAAGTGTCACGAGGTTTCACGCGTTGAAAGCCGAATGGGGAGTTCCGAGATACATGCCGTTGAAAACTTTCGCCGACCCGTCGAATGGGTACCTTGTGGACGACGCCTGCATCTTCGGTGTGGAGGTTTTCGTCATCAAGAGTTCGGGAGTCGGCGAATGTTTGACGCTGAAGGCGAGTACATCGTATACTCACCAATGGAAGATATCGAGGCTCCCAAGCTTGGGGGAGGATTATCTATACTCTGATGTATTCACTGTTGGAGATCATAAATGGTAGCTCCTATTTACAAACTTCCTTTTCAGTGATAAACTGTTGTTTTTGTTGATCTATTATTTGTCCAATCTATTTATCGCTATTTTCGAATGTTCTCGCAGGAAGGTGTGGCTATGCCCGAGGGGCGACTACTCTAACAGGGGCCAAAGCCTTTCCATTTCTCTCGGTTTAGTGGAGGCGGACAAATTGGCTTCTGGTCAGAAAGTGAACGCGAGATATGTCATTCGGTTAAAAGGCCCAAACAACTTTGTACATCAGCCGGAAGGTAAGTGTTTGTTTGTCCTCACAAGTTGATGAATGCCCCACTTCAAGGCCATAGTATGATTTGTTCATGTAGTCCGTATGGTTGGAAACTGTTGGAATCCCTCATATTTCGTAACTGTAATTTTCTGCTCTCTTGCTTTGTCATTGATACTTTGCAGCTTGGACTATATCGTTCAGTAGCTCCACTGTGTGGTGGGGTTGGCCGTCTTTCATGCCGCTGAAAACGGTTCGGGAATGCCTGACGAATGATCCGTGTTTCATTGAGACCAAAGTCACAGTGCTTGGCACAATTAGCAAATTGCCATGATGGCAAATTTATGCACCGGATGTATTCATAAACCGGCAGTTTTTTCCTCATAACAATAATACATGGATTGGATGTGTTTGTTAACACTCGAATTTTAGTATGACAAATCGAGCCTACATTTCTTTCAAGTGTTCTTGAAAATACGCAAATGAAAATGCATACACAACTAAGAAGCACATTCCCAAGCCCAAACCTGCTTAAATCATGATGTACATGTTGATTTCATCCATTTCTATCTCCGGTCTCTGCAGTTTAGACTATGGCTGGAACCTCCAAATGCTATGACAGCCACATTTTCATATGATCTCATGCGTATATGTAGTCTTTGATCCTGATTCACTTTGTTGCCTTCTTTGCCGTGTATAGATCGATGTATAAAGCACGGATCTCTGTCATAGAGTAATTTCGTGTAACCAAATGAGTTTTTGGGTATTTTTGCTAGATTAAAATTTGTGATTGTTGTTTGCACCTAAAAAAAATAATAATAAATAAAAACCGAGAAGAGTAGTTACCAAGAGGGTCACTCAAAACTTCATTGAAACCGGGGTTGGTCATTTGTTCTCTCCCGATATACTGTTCATCGTCTCTCTCTAGGAGGGCGATTTTTTCACTGTTCACCGACTGTGGGGTCTGCTTGGCCCGGGCGTTTCAGCCTTCGATCTCGCCCGCCTTGGGACGACCCTCCTCCTCACCGAACGGTTCGGTCCCTCATTTCCTCTTCGTGGAGCTCCTCGTTGTCCTGTTCACCTCTGGTTTGCTGCATCGTCGCTGGACTTGCTGTTGCGACACTCAAGCCGACCAAGGTGCTGAACGCGGCCTTCGCGGTGGGTGTGGGGGCCCGTAGCTTCCCTCCTCTCTGCTTAACGGCACTGATATGGATCTTCTTACCTTGGCTGGTCTGTAGAAGGTTGGGTAGGCGGCGGTGTTTCGCCGGATGGATGGCGTCCTCCTCGGACGAACTTCACCTAGGTAACTCTAGTGGAAAGGACCCGAGCTCTCCTTCACACAACCCCGTAGTGATGGATGCTTTGGGAATTTGGCCCAAAAGCCCCGGCTGTAGAGGGGTCTTCTCTGGTTGGAGATGGCGCCGTGCGTGGGCGCAATCTTTGGGCCTTCGTGGGACGACCGGTTCAGGGGTCGGAGCCGCTCTCAGGTTCCCAGAAAGCGAGCCCCTAGCAAACCTGTGAGCTCGTCCAAGCCCCCTCAAGCCCAATCTTGGGCTAATGTGGCACGGTTGGCAGCAAAAGGGTATGAACTGCCTTATGTTCCTCTCGAGTTTGTGGAGGGTAAACCGATTGTGATTTTGTTGGGAGAAGTGCTACAAGCAGCGGATCCCAAGTGGAAAGAGTTTCTCGTTGGTTATTTCGTAGGGAAAAGACTTCCTTTCCAGCTTACGGAGCAAGCGTTGAAGAACACTTGGGGCCCAAAACTTGTCGACGTGCTGGCCGACAATCAAGACTTCTACTACTTTCATGTACCGGACCCGGTATACCGCAGGAAAATTCTAGAAGAGGGCCCTATCACTGTTGCTAGGATCCCTCTCATCTTGTAGCAATGGAAACCGCTCATGGAGTTGAAGAAAACCAAACAATCCACCGTCCCGGTTTGGATAAGGCTTAAGAATCTTCCCCTTGACCTATGGTCCGCACAGGCGATGGGGGTTATTGCTAGCTCCGTTGGCAAGCCATTATTTGTTGATTAACGCACAGAGGGAGAGAGGATGCTCTCATTTGCTCGGGTTTGCGTGGAGATCCAAGCAAACCAGCCAAGGCCCTCCTCGGTTGAAGTGATCGTTGAAGGGATATCGAGAACCATTGCTATTGAGTTTGAATTGAAGCCAGTGGAATGCCCCAAGTGTGGGGTTTTTGGTCACAAGTGTGTCGAAGCCCCTACCCCCGTTCCTGTCCCAGCTGCATTGGGCCCATCTCACCCTGCTGCGAACCCATCTCAGCCCCTTGCCCCTGGCTCATCAGATCCTAATCAGGGTTGGCAAAAGGTCATGGGTAAGAAGAAGAAGCCCACCCATCCGATGGAAGGCAACTCGACTGGTCTTACTTGTCCGAGTGATGATGGGAGGTCTTTGAAACTGAAGACTGTGGCAGTTGAGAAGAGACTACCTGCTACTTATTCGCGCAAAAGCCCTAGAGGTCAACTGACCATTTTTGAGCCGGCTGATGATGCTCCTCCTTCGAGGGATGAGAATGTCGTTCCTTCAGAGCCTGTCGACCCCTTACTGCCTAGAACGGGAGAGAGGGTGGAGGGCTCGGACAACATCATCACCCCCCAGAAGATGAAGATCTCCTCTCCCCTTGTACATCTCCTAAGGAGATGGTGGACAAGAGGCCCTCCGAAGATCCGGATCCTCCTCCTTCCACATTGCAAGATAGGATTCTTGCCTTAACTCCGGATCCTTCCCCTTCGGTGGCTCGGCCTCATCCGCCTACCACAAGGCGTAGCTCCTCTAAAAAGAGGTAATCTCTCCTCTTCCTTTTGTAAATATGTACATAGGGTGTTGGAATATTAGAGGGCTTGGTGCCCCGCTTAAGCAGGCAAAGGTGAGGAATCTAGTCTAACTAACCGATTGTCCATGATTGGGCTTGTTGAGACCAAAGTTCCCCTCAACCTTTTCAATGCCGTGTCCGGAAGTTTGTTGGCAAATTGGTGTTGGCGGGCTAATTATGGACCTTCCAATCGGGCTAGGATCTGGGTTGGCTGGAATCCTATTTCTGTCTCCTTTGATGAAGTTGCTACTACAGATCAAGCGATACATGGGTGTCTGAGATGGCTAGATACTGGAGTGGCTTGTTATGTCTCAATTATTTATGCTGAACATTCCTTTTCTTCTCGGCGGCCGCTATGGGAGGACCTGGTGGCTAGAAGTTCTTCTATGCAAAGCCTGCCTTGGCTAGTTATGGGAGACTTTAATGCTATTAAGGATCCCTCGGACAGGCTGGGGGGTTCGGACCTGTGGCTACCGTGTTTCGATGAATTCGGCCAGTGTCTTGATCAGGCTGAGCTGGAGGACCTTCACTATGTGGGTCTTCGGTACACTTGGTCAACTTCTTCGGGCCCTTCGCGCAAGGTGAGGAAGATTGACAGGGTCTTGATTAATCCGTATTGGAGTCAGGTGTTTTCTTACTCGGAGGCTTCCTTCCTAGTGCCTGGGGTTTCTGACCATTCACCTATGGTGGTGAAAATAGAGAACCCGGTTGTCCGGAGGAGACCGTTTAAGTTCTTCGACTTTTGGATGCAACACCTGGACTTTGATTTAATTGTAAAGCAAGTTTGGGAGGCTCTGTCTTCAGGTGTGCCTATGTTTAGGTTGGTTTCTAAGCTGAAGGCTTTGAAAGGGCGCTCAAGCGGCTGAATAGGAATTCATTTGCCAATATATCCGTTAGGACTATCGAAGCGAGGAAGCCTTGAAGCGGACCCAAGTCAACCTCTTCCTTGATCCCACCAAATGAGGTGCTTGCGGATTTGGAGAGGGATCAGTGCAAGTCCTTCCTAGAGCTCCGATCTCAGGAGGAGTCGTTTTTTAGACAGAAAGCCAGAATTAGATGGCTTAAGGAAGGTGACCGAAACATGAAGTTCTTTCACCAGTTTGTTAATAGGCGACATTTGAGGAATAGAATCCTCTCAGTAGTAGACTCCTCAAGTAGCCAAATTACTGAGCCTCAACTGGTCCAGCAGCATTTTGTGGATTATTTCCAGGAGCTCCTCTTGCCGCGACTAGACCTAGATATTCCTTCGGTTTCAGAGATTCAGGAGGTTATCCATTCACAACTTAATGAGGATCACATTACATTTCTTGCTAGGCCAGTCTCCGAGCTTGAGATTCGGGACACTCTTTTTTCCCTGGCCTTGGGGAAGGCACCGGGGCCGGATGGTTTCACAGTAGAGTTCTTCAAGGAGAATTGGGACACGGTGGGTCAGCTGGTTACGGATGCCGTTAGAGATTTCTTCAGCTTAAGGAGACTCCTCAAAGAAGTGAACAACACCATCTTGGTGTTGGTTCCTAAGGTCCACAATGCGACTACGGTTGACGATTTCAGGCCTATTGCTTGTTGCAGCACGGTGTACAAGATTATCACCAAGGTATTGGCTAATAGAGTTGCTGCCATGCTTAGGCATCTTGTCAGCCCGACTCAAAGCGCATTCGTCAAAGGGCGGCGAATCAGGGACAACATTCTTTTGGCACAAGAACTCTTTTCTGGCTTCCATGCCGAACCCTACTCTCCGAGGTGTGCTATTAAAGTCGACTTCAGGAAGGCGTATGACACCGTGGACTGGAGATTCCTTGAGAACGTGCTCCATGCCTTTAGGTTCCCTGATTGGCTGGTTCACCTTATCATGACTTGTGTGCGGACTCCTCGATTCTCCATTGCATTGAATGGAGAGCTACATGGGTTTTTCCCTAGTGGGCGCGGCTTGCGATAGGGAGATCCCATCTCTCCCTACTTATTCATGCTGGTCATGGAGGTGCTCTCGGGGATTATTGGGAGGAGCTCGCTTCAGCCGGAATTCAGATTCTTTTGGAGATGCAAGCCTACCTGCCTTTCGCACTTGTTCTTTGCAGATGATGTTTTCCTTTTTTGTGAGGGTCACCTGCCATCTGTGAAGCTTCTGAACGAGAGTATCTAGCTGTTTTCCTCTTGGAGTGGCCTTATACCAAATCAAAGGAAAAGTGAGGTGTTCCTTTCGGGAGGCCCGTCGCCCTTAAGGAATCAAATCCTTCTGGAACTTGGGTTTGGTGAGGGTATTCTCCCAGTGCGCTACCTTGGTGTTCCAATCATCACGAAGAGGCTTGGAAAAGCGGATTGTGCTGAACTTATTAGGCGCATCACCTCCCGAGTGCAGTCTTGGACTCATCGATTCCTTTCTTTAGCTGGCCGTCTTCAACTGATCAGGGCAGTTCTTCATGCCATTCAGGCATTTTGGGCAAGTGTCTTTATTATTCCCGTTGCAGTCCTCGACCAAGTTGAGAGTATCCTTAGACAATTCCTTTGGAAAGGACCTAATTTGGGCAGAGGAGGTGCCAAAGTTTCCTGGGAGGATGTTTGTCTACCTAAAAAGGAAGGGGGGCTTGGTATTTGGAGATTGCGAGAAAGCAATAAGGCGACTATGCTCAAGCATATTTGGAACTTGTTTTCAGACAAGGAATCGCTTTGGTGTAAGTGGGTCCATTCGACCTTCTTAAAAATCAAGAACTTCTGGGTTGTGAAGCAGCCGTCCTGTTGCTCTTAGGCTTGGAAGAAACTACTACAACTCAGGAGTGAATGCCGGCTTCGTTTCCACTGGAGGATAGGTGATGGCTTAACAACATCACTCTGGTTCGATAATTGGCACCCAAGGGGTCTGTTGAATTTATTCTATACGGATTCCCTCATCTATAGCTCAGGCCTCCCTAGACAGGCTGTGGTTGCTGACCTCTTCTCTGAGGATGGACGAGCTATCAGATCAGAGATTGAGTCTTGGGGTTCGCCTCTTCCCACCTTGACTGACATGCGGGATCGATTTTGTTGGAGGGAGGAGTCGTCGGGCATGTTTTTAGTGGCTTCAGCTTGGGAGTCCATAAGGCGGAAGAAGGAGAGAGTCATTTGGCATCAACTCATCTGGAGTAGTGCCTCCCTGCCTCGATACCAACTGAACCTGTCGATCATTACCAAGCGGAGGCTACCGACTCAGGCTTTACTTATGTCTCATGGCAGAATTGATGCTGCGACCTGCCCCTTTTGCAACGAGGTGCCTGACTCTATCGAACATCTCTTTTTTAGTTGTCGCGTTACTTCGAGTATTGCTTTTTTTTGGGCTTCCAGGTGCAATCTTCCTTGGATCAATAGAACTTGGGAGGAAACCCTCAGCTGGGCTAGTACCGCTCTTTCGGGAAGGGAGTTTTTTAAATGCCTGGCTTGTTATTCCTTTGGTGCACTCTGCCACATCATTTGGAAAAACAGGAACAATATTCTGTATAGGGGAGAGCCGATTTCTGTTCCGGCCATGAAGAATCATCTCATCAGGGTCATGAAGGATAAGGTTATTACCTATAAGAATATTGAGGACTCCACTAGAAACAGGCGGATGTAGCGTTCGTGGGATTTGGATCCTATTATTTTCTCCTCCCCTAATCCTAGACCACTTGGCTAGGTGTCTCGTTGGTTTCTAGGTCGTTTTACCCGGCGTTTGTCGTTTGGCTCCCGGCTCGCTCTCTCCTTTTGGTTGTTGCTCTTTGGTTTTTTCCTCGACTCCCTTACACTCATGATGAGCATGTTCATTCCGAGTGTGAGTTTTTGGAGTCGGTTGGTTGTACAGTTTGACCTTTCCCCCTTATATTAACTACTTACCTTACCAAAAAAAAAGAGGGTCACTCAACATAGTGGTTTCTTGTGAGGTGATCAGGAAATGGTATCCGACAAGAAAAATTGGAGAACTGTAGTTCTCCGTTCGTCGGAAAAATCCATAGAAAGCAGAGTGCACGTGCTGTCTGCATGTCAATGGGTTGAAGATAATGAAAGGGAAGGCTGGCCTGTGAATTGTCCAAATAAAATGGTGCAGTTTTGACTAGATTGTGCTTGGATGTTGTTCAACGCTTTCATGGAGGCATTTAGTGAAGGCAAAGCATAACAGAAGTTTGAAAGTTGAGAAGGCTTGTGGATTCTGGGAAAGGAGACCGAAGAAGAAAGAAGAAAAATAGATAAATAAAGTAAATATGAAAATAAAAATTAAAAATAATATTCAACTACGGAAAAAAGTAATAACAGAGAAATATTATTGAAAGATAGGAAAAATGCGAGCCTAGTTAGTTCTTAGGATTAGATTTAGTTGAGTTTCGTTCAGTTGGTGTTGATATAGTTTAGGAAATTGCATTTCATGATTATTAAGGCAATTTGGATTTGAGATAGTGTTTCTCTTGCTGAAATAGATAGTAAGATAAATAAACTTTGATAAAAGTATTAAAAAAATGATAAAAGTAAGAAATATATATAGTTAGGATCGGAGTACTATAGTAAGAGAACAAGGAAGTATAAGAGACTAACAGATCTATAATAAAGCTGTATAAGAACAATAAAGTAAAGATCTAAATAAGAACTTAAATAAAATTGCAAGAATTAAAAATAATATAAAGACAGAAAGCAATATATAAGATATAAAGTAAGAGTATGCATAAACAAAAACCAACCATGAAGGTGGTATGAACTTGTATTATAAGAAATTGAAATTACATGTATTGAAATATGCAGAAACTAAAGTATCAAGTCATCCACTAGGGCGGTAATCCACACTCTAGGGAGTATTGATGTTTGTATTACAAGAAATGGTTAACCAACTATTATGTGAGTCGGTAACCCTGTATAAAATTATATATTTGACAAACTAACTTACTTTGAAACCAGGGGGTACAAGGTAAGAAAGCTTGAGGCTTGAAAGGATGAGGGTTTACAAGAGGGTGAGGAGGAGGAAGAAGAGAGAAGAGAGATCTGAAGATTTCGAGTTCCCTTCTTCTGTGCTGAGAGGGTGTATTTATAAGAGGTGCTACAGTGAAAGTGTTACAGTGCTGAACAGTGTAAAGTGAACAGTGAATAGTGAATAATGACCAGTGTATGTCTATCATGCTACAATGTATAGCCTTTGCGTCGCTGTAACAGTGTTGGCATGTGATCTCTTGAGTTTAACCTCTGTTTAGGTTGATCCCATAGCAATTGTCTTCATTGGTGTTGCCACTGTGATGTGACTGTGAGGATCCGTCTGTATTGTCTTGAGATTTGGAAAATCCACATTATGATCCTTCCGCTTCGAAGAGTATTGTTCTGAGGATGTTGCAGTATTCCTCCTTGCTCTGGACTACAGCCAGTGCTGCACTTGTAATGGATTTTTCTTGTAGAAAATATGTATTTTGTGGGACTGTGGTTATTTGATTTTTCTGGCTATTTAGCCATGCCCTAACCACAGCTTCGGATCCTTGTTTATGAAATTTGAATCCGTCCCATCATTTTGTTTTGTATTTTCGGATAAGTACCGGTACATCTGGTTTAGTGGATGTATTGTATTCGAATTCCCGTGCTGTTACCCAAGAGATTCTGAATATTATAAAGAAATGCATAAGGCATGGGAACCTTATATCATGCGGTGTTGGTACGAAGTTTTCACTGAAAACCTTGTATCATTGTTTAACTGTGGTGTGTAGTATTATGTCCAAAGGACCAAAGAGATCCCACCAGGAGTCAAACCAATTTGGTAGGCTTTGTCTTGGGAAGTTGTTTTTAAAAGATAATAACCAGGTGTGTTGGAAATTTGTATTTTGTCTGAATAAGACATTCCACCAAGCTTGTTGGTAGTCCCAGTATGTATATGAGGTGGAGTATGGTAGGCTTTGGGTAAGTTTGGTTTGGAATTTTCTATGTGTATGAGGTGAAGCTCCCTAGTGCAAGGGGTGTATGATTTTACTGATGGATATAGTGGAGTATATGATATTTTCTGTATTGTTTTTGTCAGCAAAGTGAGTGAACCTTGCCAATTTTGTTTCCACTAGAATTTGCTCATAATAAATAAGGGTTTTGTTTGTATTGTGTGATTTGAAAAGTCAATTTTTTTGGAAATATGTTTTTTGTAAATTTGATTGGATCTTCATCGAAGAATCCATTTTCCACATCAATATTTTTGAAAAGATGTTTTGGGGAAGAATTTTGATTTTTGAGAATTAGGGGTTGCCTGTGGCCTAATGACCACCTCATTCAAAATTCTTTTGTATTCTACTTGTTTTTGTGTAGCAAGCGGGGAATGATTGTTGCTTACCTCGAAGGCACCAAATGGCTCTTTCTTTACTATTTTTTGTAAAGACTGGGCAAGTAACAATATTGTTTCTTTTGGTAGTATGTCGGCTAGCTGATTAAAGGCTAGCATGGGTTCAGATGATATGGGTTCTATTTTCAAAGGTGTTTTGTGTTGTTGTTAGAATGACTGGTTATTTTCTGCCATTTGGAGTCATGTCTTGATGGGTGTTAAGTTTGTTGGCTTTGGTGGTATATTGGAAGGTTTGGCAATGGCTTTGCCTTTGCCTTTTTCTTTGTCTTTTTTAGATTTTGGCATATTAGTATCCCCTGTAAAAATTCTCTTGTGAGAAAATTAGGTAATGAATTTGAAGAATCATTTATAAATTCAATGTCAAAATCAAATACTGAAAGTATGGCTTGCCATCTAGCAAAAATCTATTTTGATGCAATGTTTAATACATCCTTTTGTAAAATGTCTTTGGCTAATTTGCAATCAATTCTTAAGAGAAATTTTTGATTTAATAAATCTCCTTGGAATTTTGATATAGATAAAACTATAGCAAGTATTTCCTTCTTGATTGTCGAATAATTTTGCTGAGTGGAATTCCAATGTTTTGATATAAACTAGACAACTTGTTCTTTGTCATTTTTAACTTGTTTAAGAATACCTCCATATCCTAATTCTGAAGCATCAGTCTCAACTATTTTGAAAGTAGAAGGATCACCAAGATGTAAGCATGGTATTTCTTTTACATTAATCTTTATTTGTTTGACGATGTCTGTATGGACATAAGTCCATGGCGGAGGATCTTTTCTCAACCTTTGATGTAAAGGTTTGCAAAGAATATTTATGTTAGGAAAGAAATCTATAATGTAATTGAGGCTACCTAAAAACCTCTGTAATTGAGTTTTATCTTTAATCTCATCAGGAAATTTGTCGGTAAAAGAGATTGATATTTCTATGGGAGTTATGGTACCCAGATGGATATAATGACGTAGAAATCTAATCCTGGTCTGAAAAAAGCGCAATCTTAGTAGGAGAAACTACTAAACCATTTTGTATGATTATTTTTATGAATGTAGAAAGATGTTTGAAATGTTGTTCTATATTAAAGGAGAAAACTAGAACATCATCTATGTAAACAATAATGTATTTTGAATAAGGATTAAAGATTTCATTCATGATTCTTTGGAATTTTGAAGGGGCATTTTTAAGATCGAATGGCATAACATTCCATTCGTATTGACCAAAAAGGACAGTAAAAGCTGTTTTGTATTTATCCTTTTCACTTATTTGGATTTGCCAGAATCCTGATTTCATGTCAAATTTTGAAAATATTTTTGACCTACATAATCTGTTTAGTAAATCTTTTTTTATTAGGAATTGAATATCTTATCCATCTAAGGACTGTGTTTAGATGTTTATAATTAATGACTAATCTGGGAACTCCTCTTTCTAATTCAGCATTTTTATTGACATAGAAAGCAGAACAATTCCATGGTGATTGGCTTTTTATTTTTTTATTTTTTTTATGAGTTTTTTATTCAAGAGATCTTGTATTTCTGTTTGGCAAAATTTTAAAACTTCTTGATTCATTTGTGTTGGGTGGGTTTTAGTAGGTATTTTATTTTCAGAAAAATCTTGTTCGTAAGGTAAATCAACAATATGCTTCTTTCTTTCCCAAAAAGCATTGGGTAGAGTAGAGCATATAGTCTTTTCTATGTGTTTTTGTAGGGAAGCTATCTTTTCTACAATGTTTGGTTTTATAAGATTTTCCTCTATTCTTTTGAACTCTAGATCTTCTTTTAAGAATTCAAGTTGGTTTTCTTTGTCTTTTATTAGGCAATTTATTTTTGAAATAGAGTGTTCTTGTAAAATATTTAAGCTCCTTTTATGTGATTTTGTTATGAAGTTAAATGTGATTTTTCTGTTTAGAGCATGAGTTTCAATACCTTCATTAGTAACTAAAAAAGGTTGGATTAATTGTATGAAAGGTGTTCCAAGAATTACTTGTTGCCTCATGTTTTTAACTAAAAGAAAATAAGTTTTATAAGACATTTGGTCTTTAACAATTAAGACTTCTGGTAATTTGTATTGGATATTTAATTTATCTCCTGAGGCTAATTTTAAGGATTCGGAGGTTTTATTGAAGTATCCTGTTGGAACAAGGCCATCTTTGATACAATTGAGATCAGCCCCGTATCAAAGAATGCTGTTGTTTCAATAATATATTCATTATTAATATTTATTGTTATGTTTATGATTCATTTCCTAGAAGTTAATCTGTTAATAGCATAAGAAAGGCTTTGGGTCGAAGTATTAGAAGTATTGGTGATTCATTTTGGTCTTCTAATTTTGTCTTTCCTTTTATGACGAGATTTTATATCAGAAATTTCCTGTTTCATTTCTGATTGAGTTTCTTTCAAAGCTTGTATTTCTAATTTTTGTTGTTTTATTTCGTTTTGGAGGTCATTAACATTTATAGGTCTAGACTAGGATTTTTTGTTTTTATTCAGAATGTCTTTAAGATTATAGGAAGTATTGGGCTTAGTAGTAATATTCATAGAAGAGTGAAGTCTATCTAAGTATTCTTTTTTGGCTTCGGGGTTTGTTATTTTATCAGTAGTGCTGAGAAGGAATTCTTCTTCTTTTGTTAACACGTTTATTTCGAGAATAGGTTTTTCTGGAGAGGCGTCTTCATAATCAGAATCTGATTAGGATTCTATTTCGTTAATCTGAAGACCATCCTCTTCAAGGAGTTCATCTGAAGATGTGTCACTATTTTCTACAAGGATGTTGTTTAACTGGTATAAAGTATTGTCGTCTAAAGAAAGTTCATTCAATTTCTTATTAATCTTACAATATTTTAAAATGACATTTTCTACCATAAGAGTAACATTTAATGTTTTTAAAATTTTTCTTATCAGTGTGAGGTCTATTTTGGTTATTCTAATGTCTTTGTTTATTCATACGAGGTCGAAATTTGTTGCGATGTTTCTTTGTTTCTTTCTCAGAAGGACAAGTTCCCTTACATTTAGGTTTTGTTTTTTCATTATAGGAGGGGTCGTATTGAGCACAAAAATCTCCTAGACTTCTATTGGTGAGAGATTGTTTTTCCTTGAGCTGTCTTTGTAATTTGATTGTATTACACATTTGTGCTCCTTGTCTATAAACGTAAGAGACTATTTCTCCATAAGAAAGAAGATCATAAGAAATTTGGCCACTGTATTCTTCTCTAATTCTGTCTCTAACCTGGTCACCTATTATTTGGGGTAAACCAGCTAAGAATTTTTCTTTTCAAAAGGGTTGATTGCAGTTAGGTCTAATAAGAACCTTTTGAAGGAAGAGTTCTTTGTATTCTCTAAATTTCTCTAAGTATTTGCAGTGCATATTGGATAAGAGATCTTGGTTCATATCTTTAATATGTGAAGGGTCTCCTATGAAGTGTTGTGAAATGGAATAGATAAGAGTATTCACCGCATCTTGGATGAGATGTCCTTGATCATCATCCATGTGTTGGCCAAAGTCATCAATTTTATAAGCAGTTAAAATTTGTATTCTTTATTCATCAATCAAATAATTATCCCACAAACCTTTTAGTTGTCCAGTAAATTCGACAACTAAAAGATTAGCAACAGCATGATCAGAGGCATCTTGCTGTGTTTTGTAGGCATTGGCAAGCGTTACCATATTATTTAAAATATTCATCATATTGCTTTCGGCAACACCATCAATATTCCATTCATAAATGGCATCTAGAGAGTATTCATTCTATATTTTTTGCGATGATTCTTCTTGGGCGATGTCTGGTGGGGTAGCTCTACTATAATAGAGTTTTTGAGGTTGTTTCCAATTAAGTCTGTTTATCTCAGCGATCGATTCATTATCAGAGTCACTAGAGGGTTTAGTCAAGATGCTAATGGTAGGTTGGTTGGGGGTGTCGTTAATAATTAGTCCTTGGAATTTAGGAGTGTCTAGTATAGGTTTAGGTTCTATTTTCGATTTACCTAAAAGCTTTTTCTTTTGTTCTAGGGCCTTAGCAAACTTAGGACTAAGATTTTTTGGAAATTCAAAAGCCTTAAAAATGGGTTTTTAGAGTGTCTCGACTTGTGGTGTGATGAGTTGAGTAGGATTCTGAATGGTGGATTCTATCCTATTCAATTGTTTTCCTATGGTTACCAAATGTTGATTTGTATAATTGTTTTGTTCAATGACTTTGTGAGTGTAAAGAGAGTCTCCTTTGTCAGGAAGCCTAAAATGAGTAGCTGTAACCTCGCTATCTCCATGTTGCATTTTTATTCTCCCAAGAGGTGGATGGTTGGATTCTATGGTTTCACCATTATCAAGTTTCCACTTATAATGATGATCTAAAACAACTATTTCTTTTGGTTCAAGGAATTATTCTTCTAACCAATCAAAGAAAAATATATGGACTTCATACTCATATATGTAGTCGTAATATTTTTGCTTGATATCTTTTGTTTTATCAGTAAAGGTTTTGAAGAACCATTCTCTGATTTGTTTATTGTCTTTAGAATTAAATTCCTTGTTAAGGAAAGCCTTGTTGGGTTCAAATTATTTTTCCAAAGTATTAAGCTCTGCGTCTATCATCTGTGAGTATGTAGGGGAGTGATGAGGAGATTCTATATTTTCTAGAACTGGTTCAGGCTAGTTCTATTGGTAAACTGGCCTGGAAATCCCTTATCTATTGTTTAAACTACTAATTTCTGGTTCAGGTGGTACTTCAAGATTATTTCTAATGGTATTAGAAGTTAAATGTGTAGTATCACGTGTGGGAGTGTTTCTATGCGTACTAGGAGGAATGGTGATTATAGGAGGAAGATTGGGATTAAGATCTATTGATCTTGTATAGGATGTATGAAAAGAAGAACTAGATCTTGAATCGAAAGATCTTCTAGGAAACCTAATGGTCACTCTTCCCTCTGGATGTTGAATGACATTAGTCGGATCTGTATTTTGAACAACTTGTTGGGGAATTTGGTTTTCTAATTCCCATTGTTCTGGTAAAGTAACTTGGTTTCAATTAATAGACCTAGGAATTGTCGCATTTGCTCTAGAAATGTCAGTTTGGAGGAGAAGTGTTTCTCCTCTTGGACTATGTTTGAAAGCATTTTCTCCAAAGGCAGAGGCCATGGCTTTGTAATGGATCTTATAGACAAGAGCTAAAGGAATGGATCCATCTGCTACTTTGTACTTATGGGTTTTTATTTGAAGTATGAGAGCTTTAAGAATATTCTTATCCTTAAGGGATACTGAGAAATTGGGGTAACAATCAAAATGTATTGGTCCTTTGCAGAGGCTTGTCTCTACAATACCAAGAATAGACTCATCATAGTTTAAGAGATGTGAATCTCGTAAAACTAAGAGAATAGATGTATTAAGACCTTCTTTAGTAAGAGGTTTGACTCCTACTTAGACTAGTCCTATATGAATGTAATTGTATTTTTGTTTATGCTTTTTGATAGACTCTTGATTCAAAAGATGTATTTTTTCATAGGAATTAGAAAGAGGAATATCTCTTTCTTCAGTGGCTATGACATAGTCTGATTTTTTGAAAAATTTCAACTTTGATTGTTTGTATATCTCCTTAAGCTGTATTTTAGGAATTTCTCAATTTTCTATAGATTTGTTAAAATCTTCTATCCTTACTTCTTCTCTATGTATAGGACTTGGATCTGAGTCCATTTGTGATAGAGAACTAGAAGAAGATGTAGATCTTCTAAGTAAGCTCATACTTAAGATCGGAATTAGTCCTTCTTCAGAACCGTTACAGAGCTAAACCAACGATCTAACAGCCAACGAATGGCTATCGATCTGAGAGCATGTTCTTACAAAGACTATCTATACCTTCCTCTTTTGGACTCGAAATCTTCAATCTCTCTTCTCTCTTCTTCCTCCTCCTCGGCCTCTTGTAAACCATCATCCTTTCAAGCCTCAAGCTTTCTTACTTTGTACTCCCTGGTTTCAAAGCAAGTTAGTTTTTCAAATACATAGTTTTATACAGGGTTACCAACTCACATGATAGTTGTTAACCATTTCTTGTAATACAAACATCAATACTCCCTGGAGTGCGGATTACCGCCTTAGTGGATGATTTGATGCTTTAGTTTCTACATATTTCAATACATGTAATTTCAGTTTCTTATAATACAAGTTCATACCATCTTCATGGTTGGTTTTTATTTATGCATACTCTTACTTTATATCTTATATATTGCTTTCTATCTTTATATTATTTTTAATTCTCGCGATTTTATTTAAGTTCTTATTTAGATCTTTACATTATTATTCTTATACAGTTTTATTATAAATCTGTTAGTCTCTTATACTTCCTTGTTCTCTTATATAGTACTCCGATCCTAACCCCTTTATGGTATATATATATATATCTCAACGGCGTTTATATCAGGTTTATTCTCCATCTATGATATAGGTATGAAATATGAAAAATATTATTATTGTTATTGAATTTGAGTTCGCTCTTGCTGATCATGGTACGAAGAAAAGGGTTGATTGCCCATTAGGTTGGACTTACAAAGAAAAGGGTTTGCCATGGAAAATAACAAGGGAAATTACAACAGTATGATCATAGAATTTGATGGTAAAAAGCATAGCAAGCAACTTAAATTTTTTCCCTAGTCTCGCGATTAAATTTTGGGGTACTGTCAATGAATAATCATCCTCATATCGTAATTTTCTTTAATCGATAATGAAATCAACGATCTTATAATTGATAATTTTCCTTTAATGTGAATGAGTTCCCATTTTTTTTTTCTAAAAATCACTAGTCTGTTGAAATTAATTCTCTCTTAATTTATCGGCTAAGATTGAATGGGACCACTGCCTTGCTTTTCTATATTGGACCATAGAATTTCCCTAATGCATACATCAAACTTTACTTGTATATATTTGTCGTTTAATCAAATATATATTGAAAGACAAAAGTTAAAACTCTGCGTTTGATGGTCAGGATAAAATTCAAGATATGATAAAATTTATCTTATCCTGCGGTTGGTGTCTACTTAATATATGATAAAGTCGAATATAAATGAAATATAGACCGGATAAAATTATTCCATGAGGAAAGTGGGATAAAAATGAATATGATTTCTAATATCCATAATAGTAGAGTTTTTTCTTAGATGACAAATTTCTTAAATTAACATATTAAAATTATATTTCAATATACATAATATCCGAATTCTAATATAAGAAATTCAAAATAACCAAAAAATAAAAATTTAGTTTCTAATTTAATCTTATTTTGATTTATATATTCGAATTTAATTCTATCTTATAATTTAAATTCAATATGTAAATATATATTTTTTACATATTTGAGGTGTTTTAGTAGGGGTGTGCAACCGGACCGGGTAAACCCGGTTCCCGGACCGGCCCACCCGGAAAACAGGGTCGGGAACCGGTTCCCATTGAAACCGGTCCGGGAACCGGTTCCCAAAAGTCAGAACCGGTTTGAACCGGTCCGGGAACCGGTTCCGAGGGATTACCCACCCGGGAACCGGATTGACCGGACCGGTTCGGGAACTGGTTTGAGAACCGGTTTGAGAACCGGATTGTACGCCTTCTTGTCGACCTTGCGGCTTCATTGGTTGCTGGTGTCGCGAGGAGCCAAGCGGCGGTGCTGGTGCGGTGGCGGCTTCACGGGGGCAAGGGCGACGGCGACGGAGCTTCGGGCGGTCGGAGGTGTCGGGTCGTCGCGGCCACGGCGGGGGCGACAAGTGGCGGTGCAAGCTCGCGGGTGAGGGGGCTCGCGCGGTGGCGCGGTGGTGCGGCCGCGGCGACGCGGGCGCGCGGTCGGCGGCTATGGCGTGCGGAGGGAGCCCGTGAAGAAGATGAACATTACACTTGTTCTATTTCTTCTTTTTCTTTTCTCCCTGCCGGCTTGTCACGTCTCCCTCACGTCCCTCTCTACGCCGCCCACGTCTCCTCTGCCTCCCGACATTGACCTTGACTCTCAAGCTTTTCCACCTTTTTTTTTTTGTGTTTCTTTTTTCCAAGGACCGAAGAAGGCCCCCTGCGGAGTGATCCACAAAGAAAAACCCCAAGTAGAGTTGCTAAATTATCGCAATCTAATCTCGAGTGAACCACCTAGGGTTTGATTAATATATACGAAATGAGGTAGAAATTTATTTATTAATAACGCTTAATATTTAAATATAAATTAGAAGAATTATGTTATTTTTTCACGTATTAAAATAAAATTCGAAGTCATATAGATGGGCGGTTGCAAAAGAGGTTCCAATATAAACAGGGTCAACCCTGTTCCCGGACCAGAAAAACAGGGTGGGCCGGGAACGGGGTCCAATGAAAACAAGGTAGGGAATAGGGTCCAAAAAAGGAGAACCGGTTATAACAGGGTAGGGAACAGGGTCCAGGTCTAGACCCTACCCACCTTGGACTCGCTCACCCCTATGTTTTAGTATTTTAGGTATATTAGTATAATTTCTAATTAATAAAATTTTGTTAGAGAATAATGGAAGGGGAATAAAGAAATAAAAAAGGAAAAAAAGTACACAAGAGGGTCGCGATAGAATTTTATCATCTCCGTTTAAAAAATTTATGATTCATATAGACATTTATAACAAACAATACATATAATATGATGTGAATATATTTGACTTTATTATTTCAATCATGAAACATTAGATATGATATAAAAAAATCATAAATTTCATATCTTATCCTATCAAATCCTATCTTGATTGGAAATCCTTCTATGTTTGTCTGGCCAGGAAAGAATATGAGAATCGAAGAAGAATTGAGAAAGATAGAAAAGCAAAGAATTTGGATAGAATCGAACTGTTCTTCCCTTTGCCCTTCTAAGCTCCCAAATGGTACAATTTCAGAATAAAGCAACCTGCAATAACCAAGAGAATGAAGCAACTGCACCTGAAAACCAAGAACAAAAGCTGTCATTATAAATAATCTTCATTGATTGACTCTACAACCATCATTCAATCAACCCTCAAGGCCATGGGTCGAGGTTGCGAACCTCCAAAGTTAAGAATGACTTCTTTTGAGACATGCAATGAAGCCGACCCTGGTACGTCCCCTCAAATCTAACCCCATATAGTTCATGTGTTGCATGAGTTTTTCTCTTATCTCTGGTAAAAGGAACGTCTGTACATAGAAATTTTCAACTGCTACATGAATAACTTAAAGTCTTGGATATAATTTGCACTCGGGCTTGAAGTAACTATTAGAACTCGTCGGTTGATTGGTTCTTTTTCTGGTTTTGGTCAATGCAGTAGTGACGAAGGAGACTAGAGATGTTGGACCGGCACATTATGTGCTCAAGATTAAGTCTTTCTCTTTGTTCGCAGAGAACAATATAGAGAAGCATGAATCGGGCGAGTTCGAAGCGGGAGACTATAAATGGTTCATTTCTCTTCTCTCTAGTCTTGTCCTCACACTCACATTCAGATTCGACATAGCTGGCCAACCAGTCAATTAATCTTTGAAGAGACTGTTCCTTAGACAGGCTATGCTCCAAATTTAGGCCTTTCTTCCAGAAGATGGTTTATATACTTTACAGGCATATAATTTCTGTTATTGCTTAAGAATCCGACGTTTGAAGTTTGAACCCTTTGTGGTTTTGAAAATTCATACAGAATAAAGTAATCTCTCTTAGGATGAAGAGATTGTTTTGAAGATTAGTGTTGATTCAGCAATCAGAAGCTATAACACTTCACAAATTCTAAGAATAATTAGCGTCAATTCAAAGCTGGGAACTTTACATGTACGTTCCGTGCTCGAATTCACAGAAGCATCTTGATCATGCAGGAAATTGATCCTCTATCCCAATGGAGACAAGAGCCAAGACGGAAAGATCACATCTCCGTATATCTGGCATTTTCAGGGACGATTCCCCTCCAACTTGGTGGCCCGATTCACGTGGCCGTCAAGTTCTCTTTGTATGATCAAATCCGCAATAAATTTTTGACTGAACAAGGTAAAAGCTTAGTAACGACAGCAAAAAACATGATATTTGTCACCTTTCTGAATGCTAATATTGAATCGACAAATCTTCGCTTGTGAATTTGAAGGAAGAGTCACGAGGTTCCATGCGTTGAAAGCCGAATGGGGAGTTCCGAGATACATGCCATTGCAAACTTTTTGCGACCCGTCCAACGGGTTCCTTGTAGACGACACTTGTGTCTTTGGTGCGGAGGTTTTCGTTATCAAGAGTTCGGCCGTTGGCGAATGTTTGACGCTAAAGGAGAGCACACCGTATACTCATGAATGGAACATATGTAGGCTGTCAAGCTTGGGGGATACGTGTTTATACTCTGATGCATTCACTGTTGGAGACTATAAATGGTTGCTCCTATTTACAAACTTCCTTTCAGTGATAACATTTGTTTTTGTTGATTTACTATTTGTCCTATCTATTATATCTATTTTTCAATCTCTTCGCAGGAAGGTGTTGCTCTACCCAAGGGGTGATTCGGCTTGCAGGGGTGAAAACCTTTCGGCGTTTCTCTCTTTAGTTGATTCGGACAAATTGGCTTCTGGTCAGAAAGTGAACGCGAAATACATCATTCGTTTAAAACGCCAAAGCAAAGAGGTGCAGTCAAAAGGTAACTGTTTGTCCTCTTAGGTGGATGAGCGCTACACTTCAAGGCCAGTGTACTTAGTAGCACAAATTGAAAGTCCAGAGTAATTCCAAAGCCAATCACACGATGACCTACTTTCTCACCACTGTACATGACGATTTAAATTGCACCTGTTAGTAAGGACCAGATTCGATTTCTTCATGTAGTCCGTATAGTTAGAAACTGCTCAAATCCCTCATATTTCCCGCCTTCAATTTTCTTCTCTCCTGTCTTTGCTGCTTTGCAGATTCTACCAGTTGGTTCAGTAGCTCCGCATTCGAATGGGGTTGGCGGTCTTTCATGCCATTGAAAACAGTCTGCGAATGCCAAACAAATGATTCATGGCTCATCGAGGCTGAAGTCATGGTGCTTGGCACAACTAGCAAATTGCCATGACAGCAATATATGTAACTAGATGTGTTTATAAACAATAATACATGGATTAGATGTGATCATGCAATAAGTTCTCTACAGGCATCTCTGCTTCTGGTCAGAATTTTGTAGAGCTGAAAGTGCAAGGTGTTAACAACTCGATCCATTTAAATCGTGAGATGTCATCAGCTTATTAAAGAATACAAGGATTAATGAGGGTAATGTATACCAAGTAGAATCAAGCCCGACCAAAACAAGCCGTCTAAGACGAGTCAAAGGGACTCGTTATTCAGTGAAACAACAAGAATCCAAGAGATAAAACGAGTTACTTTTGAAAAAAATTGCGGATGACAGATTGTTGTCCAAGGAATTTTTTTGAACCCAACAAGGCAAAAATTTTCACACGCATCCTTCAGAATTGTAAGGGCATAATTCCAAATCCTTGCATGTATTCCAACTCTAAAACTTAATGAAGAGCCAATCAAAATTAGCAAATGCGTGAAGCTGAGAGACTTGAACTTCTTATGATTTTAAATAAAAAGTAAAATTGATTAGATAGCAAATGACAAGTTATAAAAATGATCTTGCTAACGAGTGTCTGAGGGTACTGATTAATCATAACTAGTAATGAGATATTTTCATTTTTTAATGCAGTGATTGTGCATGACGTGAGAAAGATGGTACTTTGGCAATGAATTTTTTTTCTATATTTTGGATGTTTAACAAGTGTCCATGGGGCAATAATATTTCATTATGAATAGTAAATTTATAAACTATTGCGACATCTCAAGATCATGGTGCAAAAAAACATAAGCCAAAAGCAACACATAAAGTTTACATTGGTACAGTATTTTTCATTATATTTTTCCAGTCAAGAAGTGGTATCAATGCATTGTCGCGTGAGCACATGAAAGGAAAAGGAATTTGGATCGCCACATCCCTTCTCTTCCTAATTTCATCACTACATTTCTTTTCCCAAAAATGAAGCGACTGCTTCTTGGAAAAAGAAGAAGAAGAAGAAGCCTCTTTCGATATTTCTTCTTCCATCGAATACGTAACGCGGCTGGCCAAAAACCATCAGGAATTATCAAAATTTGAAATCCCAGAAATAGAAGAAAAAAGAAATATCAAAACAATAAAATGGATTTTTTATTAAATTAATATCACAAAAAACTTCAAACTAATACATGTATAATAAATTTACTCCAAATTAATTTGTTGATCATCAAAAACTCTAAATTAGTATATTTATAACAAATTTATTCTTCATTCAGCCGTTAAATTGGATTGATATCACGAAAAATTACAAATTGATACATTTATAATAAACGGATAGTAAAATCTTAAATTAGTACATCTATATTCAATTCAATAACTTAAAGGTACAATTTAACGAAAACTAATGAAGATATAAATTTGTTATTGGTGTACCAATTTAAGATTTGTGTTTATGGTGACCTAACCCTCCTAATAATTCATGAATTAAGAATTCTCACAACAACAAGCTCTATTTGATAAAAAAATTAATTTGGGGTAATTTTATGATAAAAATACCTATTTGAAGTTTTTTGTGTTAATAATATTTTATTTTAAAAAAATAGTGAAATGGACGAGCAAACTGATTATGGTACGTAATTTTGTATTTAGTTTTTCTAAATATATAATATATGTTATATATATATCCCCCGGTTGAGAGACACTGTGTGACTTAAAAGAAAATCAAGAATCCGCACGAAGAAAAAAAAAGAACTTCGAATATCGATCCAAACTACGATTTCAGTTCTCTACCTCTCTGCCCCCTCGACGATGATTTCCTCGGAACGAAGCGATTAAATTTTTTTTTTTGGTGTGGGGGGTGAAGCAGTCTTTTTTCTTCCATTTCTCTCACACCACTAGAGACCATCACAGTCATCAAGCATCATCTGTACTGTAGCTACTTGAAGAATCATACAATGCCCAAGAGAGCGAGAGAAGCAAAGGATTCAAATGCTGCTGAAGTGGGCAACGAGCGTGAAGGTACCATTTTCCACTTTGAGTTTCTCCCGAAAACAAGAAATGAAAATGAACTTGTGCAATTTAATGGCGTGACGATGTGTCTATTGATCTTCTTCAGTTGATCTCTTTTTCCCTTTCTGGGTTTGTTGTTGTTTCCCTGTTGGTGATTTTGGGGGGTTTTAACTGAGCAGAGAGAACTACGGAGACTAGAAAGATCCCGCCAGCGCATTATGCGTTCAAGATCGAGTATTTCTCTCGATTGTCAACGAACGAAATCACCATGTATGAGACAAACGAGTTCAAAATCGGTGACCAGAAGTGGTATATCTATGATCTCTCTTTGCAAGCACAAATATTCGGGCAACTCCATCCTCGCTGTCTTCTAGGTTTTATTGTTTCTTAACATGGACAGATAAGATGGCAGTATATATATCGTCATAAAAAAGGCTTAAGGATGTCTTTTAGGTTGCAATTTTCTTTCTGATTGAATCGACATGTTAGGAGGCTCAGATGAATCTGGTGAATGTGGGTATCCAAGTAAAGATGTGGTTAAGGTGGGTTGCTTCTTGCGATTATTGGTAAATAGCTAATTACGCATAGGGATGCGGTCCTTCATTGAAAGAAACAAAGGCTCCAGTAGTGTTCGGTGAGGATAGAAAATTTGTTCAAAGGTCTGAAAATTGAAGATCTTTCATGGGCAAATCTGTCGTTATTCAGCTAACAACAGAAACTCTTCATGGTATATGTTTCTTGAGTCTGATGTCTTGTCATTGTGTAGGCAATTGATTCTGTATCCTAATGGAGACAGGAGCAGGAAGGGAGAGGATCACATGTTCCCATATCTGGCTGTCTCTGAGGCCAATCCTCTGAAAGTTGGCTGGGAGATAAATGCAACTGTTAGGTTCTTTTTGTTTGATCAAATTCGTGATGAATGCCTGGCAAAAGAAGGTCCGTTTGTTCCCTAAATTTGTTAAAGAAAAAGTGATCAACCCTTTGGTAGCTTGGAGAACTCTTGCTTCATATATTGCCGGGAAAAACTGGAGGTTTCACGCAATGAAGTCCAAATGGGGTATTCCAAGATTTATGCCACTCAAAACTTTCATCAATCCACCAAATGGCTACCTTGTTGATGACAATTGTGTGTTTGGAGTGGAGGTCTTTGTCGAAAAAAGTTTATGTCTGGGTGAATGCTTGACACTAAAAGTGAGTCCAAAGTCTGTTAGTCACGAATGGAAGATATCAAAGTTCTCTACTTTGGTGAATGATTGCTACTCTGAAGTATTCACTGCGGGGAGTCACGAGTGGTAGCTCTTATATTACCCCCGTAGCTTTTGTTTTGTTTTTGTTTTTGTTTTTGTTTTTTTCTAAGCTTTTGCATATTCCTTTTTCTTGATTTTGTATCAATCATTGGTTGCGTTTCTCCTTATGTTCAAGAAGTTGCATCTATGTCCAAGGGGTGACGAGCATAACAGGGACAAAAATATGTCGATGTATCTTTGTTTAGTAGATTCAGGTGATCAGAAAGTCAAAGCCACTTATACCATTCGGCTAAAAGGCAAAGCTGGCAAGACGCATCAGTCGACAGGAAGTAACTGCCGATCTAAAATGGATGGCGAGCACAAAATCTTTAGCCAAGCTTGATTATATCTGAATGAATGGAAAGATAACTGCAATGTCATTATTATGAACATGTTATAATTCTTATCCCTCTTTCTCGTCGTGGCATGATTTATTTGGTTTGCCACCATTATTCTCGAGTTTAAGATTAATACAGCTAATCTTCTTTTGCATTAGCACACTATATACCCACCTACTCCCACCCACTCAGTATTTAATCTGATTTATTTGGTTTGCCACCATTATTCTCGAGTTTGAGATTAATACAGCTAATCTTCTTTTACAGGTTTTAATAGGGTCAAGCGTCCAAGTGAAAAGTGTGGTTGGCCCTTCTTCTTGCCGCTGAAAACTGTTCAAGATTACTTGGTGATGAGTGTGTCATGAAGGCTGACGTGAAAGTTCTTGGCACAGCGAGTAAACTGCCATGAATTGCTGCCAAGTTCATAATCAATCACTAACTAATGTTTCTTCCGTGGGTTGAGCATGTTTTTCTTTTCTTGGGTGAGACCTCCCTCGTCGGATAATGGGTTGTTAGTGTATTTTGACAGTTTGTTCACCTAAGGTTCGGGATCCTCTTTGTCCTTAAAACGGCGAGGTGGGCAATATAACTGCAAACTCTCTGTGTGCCTCACCTCTCAAAGATTGCCATCGCCATGAATACATATGTCTATGCTTCTTGCTTTGCGCTGCAGTCAAAACTTAAGCTGCTGAATTTGCCTTTACAGTTTTTGGCTTTCCCCTTAAAATTCAACACCCGAAAGTGGGTGTCACTTTGGAATCAAATCGACTGACTGAGTCTTCGTCACTACATTTGCGGATATGCAATTCAAGCAGTAATTTTGGATAAATGTCTTGTACGATATAAGTCTGAGGTTTTTATATTACAAAAAAGAGTTTGCGATAAATGTAGCATAATGATAATCTTTTAGGGTTTTTGGTAGCTTTTTCTTTAGAAAGATATGTACTATCTCTTTTAGTATTTTCTCTCCAGCTATTTGATCTTTAGCGGTGGTGATATTATCTCTTTTATGTTCAAAGCAGCCAAAACATTATTATTCTCTTGCTAGTTCAATGCCAATTTCGAGATTTTTTTTCCCCAAATAAGATGAGAAAATTTTATTTTCTTACATACAAAAACAACGTAAAAGATAAGTTATTTTTATAATTCCCCTGCAATTAACTCTAACGTGAATAATTTGATCGGCTCATTGAATAACAAATCCTACATGCCAGATAATGTGAATGAAAAATTTCAACTCTGTCCGTCGTCCACAGTGTTTTCGATCCTTGTAGAAATATCCCATATTCTAAATTTAAAGCTAAACACGTCCCCTGATATATCGATTTATTCAAATAATATTTTCCTGTCGTCATATGTTTGGATCCTTCCATGCTAACAGTATCTTCATTGCAAGAAACAAGGGAGAAAAAGAAAACTAGGATTTCATCAGAAGGCATTGAACGATGAGAATAATAGAAATAGGAATGGCTTCTACTGCTTCTGACATGCGTCGCGAAGGATCATGTCGAAAGCATCAAGCAGCGAATGGTTGTACAGCTCGGAGTCTATGAAGCCTTGCTCAGCTCCAACGGCCACTCTCAGATTTCCCGCATAGCTGAAGATCGTTATGCGGAGACTCTGCAAAAGTTAAACGCAAGAATGTATTTCATGCGTTCATGACATTATCGTTTACAAAGAAGAAGGCCACTCAGAATTTAGTCTAGTCATTATGTGTTATGGTAAACAAGGCAAATCAAAATTCGAATTCGACAGTTCTGTCTACTCTTACAGATGGCATAGGAGCCTAATTGTTGCATAAACTCTGTTACAATATCATGTTAGGTACTAGAAAAGTTTGTGTTTACAACCTATATATAAGTCCCAGATGTCGCAATCTATATGGATATTTCAGGAAGAAGATGCATGTAGTGACTTGGGAAATGAGGCTTAGTACCAAAACTTTAGACCTACCAGCCAAGCACTGGTAATTTTATGGGGAGAATTATCAAAAATTCATAAACTTATTGCAATTATGTCAATTTAGTCATAAACACTTTTTTGACCAATTTAGTCCTAAACATTTTGCATTTGTGCTAATTTAGTCCATCTAGCCAATATTGGCCATCGGCGCTGATGTGGTATTGCTGGTGTTGACGTAACATTTTTAATATAGTATTTTAATAAATTTTTGAATTTTATTTTGCTTTAATTTTTCTCCCTTCCCCTTCCCTTTCCCTTAGAGCTGGCCAAGGTTGGGATGCCCTTGCCAACACAACCCTTGCCTAGCTAGATCTAGCGAGGGCATCCCATCCCTCGCTTGTGGCTGGTGATCCTTGCCAACTCTAGGGAAGGGGAAGGGGAAGGGGAAGTGGGAGGGAGAAAATATTAAAAAAAAAAAAAGGAAAAAGAAAGTAAGGAAAAAATTATAAAAAATTAAAATATTATTTTAAAAATGTCACGTCAGCATCGATAGTGCCACGTCAGCGTCAGCCAACCAAAATTGATCAAATGGATTCGATAGCATAAATGCAAATGGTTTAGGATTGAATTGGCCAAAAAGTTTATGATTTAATTGGTATAATCATAATAAGTTTAGCACTTCTTTGATAATTCTACCTAATTTTATGCTCTTGTGTCCAAAATCAAAATTAACGATGATTAAATAAATACCCAGGTGTGCCGGCGATGGTGTAGTATATGCCTTTGAGAGGATGATTAGCCAGAGACAATTTGTCCATTGGCCCTATAAGGTTGGAGATGCACATGCTCGAGTTTCTCGCTGTCCTGCTGATGTGCTTTGCTACAGCCTGCAAGTACTAGCAAACAAGAGCACATTCATATCAATTTTGTAAATCAGACTTAGCATATTTAGCATTTTTGCTTAATCTATCGTCCCGACGTGCACAAACCTCTGCGTTTCTGCATTTCTGCATGATCTCAAGTAGCTTCCCTGTGAGGATTACACCGAAGGAGCTTCGTTTCCTCTTGATCACCTCATGAGTTTTGTGGACAAACTTCAAAGGATCAGAGAACTGAGAATCGCTTGGTTTCACTTTCGGTATCGGCACATGCAAGAATGCAAAATGATTTCCCCATGGTGACTCCGAATTAGGTCGGACCATATCTCTCACTGGCTTGTAATCTCGCAAATTCCTTGTATTTAGCAACACCAGTGCTGTGGAGTTGGTGCTCAGGTTTGAGTTTGTGCTCACACTTTGCATGTACAATCGAGTCGCCAAGAAGATTACCCCAAAATCACATCGTTAACGGTCTGTTTTATTAAAGAGAAAATTCAAGCAAAAATGACTGATGATATGTTAGTATTTTGGAATCAAAGTCGTTGCATAAGTGATTGATTCGAAGCCTTAGAATTGTTAATCGATTTCTATATGGTAAAAGAGTAAATATATCTACAGTTCCCACTTGACCCTAGTTCAAGAAATAATGTTGCGTTTGTATCGTCGAATGCTAATAAAGATTTTATCATTTGAGGTTTATTCCCGTCTACTCATTTAATGTCGATATATTTCTGCGGCAAATGTCTTATCATGCTTGTTAAATAAAAATATCTTAATCGTGATAATTGTTATGGGAAATGCAAGGAAACGCCCAATATGGTGACTTGATATGCAAAGAGACATAATTTAAAGCTGAAAAAAGCAAGTGAACTAGTCACAAAAAATCTTAAATTGATATATTTAAATTTATCCTAAACTAATGTTTTGACAACAAAAGTCTTAAACCGATATATATGTGACAAATTCACTTTACGCTAGTTTGTATTTAATTTTACAACCAAATTGCTTAGTTGGATGATATGTGGTAGTTGACAGGTATACCAATTTTAGGTTTTACCCTCCGTTTGTCACACTTTGTACCAATTTGAGTTTTTTTGCAGTTAAAAAATTAGTTTAGGGTAAATTATCATAAGTATACTAGTTTGGGGGGTTTTGTGGTAAAAAAATTAGTTTGAGATAAATTTGTCACAAGTGTATTACTTTGAGGTCTTTTATGGTAAAAAAATTAATTTATAATAAATTTGTCATAGATATACCAATTTAAGATTTTTTGTGATATTAACCCAAACCATGTTTGATTGTGGATTTGTTAAAAAACAAAAAAAAAAAAAATCAATGGTGCATCTAGACATATATATTTAAAATCATGTAAATAAATGCCAAAGTTATCTTTGGAAAGAATAACTAACTTTCTAGAAATTATCTTTTATATATTGGAAAACAAACCAGTTTCTAGCTCAATTTTCGCGTTTTTTTTTTCAAGGATGTCATGTTGTGCTCTTGTGACTAGGAAAATCGTCACATACGTAAAATAAAATGTAAATTATGGGCATAGATGCGTAAATCCATGTTATTTTTCCCGGTTAAACTTTGTACAACCAAAGTACTAGTTGTATACTAGTTTACATATTGAGTATAATATATGTCTAAAATAAATATCACCTAAACTACGTATATTTTGCGAATAAGTTAGAAAAAATAAATACTTTTCGGCTAGTATGTGAAGGCAACCATTATAATGCAAAAGATTAGAGACGAAGTGTACCTAAAAAGTAAAATGCTAAAAGATCGAGTAATGCATGCGTGATGCAACAAGCTAGGGTTATTATAGTCTTCAAAATGATATTGGTTACCACTCGAAGGCGAGACTTGATCTCTTTAATCTGATCCAACGAGAACGTGATCGTCGACACTGAAAATGGCTGGAGGCTCTCCGAACCGGACCGAATTGGCGACAAATCATCCTTGACACAGGTGCTTTTCAACAAGCTCCAACCGAAATCTCTTACGGTGTTGACAAGCGGGGAAAAACATCTGCTAACCACCTTCCGAAGTCCGACGTTTCTGTCATCTTTATTGGCTGAGCTGAACTTTTTGACTGAGGGAAAAGTTACTGGAAGAGAAGGATCGTCAGCTCTTTGAAGGCAAGACAAGAGAGCACCCACAAGAGAATAGCCATCACCAAGCGCATGGTGAAGCTTGAAAATTAGGGTTTCTTGTGCTTCACTGGTTGGACACTTGATAATATGTATTTCCCACAGCGGTTGGCCTTGTGGAAATGGTTGCATAGCTATTTGTGAAATGTAACTTTTGAGGAAACTGTCATTCTCGGATGGAGATGACGAGCCCTTTGGAGAGGAAAAACTCGGGACGTGTACATGGTTTTCCATATTCACTCCCACCTTCTTCCATTTTCTTGCTCCCTTCTCTCCCGTCACCTACCCAAGGCGAAAAACGAAAACAAAAATACTATCTAAGAATGTGCAGTGAATAAGGGTTTATTCATTCAGATACGTGACCAAGCACACTTTCACCTGATAAATACCAATTACTTATATATCAATCCTACCAATGGTGAATATCTATGCACAGGGTACACACATACGTACCATGATAGAAGAGAAGCGAGGGTTTATTGGGAGGAAAATATCTCTGAACAACGACATAGCTTGGGAGTCATCAATTGGAATTTCTAATTCCAAGATGCCAAGAATAGAAACCGACATCACTTTGCTGTTAAGGTACTGTCCTGAAGGGCTCACTGGCTCAAGGCCATCATCCTCTTTTATCAACTCCATTGGACAGGACTTGCAATAATCCCAACCAAAGCGTAACAGGTTGAGAATCTATCGAGAAGTCGATGGAAGAACCTAATATCACTGGCATATATATATATATATAAAGGGGTTAGGATCGGAGTACTATATGAGAGAACAAGGAAGTATAAAGGATTAACAGATCTATATGAAAGCAGAGAAGGATGTATAACAACAAGAAACAACAAGAAAGTAAATAACTTAAATAAAATCGCGAGAATTAAAAATAATATAAAGAGCAAAGGCAATATATAAAATATAAAGTAAGAGTATGCATAAACAAAAACCAACCATGAAGGTGGTATGAACTTGTATTATATAAAGCTGAAAAGCTGAAATTACATGTATTGAAAGATGCAGGAACTTAAAGCATCAAGTCATCCACTAGGGCGGTAATCCGCACTCCAGGGAGTATTGATGTTTGTATTACAAGAAATGGTTAACCAACTATCATGTGAGTTGGTAACCCTGTATGAAAGTGTGTATATGAAAACTAACTTACTTTGAAACCAGGGGATACAAGGTAAGAGAGCTTGGAGATGGAAGAGATGAGGATAGAGATGGAAGGGATGAAGGTTTACAAGTGAGAGAGAGAGAAGGAGAAGAGAGAAATTCAGAAAATTTCGGGTCCCCCTCTTCTATGTTGAGTGGGTGTATTTATAGCGGGTGCTACAGTGCTAAATAGTGTAAAATGAACAGTACTGAGTGAACAGTGTAAAGTGAATAGTGAATAGTGAACAGTGAATAGTGTATGAACAGTGTATGTCTACTACGCTCCGGTGTGTAGCCTTTGCGCCGTTTGTAATAGTATCTGCATGTGATGTCTTTTAATCTCTGTCCAGATTGATCCCGTAGCGGTCGTCTTCATTAGTGTTTCCACTATGATATGACTGGGAAGATCCGTCTTGACTGTTTTGAGATTTGGAAGATCCACATTGTGATTCTTCCGCTTCTGAGAGCATCATCCTGAGGATGTTGCAGTATTCATCTCTGTTTTGGACTGCTGCAAGTGCTGCATTTGCCATGGATTTTTCCTGTAAAAACGATGTATTTGATGGGGATGCGATTATTTGGGTTTTCTGGCTATTTAGCCATGTTTTAACCGCAGCTTCGGATCCTCGATCAAGAAATCTGAATCCATCCCACCGTTTAGTTTTGTATTTTCGGACAAAATCTTGGTACACACGGTGTTTTGGATGTATTGTATTCAAATTCCCATCTTTGTTACCCAAGAGATTCTGAATATTATAAAGAAATGCATAAGGCATGGGAACCTTATATCATGAGGTGTTGGTGTGAAGTTTTCACTGAAAATTTTGTATCCTTGTTTGACTATGGGGTGTAATATTATGTCCAACGGACCAAAGAGATCCCACCAGGAGTCAAACCAGTTTGGTAAGCTTTGTCTTGGGAAGTTGTCTTTGAAGAATAATAACCAGGTGTGTTGGAAATTTGTATTATGTCTGAAAAAGACGTTCCACCAAGCTTGTTGGTAGTCCCAATATGTATATGAAGAGGAGTATGGCAGGCTTTGGGTAAGTCTGGTTTGGAATTTTCTGGGTGTATGGGGTGAGGCTCCCCATTGTGAGGGGTGTATGACTTTACTGATGGATATAGTGGAATAAAGGATATTTTCTGTATTGTTTTTATCAGCAAAGTGAGTGAACCTTGCCGATTCTGTTTCCACTAAAATTTGCTCATAATAAGCAAGGGTTTTGTTTGTATTGTGAGGTTTGAAAAGCCAATTTTTTGGAAATATGTTTTCTGCAAATTTGATTGGATCTTTATCGAAGAATCCATCTTCCACAGTTAATATTTTTTGAAAAGATGTTTTGGGAAAAAATTTTGATCTTTGAGAAGGAGGGGTTGCCTGGGGCTTAATAACCACCTCATTCGAAATTTTTTTGTATTCCGCTTGTTTTTGTGTAGCAAACGGAGAAGGATTGTTACTTACCTCTATGGCACTAGATGGCTCTTTCTTTACGTTTTGTAAAGACTGGGCAAGTAACAATATTGTTTCTTTTGGTAGTATGTTGGCTAACTGATTAAGGGCTAGCATGGGTTCAGATGTTATGGGTTCCGTTGTTAAAGGTGTTTGCTTTGTAAGAATGTTTGGTTGTTTTCTGCCATTTGGAGCCATGTTTTGACAGATGTTAAGCCTTTCGGCTTTGGTGGTGTATTGGAGGGCTCGGCAGTGGCTTTGCCTTTGCCTTTGTCTTTGTCTTTTTTGGGTCTTGGCATATTGGTATCCCCTGTAAAAATTCTCTTGTGAGAAAATCAGGCAATGAATTTGAAGAACCATTTATAAATTCAATGTCAAAATCGAATACTTTTGAAAGTATGGCTTGCCATTTGGCAAAAATTTGTTTTGATGCAACATTTAAAACGTCTTTTTGTAAAATGTCTTTGGCTGATTTGCAATCAATTCTCAAGAGAAATTTTTGATTTAATAAATCTCCTTGGAATTTTGATATAGATAAAACTATAGCAAGTATTTCTTTTTTGATTGTCGAATAATTTTGTTGAGTGGAATTCCAATGTTTTGATATAAACTGAATAACTTGTTCTTTGTTGTTATTGACTTGTTTGAGAATACCACCATAACCTAATTCTGACGCGTCTGTTTCTACTATTTTGAAAGTGGAGGGGTCGCAAGATGTAAGCATGGTATATCTTTCACATGAATTTTTATTTGTTTGACAATGTCTGTATGGACAGAGGTCCATGGTGGAGGATCCTTTCGTAGCCTTTGATGTAAAGGTTTACAAAGGATATTTATATTGGGAAAGAAATCTAAAATATAATTGAGACTACCCAAAAACCTTTGTAATTGAGTTTTGTCTTTAATCTCATTAGGGAATTTATCTGTAAAAGAGATTGATCTTTCTATGGGAGTGATGGTACTTAAATGGATGTAATGACCTAAAAATCTAATCTTGGTCTTGAAGAGTGCAATTTTAGTAGGAGAGACTACAAGACCGCTTTGTATGATTATTTTTATGAAAGTGGATAAATGTTTGAAATGCTGTTCTATATTGGAAGAGAAAACTAGAACATCATCTATATAAACTATGATGTATTCTGAATAAGGATTGAAAATTTCGTTCATAATTCTTTGGAATTACGAAGGGGCATTTTTGAGGCCGAATGGCATAACATTCCATTCATATTGGCCAAAAGGTACTGTAAAGGCTGTCTTGTATTTATCCTTTTCACTAACTTGTATTTGCGAAATCCTGATTTCATGTCAAATTTAGAAAATATTTTTGATCTACAAAGTCTATTCAGTAAATCTTTTTATTGGGTATAGGGTATCTTATCCATCTAAGGGCTGTATTAAGAGGTTTGTAATTAATAACTAACTCCGGAACTCCCTTTCTAGTTCAGCATTTTTATTAACATAAAAAGCGAGAACAACTCCAAGGTGATTGGCTTTTTCTTATGAGTTTTTTTATTTAAAAGATCTTGTATTTCTGTTTGACAAAATTTTAAAACTTCTTGGTTCATTTGTGTTGGTCGGGCTTTGGTAGGAATTTTGTTTTCAGAAAAATCATGTTCATAAGGTAAATCGACGATATGCTTTTTCCTTTCCCAAAAGGCATTGGGTAGAGTATAGCATATAGTTTTTTCTATGTGTTTTTGTAGAGAAGCTATTTTTTCTATGATGTTAGGTTTTATGAGATTTTCTTCTATTCTTTTGAACTCTAAATCTTCTTTTAAAAATTCAAGCTGGTTTTCTTTGTCTTTTATGAGGCAGTTTATTTTTGAAATGTAATGTTCTTGTAAAATATTAAGACTTCTTTTCTGCGGTTTTGTTATGAAATTGAAGGTGATTTTTTTGTTTAAAGCATGAGTTTCTATACCTTCATTAGTAACGCAAAGGGTTGAATCAATTGTATGAAAGGTGTTCCAAGGATAACTTTGTTGTCTCATGTTTTTAACTAAAAGAAAAGATGTTTTGTAAGACATTTGGTCTTTTATTATTAGGGCTTCTGGTAACTTGTATTGTACATTCAGCTTGTCTCCTGAGGCTGATTTTAAAGACTCAGATGTTTTGTCAAAGTATCTTGTTGGAACAAGGCCTTCCTTGATACAATTGAGGTCAGCCCCTGTATCAAAGAGTGCTGTTGTTTCAATAATATACTCATTATTGATTTTTATCTTAATATTTATTATCCATTTTCTAGATGTGATTTCTGTTAATAACATAAGAAAAGCTGGATCAGAGGTATCTGGAGTACTAGCGATTTCATTTTGGTCTTCAAGTTTTGTTGTTCTTTTTATGACAAGAGACTTTATATCGAAATTTCTTGTTTCATTTCTGATTGAGTTTCTTTTAAGGCTTGTATTTCTAACTTTTGTTGTTTTATTTCGTTTTGGAGGTCATTAATATTTATAGGTCTAGACTGTGGTTTTTTGTTTCTATTTAAGATGTCTTTAAGGTTGTATGAAGTATTAGGTTTGGAAGTAATATTCATAGAAGAGTGAAGTCTATCTAAGTATTCTTTTTTGGCTTCAGGGTCAAGTATTTTGTCAGCAGTGTTGAGAAGGAATTCTTCTTCTTTTGTTAAGACGTTTACTTCGGGAATGGGTTTTCTGGGAAGCGTCTTCATATTCAGAATCAAGATGATTCTATCTCATTGATTTGAAGACCTTCTTCCTCAAGAAATTCATCGAATAAGTATCATCATTTTCTATGAAGATATTGTTTAACGATTAAGAGTATCGTCATCTAGAGAAAGTTCATTTAATTTTTTATTAATCCTACAATATTTTGAAATATGACCTTTTCTACCACAAGAATAGCATTTAATGTCTTTAAAATTTTTCTATCGAAATGAGGTCTATTTTGGTTATTCTGGTGTCTTTGTTTATTCCTACGAAATGGAGGTTTGTTGTGATGTTTCTTTGTTTCTTTCTCAGGAGGACAAGTTCCCTTACATTTTGGTTTTGTTTTTTCATTATAAGAGGGGTCGTATTGGGCACAAAAATCTCCTAGACTCCTATTGGTGAGGGATTGTTCTTCCTTGAGTTGTCTTTGTAATTTGATTGTATTACACATTTGTGTTCCTTGTCTATAAACATAAGAGACTATTTCTCCATAAGAAAGGAGATCATAAGGAATTTGACCGCTGTAATCTTCCCTAATTTTGTCTCTAACTTGGTCACCTATAATATAAGGTAAACCGGCTAAGAATTTTTCTTTCCAAAAGGGTTGATTGCAGTCGGGTCTAATAAGAACCCTTTGAAAGAAAAACTCTTTGTATTCTCTAAATCTTCCTAAGGATTTGCAACGCATATTGGAAATGAGATCTTGGTTCCTATCCCTAATATGTGAAGGATCTCCTACAAAGTGTTGTGAAATGGAATAGATAAGGGTATTGACTGCATCTTGGATGAGATGACCTTGATCATCATCCATGCGTTGGCCAAAATCATCTACCTTATAAGCGATTAAAATTTGTGTCTTTTGTTCATCGTGAGATAGTTATCCCACCAACCTTTTAGCTGTCCGGTGAATCCAGCTACTAAAAGATTAGCAACAGCATGGTCAGAAACATCTTGCTGTGTTTTGTAGGCATTAGCAAGCATCACCATGTTGTTAAGAATGTTCATAACATTGGTTTCTGCAACACCATCAATGTTCCATTCATAGATGGCGTCAGGAGAATATTTATTCTGTATTTTTTGCGATGATTCTTCTTGGGCAATGTCTGGTGGGGTAGCTCTACTATAATAAAGCTTTTGAGGTTGTCTCCAATTGAGTTTGTTAATCTCATTGACTGACTCATTATCAGGATTATCAGAGGGTTTGGTCAGGGTATTAATGGTGGGTTGGTGCAGGTGTCTCTAATGATAAGATTCTGGAATTTAAGAGTGTCTAGTATAGGATCGGTTCCAACTTTGATTTTCCTAAGAGTTTTTCTTTTGTTCTATGGCTTTGGCAAACTCTGGGCTAAGATTTTTTGGAAATTCAAAGGCTTTAAAAATGGGTTTTTTGAGAGTGTCAACTTGTGATGTAATAAGCTGAGTAGGATTCTGGAAAGTGGATTTTATCCTATTCAACTGTTTTCCTATGGTTACTAAATGTTGATTAGTAAAATTGTTTTGTTCAATAACTTTGTGGGTGTAGAGAGAGTCTCCTTTATCTGGAAGTCTAAAAGGAGTGGCTGTAACTTCGCTATCTCCATGCTGTATTTTTATTCTCCTAAGGGGTGGATGATTTGATTCTATGGTTTCACCATTATCAAGTTTCCACTTATAATGATGATCTAAAACAAATATTTCTTTTGGTTTGAGGAATTGTTCTTCTAACCAATCAAAGAAAAATATATGGACTTCATATTCATATATGTAGTCGTAATATTTTTGTTTGATGTCTTTTGCTTTATCAGCAAAGGTTTTGAAGAACCATTCTCTCGATTTGTTTGTTGTTTTCAGAATTAAATTCTTTATTAAGAAAAGTTTTGTTTGGCTCAAAATGTTTTCTTTTCTAAAACATTAAGCTCGGCATCTATCATTTGCGAATAGGTAGGAGAATGATGAGGAGAGTCTGTATTATTTACGGTTGGTTCGACCGGTTCAGGCTGGTTTTGTTGATAAATTGGCCTGGAAATTCCTGATCTATTATCTAAACCACTAATTTTTGGTTTAAGAGGTGTCTCATGATTACTTCTACTGGTGGAAGGAGGTAAAGGTGTTGTACCTCTTGTGGGAGTGTCTCTATGTATACTAGGAGGAGGAGTGTTTCTATGTGTACTAGGGGAATGGTGATTATAGGAGGAAGATTAGGATTAAGATCTATGGACCTTGTATAGGAATTATGAAAAGAAGGACTAGATCTTGAATCGAAAGATCTTAAGGAAATCTAATGGTCACTCTTCCTTCGGGTGTTGAATGACATTAGTAGGGTCTGTATTTTGAACAACTTGTTGGGAATTTGGTTTTCTAATTCCCATTGTTCTGGTAAAGTAACTTGGTTCCAATTAATAGACCTAGGAATTGTCGTATTTGCTCTAGAAATGTCAGTTTGGAGAAGAAGTGTTTCTCCCCAAGGACTATGTTTGAAAGCATTTTCTCCAAAAGCGGAGGACATGGCTTTATAATGGATTCTATAGACAAGGGCTAAGGGAATAGATCCATCTGCTACTTTATAATTATGGGTTTTGATTTGGAGTGTTAGAGCTCTAAGAATGTTCTTGTCTTTAAGGGAAACTGAGAAATTAGGATAACAGTCAAAATGTATAGGTCCTTTGCAGAGACTTGTCTCTACAGTGCCAAGAATAGATTCATCATAATTTAAAAAACGTGAATCACGTAAGACTAAGAGAATGGAAGTATTAAGGCCTTCTTTAGTAAGAGGTTTGACTCCTACTTGGACTAGTCCTATATGAATGTAGTTGTATTTTTGTTTGTGCTTTAGAATGGACTCTTTGTTCAAAAGATGTATTTTTTCATAAGAATTAGAAAGAGGAACATCTCTTTCTTCAGTAGTTATGACATAGTCTGATTTTTTGAAAAACTTCAATTTTGATTGCTTGTATATTTCCTTAAGCTGTATTTTAGGAATTTCCCAATTTTTTTTATAGATTTGTTGAAATCTTCTATCCTTACTTCTTCTCTATGTATAGGACTGGGATCTGAGTCCATTTGTGATAGAGAACTAGAGGAAGATGTAGATCTTCTATGTAAACTCATACTTAAGATCGGAACTATTCCTTCTTCAGAACCGTTACAGAGCTAAACCAACGGTCTAACAGCCACTCAGGGACTTACGGCCTGGACCACTCTGTAGAAACAAGAAGGATGCCAACGAATGGCTCTCGATCTAAGAGTATGTTTTTACAAAGACTATCTATACTTTCCTCACTGGCTCTGATACCATATGTGCGCGTGCGTGTCCGTAGATGATTTTTATGTTTCTGGCCATCCATGTGACTTCGTGTGCCGAGTTGTTGGTGGATTATTGGGATTAGGTGGGATAATAAAGTGTAGGCAGTTGCAACATGCAAGTATCTCCACTTGGGACGTCATCTATGGAAAAAGTCATCAGATAGAGATTTTCTAACGATCTAGTTTGATCCACGTTGGCCATACTAACGATCTATTTAGAAATGAATCATTAATTACGAATTAGTTGCTGTGACATCTCCTCGGATGTTGAGACTAGGGGATGTGACACTTTTTTCCAAGTGCTCGAGACTCTTCAATTGTCTGATTTACCAGGGTGCATATGTTCGCCCGAGACAAATATGTGTTAAGATTAATGGGAGTAATTGCCCGACTGACTTTTTGAATTATAGAAAATGTTTTGTTAGCGAGTGGCCTTGTGGAACTTATCAAACATGTAAAAGAGATATTCCATTTTTAGAGTATTGATCAGCGACATAGTTTGGGAGTCATCGATAGGAATTTCGGATTCCAAAAATGCCAAGAAAAGAAACCCACAACATTTATTGTTGAAGTATAGACCCAAAGGGCTCACTGGCTCAAGGCCATCATACTCTTTTTGCACCTCCATTGGACAAGACTTGTAATATTTACTATCTAAGAGTAGCTAGCAGGTTGAGGATCTATAAAGAAGTTTATGAAAGACTTGGATATCATCGACCGATACATGTCCATAGATGGTTCTTTATGTTTTCTGGCCATCGTTGTGACTTTGTGTACTATGACTCTCCGTACATTATAGGAATTAGTCGGCATAATAAAGAGTTGGTAGTTATAAGTAGTTGTATGTTGAACACATTTTATATGGATGTGAAACATTTGTACTGAAAAAAATCAGAAAGACGGAGTTTTTCAAACAAATGCAATTCATTCCATGTTGATCAAAGCAAGTACTCAAAAGGATGGCCATTTATAGGTGAATCAACATTTCCGAGTCGATTCACAAGGTTTGTCCTATCTATGTGAGACGAGGATAGTGATTAATATTCATTTACTTGGTGGTTTGAGAAAAATGATTTCCTTCTTAACATAAAGGAAAGTCATTTCCCCTAATTTAAACTTGTTATTTTTAGTCTACGGGAAACATTTTCTGTACGTTGATTAGTTTTCCATTATTTAAATACCAGAAAGGCGAAAGACAATTTCTTGAAGATAGTTCTTCTTGAAACAAACAGACCCTAAAAAAAACTTGGTCACCGAGAACTAGAAAATTATTACGAAAGTGTTAGTAAGGTCATGTGTGTATACATGTCGGCTAAAGAAGAGGAAATAGGTCATGCATACATGAACGATACAATTTCTAAGAACTTTAGCTAATGTTGCATTGTCGTCGTGGACGAATATCACTTGAAGATCTTAGCATTCGAGGTTCCATTAGGTGCATTCACTATGATAGATGGAGATGTTGATTGATGGAACGTACCATTCGAGATCTCTCTCCATCAAATGTCTCACTCACGTTTTCATTCACTCTGTATCGATGTTGGACCATGAAACGCTCCTTATTTTGTATTAATGGTGGTGGAGAACGCGAGGAAACAACCGACATGATGGCTTAATTGTGAAAGAGACGTAGTTTTAAAGCTGTAAAATGTAATTGAAAAATCATGTTGTGCCATGAAAAACGTTCCCTTGTTTCTGGTCGTCCTTGTGACTTCATGTACCATGACTCTCCGTGGATTCTAGGAATTTGGTAGATAATAA
Source organism: Eucalyptus decipiens (assembly GCA_014182575.1). Lineage (NCBI taxonomy): Eukaryota > Viridiplantae > Streptophyta > Magnoliopsida > Myrtales > Myrtaceae > Eucalyptus > Eucalyptus decipiens. The sequence goes on from CM024619.1 coordinate 6,834,182, forward strand.
AAGGTGGGTAGTTACAAGTAGCTATACATAGGACACCATCTGCTGAAAAAAATCTTAAGACTAATTTTTTTTTATGATCCAGTTGGATCCCCGTTGAGTACTAAAAATGTTGGTCATTTAGGGGGGTTCACGAATGAGTTTGTAAGGCATCTTTTATATAACGTGAGACTTGAGGATATTAATTTTTATTTTTTTTCCAGTAATCGGGTGCTTGAGGCTTTTCAAGCACGTGACCGCTACCCCACGTGCCAAACATACAACCATTCGCGCTCAAAACAAGTATCTGTTAAGTTTGGTGGAAGAAGTTGCCCAATTAACTTTCGAAATCATGTAAAGGGTTTTGTTAGCAAGTACTCTTAATGTATTTATTAAACATGCACGATAAATATTCGATTTTCAAAATATTGATCGTGCATATTACGAGAATGATTAACACATTATAGTTCGCGCAATATTTTTCATTTAGTTGATAAAAAAGTGCTATGGAAGCACTCTTCAACAAAATCTTTACGCTAATATGCTTGTACGTTTCAAAGATCGCCTTCAACTATGCTCTCAAAAAGTTCATAGGGAAGCACAGCTAAGCTATTGTCCTCTGTTTTTTGTCCGGTTTGCCCCCAGTCAAAAATAACATTGGACCGTGATTATATGATCCTGAAGGTGTGATCACATGTTCGCAGAACGTACTCTTACCATACTTATAAAAATGATTTTTTTTCAGTCAAAAAGCAGTACGTCAATTATAGAGATTCGATTTAGTATTTACAATTGCTTTCTGAGCTTGCCCTCAAGAGAGCTTTCCAGATCTATTCCTGTTGGATCTCCCGACAGATGGCTCTAAAGAGAATGCTAAAATGTTATGATAAAGATAACTTGTATCAAGTTTTCACCATTGTCATGTGTAGTTAAAAAAAAAAAAAAAAAATTGGGGTAGTAAGCAAAAATTACTTTGCTCACTGAAAAACTGAGTATATACCGAGTTGTTACTAGTAACTTTTCTTTTGTGATCATCCCTCTCCATGAGAGGACTTAATATTCAATCCAACTGATATTAATGACTCTCCATATTATTATCTTTTTACATTGAAAGTGGAGTTTCAATGTCTTGTTTTGCAATAGATAACTAATTCAACATCAGCAACTTTTCAAATTGAAAACGTAAGGAGTCATTTATTCGTTTGGTAACTTTTTTTTTATCAGACGGCAAGTTTTAATTAATTATGCTCAATCTATTTCACAAAAAAAAAAAAATACATATTTATAAAATATTTTTGAAATTTTGTTTTCATTTTTCTAATCAGACTTTTATGCTGAAACCTACTCTGTGGACCTGCTTGTAAATGAAGAAGTAAGAGAACCACCCCATGAAAGGCAAAAATCTTGGAGGATCACACTAAAGTTGTGTTTGGCAGTCATGATAAAATTCCGAAAAATAGCACAAATGATTTCTGATCGTCAGATTTGCAACTTCATATATGAACCTTTAATTTGTTCGATATGGAATTTAAATATCAGCCTAATGTGCAATATCTTTGTTGAACTTCTAATTTATTCACATTGAATTTTTTACACATGTTCAATTTAGTGTATGAACTTAAATTAATGGAAGGATAGAATTGACATTTTCATATAGTGAAGGGACCGGATTGAATATATGCCAAAGGTTCAGAGATTATATGTAACAATTAAAAGTTTGAAGACAATATTGCATATTGGACAAGATTATATTCAACAAATTAAAAGTTTAGGGACAAGATTATACCATGCTATAATAATAACTAAAAGATTTATTTTCCTTCAACACATGATGAAAAAGAAAAAAGTAGAGCATGAAACCTTGTCCCTTTTATCTCTCTCTTTCCTTTTCTTGCAGGTATGGATTCAGTAAGGAAAATCATGGCTTGTGTAAACTGCAAGGTTAGGTTTATAAGTTTGCCCCCTCATGCCATTTCCCTCTCAGTCCTAGAAATGTTTACTCCATCAGAAATGGTAAATTTGTCCAACTCAAGATGAATGAAGACATTTTCAAACTTCTGTCTCTCTCAACCTCACACAGCACACACATAAAGGACACAGCTGGTGATTGTCCTTTATGCGACGTAAATGGAGAGGAAAAAAATGTAAGAGATGTAGAGTTGTTTCTTGCAATTCATAATGAAGGAAGACCCAACAAGCACATAGAGATGGATGAGAAAGAAAGAAATGCACAATGGTCCCATCTCCGTATCCCAATTGTTCAAAAATTGTTCCCCAGAACAGAAATAGTTTTGGTAACTGCACAAAATTTCTATTCCTGGAATAGAAAATAAACAGAAACACGTTTGGTAAACTTGTATAATTTTTTTGTTTCTTTTAATTTTTTAATATTTTTATTTTATTTTTCCTTTTTCTTTTTTTTTATTTTTTCTTCCTTTTGGCCGGTCACCAGCCTTGGCCATGGTCGGCGACCGGCCAAGGAGGGCTGGTGGCCTCGCCGAATCTAGATGAGCTCGAGCTCACCCAACCAAGGTGAGGCCAAGCCTCGTCGGCCGACGTAAGGTTGGCCTCGCTAGATTTGGGCGAGGCAAGCCTTGCCGGTGGCCTGGTGAGATCGCCGCTGGCCAAGCAAGCCTCACCAGGCCACCAGCGAGGCTCAGCTCACCCTGGCCTGGTGAGGCCTAGCCTTGCGCAGGCTAGGGAGGTCGAGCCTCGCCATGGCCGCGCGAGGGTCGACCTCGCCCAACCTAGGCTAGACCAAGCCTCACGCGGCCATGGCGAGCCACGACGAGGCTTGGGCCGACGAGCCTTGCGTGGCCACGGCGAGGCTCGGCCTCTTTGGGGGCTGACGAGGTCACTAGCTCTCGTCTTGCCGGTCGCTGATGCCGACCATGGCCAAGGCCGGTGACCGGCAAAATGAAGAAGAAGAAGAAAAAAAGAAAGAGAAAAATGAGAAGAAAAAAAAAGTGTTTCTCGAAAGTGTTCTCGGGAACAAAAAACAAGTTTTCTTGTTTCTTATTTCTATTCAAAATTTATTCCCGAGAACAAAAAGATAGATTTTTTGTTGGGAACAAAAGTGTAGACAAACGCATTTCTATTCTTTTTTTGTTCCCTGAAACAAAAGAACTGAAATTTTTGTTCCGAGGAACAGAAACACAATTAAACAAACAGGGCCTAACTGTCATTGATTCCAAGGTGAATAGATTCCAGATCAATAACCTAGAACCAAATTAGGAAACCGCATGAAAGTGTTGATATTGATCTCCAAGTCGACCGGAGTTTATCCATGACAAATGTTGCTAACGGATCTTCTTCAACAGTTGTGAGAACAAAAATTGTTTTCCGGTAAAATATTTTCGTCCAAACAAAGGTTCATATCTTCTTCATAAGAGACGGTGTAAAAAACTACCGGTAAACCAATTTAACCGGTTGCCTCTTCCATGTATTTAGATCTGATCCACCAGTCTTCATTGTCTGTTTAAGAATGACTCAGTAAGGACCAAAGAGGAGATCTGGTGGCACACTCTTAAAAACATCATAATTCAATTAGGTGAAGTAAAAGGTTCAACATTCAAGAAAATAAGTGAGATAATTCCAACCACAACTTTTGAACATCACCTTCGTAAGAAATGTTTTTCAAAAGTTCCACGCACAACGACAAATTCCAAACCATGGGTAATGAGATAAGAAACTAGGAAAAACTATAGCATCGGCATCTAAAATTTAATGGAATGAGACATTGTATGATGAGTCCCATTAATCTTATTTTTCTACAGATATCCATTTCTAGTTGACTCTGCCCAAAGTTAATTGAAATGAAAGCCTCCAAATCTCACTGTTAAAATATTTAAGTAATAAAGCTACGGCATAAATAGTTCCTGAATTTTGGTCAAATGTGTAATGTGATATCTAAATTTTAGCCCGATGTGTAGCGTGGTCTCTGAAATTTTAATTATTTTAATAGAGTCTTTGGATTTTTAGTACATGTTCAATATAGTTCCTAAACTATATGAAAATATTTAATTTTATCTTTCCATTAATTCAAGTTTTATTACGACATTAAACACTATTATATAGTCTAGGGACAAATTAAGGTATACCAAAAGTCAAAGGAGCACCTTGGACAAATTAAAAGTTCAAAAGCTACATTATGCATTGGGCTAAAGTTTATGGACTATATTAAACAAATTAAAAGTTTATGGACCGCGTTGCATTTTTGGCAAAAGTTCAAAGACTATTTGTGTCATTTTCCCTAAATAATAAACCATGTCTTTATCAAACCTAGAAACTTGGAATATGAAAACTTGGCACAGGGGGACACTTAAGTGCTAAAAGTTGGGAAATGTACACGTAAGTGCCAAAATCGAAATAAAATAGATCAGTTAAATTTCAAGGATGGAAAATCTAGCTAAAATGCTGACATTACAATTTTATGGCGAGACAAATGCAAAACGACATAGTTTTGCACGTTAACGTGGCTAAAGAAGCCTAGAATGACATCATTTTGCATGCTGATGTGGCTAAATAAAAAAAATGACGTCGTTTTGTCTTGGTTTGAATTTTAATATAAATATTAATTGAACTAAATTTAAATCTAAATTATTTTTAAAAAGAAGAAGAAGAAGTTGTAGATGCGGGGTGAGGCTGTCACGACCCTAATTCCATCCCTAGGGTCACGAGCAACAAGAGTTATTTTCGCGACGTCCCCAGTGCGTCGCCTTCCCATTTTTTTAATCTTTTCATTAAGCACATGTGGAAGCATACATACAACACCCGAACAACAAGAAGTAGTCAGGAAAGTAACCATTTAAATATATACAATTACATCAGTTATATTTACAAACCCTTTTGTCATGAGTTGTTATATATACAATTATTACATGCTCTATGTTCAAAAAGGTCAAGGTAAATCTTAACTTCTCTATCAAGATTGTAACTCCTCCATACCTATAATTTGAAAAAACAACGGGGTGAGTCATGGACTCAGTAAGTAAAAACCTTAATTCTCTATTAGGGGGACCCCTCATAATCAGAATCTAGTAAGTACAAAACTCGCAATGCAATATCAATGGTAGATCATTAGCAAACTCATTGCTACATCTCGACTACATGTAGATATCCATTACTGCATATTTCAATGCATGCTTACCTTTTGCTTGTCAATGAACATATCAACATATCATACTTATGCATAAACCGACACTTATGCAAATTCATTTATCGCCGTCCTGGTTCAACTAGGCCCTCCCCGCTCAACTGAGGCATCCGGCTTCAAACTAGGCATCCTGGCTTAACCAGGACATCCTAGCTAAACCGAAACATCCTAGCGCTAGCTCACTAAGGCATCCAAGCTCAACCCATGTGACATCATAAAATTTTCGACTTTGCTTTCAATTTAATAAATCGAGTATTTCATCGACGTACCTATAAAGTTGTTCTCAGAGCTGATTACTCTTGAGATAACTAAATTATCTGGGGAAGACATTAAGGATTTTAAGGCAAATAGACTTGAGGATTCGACCAGGAATCGGCTGCTCGACTGTGCTCATCTGCCGAGATCATTACGGCACAGATCTAAATCGATTTGAAATCAAAGATAGGTCGATTTGATTGAGATGTGCGGCCAGTCGCGGGTGACTCCACTAAATTGGAAACTTCTCATCGATCGGTACTAATTTGATTTTTCTGTCATTTTGGTACGCTGCGTATGTAATTGAACCCTCGAGATTTTCATGACAATCGAGAGTTGCCAATGTGTTGAGTAGGTTCATTGTGGCTCGAAGAAAATTGACCACGGGTCATTTGCCCTAAAATGTTCTAAAGACTACCCGGTAACTTAGGTCACGCTAAAAATGTGTCAGAGTGAAATTAATTATGAATTTGAATTCGATTTCAGAAATTGAAGATTCTGTCATGTCACAATAAATTCTTGGAACGTTAGCTCAATCTCAAAAGATTTTTCTGCAACCCGAGACTTTTTGGGAAAAAGTTGAATTAGGACCATTTTTGTTCAAAAAAAGGCCGGGATCACTTTCAATCAGAAAATTGGGATGTAAGATGGATGACAAGGAAAAAGCATTATTTACTAAGTTTGCAAACAAGATTCCAGTTCTCATCCTAAAGATTTTGAACAGGTTCAACTTCTCAACGATAAGAGTATAATCACATGTTTTAAGCCATCAGGTCATGCGGGTGATGTTATTTCCGAAATCTGAGTGCTCTATTTTCTTGTCTAAATGTCTGTGAGATGGATGAGAAAAGTTCTGTTTAATAAATTGGGAACTTCCTTCTTTTCCTGTCTCTTGCCTAATTTATTTGCTTGCGCTTTATGTAGTTTCTATAGGTGCATAGAATACATAACTTACGCACCGTTGTGAACTAGCCCAATTATCCCATTTTGACTAACCAAACGGGGCCTCGTGGTGTGACCAATGTGGGTCTATGTTCTTTTCATAGGATGATCAATGTATGTTTTAGCTGAATGTGAGGGGAAACGGTAGTGTAAAGTAAGCAATGTCCAACTATGGTGTCAACGAATCAGTTCGGTTCGGGTTTTTTGAAAATCCAAACTGAACCGATCCGAACTGAATTGCGACCCAAACCAGTTCAGTTCGATTTTTGTATTTTCTTTTTAACCTTTATCCTCCGCGGCACATAGGATATGGGAAAACCAAATAGCAAATCACAAAACTCCTCAATGCCACCTGCCACCGCTGCTAACAACGGGGCCCCTTCTCTATCGGCCACCAGCACCATCACTCTCGGCCGCCCACTGCGCACGACCTCGGCGTGTCGTCGTCGTTGGAATCATCTCCTTCGATTTGGTGGAGACGCCTCAAGATCTGGAGACTCGAACATACTGTGGGAGCGATCTCTAGTTCAAATCGGTAGATCTTACCTGCAGTTCCAAGCTTCCTCGGCGTCTCCCTTCTCGCTCTCGAAGCATTGAGAACTCAACCTTGCTTCGAATTTCACATCTTCCACCACGGAAACGTGATCAATGCGCTTACCTGGCTCACTTTCGATATTGCGAACGTCGTCACCAGCCACGGCCATTAGCACAGGCTTGGCGACGACGAAGGAGAAAAGGACAGCGAGAACGGCCATTGCGAACGGCTCGTGAACCCACTCCACGGTCGTAACACGGCAGAAGAAGAAGGGATGGAGAAGGAAAAGGAAAGTCAAATGAAGCAATGAGGACAGAAAAGTTGGTCCTAGGGCTGCACGTGGGGACCACTCAAGATCTCCCTCAAATAATAATTGTCTTTATATCTCTCTCATTATAAACCGAACATACTTTGGATCGGATTGGGTAACCGAACTAAATCAAACTGAACCGACCAATAAAAAGTTTGTTTTTCGGCTACCCGACCCAAACCAAAAACCAAACCCAAAAACTTGTAATTTTCAGTTCAAGTTTCAATTTGGTTTTCGACACTCTTTAAGCGATTTCACAATTACAAAATTTTCAAAATGGTTCTCGACTTTTAAATGTAAAATGTTGAAAAGTACATTAGGGCACTTGTTAAGCCTTATTAAAAATTTTCAATTCGAAATGATAAGTGACCATGTTAGAGTTATAATCCTCTAGTTATCTTAGGACACATTCATGGAGAAGCTTAAAGGTAACTTTTGCGATAATTACCAAAAAATTTAAAAACTTATTTTTAAAAAAAAATTTCCTCATATTTATTATTATTATTTTTTATTTTCTTTCTTTTTAATATGTTTCCTTACTTCGCTTTTTTTGGCTGGTCTCATGTGAGGGCCACCCTTGCGTAGGCTCGCTAGTGGCAACCAAGGGCAACCATTGCCTCCTGTCAACAAGCCCCTCCTTGCGGTCAAATCAAGGGGAAAAAAAAAGAGAGAAGAAAATTGCAAAATTGTCCACGCGAGGACCGATGCACCATGTTGAACAGTTGGCATTCATGGTAGCGATTTTTAGTTAAATTTAACCGCTTGAATTATATTGGCAAATTTTTAATAGGTTTATGATTCAAGTGGCCAAATTGAAAGATTTGAGGTTGAATTAACATAAATGGAATAGGTTGAAGATTTTTTTTTTTTTTTTTGATAATTTTCTCAGTAACTTCTTTAGAAATTATTACATAAACTTCCAAAGGAGAAGTGATTAATCTAGAGTACTCCCCAGCCTCTCTAAGAAATCTAACCAATCCATGGCACAGAAAAAGACCCATGATGGCCCCCTAGTTTTTTCCCCCACAATCTAAATGTATTTTCAAGGAAGCATGAATGAAGAAGACAATTCCGTGCTAATTAGTAGTTCTCTCCATATCTCTAGTTAAAGTCAGAGCTAATAAAATACTCGCTCCTATGAAGCTCAACTTTACCTCTATGATTGTCACGTGGCAAGACATATTTCATGATTGTCTCACACGGCTCATATTCAACCAATTAGCATTAGTCTAGCATTTTCAACTTCAAACTTCTATCATTTATCAAATTTAAATTTAAATAGTGAATTAGAAGAAAGCATTTTCATATTACGCCAATGAAATGAAATAGACAAGATAAAATATTTTCAAACAAATTTCTATTATCCTTCTCCAACATTTATGTTTTTCGACTAATCTCCTTGATTTTAAATTTGAAGGAAAAAAAACAGGTATAGGTAAAGTATCATTATATACTGACCAAAAAAAAAAAAGTATCTTTATATATATATATATATCCTATCATTTGAATTTGAGATAAGAGTAAAAATAAAATTATTTCTTATTACATGAGTATAATCTAATTTAAAGAATAGTTTTTTTTTTGGTTATTTACGGTAATTCATGCATTATTTATTGATTCAATTCAAAAATAAATCAAAGCAATTAGAATGATAACTTCTATTATCATTTGAATATATGTGTTCGCCAGGGAATGTCTTCAGCATTAGTACTCGTATTGACACCTTCAACAGAGGTTGAATTTTGACTAGAGATCTCGGAATGGATGGTTCTCTCTCGACTCTTATGGTTCCTTGTTTTTGCCATCAACACTTCTTAAGAGCATAACACAATTGTCTCACCAGTCGTGCCAAAAAGATGTTCGCCGGGGAATATCTCCTCAACAAAATTTTCCACTAAAGATGTTAGACCTTTGGTTTTATTATTTGTAATGGATCCCGTGTTGCTCCGGAAAGGAAGCAACAGATCTAAACTATGACAAAAGTAAAGTACAAGGAAATGGGAGAAATGCAAAAGTATAGTAGAATGAAAGATAACAATTGAAAAGCCAACTGATTGATTGTCGATTTGGCAAAAGGGTCTCTTACAACCATGCCTATTTGGATATTTATGGTGGTTTTCCATGGGTAATTGCCTCTTAGCTTTTGGTCAGTCCTACTCTATTCCTACTCTACACTCACTCGCAGACTTGTGCCCTGCCTCTTGCAGGGCGTGGGAGTCGCAACCCACTCTCGAAACTTACACGTCCCTACCTCCATCCCCCCCTGAGAAGGTGGGGATTTGAACCCCTCATCTCCCCCTTCCATGTTGGAAGGGTGGCCACTGGGGCGAACCCCCAGTGGTTTGCCTCTTAGCGGTTACCATTTCGATATCTACAATATTCTGGAAGATTCGCTTTTTGATTAGTAACTGCCCTATTTTGCCAATATTCTTGTTGATACCGACTCCTGCAATCGCTCCCATTCTTACTGCTTCGGTTTCGATAAGGCCCAAGTCGGTTTCGATAAGGCCCTTTCGCATTATTCGAAACCATTACTCGCTGACTGTTAGTGTTCCGATCCACTTTCTTTTGATCTCCACGTATTGGGCCGGGCTTTTCCCTTTACAACTCCTGAAGCCCAATGAGCTAATTTTGGTTCCAACAATATGTCACTTAATATTAACTAAACTTAAACATTACATTAAAAAAGAAAAAATATTACAATTTAGTTGAGACAAGCATCTTCACATTTTATTTAGTTTTAATTACTTTCCTTTTCTTTTAAAAATTTCATTATTTTAAATGTAGCCTATATCATTTGAAGCAAATTTGTTTAGGAGAAAACGAAAATGCCATTAATTTTGTCCAAAATCCACTTAGTTCGAACTAGATTACACATTTGTTTAATCCAAGACCATAGATGGAAAATGAAAAAGTAGCCAATTAGGTTCAAGTATGAGGATCTCTTATTGCACGTTTGTTTAATCCAAAATCATAGATGGAAAATGAAAAACTAGCCAATTAGGTTCAAGTATGAGGATCTCTTCCTCTCTATAAATGGGAGACTCCTCCATTTGTTTTGACACCTTTGATTGACGAAGACAAATGGAAAGTCAAGGGAATTCTCGGAGGATTGAAAATTCTTGAGGTTGGACTTGAATTAAGCCATCAATGCCCTCGAATTGTGCTACAGAGAAGAAAGAATCATAGAATTGTCATGGTTCGATATTGCAATCAGAAATTGTACAACATTCATTGAAACGAATACATTCCGTCTACATTTTCTGATCTAGAATTTAATATGTGCAAGCACATATGTAAAGATATGTTTACAAGTATATGCCTATGCAAAACGCGAGCCATCCAATAAATATACAAAGTTAAAACTGAGATAGTGTTCGCTTATGTGCTCACATATGACATTTCACTTTGCGTTTGTGATTGCCATGTGGCAAGCATGGGGCGCACAGATGAAAGATGAGGTGAGCAGAGATTTGGATGATGAAGCTTTTATGGTTGGATTGAACCTCAAAGTTTTGGTTTTTATACGAATATGGATTGGTGATGGAAGTGGGCCAAGCGAAAGGTTTCCTTGTTTTTGAAGTATCAAGAACTTTCATTTGGATTTTCGATCTCAAATTTCATATTTTCTTTTTCTTTCTATTATTATTTTGGGCTTAGAGAGAAGTTTCTTTTATTATTATTATTACAAATAGTGTTATTATTATTATTAAATTTGGATCCCCTCTTGTAGATCACGGTACGAATAAAAGGGTTGATTGCTACTTAGGTTGGACCGACGAAAAACTTTAATGGAAAAAAAATTTCCCTAGAAAATAAGAAGGGAATTTTTAATAGTCTTAAATTTCTTTTTCTCCGAGTCTCTCGATTGAATTTTGGGGCCTTTTTCATGAATATCATCCTCGTCTAGCATGATTTTTTTTTTAATTGATAGTGAAACGGGCATGAGTTCCCCATCTTTTCTAATAGTCACTCGTTCGTCGAAATTAGTTCTCTATTAGTCTTACTGTTAAGATTGAATGGGACTGCTGCTGTGCTTCTTTTTATTGGACAATAAAATTTTCTTGAATAAGTACATCGAACTTTACTCGTATATACTTACCTTTTTATCATATATATATTGAAAGTCACAAACTAAAACCCTAAGTTTCATCGTTCTATGTTTCTCTGGCCAGGCAAGAATCCAAGAATCTGATGAATTGATAAAGATGGAAGAAGCAAAGAATTTGGATAAATTCAAACCGTTCTTCCCCTTGCCCTTCTGAACTCTCAAATGGTACAAGTTCAGAATAAAGCAAACTGCAAAGAGCATGAGAATGAAGCAACTGCACCTAAGAAGCGACAAACAAAAGCTGCCATGATAAATAATCTTCATTGATTACCTCTAACAACCATCATTCAATCAACCCTCGAGACTTTGGATCGAGTTGCAAATCTCCAACGTTGAGAATGACTTCTTTTGAGATATACAGAGAAGCCGACCCCGGTACGTCCCCTCAAATATAACCCCATATAGTTCCGGTGTTGCAAGAGTTTCTCTTTCATTTGTGGTTAAAAGAACGTCTGTGTACATAGATATGTTATTTATTTTTGTGATCCCACATTTTAGACCCACATTTCCTCTTAAAGTTGCGACTGTTCAACATGAAGTTTTTCCACGCTTCGTACCCTTTCGTGACAACCGTTCATTTGGTAACCGTCTTGATGGGAGACGGGATATAAAAAGGAACGTACGTTCATTTCTGACGGGTGATGACAAGGTCTAATTCAAACTCTTTCATTCAGAATACACCATCGGTACGAGAGTGAATTGGGGTAGTAGCGTGTCCCCAATTTTCTTTGATTTTAGGTTTTTCTAACGAACGTGAACAAGAACAATGGCCGGAGGTTTGCCTTTAATTGATCCTGGCTTCCGCATATGAATTATTTTGTCTTACATTTGGTATCATAGCATGTTTAGTGCCTCTGCCTTGTTTTTCTCAGATTTTTGGTGTATTTTTCGGGCATTTTAGAGATGAACAGTAACTCGGGATTTTGAGGCCAAGAGAGAAACTCCCAAATTCCGGGCAAATTCCGGCGACCCACCCCTCGAATTCGGACTCGTACGGTCGTACCGCCATGAGGTACATTAGCCATGAGTTATTTCGGCATATTGGTGTTCGCCATAGGCTAATCGGGCGGCGGAAGTCGCGGTGGTTGGGGAATTGTGTTTTGGGAAAACTTTCTTCTGATTTGGGGCCAATTTTTAGTCATTTTCGCCGAAACTTGGACCCATGTGATCGTGCCGACATGCTCTTCAAAACCCACTATTAATTTGTGTCTGAGATGGGCTGCTGGAGAAGAAACGGCTGGCGAAACCGTGGCGGAACGGCGAAAAACAGCAAATGTTCGCGCAAGGAAGAAGGCGCGTGGAGCCCACGCGGGCACTACGGTTGCAGGCACGTGGAATCCATGCGCCACGTGCTCTCACGCGCGCTCAACCGCTGCGCGCGTGGGATCCACGCGCTCGGTAGTGCACGCGCCCCGCGAATTCTGACGTGTGCTCGGCACGCGCCTATCGTCCCCTCTTCCGCGGCTTCTATTTACATTTTTGCCCCAAATTTTTCATGTTTTTGCAATCTTGCCCTTGGCCAATTTATTTATTTACTGTTCTGCCCTTGATGTATTTATTTATTATGTCATTTCATGCATTTTTATGAGTATTTTGTACATGAAATTAAATGTCCAATGGTCCATATAATTAATTAATTAGAGAGTGACCACAGCATCTTTAATTAATTAAATCATATATATTAAAAGCATCCGGATCATATTTAGAAATGGACATTAATTGTAATTAATTATATTAATATGATGAATTTTATCCCACAGGAATTTTCATTATATTAATATGATTAATTAGGATGAAATATCTTATTATTTTTCTTAATTTACCCACAGGGATTAAGAAAAGGCATATAATATGGTAGTTTCTTCATGAAGTAATTATGAATCTATTTAAATTAAAAACTTAGCCCACATGTAGTTTTTATGTTATGTGATTCATATTGTGACATGTTTACATTGGTAAAACATGATTTATTTATATTTGCCTCAAATTTTGTGACATAAGCATGATTATTTGATATGCAGTTTCGCAACCTGTGAATTTTTCTGAATTTAAGTTTGATGTTCCCATATTGAATGGTGAGAACTATAAAGTTTGGAATGAGTCAATTCTTCTTCAATTGGGGTGGATGGACATTGACTATGCTATAAGGAAAGACGAACCACCTGCTCCTATTGATTCGAGCATTCCAGCTGAGATAGCTCTTTATAACCAATGGGAGCGGTCCAACCGCGTTTGTGCCATGTTTATAAGAGCTAAGATATCTCCTAGTATTCATGGTTCAGTTGCTCAGCATAGCAATGCTAAGGCTTTATTGGAGGCCATAGATGCGCAGTTTGAAAGTTCTGAGAAGGTGCATGCCATGACCTTGATTATAAAGTTTTCATCATTGAAGCTCACTAGTGTTAGAGGTGTGCGTGAGCACATCATGCAAATGATGAACATTGCAACTCAGCTTAAGAATCTTGAGTTTGAGATATCTGAATCATTCCTTGTGTATTATATTCTAAACACTCTCCCACAACAGTATGCACCTTTCAAGATCTATTATAAGTATGCACCTTTCAAGATCTCTTATAACACACATAAGTATAAATGGTCTATTAATGAACTCATGACCATGTGTGTTTAAGAGGAAGAAAGACTGGTTATGGAATTGGGAGAAAGTGCTCATTTGGCAACACAAGAAAAGAATAAGGGCCATGGCAAGCATAAGGGAAAAGGTAAAATACCTCCCCAAGCTGACATTAAGAAATAATTCAAATGCTTCTTTTGTAAACAGAAGGGGCATATAATGAAGGATTGTGTCAAATTTAAGGTCTGGCTCGAGAAGAAAGGTAATCCAATCTCTTGTGTTTATTATGAATCTAATATGACTGATGTACGTCACAACACTTGGTGGATTGATTCTAGATCTACAATCCATATTTTGAATTCCTTGTAGGGTTTTCAAAACTACAGGAAGCCAGTGGGAAGTGAACAAAGCATCTATTCAGGAAACAAGATGTGTTCGCATGTGGAAGCTATTGGGACATATAGACTAGTTCTCAATAGTGGTTTTGTTTTAAATTTGGAAAAGACTTTTTATGTTCATAGTTTTTCTAAAAACCTAATTTCAGTTTCAAGACTTGTACCTTTGGGATACTCTTTTAACTTTTCAGATTCAAACTTCTGTTTATCATTTTAAATATGAAATTGTCGGAAGTGATACTTTGTCTGATGGTCTTTTTCCAATTAATTTACAAGACAATGCCTATTATGATACGATGCATGTTCATGATAAAGCTGGTTTGAAACGATGTGTTGTGAAAGAACATTCATCTATGTTGTGGCACCGGAGATTGTGACATATCTCCATAGAAAGAATTAAGCGATTAGTAAATGATGGAGTACTCGGTACTTTAGATTTTACTGATTGTGATACTTATGTGGACTGCATAAAGGGAAGACAGACCAACAAGACAAAGAAAGGTGCCAAGAGGAGTACAGAAATATTAGAAATCATACATACAGATATTTGTAGTCCGAATATGGACTCATGTAGTCAGAAATACTTCATCTCTTTCATAGATGATTACTCACGTTACATGTATCTCTATTTGATTCATAATAAGTATAAAGCATTAGATGCCTTTAAGGTATTTAAGGCGGAAGTAGAGAAACAATGCGGTAAGCAAATTAAGATCGTGAGATCAGATAGAGGTGGAGAATTCTATGGTAGATACACTGAAGATGGACAAGCACCTGGTCCATTTGCAAGGTTTCTTCAAGAGCATGGGATAGTTGTCCAATATACTATGCTTGGTTCTCCGGACCAAAATGGCGTAGCGGAAAGAAGAAACCAGACCTTATTGGACATGGTGCGAAGTATGCTTAGCAGCTCCAAACTTCCTAAATCCTTGTGGACTGAAGCACTTAAGACGGCAGTGTACATATTAAACCGAGTTCCGACCAAGGCTATCCCAAAGACACCTTTTGAGTTATTTAAAGGTTGTAAACCAAGTTTGCATCATGTGTGCGTTTGAGGATACCCGTCTGAAGTGAGAGTTTACAATCCACAAGAAAAGAAGTTGGACCCAAGGACCATAAGTGGGTATTTCATTGGATATGCCAAAAGGTCTAAGGAATACAGGTTTTATTGCCCATTTCACACCACTAGGATTGTGGAATCAAGAAACGCTAAATTTCTTGAAAATTACTTGATTAGTGGGAGTGATCGATCGAAGGACCTTGATCCTAAGAAAGATCATACAGATACTCAACCTTCCACCTCAAATTTAAGATTGGTTGTTGCTCATAATGCCCCTTTAGTTCAACCGGCTGTTGAACAACCAATCGTTGAAGTTCCACAACCTGCTGATATTGATCTAGTAGATCCAGTTGTTCAGCAATTACCAGAAACTGTTGAACAACCAGTTGAGCAACACGATCCTCAAGAGAATGTTGATGCAACATTGAGAAGATCTTCTAGAATAAAGAAATCAGCTATTCCTAGTGATTATATTGTGTATTTACAAGAGTTTGACTACAATATTGGAGTTGAAAATGATCCCGAAACGTTTTCACAAGCCATGGATAGTGATAAATCCAATTTGTGGTACAATGCCATGAATGAAGAGATGAGTTCAATGACATCTAACAAATTATGAGATTTGGTTGAGTTACCTAATGGTGTGAAGGCCATTGGTTGTAAATGGGTCTTCAAAACTAAGAAGGATTCATTGGGTAATATTGAAAGATATAAAGCTAGACTTGTTGCCAAAGAATTCACTCAAAATGAGGGAATCGATTACACGGAGACTTTTTCTCCTGTATCTAAGAAAGATTCTCTTCGTATTGTTTTGGCATTGGTTGCTCATTTTGATATGGAATTACATCAGATGGATGTGAAAACAGCGTTCTTTAATGGAGAACTAGAGGAGGAGGTTTGTATGAAACAATCTGAAGGATTCTCCTCTAATAAAGGTGAGCATTTGGTGTGCAAGCTTAAGAAATCTATATATGGCTTGAAACAAGCATCCCGCCAATGGTACTTAAGGTTTCATGATGTCATCTCTTCATTTGGTTTTATAGAGAATGTTATGGATCAATTTATATACCATAAGGCCAGTGGGAGAAAATTTTGTTTCCTTGTACTGTATGTGGATGATATACTACTTGCAACCAATGATAAGAGGTTGCTACATGAGGTGAAACAATTCTCTCTAAGAGTTTTGACATGAAGGATATGGGTGAGGCATCTTATGTCATTGGCATTAAGATCCATAGAGATAGACCTCGAGGCATTTTAGGACTATCTCAAGAAACCTATATCAATAAGGTCCTAGAGAGATTTCGGATGAAAGATTG
Organism: Eucalyptus decipiens; assembly: GCA_014182575.1. NCBI lineage: Eukaryota > Viridiplantae > Streptophyta > Magnoliopsida > Myrtales > Myrtaceae > Eucalyptus > Eucalyptus decipiens. The sequence goes on from CM024619.1 coordinate 6,850,812, forward strand.
TTCACCAAGTATAGCACCCATTGTGGAGGGTGACAGGTTCAATTTGAACCAATGCCCGAAGAACGATCTAGAAAGGGAACAAATGTACAACATTCCATATGCTTCTGCTGTTGGAAGCTTGATGTATGCTCAGATTTGCACTCGACCTGACATCGCTTTTGCTGTGGGAATGTTGGGAAGATATTAGAGTAATCCAGGTTTAGACCACTGGAGAGCTGCAAAGAAAGTGATGAGATACATTCAAGGTACCAAAGACTATATGCTTATGTATAGACGGACTGACAACCTGGATATGACATTCCAGATTTTCAGTCTTGTTTTTTATTGAATAAATCGGGCATTTCATTGACGCGTCTATAGGGCTGTTCTTACAACTGATCATTCTAGAGATAACTAGACTATCTGGGGAAACTATTAAGAATTTTAAGGCAAATAGACTTGAGAATTCGACCAGGAATCGGCTGCTCGACCGTGTTCATCTGCTGAGATCATTACGGCACAGACGTAAATTGATTAGAGATCAGATATAGATTGGTTCGACAGAGATGTGTGGCTAATCGTGGGTGACACCACTAAATTGAAAAATTCTCGTCGGCCGACACTAGACTGAATTCTCTATCGTTTTGGTACCCTGTGTCCGTATTTGAATTCTTGAGATTTTTACAACAATCGAGAGTTGCCAATGTGTCGAGTGGGTTCATTGTGACTCGAAGAAAATTAACCACGGGTCATTTGCACTAAAAAGTTCTGAAAACTACCCAGTAGTTGAAGTCACGTTAAAAACGCGTCGAATGGAAATTAACCGTGAATTCGAACCCGATTTCAGAAATCGAAAGTTCTGTGGTGTCACGAGCTATTTTAGGAACATTGATTCAGTCTGAGAAGATTTTTCGGAGATTCTGGGATTTTTACGGAAAATCGATTCGGACATCGCGGAAATTAACGGAAATTCGGATTGGCCGAATTGAGGAGACTTTTGACTTTCAAGCCGAGCTATTTGACGATGGGCACCTGCAAAGATGGTATGGGCTTTTTCTTCGAGGAAATTAGACATCAAATTCGGGGAATTTGTAAAGAAATTGAAGACCAAAGATTGAGTGAAATTCGGATTGGGCATAGGGCTGCACTTTGGCATCAATTTGGTGAAATTATGGATTCAAATTATCCTAGAAAGTATTAAGGGGACATGCAATTAATGGGATGGATAAGTGGCTGATTTTTCTTTCCTCCGTGGCTTCCCCAACACGCCGAAGAGCTGCCCTCCATCTTGGTCGCCGACCTCCGCACGTCTCTTTCCCTCGAACGCCAGTTGCCCCGCTGATCTTTTATTTCAGTTTGTTTCCTCGAAGCTGAGCGGCCACAAAATCCTCTCCCCCCGAACTACAGCCTCGGTCTTCCACCAGCCTGCTTTCATTTTTCTCTCGCAACCCATCCCCAGCATCGACTTCAATCTCTCCTCCACGCTGCCACTTGGCCGCGTCTGCCCATTGCTCGGTCAACAAACGAGCATTTGAAGACCACCGAGTGAAGTCTCCACCGGTTGTTGTAGCTCCTTTCCTCTCCGTAGGCCAGCGAAGCCCCACGCGGATCCAGCAACTTCCACCGGTTTTGCCCCACCATCACTTGTTTTTTTTAGTTCAATCTCCAGCCAGCGAAGCCCAAGCGGTTGACCGAAGCTGCTGCCCGCGTGTCGCCCAGCGAAACAATTGAAACGAGCCGCAGCTGACCGCTGATCTCTCCACGTCCACGCGTCCGAGCTTCCTTCCTATTCGGTCAACTAGCAACCGAACAGCCCCAGCAAACTCCCTCAAGATTGACTTCTCGAGGCCAGCTCGCGATCCCATCTCCACGCGTCTTCGTCTTCAGCTCACGCCTGCGTCAACGAACGGTGGAGCTCTCCTCTTCGTTGACTCCCTCGCGGCCCAGACGAAGCTGCTCCATCTCGCTGCTTCAACGCCACAGTTCCAATTTCACGGGCCCAAGAGCTCCGTGATTCTCAAGCGAGCAGCCCAGCAACAGCCTGTGTCTTCAGCCTGTGATTTCAGTTACAGCAGTCAGCCCAAGCTCAGGCCCACTTGAAGTTCAGCCCATTGGATTTTAAGCCCAGTGAAATTTGTTGGTCCAGCAGCCCATCTCAGCGAAGCCCAACAAATTTAGAGGCCCGCGAAGCCAAGCCCAAGCCCAGAAATTTATGTGGGCTTGCGAGGCTTGTAGGCCCGGCCCGAGTGTCCGCCGACACCGCCGAAAGTTCAGATTTCAGCCGCCATCGCGTCGCCGTTGCGGTGTCCCGGTCCCCGCTTTTAATCAAGTGAGTAATCTCACTAATCCTCGCTTAGTAGACTAATGATGCTTAATGGTTGATTAGATTTAACTTAGTGCAATTAGGTGGTTAGATTAGTTTAGAAAATTAAATTAGTGACTTAATGATGCATGTTAGGTGGTTAGACTTAGTCATTAGCAAGAAGAGACGTACTATTATTTATTGTATGCATCTCGGGAATTTTCCCGACCCGTTTTGGGCTCCAATTAGGCATTACAGGCCTAAATTAGATTTGTAGCTAATTAATAATTAATTTTCAAAATTCATTATTTAATTATTTATTTTTCCTGAAATTCAACCGGGATGGCCGGTGACCAGAATTTCGTGCTGATTGTCGTGGTGCAATCCATTTATTTATTTGAGCTCTACATTGTGTTAAATTGAATTGATTGTGCAATTTGAAGAATTTTCCTAAATTGATTGAGATTGAGTGATTGAGTTGTGGATGGCCGAGTATGATTGTTTAGCGTCAATAATGCTTTGATGGGCTGTTAAGTGGAGACGTTTGTGAGAGTGATTTGAATATACTCTTGGCTAAGATCCATTAGGTATGTTAATATCGTGTGAAAATTGAGTGAGTTGATGAGTATGTGGGGATTCATCCCAAGATTGATCAATGTCGGTATTCAATTATGATGGATTTATGAAATGGGCCTGAGTTGGCCCGTCCGCCCATGCTGGGCCCAAAAGGCCCGGCCCACGGGAATAGGGCCCGTGGATGGGGGAAGGTATAAAAGGGAGGAGAGAGAGAGAGAGCACTGTTGGAAACACAATCAACGTACGTTTCTTTTTCCCGCGCTCTCTTTCTCTCAAAACGCTCACGGCGACGCACAACTCCCTTCAAGGCCAATCGGATCGAATCGATCAGAATTTCTTCCTCTTCTTCGGCGTCGGTGTCTAATCTGTGGCTAACAAGGTACGCTCGAATCCGTGGTGTGCTTTACGATCGGTGATACGTGCAATTCCCGGGCTTCGTCTTCCGCATTCGATTTAGGGGTTCGATTCAGTGTCGAATCCGTTTTTCGGGGATCCGTTATTCCCAACATTGGTATCAGAGCCCTAGTTCACGTTTTCCCGATCAATTTGATGTTTTTTAATTGATTTTTTGCAAAAAACGTTCGGCCGTACGGATTGGGCGTGAAATCCCGACACCCGAGCACTGTACGTCGTTTTTTCTGTGTTTGCGTATGTCGAAATAGAAATCTGAGAGCACTGGGTGAAAGGCGACGTCGAGACGAGTCCGGGAGTGGTCGACCGCCGCCGGCGACGCCGCACGCGCCCACACGTGTGGCGGGAGGCGCTGCGCGTGGGCGCGACGCGCCGGAAGAGCGGCAATGGCCAGCGCGTGCGCCACACGCGCCGGCGACGAACCGGCACGTGCGCGCCGGGCGACGGCGAACGCGGCACGCGCCGGTCCGCGGACCGAGCGCGTCGCGCGTCATCGTGGCGTCATCCAACGGTCGGTAACCGCTCGGATGAGCGTCACCGATGACGTCATCGCCCGACGGCGTTTCGCCGGGCGGTCACCGGCCGCGACCCGACCCTACCGGCGACCCGACCCGACTCGCGGACGCGAGCGCACGCGCCCGGCACGTGCCGGATGACGTCGCGTGACGTCATCCCACGCACGCGTGAGCACGTGCGGTCGGTCCGCACGACCGGCCCGACCGGCCCGACCGGTCCGACCGGTCCGACCGGCTCGACCGGTCCGCCCGGTCCGACGACCCGCCCGCCCGTTGACCCGACCCGTTGACCCGTTGACCGACGACCGTTGACCGTTGACTTTGACCGTTGACCAGAAAAAAAAAAAAAAAAAAAAAAAAAAAGGCATTTGGCTCTTTTTCATGTATGCCTATGTGGTTTATATGTAATCCTTTTTTTTTAATTTTTTTTTATTCTGCATTTGTTGCATGAATTTTTTTTTGAAAATTATGTATTGTCCCGTATGTGCATTATGGATTATAAATGATCCATTTTTAGTTCTGCATTTGTTGCAGGAACTATGATGCGTTATGCACGGATACCTGCAATCCCGAGAACGGACGAGGGAAATGCAAGACTTAAATGGCTGATGAAAGATTTAGCTGATTATCGGTGGCATGACGGTGATTTAGTATCACATATGATCAAGGTCAATCAGATGATACAGGAAATCATCTGGAATGGTTATCTTATGCCGGATTTTGAGAAGGTGCCGGCTTTGATGAACACTCTTCCACCAGAATGGCAAGTAGTGTTAGGTCGGCTATGGGAGGTCAACGTGGTCCCGGGTTATAGTGAGCTAGTGGAAGCTTTTGTAAGAGAGTACTATAGGATTGAGTTGGCCAAAACTTCAACCCTTAGAATGAGCGCCACATGGCGTAGGGTGAATGCGCCTTGGTGGTGACATGAATGCTCTCCAAAAGTTTTTCCATAGTTGGCAAATGTGCCTTCAGTTTTCTCAGATGTTTTGACTGATAGATTAGAAGGGACATTCCCTAATTATTTCCTTTGATTAATAATGTAATGTTTACTACCGATTGTTGTTGATGTAGCAACCGATATATTAGTTGTATCATATGAAAGCATTGTTATTTTATTTGATGTTAAGATTTTATTTGCTTTCTCGTTATTGCTTTGGTTCTTTGTGGGTAATTAGTTTGTTGGTAGTAATAGAAGTTTTTGTAACTTCATAGAATTGATTTTGCATATGACAATCATATTAATGATAGTTTTAAGTTAGGATTTTTGGAGGATGATTGGAAACGTAGTGACCTTTTGATTCTGAAACCTTACTTGAAATTATTTATTAATATGATGGGTCTATGCAAATAGGGATGCATAAATGATAGGCATTAATTATTCGTGCATGTATGTCGATGTGTTGGTGATGGTTTCAAAGCAACTAAGAACGTGATTGCTGATATGAACGGCAACAATTGTAAAATATTGAATATGAAGATTCAATATGTGCTGAAATAGCTAGAAGCACTAGAAGCTCTTGACCATATTATGGAAGATCTTAAGGATGCCGTGCGCCACCTTGAGCTAGTAGAAGACCGCCATCGACATTTGAGTCGATAATAGATATTAGCAATGCTTTGGTTCTAGCTCGAAAGGGCTTTGTGCTCTAAGCGCAAGCGTATTGATTCGTTCAATATGTGCACATGCAAAGGATCAAGTCCTTATTGCAAGAAATCAAGAGTTAACCAACACAAGAGAGGAAAACGTCCTCAAGTGAAGAAAATGTCAAGGGTGATGTGTTACAATTGTGACAAGAGAGGTCACTATGCTCGCGATTGTCGTGAGCTAAAGAAGGTATACACCTCTTGAACATTTGAGAACTTTGCTTATGTGCCAAGTTCTGTATTATTGGCTGAATCCAATCCTTTGTGGACTGTAGATTCAAATACGACAGACCATGTAATGAAGGATAGAGGATCCTTCGTGAAATTCCGACGATACCAACTGGAACTATGTGGATCTATGTGGGAAATAATTTCAAAGTTGAAGTTAAAGGGATTGGCACCTGCCAATTGAATATGCGTGGTGGACGCACCTTGTTCCCACATGATGTTCTATAAGCTCCGGAGATTCGTCGAAATTTAATGTCTGTTTTAATGTTGGTTAAGCTTGGTTTTAGTGTGAACTTCCGTAATAGAGATGTAGATTTGTATTTGGATACAAACTACTATTGTTATGGTCACTTTCTAGATGGTTTCATTGTACTATATGTTGACTATAGTGATGTCAATATTTATTATTCCCTTGTTTCATGTCTTCTACTTAATATGATAATGATGTGAATGGTGGCATGCTAGACTTGGTCATATGTGCCAACAACATATGAAAAGACTAGCTAAAGAGGGCTTGTTGGGCAACATTGAAAAAGTCGATTTGCCAATATGTGAGCATTGCCTAGTAGGGAAAATGGCAAGGAAACCATTTGAAAAGGTAAAAGAGCTGAATTTCCTCTGCATTTAATCTAATCTGATGTCTGTGGTTCAATGAATGTGAGAGAAAGGCAAGGGGCTGTTTATTTCATCACTTTTGTAGATGATTCTACTCGATTCGGATATGTCTATTTGATTTCTCATAAATCTGAATCATAAGTTGTTTCAAAAGGTTTATGACCTTGGTAGAAAATCAATTAGACAAGAAGATAAAAGCATTGAGATCCGATCGAGGTCGAGAATATTTATCTGATGAGTTCAGAAAATTATGTGATGAAAAAGGAATAGAAAGACAGTTGTCTATTTCGTATACTCCTCAACAAAATGGTGTTGCGGAGAGAAGAAACAGAACCCTACTGGAAATGGTTAGGTCCATAATGGCGCATGCTAACTTACCTATCACCTTTTGGAGTGATGCGTTGTTAGCTGCAGCCTATACTTAACCGGATGCCTTCTAAATCGATTGCTTCCACTCCATATAAGTTATGGACAGGGTAGAAAACCGGACTTAAGTTTTCTTGAGTCATGGGGTTGTGCTGCCTATACACATGAGTCCTCTCACAAATTTGGGAAATTGGGTTCCAAAGGAAATAAGAGTATTTTCATGAGATACTCCGAACACTCGAAAGGGTATGTGTTCGTATGTGAGCAGGAAAGTGGGAGTTTAACTGAATTTGAATCACATGATGTCACATTCTTAGTGAATGAATTTCCTAAGATGGGCGAAATAAGGGAAGATTATTCCCTATTTGAAACCTTGGATCAAGATAATGATGTCAGTAGAGTTCATCCAAGTGGGAGTAATATGAGAAGTGATGAATTGAATTCAACTTATTCTCAATTGCAACCACATGACGAGACGACATCATCATTATCTAATCTAGTGGGAGCATAATGGGTAATGATGTGCTAAGTGTACAATCTCCCATATGGCGAACAAGTTGCCAAAGTATTCCCCGTCAACGTTTTGACATTGAAGGGGAAACTTTTGTGGTTGCTCCACGAGATGAGGATGAGCCAAGAAATATTAATGAGGCTCTAGATTGCCCTAGTAAGGAAAAATGGATTTATGCAATGAAAGAGGAAATGGAGTCAATGAAGTCAAACCATATTTAGGAACCGGTTGATCTTCCAAAAGGACGCAAAGCTATTGGGAACAAGTAGGTTCTCAAAATAAAGCAAAAAAAGCTGATGGCTCGATAGAAAGGCATAAGGCTCGCCTTGTTGCGAAGGGTATAATCAACGGAAGGAATTGATTATGAAGATACGTTTTCTCCGTAGTAAGATTTGCCTCGATTCGCATAGTTCGGCAATAGTGGTAAGTATAGATCTTGAGTTACATCAAATGGATGTAAAGACTGCTTTCCTCAATGGAGAATTAGAGGAAGAAATATATATGGAACAACTTGCTGGTTTCAAAGTGAAAGGCCAAGAAGAAAATGTATGTCGACTTTGGGGGTCGATATATGGCCTTAAGCAGTCGTCGAGACAATGGTATATACGTTTTCATAATGCCATACTGGCATATGATTTTACAATAATAGATGAGGATTATTGTGTATATATCAAAAGATCCAAGGATCAATTTGTGATCATATCATTATATGTTGATGATATACTAATTGTCGAAGTAATATGGAGTTATGTTAATCTTTGTGAAGAATTGGTTATCTTCCAACTTTGATATAATTGACATGGGTGATGTTGCATACATTCTTGGAGTTAAGATTTCAAGATTGCAAACCCAAATATACTCCTATTGCAAAAGGTGAAGGATTGAGCCATAGACTGTGTCCAAGGACTCTATAAGAGAATGAACAAATGAAATATGTTCCTTATGCTAGTCTTTGTTGAAAGCTTGATGTACGCTATGATGTGTACAAGACCCGACATATGTTTTGCAGTTGGAATGGTGAGTAGATACCAATCCAATCCAGGTCTAGCACATTGGAAAACCGTTAAAAGAATACCGAGGTATCTAAGGGGGACTGCTGATTATATGCTGAGTTATTAAGAAAATGATCTACAACTCTAAGGCTATTCTGATTTTGATTGAGGAGGAGATTTAAATGAAAGGAAATCTACCTCTGGGTTTGTTTTCTTACCGAATAATGGCACCATATGTTGGAGCAGTAAGAAACAAAAGTGTATAGCCTTGTCCACGATGTAAGTTGAGTTCGTGGCATTGTCAGCAGCAGTATAAGAAGGTGTTTGGCTTAAGAGATTATTGGATCATTTAGGTGTTATTGGAAGTGCTGCGATTCATTGTTGGTTAACCTGTGATAGCCAAGCAGCAAAAGTGTACACCAAATATCCAAAATATCATGGCAAGACCAAACGTATAGATACCAAGTATAATCTTGTCAAAGATATGATTGCACGAAAAGATGTGAACTTAGAGTACATACTACGCATAGAATGGTAGCAGATCCTATGACAAAGCCAATACCTAGAGATGTGTTTTGTGGCCATATGAAATCTCTAGAGTTGCGTAGAGGGTGATGTACTGAATATTGTAATTTCCCTAAGTGTTCACAATTTGATGAATTTGTGTTTTCGTCATTAATGCCTATGAATCTTTGTTTGATCTTTATGCATCTTAATGCTCGGTGCATTGCTTTAAGTTAAGAAGTATGTCGGACAGATATAAGATTAGCCCACTCACACGGGTAATCGCCTCTCATTTCTTGTGTGATAAATAGAGATGAGACTGTTTTTAAGCTTATTATCTAGGTGATAATTGAGAGCTCAAGCTTAAAACACGTATGTCGCCTTAACTGAGTGTTAAGATGAGGACATAATTCTTACGATGTCCGAAAGTAAAATACCCCACATATTTTACTTTATCTGTCTATGATGCCAGATGTGAGTTCTGATGAATTTTTGTGAATGAGTAGATAGGTGAACTCAAGTTAGACATTGGGTATGTCTAAACTATCATCTGTACGGTATTGAAAGGTGTAGACATACGCTCCATGGGAAAGGAGTTAATACCGTAATACGTATTTCATACTACGTATGCATGAGACGACCAATAAGAGTGGCAAAAGTTTGATCTCAACTTTTTATGCGTGTGAGACTCTTGAGGAAAAGAGTTCCTCAATTTTTAGTCCCCTTATGACTCTTACTTATTCTCAAGATTTCTATTTAGTGTTTGCTATCTTAGGATGTTGCCAATGGTCATGTGTTTGATTCGATCTAATGGGGCATTTCTAGAAAAGCGAGCTGGACTGAAATTGAGAGTTTGAAGGGAAGAGGAAGATCGATTTTGGAGAATCACATTGTAGTTTTGTATTCACCGGTTAACCAATTATGATTGTCTTTGGGATAATCATAGTTGTGAATACAATATATATCATTGTTTAAAAGAGATCAAGAGAGATATTAATGTGATCGATCGATCTAGGGTACTGCATACTAAATCTACTCGGAGTGTGACGCCCATTATGAGCTGCTATATATTCCTAACAGATGTATAGCAACGAGCTCTCAAAGTATCTTTGGTCACACGGATTATTCACCGGTATGAATGTTGAAGAGAGGAAAAGAGGATTACATTCGGCCCACCATGTTAAGTGAGAGTCTATGATGGATTTTCTCTAATGAGGATGAGTAGGGCCTGTCCGCCCATGTTGGTTTTGTACCACCATGTGCGAGTGGGAGATGATGGATTTATGAAATGGGCCTGAGTTGGCCCGTCCGCCCATGCTGGGCCCAAAAGGCCCGGCCCACGGGAATAGGGCCCGTGGATGGGGGAAGGTATAAAAGGGAGGAGAGAGAGAGAGAAGGCACCTGTTGGAAACACAATCAACGTACGTTTCTTTTTCCCGCGCTCTCTTTCTCTCAAAACGCTCACGGCGACGCACAACTCCCTTCAAGGCCAATCGGATCGAATCGATCAGAATTTCTTCCTCTTCTTCGGCGTCGGTGTCTAATCTGTGGCTAACAAGGTACGCTCGAATCCGTGGTGTGCTTTACGATCGGTGATACGTGCAATTCCCGGGCTTCGTCTTCCGCATTCGATTTAGGGGTTCGATTCAGTGTCGAATCCGTTTTTCGGGGATCCGTTATTCCCAACAAATTAGAATTTGACTATGAGGGGTTGTGAGTTGAACCTCGGAAGCCGCCGAAGTATGGCTATGCTAGTTGGGCCGAGATTTGCCACCGAATTTGGAGTCGGTCGCAAGCGAAGATTCATCGATTCAACATTAATGTAAATGAGAGACTCCTTCATTTGTTTTGACACCTTTGATCGACGGAGACATATGGAAAGTCAAGGGAATTCGTGGAAGATTGAAAAATCATGAGATTCGACTTGGATTAAGCTATCAAAGCCCTCGAATTATGCTCAAGAAAACAAAGAATCATAGCATTTTCACGTTTTGATATTGCAATAAGAAATTGTACAACATTTATTGAAACAAATACAATTCATCTACATTTTTTGATCTAGAATTTGATTTGTATGAAAACATACGTAAAGATATGTTTACGAGTATTGTTGACACCTAAATTTTGGTGACCCGTTTAGTCATTTATTGCATTAAAAATTAGGGATTAATTTTATCCCTGAAAAAATAGTTAATTGCATAGCATATAGATTTAGGTGCATTTATTTTTAATTTACATTTTTTTGGATTTTATTTGATCGGTGGTGGATGGATTCGAATTAGTGGTTCTAAGCTTTAATTTGGCAAGCCGGACTAAGCCCATGAAGCAAGTAAATTGGCCCGAGCCCGTTTTCGTATAATGACAAAAATTACCTAAATGGATATTTGAAATGATATTACGGTGGATTTTTGAAATTTAAGAAAATCGGGTTGCAATCTTATCTTTAGGTGATAAAATCAGGAGATGTGGAAAATAAAAAAATGTGATATTGCGTGCGAAAAAGAAATCTTCGTGGATGTTGATTTGAAAAGGAAATTAAAACCCTAATCTTCAGCCTATAAAAAGGTTTTTCGCCTAGGGTTTCAGGGGGCCACACCTATTGACACATACGACCACGCAATTGAGAAGACACGGCTGCAGAAAACATAGAGAGGGTGAGGAGCGTTCAGCCAATCATCACATGTCGAGCCTCTCGTGGTTGTGACCTTGCTGACCTTGCCACTGAGCTTCACATCGACTGTCGCTGTTCGCCGTCACGAGACGGTAATCCATTGCCGCGCCTACCTCCCGACAACAAGGTGGCCTTGCCACGATATCTCCAGAAGGCTACGAGATCTACATCGGCTCGTTGCTTCCTTCCTGTTGAGCCTACGTCATTGTCGCTGCTCCTCATGTGGCCAGGGCTACCAATTCCACGGCAATCATCAAGGAGTCCAAGTGTTCGATAATTGCTCCAGCATCTTTTGGTCAACATCTTGCAGTCAAAAAAAGAAGAGTAACAAGCGTCCATAAGCAAAGGGAGAAGAAGACAAAGGAGGAGTCTTTGCTTCGTCCAATAGGAGGGGGGGGCTTTCTCTCTCTTCCCTGGTCAACACCAACCACACAATAATCCAGAGAGAGAATAGAGGCTAGAGCGAGGTATTTTCTTCGCAGTCTCGGCTTCACGACTCCTCCCACTGCGACGCTGTGCTCCTGCTAGCTACGGCGCTTCCCGTATTGGACCGAGTGAACGAGCCACAGTCCTGATCTTCACCACCACCAACCGTGATCTACTCCAGCTACTTGTGAACAGCAGTCCAAGAGTCCCTCAGTTGGCCTTCTCAACATCGACGCCGATCCTTGCCTCGTTTCACTGAGTTGTTGTTTATTGCTGAACTGTTGCAATTCCGGCGAGTTCATCGGGATTAATATCCTAGACGATTCCTTGTGTTCTCGCTCTCTTTTGCAGGTTTACCAGTGCTTTTGTCCACGACCAGCAACAAAACCATGGCGTCCCACGAATTCAAAAAGGGGACAAAGTTGAGAAAAACCACGGCTGTAAAAGATTGATGAGCTTGAAGAAAGTAATCTGTTTTGGTAGAAAAGGAGATCGTGAAGATGTTTACTCACTATCATATTCAACACAAGGACCCAGGAACATGCTTCCTTCGAAATAGTGGATTTTGCCTCCACGTTCAATAACCTAGGCGGAGCTCCTGCACTTGTCCGAAGCCCTGATGCTGCCATTCCCGCTCGTGTCCGAACCGAGTTGATTTTACGAACTTTCTATTCTTGCAGGTTCATCGGTCGTGAGCCCGTCATCGTCCGTCTTGACGCAAACTGTTATCCATGAATCCTTCACGCTAGTCCCATTGCGGAAACTAATCATCCGCCCATGGCTGCCCGTCTCCGCATCTAGCCGAACACAACCTCGCACCGCCGTCACCCATTGAGCGGATTCCGTTCCATTCAAATTTGGTAGTATTATTTGCGGAATCAGGTAATTATCTTATCTAAATTTGATTTGGATATTTTATTGCCTAATGCGTGCTTTTCAATATCTTACATGCATATTTGAATTATGAACATATTTGTTGCTCAATTTGCAACCGCGAATCATTCCATGTATTAGGCTTTAAATGAAATAAGTAACCACGTGGGAGTAAAATTGATATCTTTCTTTAAGGCTTAAGATCAATTTATCGATTTTATTAGCGAAATAATCGAGTTGGACTAGATATCGTTTTCAAATTCGAGCGATGGATAGTATCTTTGGTGATTGCGAATGATTTGGTGTTTTATCATTTAATTGCTTTATTTATCCCGAAAACACAAAAAGATTGCATATTTCATTTTAAGTTTAGATTGATTTAGATGAACTGCATCTTAGGTTAGAGACTGTTAAGTTAAGATAATATTTTGGTTTAAATTATGATTTAGCCTGACCTAATCCTTAATATAAGTTGGATAGAATCTTAATCTAGCTAGATAATTTTCATATTTTCCTAATTTCGAATTTGATTAAAAAAATACAAAAAAATGCCTTAGGATAAGTTAATTCCATAGATTGCACATTTATTAAGAAAACACAAAAAAAAAAAAAAATTGTCATTACATGTCATATATAATTAAATTCAAGAAATGCATGTCATTTAGTGATTGTTGCTAGGTCCATTTAATTAGAAATTACCTGTCATTAGAATTAGGTCATATTGCATTGCATATAGATTAGATTCTCATTAATTAAGTGAAAAAAAAAAGAAATTACGTGTTAATTAGAAATCATATATAGGACTGTTGAAGTGGATTCTGATCTAACAACGCAGATGCTTTCATTGCTTCAAGGTAAGTCCCGCAATTTATTCATTGCATTCTTGGGTGTTAAATTGGTGGATTGCGCACTTGCATGATCACCTCACATGTTAGGAAATGAATCAAAATTAATTCAGGCTGCTTGAAAAGCATTTTTTTTTCAAAATTAAAAGAAAAGGTACCGAAAGGGCGTTAGAGAAATCTAGCGTAACCAAGTCCCCGAACTCACAAATCTCTGGTTCGTAGGAGTAAAGTAAACCTCCTGTTACTTTACTTGGGTTTCTAATCGACCCACCGAAAATAAATTAGTGACGACTCCTAATTGAAATATCATTTGCATGTTAAGAACTTGAACTTAAGTCGCAAATTGGTATGGTCTTGGGAGAGCCCGAGTTAAATTTAGGCTTACCAATCCATTAGCCAAAACCTAGGTGGTTCACACCGAAAAAATTTGGTCGCGACAAGTATTCACCTGTGCAAAGCGCGAGCCATCCAATAAATATATGGTTAAAGTTAAAATTGAGATAATGCTTGCTTATGTGCTTGTGTATGACATATGACTTTGCATTTGTGATTGCCATTTGGCAAGACATGTGGCGTAGAGACGAAGATGAGATGAGCAAAGATTTGGATGATGAAAGTTTTATGGTGGGATTGAACCTCAAAGTTTTGGTTCTTGATGCGAACTCAGATTGGTGATGGAAGTGGGTGAAGCAAAAGGTTTCTTTTTATCTAAAAATTCTTAAACCTATTATATTTTTGTCAATTTAGTCTTAACTCTTTTAATTGTTTCAATTTATAAATATTTTCATGTTTTACCAATTGAGTCCATTCGGTAAATTTTTATTGGAAATCACTAACATGAACGTTAATCATCTTACTTCACATGGCCAACCATCATATGGGCAATTTTTAATAATATTTTAATACTTTTTTGAATTATTATTATTATTATTATTATTATTATTATTATTATTATTATTATTATTATTATTATTATTATTATTATTATTATCTCTTTTTTTTTCTTCTTTTTCTTTCTTTACTTATTTTTTCTCTTTTCTCTTCTTTTCTTTTTTTTTTTTAAAAAAAAATTTCCCTTTTCCCTTCACCGGCCATCATCAAGCTTGGTTGATGCCCAATGGATCCTAGCCTCAAGCGAGGCCAGGTGACCTCTGCCGGCCATTGATGAGGCTTAGTGATGGCTAGCCGAGGGAAAAAGGAAAAAGTAAAGAAGGAAAAGAGATGAAAAGAAAAAAAAGGAAAAAAAAATTATTAAAAATTCGAACAAATTATTAAAATATTATTAAAAATTTATTCACGTCATTGCTAGACATGCCACATAGGACGACTGGCATCCACATCAAAATTATCCTAATGGACTCAATTGATTAAACTTGAAAATGTTAAGAACTTAATTGACACAATAAAAATATTTAGGACTGAATTAGTAAAACTGCAATAGATTTAGGACTTTTTTGGACAATTTTCCCTTTAAAGTAGCAAAAATTCTAATTTGCATCTTTGATCTCGAATTTTGTATTTTTCTTTTTGGACTTTAGAGAGAAGTTTATATTATTGTTGTTGTTGTTGTTGTTGTTGTTGTTATGTTCTTTTCAATAAATTTGGGTCCACTCTTTGGGATCACGATATGAAGAAAAGGGTTGATTTCTTCCTGTTGGACCAATGGAAAAACTTTAGTGGAAAAAATTGCCATGGAAAATAAGAAGGGAAAATTTAATAGAAATTGAGAGTAAAAAGCATGGGAAGCAGCTTAGATTTCTTCTAGTCCTAGTCTCGTGTTTAAATTTTGGGGCCCTGTCAATAAATAATCATCCTCATATATCGTGATTTTGTTTAATTGTTAGTGAAATCGACGATCTTATAATTGATAATTTCCTTAAACGTGCAAGAGTTCCCATATTTTCTAAATATCACTCATCCGTCGAAATTTATTCTTAATCTAACGGTTATGGTTGGGCGGGACTGCTGCGGTGCTTTTCCATACCAGACCATGGAATTTCCCTGGAAAAGTACATCGAACTTTTCTCGCATGTACTTAACTTTTATCAAATATATATTGTAAGTGACAAGCTAAAAAATTTCGTCCTTTTATCTCTGGCCAGGTAAGAATCCAAGCATCTGGTGAATTGATAAAGATGGAAAAGGCAAAGAATTTGGATAGCGTCAAACTGTTCTTATCCTTGCCCTTCTCAACTCCAAATGGTACAGGTTCAGAATCAAGCAACCTACAAAAAGCAAGAGAACGAAGCAACTGCATCTTGGAAACGAAGAACAAAAACTGTTAATATAAATAATCTTCATTGATTACCTCTAAAACCATCATTCAATCAACATTTGAAACTTCGGATCGACTTGAAAATCTCCAACTTTGAAAATGACTTCTTTCAAGATATACAAAGAAGCTGACCTCGGTATGTTCCCTCAAATACAACCCCATATAGTTCATGTATTGCATGAGTTTCTATCTTATTTGTGGTAAAAGAATGTCAATGTACATGGAAATTTTCAATTGCTACAAGAATTAGTTGGAGGCTCGGATATAATTTGCATTGGGGCTTGAAGCAACGATTAGAACTTGCTGGTTGATTGGCTTTTCCTAGTTTTGGTCGATGCAGTAATGGCGGAGGAGATTAGAGATGTTGCACCGGCGCATTATGAGCTCAGGATTGAGTCTTTCTCTTCGTTCGCGAAGAACTACAAGGAGAAGTATGAATCAAACGAGTTCGAAGCAGGAGGCTATAAATGGTTCATTTCTCTTTCTCTCTAGTCTCCCCCTCACACTCTCACATTCAGAGGCATTAAAAGAACTGCATACTGCGGTTCAACATCGCTGGCCAAAAAATCGGTCAATCAACTTTTGGAGAGATTGTTCCTTATACGGAATCCTATGGCCATGCTCTAAATTTGAGCCTTTCTTCCAGAAGATGTTTTAAATACTTTACAAACATTAAATTTCTGTTAATGCCTAAGAATCTAATGTTTGAACCCTCTGTAGTTTTGTAAATTCATATAGAATAAGGTAATCTTTTTTATGATCAAGAGATTGTTGTGAAAATTAATGTTGATTCAGCAGCAATCAGAAGCTGTAGAACCTCACAAATTCTAAGAATAATCACTGTCAATTCACAACAGGAAATTTTTCATGTACGTTTTGTGCTCGAATTCACGAAAGCATCTCGATTCTGTAGGAAACTGATCCTCTATCCCAATGGAGACAAGAGCCGAAATGGTGAAGATCACATCTCCATATATCTGGCGGTTTCTGGGACGAGTCCTTTCCAACCTGGTGGGGCGATTCACTCGACCATCAGGTTTTCTTTGTATGATCAAATCTGCGATAGATATTTAACTAAACAAGGTAAAAAGCTCAGTAATGACAGCAAAAGGTAAGATATTGTCACCTTATGAACACTAATATTGAATCGACAAATCTTTGCTCATGAATTTAAAGGGAGAGTCACGAGGTTTCACGCATCAAAAGTCGAATGGGGAGTTCCGAGATACCTGCCGTTGAAAATTTTCGCAGACCAATCAAATGGGTACCTTGTGGACGACACCTGTGTCTTCGGTGTGGAGGTTTTTGTCATCAAGAGTTCAGGAGTTGGCGAATGTGTGACGACGCAAAAGGATTGCACATCGTTCACTGAAGATTATGAGATATCGCGTTTCGCAGACTTGGGGGATAATTATCTACATACTGAAGCATTCACTATTGGAGTCCATGAATGGTAGCTACTATTTGTAATCTTATTTTCAATGATAAACGGTTGTTTTTTTCATTATTTATTGTTCGTCCTATCTATTTATTAGTCTTTTCAGTCTTTTCACAGGAAGGTGCGCATATGCCCGAGGGGTGATTTGGATAACAGGGGCAAAAACCTTTCGATATTTCTCGTTTTAGTTGATCCGGACAAATTGGCTTCTGGTCAGAAAGTGATAGTGAGATTCAGCATTCGGTTGAAAGACAAAAACGGCATTGTACTCCATCAACCGGAAGGTAAGTGTTTATCCTCGTTAGTGGATGAACGCTCCACTTCAAGGCCATTGTAAACAGAAAGTCCAGAGTAATTCCAATTTCAATGTTAATTAAATTGCACCTGTTAGTGAGGACCGAGTTTGATTTGTTCATGTAGCTCTATTGTTAGAAACTGCTGAAATCTCCCACATTTTCCAATTATAATTTTCTGATCTCTTGCTTGTCTCTGCTAATTTGCAGCTTGTACTAAATGGTTCGACAACGGGTGACGGATTCACTTAAGTTTGACATTGAAGTCGCCGTGCTCAGCATAGTTAGCAAATTGCCATGATAGCAAATATATGTACAGGATGTGTTCATAAACAGACAATCAGCGACAGTTCTTTCCTCAAGACAATAATACATGGATTGGATGTGTTTGTATACACATGCCGACAGACCGATCATGCATTTATGTAGAAATGAAAAAATAATTTAATGAGTAAAAAACAAAGACTCAATTCAGTCTTGGTTTGATTTGCGCAGCCCACAAGAGCCCGATTCACATTGAAGTGTCCACCGCCGAGCCCGATTCACATAGCCCGGTGTTGATTTGTTCCAACACTGCCAAGCCCGTCGAATTTAAAATCAATTTAAGCTTCAGCCTGAACTCAATTTGGTCCATGGCCCAAGCCCGTGAGAGAAACTGATCATCAAAGCGCAAATGATAATCATTATCTTCTTAGGTTCTATTTTTGGCCAGAAATAGATTTTTCTATTTTTATTTCTTGGACGAGTTTCTAAGTAGAGTTGCTTGTTTCATAACAACACAAAGTTTATGTTCCCGGAACAAAAATTTATCTGATAGGACTTAAAATTTCTAGGCTACGGGTGATGGCTTGCGAAGGTAGCAGCCATCAAGAGCTACTTGGCAAAGGACAGCGATTGGCAGCATACATAATGAGAAGAGTTTTTATTTTTGTTCCAAACATATTTTTGAGCTAAAAATTTGTCTCGAAAGTAAAAAAAATAAAATCACATTACCAAAAGGATTTCCGTTCCAAATTTATTCCAGAAACAGAGAAATAAAATAGTCATTATTCGCCACCCATGTGTTTATGAAAATGCTTGAATGAAATTTCATAAGCAACTAAGATGCATCTTCCTGAGCTTGAACCTACTTAAATCACCATGTACGTGTTGATTTAATCAATTTCTATTGTGGTTTATACGATGGCCAAAACCTCCCAATGCTATCCTGCCTCGTTTCATGCGCGCAGTTAGTTTTCGACCCTAAGTCACTTCATTTACTTCTCTGCCGTGTATGGATCAATGTATAAAGTATGCGTCTCTGTCATTGAGTAATGTTGTGTTTTATGCTATGTGCGTATTTGCGGTGATTGGGGATGTCGCCGCCGAGAAAAATTGGAGAACTGGAGTTCTTGGTTACTGGAAAAATCCATGGAAAGCAGAGTGGACATGCTGCCTGTATGTCGATGGGTTGAAGATAATGAAAGTGATGGCTGGCTGTGAATGGTCCAAATAGAATGGGTGCAGCTTTGATTAGATTTTGCCTGGATGTCGTTCAATGCTTTCATGGAGGCATTCAGTGAAGGGGAAAGCATAAGAGAGGCTAGAGGGTGGAGAAGGCTCGTGGATTCTGGGAAAGGAGGACCCCGGAAGAAGAAAAATAGACAAATGAAAAAAAAAATACGAAAAAAATTAACTACGTAAAAAAGTAATGATGAAAGATATGAAAATGCAAGCCTCAATTAGGTAGTTAGGTCTTAGGATTAGATTTAGTTGAGTTTCACTCGGTTGGTGTTCATATAGTTTAGGAAGTATTATTTAAAATCTATCCTACACATCCAAGATTATCTAGAAAAATCTATATTAATCTAATGTACAATTTTTATTTTATTTTTTTTGTATTTTTCATTTAAGGAATAATCAAATGAAGAAAAATCTATATTAATCTAATGTACAATTTTTATTTTATTTTTTTTGTATTTTTCATTTAAGGAATAATCAAATGAAGATAAGATTCATTGCAAAATATCTAATTATATTTAAATTGACTCAAATTTGGTCGCAAATAAAACCGAAAATCATTATCCTATGGCTCAAGGATAGGATTGGCTGTTTTTCTGTGTGGTCGAGAATCGTATCTTGAGAAAGAGATTAGATTGTCGGCCATGGGCACATTGTTGAATTAGAAAAATTTCCTAATTTGGATGATTACCTAAAAATCCCAAAGATATGCACATCAGATCACAATCACTCAGATTAGGAATAAACTCTGGGAAATCAATTCAGATATGATAATTACCTAATTCGGTAATAATGTTGCCAAATTTAAACATAGCGGAAGACGGATCACGAAGTGGTGGCTGGCGGTGTGGTGATAGACGGTGGCCCAAGTTGCTCGGTGTGGCCGTGAGTGAAGACCGCTCGTGATGGTGGAAGTGCTCGGTTCACGGCCGTCGATGGACTCGGTATGGTGCTCATGGTGGGGCAGCGAGTCAGCAACTCAGGATGACTCGCTGCTGGGTGATCGATGGAGAACTTGTGTCGGTGGTCGACAATTTGCAAAAACAGGAAAATAACGATGATCGACAGGCAGCCGTGGCTGGATGGTGGAGCAGCAAGGTCTGCAAGGCTGTCGCGGCTTCGCCGGGGGCTGAACTGGAGGAGTAGGGTGGCAACAGGGGCGACTCAGATGCTGCTCGGCTGGTCGTGCGGCAAGGTGGTCATCAACAGCAACGTCACCAGAGCAAGGATGTATTGCGGTGCGGAAGAATACAGGGCAAAAGCTCATCGTCGCCGCTACAGGGCTACTCAGATCAGGGCAGCGACATCGTTGACGTTGGAGCTGTTTTCACGGCATCTAGCAAGGATGGGCGATGATGGAGGAATCTGTGAGGAAGTAGTTGCGTCGATCGTCGCAGGACGGGGCAGGGATAGTAGCATTGTCATCTCGGATTACTGGAGGGCGCGACTGGGAGTAGGGTTTGGCCGGGGACCAGGTGCGTCCGAGAGCAGGGCTCGGTCAAGGACCCGGCGTGGCTGGGAGTAGGGCTCGGCCAAGGGCTTCTCCTTCTCACTCTCTCTTCTTCTTTTTTCCAAGTGTTTCTATGTGCTCTTAATTTCTGAATTGCCGACCTAGAATTATGAGACTTCTATGTGTTTGTGTAGTATTAACCTAGGTCTAATTCTGATTATTCGAGAATGTAATGGACTCTAAAAACCTAAGGCCTAATTCTAATTAAACTCTAATGGGCTGAATTAATCTTGAGTAAAGCTCAACAAGTGTCCTTCCCCTCTTTGTTCTATAAATTTCAGCCAACCCTTAGTTTGCATGGGCTTGGCCGAATTTCATTCTTTATGGGCTCAATTAAGGCTTCTTTCAAGTAATGGTCTTCAATATCAAATCCTTTCACTAATTCCAGCTCTTGTGGGCTAAAATTAATTCAATTCAAGCTTAAAACCTCTCTAGGCTTTGTGGATTTCGGCCACTACTCCTCCTTGGGCTGGCCGACTTTCCTTATTTTACGGGCTCAATCAGATAATTAAGATCTGCTCCATCCATCGCCAGTCCAATTAAATGCAATGAATTTATCTAAATGATGAATGCTCCTAAAATTTTATGCAAATTGATTAAAAATTATTTTTGTTTAGGGACCAAGGTGAGTTCCTAATTTTCTGTGCAATTAATTCCTAAATGATTAATAAGAAAATTATTTTCTTTAAATGACAATATTCATTGCTACATTTGCAAATATGCAATTCAAGTAGGGAGGGCTTTTATATGACCGACAAAGAAAAAGCATTAGACACTAAGGGGCTGTATGGCAAGTTGTCAAATAGTGTTTGTTTATGCTCTTTTGTTCCCGGGAGTAAATTTGGAATAGAAATGTATTTGGTAAAAATTTTGTTCATGGGAACAAATTTCTATTTTTTTGTTCTCAGAAGTAGATTTGGAACATAATCGAGAAGTAAAAAAAAAAATTAATTCTTTGTTTCCGTGAACAATTCTATAATCAAGCACCTAATTATCTCTTTTCTTTTCTTTTTTTCTTTGTTCTTCTTCCCTCTTTCTTTTTCTTCAACTGCCGTCGTTGTTGTCATCGCTGCCATTCACCTTCCGTTGTCGGTGGCCCGGTTCGGCGAGCTCGTCGAAGGCTTGCCAAGCTAGGGGCGAGGTCCGATCATCGGAGGCATTCCACGACCTCGCCCGGCCTCCCTAGACACCCGGTGGCTCGACCTCGCCCGGGGCACCTCGCACCGCAAGGTCAATGTCACCCGGCCAAGGTGAGGCCGACCTCTCGGTGGTCCAACAAGGTTAAGCCTCGCCAGCGGTTGGGAGAGCTCGGCCTCGCCAGATCTGGGTGAGGCTGCTTGCCTAGTTGCTAACGAGGCTCGGTTGAGAGGCACAGCCTCGTCGAGAGTTGGCAACACTCTGGTGAGATTGTCGACCCTCGTCTCGCCAATCATCAATCATCCCAAATCTGGCGACCGGCCACCTTGAAGAAGAAGAAGGGGAGAAAGAAAGGAAAAAAGAAAAAAGAAAATAAAACTATCTAAAAATTAAAAACAGAAGATTTGATTTCTTTCTATTCTAAAATATATACTTGTTATATATAGAATATATATTTAATTTTTTATTTTTGTTTTAATTTATTATTTAGTATTTATATTTATTACATATTTTAGGTATATTAGTATAGTTTATAGTATAGTTTATTATTTACTATTTAATAAAAAAAATTGATTAGTTAATATTTTTATTACTTAGTATTAATATAATTAATCATTAGAATTTCTATGATTTGATAGAATTTTAGAATGGAATAGAATTCTAAATTCAAATTCTTTTGAAATTGAAAATATAATAAAATATAATATGATTTTTCCACTTATAAGAAGACAACTATATTGGTGAGTGGTTCTTGAGAATTCAATATTAAATTTACACTCATCTAAAAAGGTAATTGAAAAAGAATTGGAATATAAATTTTATGCGGTTACCAAACGCATTTCTGTTCTTTTTTTTTTTAATTCCGGAATTATAAATTTTGTGTAGTTACCAAACGCGTTCTTTTACTTAGAAATTGTTTTTGGGAGCAAAATTAAAAAGAATCATTTCTGATTAGAAATTGTTCTCAAAAACTGAATGATTACCAAACGCACCTTAAGTTTGTAAACAAGATTTCAGTTCTCATCCTAAAGAGTTTGAACAGGTTCAACTTCTTAACGATAAGAGTACAATAACATGTTTTAAGCCATCAGGTTGTGTGGTGATGTTATTTCCGAGATCCAAGTGCTCTATTTGATGCCTAAATTTCTGTGAGATGGATCGGAAGAATTATGCTTATTCAATTGGGAACTTCCGTCTTTTCTTATCTCTTGACTAAATTTTTTGCTTGTGCTTTCTGTAGTTTCTATATAGGTGCACTGAATACATAATTTATTCACCATTGTGCTCTAGCCCAATCATCCCGTTTTGATTAACCAAATGGGACCTTATGGTGTGACCAATGCGGCTCTATGTTCTTTTCAAAGGATGACCCATATATGTTTTAGCTAAATGTGACGGAAACGGTAGTATAAAAGTAAGCAATGTCCAACTAGGGGTGTTAATAAATCAGTTCGGTTCGAGTTTTCTGAAAATCTAAATAAAATCAAATGGAATGGAGACTCAAACCAATTCTGTTCAGTTTTTCGGTTTTTGTATTTTCTTTTTAACCTTTATCCACTGTGGCGCACGGGATATTGGGAAAACCAAATAGGGTTTTCCTTCGTCCCCAATTCACAGAGCCAAACAGCAAATCACAAAATTCCTCAGTACCATCCGCCACCGCGGCTAACTACGGAGCCCCCTCTCTCGGCCACCAGTAGCATTACTCTCGACTGCCCACTGCACAGGACCTCGGCGTGTCGTTGTTGGTAGAGTCATCTCCTTCGATTTGGTGGAGACGCCTCCAGATCAGATCTGGAGACTTGAAGGTACTGTGGGAGCGATCTCTAGTGCAAATCGGTCCACTTGCAGTTTCCAGCTTCCTCGGCATCTCCCTTCTGGATCTCGTAACATTGAGAACTCAACCTTGCTTCGAATTTCACATCTTCCACCACGGAAACGTGATCAATGCCCTTACCTGGCTCACTTTCGATATTGCAAACGTCGTCGCCAGCCACGGCCATTAGCACAGGCTTGGCGGCGACGAAGGAGAAAAGGACAGCGAGAATGGACATTGCGAACGGCTCGTGAACCCACCCCACGGTCGTAACACGGGGGAAGAAGAGATGGAGTAGAAAAAGGAAAGTCAACTGAAGCAATGAGGACAGAAAAGTTGGTCCTGGGGCAACATGTGGGGACCACTCAAGATCTCTATCATTATAAACCGAACTTACTTTGAATCGGTCTGGGTAACTGAATTAAATCAAACTGAACCGATCAAAAAAAGGTTTGTTTTTCGGCTACCCGAACCAAAAACCAAACCCAAAAACTTGTAATTTTCAGTTCAAGTTTCAATTTGGTTTTTGACACTCTTTAAGCGATGTCACAATTACAAAATTTTCAAAATGGTTCTTGATTTTTAAATGTAAAATGTTGAAAAATACATTAGGGCACTTGTTAAGCCTTATTAAAAAATTTCAATTCGAAATAATCACGTTTGGTAACGCTTCCGTTCCAGGAATAATTTCTAATCAGAAATGATTCTTTTTTATTCTGATCCCGAAAATAATTTCTAAGCATTTTAAGCCATTTGATAACTGTCTAAAATTTCAATTCTCGGAATAGAATTGCGTTTGGCATTGTCTTCAAAAATTTTACTTCAAATCATTTTCTTTTAATTTTAAATAATTTTATTACTTTTTTTCCTTTTTTTTTCTTCTTTTCTTTTTTTCCTTTCTTTATCTTCTTCTTCTTCTTCAAGTTGCTAGTTGTCAACCTTGAGATGACCGGCGACTAGCTAGACGAGGGCCAAGGACCTCACCGAAGCATCGCCGGTTGCTAGGCAAGCTCGACTGAGCCCCATCGACAGCCAGGGGAGGCCCGCCTCACCACCGGCGAGCTTCCGACAAGCTTGCTGGACCGGTCACCGGCAACCGGCAGCTATGGGCAATGGACGGCGGTGGTGGTGGTGGAGGGCGGTAGTTGAAAAATAAGAAAGAGGGAAGAAGAACAAGAAGAAAGAAGAGAAAATAGAAAAAAAAAAAAAAAGGTTGGCTTGATTCTGAAATTGTTCTTGGGAACAAAGAATCAATTTTTTTTACTTCTCGATTCTACTCCAAATCTATTCCCGAGAACAAATTTGTTTATGGGAACAAAAAATTTACCAAACGGATTTCTATTCCAAATTTACTCTCGGGAATAAAAGAACATAAATTTTCACTGTTTGGTAAATTCGCCAAACAAGCCCTAAGTGACCATGTTAGAATTATAATCCTCTAGTTATCTTAGGACACATTCATGGAGAAGTTTAAAGGTAACTTTTGCAATAATTACCAAAAAAGTTATAAACTTATGACATTTATGTTAATTTACTTATAAGCCTTTTAATTTGGCTGATTAAGTCTTAAAAGTTTTGGCGATTTGCCAATATAATCATTTCGATAACTAACATAGATACCCGTTATCTTATATGGTCCAATTGGCGTACATGTAAACATTTTTTTTACAATTTTTTGATTTTTTTTTTTTTTTAACTTTCCTTGTCTTTATTATTTCTTTTATTTTCTTTCTTTTTAATTTGTTTCCTTACTTTGCTTTTTTTTGGCTAGTTTCATGTGAGGGCCGCCCTTGCCTAGGCTCGCTTGTGGGCAACCAAGGGCGACCATTGCCTCCTATTAGCAAGCCCCTCCTTGTGGTCAACTCTAGGGAAAAAAAAATTGAAAAAATTGTCCATGCGATGGCCAATCGCGCCATGTTGAACAGTTGGCATTTATGGTAGCAATTTCTAGTTAGATTTAACAGCTTGAATTATATTGGCAAATTTTCAAGAGGTTTATGATTCAAGTGGCCAAATTGAAAGATTTGGGATTAAATTAATATAAATGGAATAGGTTGAAGACTTTTTTATGATAATTTTCTCAGTAACTTCTTTAGAAAATATTACATAAACTTCCTAAAGAGAAGTGATTAATCTAGAATACTGCCCCACTTCTCTAAGAAAGCTAACCAATCCATGGCACAGAAAAAGACCCATGATGGCCCCCTAGTTCTTTCCCCCACAATCTAAATGTATTTTCAAGGAAACATGAATGAAGAAGACAATTCCGTGCTAATTAGTAGTTCTCTCCATATCTCTAGTTAAAGTTAGAGCTAATAAACTACTTGCTCCTATGGAGCTTAACTTTACCTTTGTGATTATCACGTGGCAAGACATATTTCATGATTGTTTCACATGGTTCATATTCGACCAATTAGCATTAGTCTAGCATTTTCAACTTCAAACTTCTATCATTTATTAAATTTAAACTTAAACAGTGAATTAGAAGAAAGTATTTTCATATTCCACCAATGAAATACACAAGATAAAATAATTTCAATCAAATTTCTATTATCCTTCTCCAACATTCATGTTTTTCGACTACTCTCCTTGCTTTTAAATTTGAAGGAAAAAATAGGGACAGGTAAAATATCTTTATATATATCCTATCATTTGAATTTGAGATAAGAGTAAAAATAAAAGTATTTCTTATTACATGAGTATAATTTAATTTGAAGAATAGTTTTTGTTATTTACGGCAATCCATGCATTATTTATTGATTCAATTAAAAAATAAATCAATGCAATTAGAAGGATAACTTCTATTATTATTTGACTAGAGATCTCGGAATGGGTGGTTCTCTCTACTGCGACTATTCCGGTTCCTTGTTTTTGCCATCAACAATTCTTAAGAGTGGAACACAATTGTCTCATCAAGCGTGCCAAAAAGATGTTCGCCAGGGATTATCTTCTCGACAAAATCTTTCAGTTTTATTATTTGTAATGGATCTCATGTCGCTTCGGAAAGGAAGCAACAGATCTAACCTACGGCAAAAGTAAAGTACAAGGAAATGGGAGATGCAAAATGCGATTGAATGTAAAAGTACAGTAGCATGAAAGATAACAATTGAAAAGCAAACTAATAAATTGTCGATTTGGCACAAGGGTCCCTTACAACCATGCGTATTCGGCTATTCATAGTGCTTTTCCATGGGTAATTGCCTCTTAGCGGTTACCATTTCGATATCTACAACATTCAGGAAGTCTCGGTTTCTGGTTAGTAACTGCCCTGCCTTGCCAATATTCCTGCTCATACCGACTCCTGCAACCGCTCCCGTTCTTACTTCTTCAGTTTCAATAAGGCCCTTTTGCATTATTTGAAACCATTACTCGCTGACTGTTAGTGTTCCGGCCCACTTTGTTTTAATCTCCGTGTATTGGCCAGGATTTTCCCTTTACAACTCCTGAAGCCCAATGAGCTAATTTTGGTTCCAACGATATGTCACTTAATATTGACTAAACTTAAACATTACATTTAAAAGAAAAAAATGCAATTTAGTTGAGACAAGCATCTTCACATTTCATTTAGTTTTAATTACTTTCCTTTTCTTTTGAAAATTTCATTATTTTAAATGTAGCCTATATCATTTGAAGCAAATTTGTTTAGGAGAAAACGAAAATGCGATTAATTCTGTCCAAAATCCACTTAGTTCGAACTAGATTGCACATTTGTTTAATCCAAGACCATAGATGGAAAATGAAAAAGTAGCCAATTAGGTTCGAGTATGAGGATCTCTTATTGCACATTTATATAATCCAAAATCATAGATGGAAAATGAAAAACTAGCCAATTAGGTTCAAGTATGAGGATCTCTTCCTCTCTATAAATGGGAGACTCCTCCATTTGTTTTGACACCTTTGATCGACGAAGACAAATGGAAAGTCAAGGGAATTCTAGGAGGATTGAAAATTCTTGAGGTTGGACTTGAATTAAGCCATCAATGCCCTCGAATTGTGCTACAGAGAAGAAAGAATCATAGAATTGTCATGGTTCGATATTGCAATTAGAAATTGTACAACATTCATTGAAACGAATACATTTCATCTACATTTTCTGATCTAGAATTTAATATGTGCAAGCACATATGTAAAGATGTGTTTACAAGTATATGCCTGTGCAAAACGAGAGCCATCCAATAAATATACAAAGTTAGAACTGAGATAATGTTCGCTTATGTGCTCACATATGACATTTCACTTTGCGTTTGTGATTGCCATGTGGCACAGATGAAAGATGAGGTGAGCAGAGATTTGGATGATGAAGCTTTTATGGTTGGATTGAACCTCAAAGTTTTGGTTTTTATACGAATATGGATTGGTGATGGAAGTGGGCCAAGCGAAAGGTTTCCTTGTTTTTGAAGTATCAAGAACTTTGATTTGGATTTTCGATCTCAAATTTCATATTTTCTTTTTCTTTTTATTATTATTTTGGGCTTAGAGAGAAGTTTCTTTTATTATCATTATTACAAGTAGTGTTATTATTATTATTATTATTAAATTTGGATCCCCTTTTGCAAATCACAGTACAAATAAAAGGGTTGATTGCTCTTTAGGTTGGACCGATGAAAAACTTTAATGGAAATAAATTGCCTGGAAAATAAGAAGATAAATTTTAATAGTCTTAAATTTCTTTTTCTATGAGATTGAATTTTGAGGCCTTGTCAATGAATATCATCCTCGTGTAGCGTGAATTCTTTTTAATTGATAGTGAAACGTGCATGAGTTCCCCATCTTTTCTAATAATCACTTGTCCGTCGAAATTAAATCTCTCTTAATCTAACTGGTAAGATTGAATGGGACTGCTGCTGTGCCTCTCTTTATTGGATGATAGGATTTTCTTGAATAAGTATATCGAACTTTACTCGTATGTACTCACCTTTTTATCAAATATATATTGAAAGTCACAAGCTAAAACCCTAAGTTTCGTCGTTCTATGTTTCTCTGGCCAGGCAAGAATCCAAGAATCTAATGAATTGATAAAGATGGAAAAAGCAAAGAATTTGGATAAATTCGAACCGTTCTTCCCTTTGCCCTTCTGAACTCTCCAATGGTACAGTTTCAGAATAAAGCAAACTGCAAAAAGCATGAGAATGAAGCAACTGCACCTTAGAAACAACAAACGAAAGCCGCCATGATAAATAATCTTCATTGATTACCTCTAACAACCATCATTCAATCAACCCTCGAGACTTTGGATCGAGTTGCAAATCTCCAATATTAAGAATGACTTCTTTCGAGATATACAGAGAAGCCGACCCAGGTACGTCCCCTCAACTATAACCCCATATAGTTCCGGTGTTGCAAGAGTTTCTCTTTCATTTGTGGTAAAAAGAACATCTGTGTACATAGATATTTTCAATTGCTACATGAATAACTTTGGAGTCTTGGATATACTTTACACTCGGGCTTGAAGTAACTATAAGAGCTCGTCGGTTGATTGGTTTTTTCTGGTTTTGGTCAATGCAGTAACGACGAAGGAGATTAGAGATGTTGCACCAACGCATTATGTGCTCAAGATTGAGTCTTTCTCTTTGTTCGCGAAGAACAACAAGGAGAAGTATGAATCGAATGAGGTTTGAAGCAGGAGGTAATAAATGGTTCATTTCTCTTTTCTCTAGTCTCCACCTCACACTTTCACATTCAGAGGCATCAAAAGAACTACATACAGTGGTTCCACATTGCTAGCAAAAAACATCGATCAATCAATTTTTGAAGATATTGTTCCTCATACAGAATCCTACGGCTATGCTCTAAATTTGAACCTTTCTTCGAGAATATGGTTTAAATACTTTACAGACAGATAATTTCTGTTACTGCTCAAGAGTCTGATGTTCAAACCCTTTATAATCTTGTATATTTGTTGACACCTAAATTTTTGGCGATTTGTTTAAGGGTTTCTTAATTGCATTGAAAAAATTGGGGATTGATTTCTAACCCCTCAACAAAAAAATTTTCATTAAAATTGCATCACACATAGACCTTAGGAGAATTTGTGTCACTAGTCTTATAATCAATCAAAAAATTTTATAAAAAAAAATTAGTACAAGAAAATTTCGAAATTAAAAAAGAAAAAAGAAAAGAAAAGGGGCAGCTGGGCTAGGTTTAGACAAACCCTAGGCTGACCCCTTCCTCCCTTTCTTTTTTCTTTTCCCTCGCGCGGCCCACCAGCTCGGCCCATCCACCTTTTCCCTTCAGCCCAACCCGCGCACGAACCGGTCGTCTCCCTCCTGCTGTCCTTCGCACGACGACCTGCAGAGAACAGAAAAATGGAGCAACGATCGGGAGCAGGGGATCGGGATTGCAGGCGACCAGCATGATCTGCGGGTCGGAGGGGGCAGTTCGGCCGGCAAGCTGGCAGCCGCAGAGGCCATGCGCGCTTGCTGGTCGGGTATAAAACCGGAGAAGGCAACAGCACAGAAGGGGGGGGAGGAGGAAAAGGGAGAACACAGAGGGGAAATCGAGAGGAAAGGGAGGAGAATAGGCCGGGTAAGGAGTCGAGGAGTCTCGGATGTCCAGCTGTCGCCGATGAACTGCCGGCCGCCACTGTAATCTTCAGAACCCAGCAGCACAAGGAGCGTCGAGACCGAGAAACCGCCAAGCCGAGAGCAAGCGAGAGAGGAACACCGAAGGGAGGAGAGACCGAACCCGAAGCAGGAGCTCGCGGAAGCAATTCGTCGGCACCGGAGGTCCGTTCGCCCGCCGTCGTTCGCCGTAGCCCATCGCTGGACGAGGTAGGTCTCTTGAATCCCGTAGCCTCATTTTTGGAAAACGCTGGGCCAGAGTTCACGGCCTACCGGCTCGCGCAAGCTCCGGCCCTCGTCGCCTTTGTTGTTTGCTCCCGTGTTCCTTATGCGTTATACGCCAAGACCCCTGAAGCGTATTCGGCGTTCGGTTTAGCCGAAATCCTTCGAACTCGTTAGTGCGCACCATGTGTTCGACAAAATTCCTCAAAGAAAACCGAGGAGT
Source organism: Eucalyptus decipiens (assembly GCA_014182575.1). Lineage (NCBI taxonomy): Eukaryota > Viridiplantae > Streptophyta > Magnoliopsida > Myrtales > Myrtaceae > Eucalyptus > Eucalyptus decipiens. The sequence continues at coordinate 6,881,244 of CM024619.1, forward strand.
AGCTCGCGTTTTGATACCGGACCCATTCATTTTCCCCCATGCTTGCTGAATCCTTGTTGCTTTGCCCCGATTTGTTGTATTTTCGGACAATTTGCGCGAGATTTGGCATGTATTTGAGTCGACGACTCATTCCGTCGGAAATAGAGTAGTCGTCGTCGGAATAGGTAGCCGGCGAGGACCGGCGCCGGTCGAAAGGATGACCGGTGGGCGGCAGTGGTCCGGCGACCTTCCTTAGGGTAGTCAACACTCGCGGCATAGGCGGCGTCAGTCCGGCGAGGGAGCGGCAGGTGCCTCGGCGAGCTGCGGCTGCGGAAGAAGAGGCCCCGAAGAAGACGATCGAAAAGGGGTAAAAAAAAAAAAAAAATGAAAAAGAGAAAAGAAAGCACAAAAAGATTTAAAAAAAATAAAAAAAAAAAAAAGAGATGGGTTTTGTGTTGGGCCTTTTTTTATTAGTTCGTGGGCTGATTAGGTTGGGCCAAAAACAGTTATTAGAAAATGGACCCTCAGATGAGCTGAAGTAAAAAATCAAGATGGGTTTGGGCTGATTTAGGATTTGGACTTGTGGGCTTCTTTTTTTTCTTTAGTTTTTTCTTTTTGAAGCGGGCCGACCAGCCCGCCTACCAGCTGGACCGAACCCGAATCCACAGACCTGGCCGAACCGGGTCGGGTCAAACTGGACCCGACCCGGTTCGCCCCTTTTTTTTTTTTTAAATAAAAATTATTTCTTTTAAATTAAAATTTAAAATTTAAAATTTTCTTTTAAAAATCGAAAATTCTTTTAAAAAATCGAAAATTAAAAAAAATCAAAAATTAAAAATTTATTTTCTTTAAAAACTTTAAAATTTTAAAAAATTTTAAAAAAATTTAATTAAAAAAATTAAAGAATTTCGAAAAATTCAAAAATGATAGAGTTTGGTTAGGAATTGCTAGGTGTTATCGTTTTAAGTGTACTTATGCATTTATTTTGATTACATCGCATGTTTAGACTGTTTATATTGTTATGTTTAATGGTATGTTTGTAGTCATATGGTATGTTTAATAGTACGTGTTTAGATTGCACCCGTATGATCACTTTGATAAGTTTTGTGGATGAGTAAAATTAATCCAAATTGCCTGACAAAAAAAAAGAAGAAAATCATTTTGTTAAAATGAACAAGATTAGGTACCGAGAGGGCATTAATTGACCAATTATTGTAATCAAGTCCCCGATCCTAGATTCTCTGGTTGCGTAGGAAGTGAGGTACACTCCCATGCCTCACTTGGTTTCTAGCTGACCCCAATAGGCTAGTGGCGACTCCTTTTTGTAAAAATTTATAGAAAATATCCTAATGTCACGCGGGGTATGGGCTTGGGAGAGCCTACGCCTAATCATGGGCTTTAGGCCCGTCCTTGAGGCAATACCCCTAAACCTGTTCCCTCCCCCCGAGGGTAGGTCGCGACAATATTCATACAAGGTAAGGTATTCTTTTTATGATGAAGAGATTGTTGTGAAAATAAATGTTGATTAAGCAATCAGAAGTTGTAGCATTTCGCAAGTTCTAAGAATAATGATTGCGAATTCATAATCAGGAACTTTTCGTGTACGTTCCAGGCTCGAATTCACAAAAGCATCTTGATTTTGCAGGAAATTGATCCTGTATCCCAATGGAGACGAGCCGAAATGGTGAAGATCACATCTCCATATATCTGGCGGTTTCTGGGACCAGTGCTTTCCAATCTGGTGGGGCGATTCACGTGGCCGTTAGCTTCTCTTTATACGATCAAGTCCGCGATAGATATTTAACTGAACAAGGTAAAAAGCTCGGTAATGACAGCAAAAGGTAAGATATTCGTCTCCTTCTAGACATTAACGTCGAATCGACGAATCTTCGCTTGTGAATTGAAGGGAGAGTTACGAGGCTTCACGCGTTGAAAGCCCAATGGGGAGTTCCGAGATACATACCATTAAAAATTTTCACCGATCCCTCAAATGGGTACCTGGTGGACGACACCTGTGTCTTCGGTGTGGAGGTTTTCGTCATCAAGAGCTCGGGAGTCGGCGAACGTGTGAGGATGTTGGAGGAGAGCACACCGTATGCTTATGAATGGAAGATATCGAGGCTCTCAAGCTCGGAGGATAATTATCGATCCTCTGATGTGTTCACTGTTGGAGTCCATGAATGGTAGCTCCTATTTACGAACTTTCCTTTCAATGTAAACTTCTGTTTTTATTGATTTATCGTTTGTCCTATCTATTTATCACTGTTTTCAATCTCTATTACAGGATGGTGTGTATGCGCCCGCGTGGTGAACCGGATCACAGGGGCAAAAACCTTTCAATGTTTCTCTGGTTATATAATACGGAAGAATTGGCTTCTGATGAGAAAGTGAACGTGAGGTTCGTCATTCGGTTAAAAACCCAAAACAATGTCGTACTCCGTCAGCCGGAAGGTGAGTGTTTATCCTCATAAGTGGATGAGCCACTTCGAGGCCATCGTATGCACAAAGTCTAGAGTAATGCCAAAGTACAGCGCTAATTAAATTGCACCTGTTAGGCTGTTAGTAAGGATCAAATTCGATTTGTCCATGTAGTACGTACGATTAGAAACCACTGAATTCTCTTATATTTCCCAACTATAATCTTCTGCCCTCTTGCTTTGTCTTTGCAACTTTGCAGTTCTTACTACATGGTTCAGTCGCTCCATCTCAATCTGCGGTTGGCCGTCTTTCATGCCACTGAAAATGGTTCGTGAAAGCGTGAAGGATGATCCATGTGTCATTGAGGCTGAAGTCATGGTGGTTGGCACATCTACCAAATTGCCATGATGGCAAATATATGAACTGAATGTATTCATAAGTAGACAATCACCGGCAATTGTTTCCTCACAACAATAATATATGGATTAGATATATTTGTTGATACCTACATTTTAGAGGACAGACAGATCGAGTGTACATTTAGAAATGAAAAAAAATAAATAATGAGTAAAAAGAACAAAGGCTCAATTCGGTCTTGGTCCGATTTGTGCAGCCCACAAGAGGAGCCTTGAGCCCAAATTGCGGCCCAGATCCACCAAATCCATCAATTTCTACTCATTGAAGTGTCCATCGCGCGGCCCAATTCACGTAGCCCGGTTTTGATTTGTTCCAACACTGCCCAGGCCCATCGAATATATGAAATCAATTTAAGCTTCAGCCGAAACTCAATTTGGTCCAGGGCCCAGGCCCGTGAGAGAAACCGATGACCGAGTGTTCGTGAAAATGCTTGAACGAAATTGCATTACACAACTAAAAAGCATCTTCCTGAACCTGAACCTACTTAATCCATGATTAAATGTTGATTGCATCCATTTCTATCTTTGATCTCGGTGGTTTAGACTATGGCCGAAACCTTCAAATGCTATTCCTCTCTTGTTTTTATCTGATATTACGTGTACATTTAGTTTTCGATCTTGACTGACTTTGTTACCTTCTCCGCCGTATATATATCGATGTATAAAGCCTGAATCTCTGTCATAGAGTAATGTTGTCTAACCGAATAGTTTTCGACTATTTTTTTCTATATTTTAATTTGTGAATGTTGTTTGCATCTAAAAAATAATAATAATAATAAATAAAAACCGAGAAGAGTAGTTACCTAGAGGATCACTCAACATACATGTTTCTTGTGTACTATGCTACATGCTTCTTTGTGGTGATCGGGGAGCTCTCCGGCGAGAAAAATTGGAGAACTAGAGTTCTCAGGTCACTAAAAAAATCCATGGAAAGCAGAGTGCACATGCTGTCTATGTGTTGATGGGTTGAAGATAACGAAAGTGACGGCTCTCTGTGAATCGCCCAAATAAAATGGTGCAGCTTTGATTAGATTCTACTTGGATTCCGGGCAAGGGCTCGCGGGCCCTCGCTTTTGTTGGCAAGGGCGTCACAGCCCTCGTCCCAAGCGGCGAGGGGTGCAACGCTCTCGCCCAGGGCCAACGAGGGTCAGCCGGCTACCCTTGCCAGCCCTCTCTTCAAAACCCTAAAAAAAAAAAAGAAAAAAAGAAGAAATTCAAAAAAATTATTAAAATATCAGCAAAATATTATTAAAAAAGTGCTGTTTACGTTAGCAATTTCCGGTCAAATTGACAAGATCGACTCAATTGGAAAAAAAAATGCAAAGGTTTAAGACTTAATTGGCAAAACTAAAAATGTTTAGGATTAAATTGGCAAAAACGTAATAGGTTTAGGGATTTTTGGACAATTTTCCCATCTTTAATCTATGATGAGGATAAAAATATGTTCAGAACAACAAAAAAAGAAATAAAAAATAATTATAAGTTGTTGTAGGGTCCATAAAAAATCAAATAATAAAAAATTTATGGACTACATTGAAAAAATTAAAAATTCAAGGACTACATTACATATTAAACTAAAGTTCAGGAACTTCATTAAACAAATTAAAAATTCAGGAACAAATTATATATTAGGCCAAAGTTCATGAATGTTTGTTTCATTATCCCCAATTTTACCTATAAGGAAATTGAATAGAAACAAATCAGAAAAAATTTCTAAATAATCGACTTGCGGGTGCTCTATTTGACGTGTTATCTCCTTACTTCTATGTAGAAGCACACAATATAAGAAAATCGAAGGGAAACCTGGGACAATTAAGAATCACCACGATGAATGATTTTGGGTCGAGTTTCACTTTGGAAGCACCACCTCCCACAACAACCGTACATTGGGCCCGTTTGGTTCGGCTTTTGGGGAATGTCTTTGGCCAAATGCAAATATCTTTAGGATAAAGGGGTTTTCGGGAATGCTCGGCCGTTTGGCAAATTACGCATTGAAAAGTTGCTTGTGCGAAAATGCCGTTTGGCAAAATTTATTCCAAATGGGCTTTTGCTTTTAATTTTCTTTTTTAAAAAATCTGAAAATCAAATCCGGCAACCGGCGATGCCGGACGGCCAGATCTGGCCGTTCGGTCGCCTGAGGTCGCGACCTTAGGCAACGCTGTCGCCGCGACCTTAGGCGCTTGGAGGCGCAGAGGCCAGATCTGGCGGCCTGAGATCACGCGGACCCAAGCGGCGCGACCTCAGGCGCCTGAGGTCGTAGAGGCCAGATCTGGCTACCGGACAGCCAGATCTGGCCTCTGGACCGCCAGATCTAGCAGCCTGAGGTCGTGCGGACCTCAGGCGACCTCAGGCGACGCCGACCTCATGCGGCATCGCCTGAGGTCCGCGCCGCCTGGGTCGCGCTTCGCGGCACCCCCAGACGGTGGTCACCGGCGACATGGGACCCTCAGGCAGCAGCGGCGATGGCTGCCGGAGAAGCTCGGTGGCCGGAAAGAAGAAGAAGAAGACGACGGGAAAGAAAAATGATGAACGGTAGGAGTGGCATTTCCTAAATGCCGAATGCCCAATGCTGCCCCTCCCCAGCATTGAGCATTGAGCATTCCAAATGCTCATACTTGGGCAAAGGAGCTTCCAAAAAATTTGCTAAACACTAAAATTGTGGGATATGCATGGAAGATGTTCCGTCGATCTCAATCTTCAAGACCACGGAGCGGTGCGATCACTCCTTCTGCAGTCGCTGCATGTCCTCATACATTGCCGCAAAGATCAAGGACGGAGCGGCGAATGTGCGATGTCCCAAGTCGGATTGCAAGGCGATGCTAGATCCCGTTACCTGCGAACAGCTTGTCTCGAGCGTAGGGTTCGCCCGACGGTCCGAGCTCCTCTGAGAATCGGCCGTTCTAGGGTTCGCGAGGTGTTACTACCCGAACTTGAGTTGCAGAGAGATGATTATAAACGAGTGCGAAGAGGATGGTTTTTTTTTTTTTTTTTTTTGGGGGGTGGTGGTGTTCAAGTGTCCCAGTTGCAATGGGAGTGGTTGGTTTCGTGACGAGGATATTCATCTTCTGGAACGTCTTGCGGAGAGGCAGCGGTGGAAGCGGTGTCCTCAATGCCACGTTCACGTGGAGTGCAGTGGAGGTCGCAAGAAAATGGGGTGCAGGTAAACTCCTCTGATTAACTTAGGTTTGATGATTCCTTAAATAGTTAATTCTACCAATGTTTCTCCCCCCCGTCGCATCTCTTGCTTCGACTTGAATAAATAACAAGGCTTCTTATTCCCTCGAGTCCTAACGTGCTCTTTTAGGTTTAGGATAATTTAAATAATCAGTGGAATTTTGATCAACCGCACATTCATTCATCCCTATATATATATATATGCATGCGAGAATATGTAAAGGGCCACGTAAAATCTGGCTACTCAGCTAATTTATTTTAGATCCCAGTGCTACAAAACGAATTAAAAAGGACCCTCGTTTCGGCTTTTATGCAGATGCGGGCGAAAGAGAGGCCCCTCCTCTTCCTGTGCCTGCAGAAAAGAAGTCTGGGAGTACAGTGGCATCACGCTGGGCTTGGCCATACTATTTCTCTCAGTTCTGCTTGGGTCATTTCTTTATCTGATATATATCATTTCGCTGGGCTGAGAAAATATTAAGTTCTAAGATATCTTTTCTTGGAGGGCCGAACTAGACCATCCATTGTTGTTGATATTTGGTTTTGGAGTTACATTTTGATTATTCAAATTACTAACAGTTGTCAGATTCTATGATGTTCATTTGATGACAATTGACAAGCTAAGAATGGGTATTTTGAGGATTGTAGCTCCATTTTGGAGACCAAAAAAAGGAACTTCTCTCGGTTTTTATTCTCTATCTCAGTGGAGCCGATCATAAATGAAGAAGGTTGTGCGTCTATGTATCCGGCTGTGACCATTCCTTTGAAGGTCGGCTCGGATGTGAATGCAATTGTTAGGTTCTTTGTGTTTGATCGAATCTACGACATGTACTTGGCAAAACAAGGTAACCATCTCCAGATATCTGAGGAAAATGCTCAATGCAACTTTGGTTGGAACTTTTAAAAAATTTACATTTATGCTAAAAAGGGGGCACTTGGAGGTTTCGCACGATGAGTCTAATTGGGTATTCCAAGATTTGTGCCCCTAGAAAATTTTTAAGGATCAACCAAACGGGTACCTTGTTATTGACACTTGCATTTTTGGAGTGGAGGTTTTCGTCATCATGAACTTCGGCATAGATTAATGTCTAACACTAAGGGTACATTCTCACGGACACATTAATGGAAGATAGCAAATTTCTCAAGTTTGGTAGAACAATCCTGCTAGTCTAAAATATTTTTTGCTAGAGATTAGATATCATAACTTAAATTTCTTAAATCTGTAAGTTTTTGTAGGAATGATATCTTTGGCATTTGCTTATAGATTTGTTTCATACAAGACCAAGATATTCTAAAATCAAAAGACGTGGTGCCACATTTAATAGATGGATAACATTGCAACGAATTTCAAAAAACCAAAAAGAAGAAAAAGAAGAAGGCAACGGATTGAATTGATGATCGAGCCAAAGGTTACAACAAGTGGGGTGGTTCGATCATCAAATAAATGGAGACTTATAAGACACTTCCAATGACTTCACGCGAAGAATAAATGTTGGGTCGTGGGGCCTCTTGTCTGCACTCGACTTTTGCTAAAATATGTGATTTGAATTCCTTAAAAATGACACTATACTATTTGTCCTTCAAATTGGATTTTGCCTCGTTAAATATTTAATAAACTATAAATAAGTCATATTATGGGCAAACTGCCTTATCAAAAAAAGAAATAAAATATTCTGAATTATACATGCCATAGATAAACAAAATATTGCTTTTTCATTGGACTTTTGACGTTTTATTCCTAAAACAAATCTACATGATTTCTTTGTAATCATCCATCATATATGGTCCCCCTAAGGAAAAAATTATGAATATGTCCGATCCCCAATTTTGAATCAGTAAAATTGCAAAACTTGATAAGGCTTCATTATAAAATGTCATCTGTTTGACTAAAAGTACCAATTTAAAATTTTTTTTTGGGATAATCACTCAAAATTCCTTGTAAAGTTTGAACTTTAACAATGTTTCACGATAGACCGTTAAAAAGTAAAAATTATCTCTCTTAGCTTTGACAATTTTAGGTTGTGGCACTTTTGAGAACACTTCTATAACAAGATTAATATAATTTTAAGAGGGAGGGGCGGACACACTGTTAATGGAGCTAAAACAATGCAACAAAATTATTTTGTTAAGAAAAACGAGGTAATTCATTTTTAGTAATGCTTAGGGCATTCATGATAAAATTTTTAGTTTTTTATTTTTCTGTTGTTTCTATGTTCTTCATAATAGGTTTGGAATAGAAATCCATTTGATAACGTAATTTTTTTTTTCTATTTCTGGAACAGATTTTTATTCTAGAAATATATTTGAAGAATTTAACTTTTAATTTCTGTTACAGAAATTTTATTATTTACACCCTTAATAATTATGTAAATAAAATAAAAAATCAGCTAATGCAATTAAAGTTGGAGTTCACGAGGCGGTTTCAAAATTTAAGAAAGATTGTGCAATCATGCCTAAAATCGAGGAAAGAATCCGTAACTTTTCAAAAAGTCAGGATTACGATCCAATGGGAAGGTGGCAAATTTGGGAGATTTTGAGCGCTCAACTTTCTTGATGATTTTCTCGGAACGAAGCGACTGAATGTTGGGAAACCCTAAAAAAGCAGTCTTTTTTCTTCCATATCTCTCACTCCACCAAAGACCTTCGGAGCCATCAAGCATCATCTTTGCTGTAGCAACAAGAAGAATCACACAATGTCAAAGAGAAAGAAAGAAGCAACGGATTCACATGCTGCTAAAGTGGGCGACGAACATGATGGTACCGTTTCTCTCCTTGAGTTTCCCCCAGAAACAACAAATGATAATAAACAAGTGGAATTTTCCCCCAAGTAAAACAATATAGTTCATGTGCTGCACGAGTCTCTCTCTTGCTGGTGGTAAAAAGATTGTCGATGTACTAGGATTTTCCAATTGTTACATGAATAACTTGGAGTCTCGGGTATAATTTGCACTAGGGATTAAAGTAAGAACTTGTCGGTTGATCGGTTTCTTCTGTTTTTTTTTTTTTTCAATGCAGTATTGTCGACAGAGCTTAGAGATGTTGTGCCAGCACATTTTGTGCTCAAGATTAAGTCTTTCTCTTTGTTCGTGAAGAAAAACATGGAGAAGTATGAATCTGGCGAGTTCGAAGCAGGAGGATATAAATGGTTCGTTTCTGTTCTTTCCGTTCTCCAGCTCACGCTCTCACATTCGAAGGCATAAAAGAACTATATTCGCTGGTTTAACGTCAGGTGGCCGAAAAACATCGGTCAACTAACTTTTGAAGAGAATGAACATAATATAGAATCCTATGGCTATGCCCCAAGTTTGGGCCTTTCTTTCAGAGGATGGTTTATATACTTTACAGGCATTAATTTCTGTTACTGCTAAGAGTCTGGTGTTTGGACCCTTTGTAGTTTCGTATATCATCCAAAATAAGGTAACTTTTTTTTCTAAGATAAAGACATCGTTGTGAGGTTATATGTCGCTTCAGTAATCAGAATTTGAAATACTTCAAAGATCCTAAGAATAATTATGGCCAATTGACGACGGTAGACTTTTCGTGTACATTCCATGATCGGGGAGCATCTTGATTCTGCAGGAAACTGATCCTCTATCCCAATGGAGACAAGAGCCGAAATGGAGAAGGTCACGTGTCGGTATATCTGGCGGTATCTGGGATGAGTCGTTTTCAACTTGGTTCGGCGATCCGTCCTTTTCAACTTGGTTCGGCGACCCGTCCTTTTCAACTTGGTTGGGAGATCCACGCGGTCGTCAGGCTCTCCGTGTATGATCAAACCTGCGATAGATACTTCACTGTACAAGGTAAAACATCTGTCACTGCAGCCCGAAAAGCAAAGATATTGTCACCTTCTGAACACTAATAAGGAATTGACGGAACTTGGCTTGTGAAATGAAGGGAGAGTCGCCAGGTTTCACGCGTTGAAAACCGAATGGGAGTTCCGAGATACATGCCTCTGAAAACTTTCACCAACCCATCGAATGGGTACCTCGTGGATGACACCTGTGTCTTCGGAGTGGAGGTTTTCGTCATCAAGAGCTCAGGAGTTGGCGAATGTTTGATGCTGAAAGAGAGCGCATCATACACTCACGAATGGAGGATATCGAGGCTGTCGAGCCTGGGGGATGAATCTTTCTCTGATGTGTTCGCTGCTGGAGACCACAAATGGTAACTTCAAATTACAAACTTCCTTTCAATGACAACTCTTGCTCTTGCGCATATTTACATTTTTCCTTTCTATTGCTACTACTTTTTCATTTTCTTCCCCAGGAAGGTGTGGCTGTTCCCGAGGGGTAATTTGGCTAACAGAGGCCAAAGCCTTTCGATGTTTCTCGTTCTAGTTGATGCGAACAATCTGGCTTCTGGGCAGAAAATGAACGTCAGATTCATCTTACGATTAAAAGACCAAAACAACATCATACGTCAGCACGGTAAGTGTTTGTTCTCAGGAGTGGGATGAGCGGTCCATTTCAAGGCCATTGTAATTAGTAGCGAAAACAGAAAGTCCAGAGTGATTCACAGTGTGAACTGCACGATGAGCTTTGCTCTCGCCACAGCACACCACTAAATAAATTGCACCCGTTAATGAGTTGAGAATTTGGTCTGTTCATGTAGTCGGTATAATTAGAAACCGCTGAAATCTCTTAATGTTTCCAGACTGTAATTTTCTGCACTCTTGCTCTTTTCCTTGCCATTTTGCAGCTTGTGCTATTGTATGGTTGAGTAGCTCCGCCACGAACTGGGGTTGGCCTGCTTTCATGCCGCTGACAACGGTTGGGAAATGCTTGATGGATGATTCATGTGTCATTGAAGCCGAAGTCACGGTGCTCGGAACAGTTAGCAAATTGCCATGACAGAAATGTCATGTACTAGATGTGTTCACAATCAAACAATCATCGTTCTTTTCTCGTGACATATAATATATGGATTGGATGTGCTCATTGTTGATGCTAAATTTTAGTTGACAAAACTAGGGCGTACATTTATGTAGAGATAAATAAATGAATAAAGAGTAAAAAGAACAAAGGCTCAATTCGGTCTTGGTCCGATTTGCGCAGCCCACAAGAACACCCTTTAACCCAACTCATATCATATTATTTTACCACACTGTTTGATTATGGCATTAGATTGGCGTGTGGTTTTCATTTTATCTCATGGGATCATGTCCCGGGCTTATAACAAGTCATGTAATATATTTTACCTGACTTGTATAGGGTTTACTTTTTAAAATTCACTCTTATCTTTCATTATCTCTTTGATGTGTTGTTTTAAATTCCTCATATGGCATTCATGTTTTTAATTTTTAGTTTTGTTCAACAATTAGGATTCACTTTAGGAGTGACTTAAATTGAATATCCATGCATGAACACTTAGTAAAAAGAACCTTAGGATTTTACATTTCGATGGAATCACATGAACCACTTTTTAGATAAACAAACTTAGTTTAGGTACTGATAAATCACTAATTAATTGAAAGAGCACTAATTAATTGATTTGTGTAGTCAAGTCTCTGAATTTAGGAGCTCTAGTTCATAAGTAGAGCGTATTTTCACGTTATGCTTGGCTCCTGACCAACCCAATAGGCAGTGTTGATTCCCTTATAGAATAGAATCCTGTCTTTAGATCAATCGAATTTGAATTTCTTAACATCGCATGTGGTAAGGGTCTGGAGAAACTCATGCTGACTGAGATCGCAAACCTTTAGTGGAGGCGATGCTAGTTCATGCTCAATAATACACTAAAGTCACTTCTCCAAATCCCGCTTTGGGAGGGTTGTGACAGTGTTCTTATGGTAAGTCTTTTGCACCCAGCTCTGCCTCTAGCTAGGTTCTCACAAATATTATCATAAATATTGTCGATACTCCTTATTGAACAAGTTGCAATAATTAGCATTTTCGGTGTGAATCTCCATATGGCAGAGACGAAAGTGCATTTTCGAATTTCTCTTGATGTTAAATAAAAAGTACGCTTAATTAGATTGCATATGAAAAATTAGAAAAATGGTCTTGGTAACGAGTGCCTTTTGGACATTGATTAACCATAACTAGTAACCAAATATTTTCACTTTTAATGCAGTGACCATGCTTAAAGCGGGAAAGACTATGCTTTGATAATTAAAAATTTTCTATATTTGGATGTTTAATAAAAGTCGATAGGGCAATGATATCTCATTAAGAATAGCAAATATAAAATATTGTGAATTCTTAAGGTCATGATGCAAAAAAAAAAAAATATAAACCAAAAAAGAAACACATAAAGTTTAAATTTGTACTGTAATTTTCATTTTATATATCCGGTCAAGATTAAAATTGGAGGGCTAGTGGGGGTTACTGCATTTCGCCTAGGCACAGGAAAAGAAAAGGAATTTGGATCGTCTTAATTTGATCACTACATTTCTTTCCCAAAAAACGAAGCGACCGAATCTTGGAAAAAGAAGAAGAAGAAGCCTCTTTAGATATTCCTTCTTCCATTTAATACGAAACACCCCTGACCAGAAACCATCAAGAAATCATCATAATTTGAATTCCCAAAAGCAGAAGAAAAGAGAAATATTAAAACAATAAAATTGATTTCTTTATTGAGTTTATATTACGAAAAATCTCAAATTTATAATAAATTTATTCCAAATTAATTTTATGACTATCAAAAAAATTCCAAACTAGTACATCTTCTAGAATTTATCATAAATTAATTTTTTTGATTTAAAAAAACCTCCAAATTGATACATTTGTGATAATTTTATTATTTCCTTAATTTCCTTTAAATTTGATTAATATAACAAAAAATCACAAAATGATTTTAAACTGGTGCCTTGGCCAGTTGTAACTTATCATTCAAGTTAGTAATTTGTCAATGAAATTTAACGGAAATGAATGGAAGGATAAATTTTTCGCGTGTATAGGATCATTGGTGGCCAAGATGGACTAAGTCATTAGTGTACTAATTTGGGCTTTATTTTTATTTATTTATGGTAATCACCCATTTTTTTCGAAAACAGTGAAATGGAACCAAGCTGATGATGGCACGTGGGTTCGCATTTAGTTTTTATAAATATATAATACATGCTATATAAATCGAGAATCAGCACAGAGAAAAGAAGGGAACTTTGAATATGAATCGATTCGAACTACAGTCTCGATTCTCTACCTCTCTGCTTCCTCAATGAGGATTTCCTCGGAACGGAGCGACTGAATCTTGGAAAACCAAGAAAAAAAAAAAAAAAAAAAAAGCAGTCTTTTTTCTTCCATGTATCTCACTCCACAAAAGACCAAGCATCATCGATACTGTAGCTGCTTGAAGAATCATACGATGCTAAAGAGAAAGAGAGAAGCAAAGGATTCAAATGTTGCTGAAGTGGGCAACGAACATGAAGGTACCATTTCCCTTTTCGAGTTCCTCCCAAAAACAAGAAATGAAAATGAACTCGTAGAATTTTATGGCGTGACGATGCGTCTATTGATCTTCTTCAGTTGATCTCTTTTTCCCTTTCGGGGGTTGTTGTCGTTGTTTCCCCGTTGGTGATATTTGGGGGGTTTTAACTGAGCAGAGATAACTACGGAGACTAGAAAGATCCCGCCGGCGCATTATGTGTTCAAGATCGAGTCTTTCTCTTTATTATCGAAGAACGACACCACCATGTATGAGAGAAACGAGATCGAAGTTGGTGACCAGAAGTGGTATATCTACAATCTCTCTGTGCATGCACAAAATTTTGGGTTACTCCCTGCTCGCTGTCTTCCAGGTTTTATTATTTTTTGATGTCGACGGTGAAGATTATGATGTATATATCGTCATAAAAAAGGCTTGAGGGTGTCTTTTAAGTTGTATTGTTCTTTATGACTGAATCGACATTTCAGGAGGCTCAGATGAATCTCGTGTATGTACAGACTATGGCCGAAACCTTCAAATGCTATGCATCTCTTGTTTTAATCTGATATTATGTGTACATTTAGTCTTCGGTCATGACTGACTTTGTTACCTTCTCCGCCGTATATATATATCGATGTATAAAGCATGAATCTCTGTTAGACATTAATGTTGTCTAACCGAATGAGTTTTTGAGTATTTTTTTCTATATTTTAATTTGTGATTGTTATTTGCATCTCAAGAAAACTAATAATAATTAAAAACTGAGAAGAGTAGCTACCTAGAGGGTCACTCAACAGACATGTTTCTTGTGTACTATGCTACGTGCTTATTTGTGGTGATTGGCGAGCTCTCTGGCGATAAAAATTGGAGAACTAGAGTTCTCAGGTCACTAAAAAAATCCATGGAAAGCAGAGTGCACATGCTGTCTATGTGTTGATGGATTGAAGATAATGAATGTGATGGCTCTCTGTGAATCGCCCAAACAAAATGGTGCAGCTTTCATTAGATTGTGCTTGGATTCCGGGCAAGGGCTTGCGGGCCCTTGCTTTAGTCAGTCAGGGCGTCGCGGTCCTCGCCCCGAGCGGCAAGGGGTGCAACACTCTCACCCAGGGCCAGCGAGGGTTAGCTGACTACCCTTGCCAGCCTCTCTTCAAAACCCTAAAAATAAAAATAAAAAGAAGAAGAAATTCAAAAAATTGTTAAAATATCAGCAAAATATGATTAAAAAAGTGCCGTTTACGTCAACAATTTCGTATCAAAATTGGCAAGATTGACTCAATTGGCAAAACATGCAAAGGTTTAAGACTTAATTGGTAAAACTGAAAAGGTTTAGGATTAAATCGGCAAAAATGTAAATAGGTTTATGAATTTTTGGATAATTTTCCCGTCTTTAATTTATTATGAGGATAACAATATGTTCTGAAAAACAAAAAAATAAATAAATAAAAATAATTATAAATTGTTGTAGTGTCCATAAAAAACCAAATAACAAAAAATTTAGGGACTACATTGAAAAAATTAAAAGTTCAAGGACCGCATTGCATATTAAACTAAAGTTCAGGGATCATATTGAATAAATTAAAAATTCATGAACAAGTTATATATTGGGCCAAAGTTTAGGGACTATTTGTTTCATTATCCCTAATTTTATCTATAAGGAAATTGAATCGAAACAAATCAGAAATTTTTTTTAAATAATTGACTTGCGGACGCTCTATTTGATGTGTTATCTCCTTCCTTATATGTAGTAGCACACAATATAAGAAAGTCGAAGGGAAACCTGGGACAATTAAGAATCACCACGACGAATGATTTAGGGTCGAGTTTTACTTTGGAAGCACCACCTCCTACAACAACCATACATTGTGGGATATGCATGGAAGATGTTCGGTCGATCTCAATCTTCAAGACCACGGAGCGGTGCGATCACTCCTTCTGCAGTCGCTGCATGTCCTCATACATCGCCGCAAAGATCAAGGACGGAGCGGCGAACGTGCGATGTCCCAAGTCGGATTGCAGGACGATGCTGGATCCCATTACCTGCAAACAGCTTGTTTCGAGTGTAGGGTTCGCCCGACGGTCCGACCACCAGTGAGAATCGGCTGTTCTAAGGTTTGCGAGGTATTACTGCCCGAACTTGATTTGCAGAGAGATGATTATAAACGAGTGCGGAGGGGATGGGTTTAAGGGGGGGCGCGTTTCAAGTGCCCCAGTTGCAACGGGAGTGGTTGGTTTCGGGACGAGGATATTCATCTTCTGGAACATCTTGCGGAGAGGCAGCGGTGGAAGTGGTGTAGTCAATGCCACATTTACGTGGAGTTTGGTGGAGGTTGCAAGGACATTGTGTTCGAGTAAACTTCTCTGATTAACTTAGGTTTGGTGATTCCTTAACTAGTTAATTCTGCCAATGTTTCTCCCCCGTCGCATCTCTTGCTTCGACTTGAATAAATGACTAGGCTTCTTATTCCCTCCAGTCCAAACGTGCTCTTTTAGGTTTCGGTCCGATTGAAGATAATCTGTGGAGTTTTGATCAACCGCGAATTCTTTGATCCATATATTTATATATATATATACACACACATGTGATTTGGCATGTATGAATATGTAAAGGGCCACGTAAAATCTGGCTACTCAGCTGATTTATATTCGATCCCAGTCCAACAAAACGACTTAAAAGGGACCCACGTTTCGGCTTTTATGCAGATGTAAAACTCAATTTTGCCATGGATGCGGGCGAAAGAGAGGCCCCTCCTCTTCTTGTGCCTGCAGAAGAAGTCTGGGAGTACAGTGGCATCACGCTGGGCTTGGCCATACTATTTCTCTCAGTTCTGCTTGGGTCATTCCATTATCTGACATATATCCTTTCGCTGGGCTGAGAAAATATTAAGCTCTAAGATATCTTTTCTTGGAGGGCCGAAGAAGACTATCCATGGTTGTTGACATTAGGTTTTGGAGTTACATTTTGATTATTCAAATTACTAACAGTTGTCAGATTCTAT
This sequence comes from Eucalyptus decipiens, assembly GCA_014182575.1. Classification (NCBI taxonomy): domain Eukaryota; kingdom Viridiplantae; phylum Streptophyta; class Magnoliopsida; order Myrtales; family Myrtaceae; genus Eucalyptus; species Eucalyptus decipiens. The sequence goes on from CM024619.1 coordinate 6,897,595, forward strand.
GATGTTCATTTGATGACAATTGACAAGCTAAGAATGGGTATTTTGAGGATTGTAGCTCTGTTCTAGAGACCAAAAAAAAATGAACTTCTCTCGTTTTTTATTCTCTATCTCAGTAGAGACGAGCAGAAATGAAGAAGGTTGTGCGTCTCTGTATCCGGCTGTGACCATTCCTTTGAAGGTTGGCTCGGATGTGAATGCAATTGTTAGGTTCTTTGTGTTTGATCGAATCTGCGACATGTACTTGGCAAAACAAGGTAACCATCTCCGGATATCAATTTTGAGGAAAATGCTCAATGCAACTTTGGTTGGAACTTTTAGAAAATTCACACTTATGCTAAAAGGGGGGCACTATGAGGTTTCGCACGATGAGTCCTGTTGACGCCTAAAATTTACTATTAATTAATTAGGTTTTACTTTTGTTTTTATTTATTTTATCTTATTTTATTTTTATTTTATTATTTTATTTTATTTTATTTTATTTTATCGGATGATAAATAAACAAAAAAACGGAAAAGAAACAAGAAAAACAGGAAAAAAACAAAAAGAAAAGCATAAGCCCAGCCCCTCCCCCTTTTCTTTTGCACAGGCCCGCGAGGCCCAACCGCATGGCTCAGCCCGGCCCCTTCTCCTTGTCTTCTTCCCCAACCGGATAAGCAGCACGCGCCGGAGAAGAGGACGCGCGCGATGCTGGAGCGGAGAGGAGTAGCAGCGACAACGCACGTGGAGCAGGGAGGGTAGCTAGCGTCGGATGGGACGCCGGTTCGGCCGGCGAAGGCCGTGGCAACCGACGGTCGAGCTCCGTCGACCGGCCACCCCTCGGCCTATAAATAGGCCCTCCATCCCCGACGAAAAACAGACACACAGAGAGAGGGAGAGTCGGATCTAGGGCTTGTAAACCTCAGACAACCCACCGAGAGACTTCAGGGGAGGTCCGAGGTCGAACGGCCAAGGATCCGAGGCTCGCCGGAGGAGAGGGTAGAGAGAGAGGGGGACGATTCGAAGTTGCAGCCTTGGGCACCCCACTGAGAGACTTCAGGGGGGTCCGAGGACTTGCAACCCGCGGATCTGAGCCTCGCCAGAGGGGGAAAGAGAGAGAGAGAGATAGAAGCCGGAGGGGAAGGGATTCGCGTGGGTCTCGCCGTCGCCGCCGCCTCCGTCGCGCCGTTGCCACGAACAGGTATCGTGCTGTCGCCATCTCCCTCTCCATAGTCCAGTCATCGCTACCGTCGCCGCCATCGCCGCCATCGTCGCCGCCGCCGTCGCCGCCGTCGCTGCCGTCGTCGTCGTCGCTGCACCTCGGTCCTCTCCCTCCTCGCCGCCGCGATTCGAAAACCCTAGGGTTCCTGTTTTTCCGGGTCGCGACCCCGGGTTGTCGGGTCGGACCCGGATCGGGAACCGGGTAGGGATTCCGGAAATTATGGGGGCGGCGGGAAGCCGGGCCGCGAAATCGGGTCGGGCGCACCTCACCCGGGTAGGGTTTCGGCTAACTTGGGCCATTCGCACATGGACCTAGGGGTGTGCAACCGGACCGGGTCAACCCGGTTCCCGGTTCGGCCCACCCGGAAAACAAGTCGGAACCGTTCCGGTTGAAACCGGTCCGGAACCGGTTCCCAAAGCTCGACCTGTTTGAACCGGTCCGGAACCGGTTCCGAGGGAATACCCACCCGGAACCGGATCGACCGGATCGGTTTGGGAACCGGTTTGAGAACCGGTTTTGGGCCCCAAAACAAAACCCTAGTCGTTTCCTCTCGCCTCTCACGCAGCACGCTCGTCGCTCTCGCCACTCCACGGTCTCACCTCCGCCGATCCATCCGAGCGGAGCGATCGCCTTCCTCCGGATCGCGCCCCCATCTTGGTCCCGGCCATCCTCGCCACCCCGGCGCCGTCGGCCTCGCTGCTCGAGAAGGTTGGGTGCAAGACGTTCGCGGGCCTCCTCGTCTCGACACCGGGGTTGACTCCTCACGGGTGGCCAGCACGGTGCTCAAGTCCACCCCCGTCGCGATCTTCACCGTCGACAGCGTCCCTCCTCCTCCCCGCCGAGCTGTTCGGCAAGTCCCCGTCCCCGCGCCGGCGCCGCGCCGGTAAGCACGATTTTTACTCTTCGTCTTGAGCTGCCGGCTAATTAGTTCTACTTACCCAGCGCCGGCGCCGTCGATGTTTGCTCTTTTGATTCGTTCTTGTATTGCAAGTCTGGTGTTTTTTTTTCTCAGTGGGACGAATCTTGAGAATTGGTCAGGAGTTGAGCGAACGAGCGAACGAGCATATGAGGTTATTGTGAATCACGATTTTGGTTTTTGGTTCTGTGTTTGTTTTGTGAATACAGATTGCTGCTTTGCCTTTTTTTGGTGAGTAGCCCGGATCTGCGATTTTCTCTCGTGAGGTTCATCTCGTGCTGTGGGCTGCAGATCCGGGTCTGAATAATTTCAACTTTGTGATCAGCTTTTCATCATCTGAATTTTAGGGGTTATCGCTCTTTATCTGCTTGTGCTTTTGTGTTGAAATTGTGGTGATTGTCAATTTATCTGATTTTTTGAGCTGCACGAAGGTGTGGATTTAATATTTGGAGGATTAAGCATTTGGATACTCAGCAATTTGTTTTTATTGCGTTGTTAATATTCATTTTTGTGGACATGGCTATAGATGCGTTGACTTGTCATGCGCTGACTCTAATGTGTCTCTCCCCTTTCCAGGGGATGCTCATGCACCTTAGAACATAGAAATGAGTCATGATCCGGTCATGGCTTCGATTTTGTTTGTTGCTCTTTCTTTGTGCCCTTTCTCTCTATGATGCTGGTCTGCTCCTATTTCACGCATGATTTGATCAACCGAGACTAATGTGGATCTTATTCAGTTTAGACCTTAAAGTTGATGCATGAAATTAAGTCTTCTCTCACAATGAGCGGTTACACTGATCTGATAATAACACATTGTTCTAGGTGGCAAAACTGCTTCATCATGTGTCTGGTCATATATATATGTATGTATAACTGAGGAGATGTTATGAAATTGGAGTCTCGCCGATTGCTTAAAGAAGCTTTGTCAAATTTCTTAACTTGTATGAAGTAATTGATGTATCTTATGCTTGCTGTATTACCTCGGAGGCTAAATTTCTTCTTGCGCTATGTATTTGGTGTTTCCTTGGGTTTTTCGCTTTACTGCCCGATTAAGTGGCTCCTTGGCTCCTTTTCCTTTCGGTTGACTTGAATTTGGTTTAGCACCAGAACCTGTAGTATGATCATATCATCAGTAGATTTGCACTTCTTATTTTTTTTTTTGAGTGGATTGATGGTCAACTTCTTCAAGTGAGGATGTCACTTTAAAGCTAACGTTTGTCTTGCTTGGTGTTGGCTTCCTAAGTGAAACTTGTAGTTGTCATGTTCTATTCCTTCCACCAACTTTTGTCTTTCCACTGTATATATGTTTTGATATATCTGTACCATCAATTGAATCTCTCGTAGTTATAGTGCTTCATTTTTGGAGTATCATCTTTTGGTCTTCTAACAAATTAATTTCATTATAGTGGACCATGTGCTTCATACTTGCTCCGTAAAAGAGCCCTTTACAATGACATGTCAAGGTAATGCTCTGGTGTGGTGATATAAGATAGTCAATATACCCCATAGGATCAACTAAGTGGTTAAGGGCATACTTATATGTGTGAATTTGGCACTCCGTACAAGTTTGATTCCCACACCACTGAGTACAAACATTTTCAGGGGTTTGCCTACCTAAGGTCCTAAGGTGGGTGCCTCAATCCTAGTTATAAAAAAATATAAGAGTGATTACCTAGGAGGAGCGGGAAGAAGCTAGCACAAACTTTGACAGATCGAATATCTGCTCCGCTTGAGAATCCATGTTGTTTCGAATGGTAAGTTATTACACATCTTTCTTGTGAGAAAACGAATGCCTCAAGTTGTTGCATTCTATTTTTTTCTGGTTTCAGCAGTTGATGTATGCCATTGTTGGCATTGTTGCAGCTTAAATATCATGGAAGTGGTCGAGATGCGATGATTGGTTTGTTGATGGGGCATTGGAATACGATCAATTCTTCTTTTTGCCTTTTCTTTACAGACAAAATGATCAATAGAGTTAGAGTGGATACCTGTGATGTGATGAGATACTCTCTTTCTTTTCCTTTTCTAGTGATGTTATGAGGTACAAATTATTTGCTACAACCGTGGATGTGCTTATGCTGATCGATATGAATGTTAAACGCTTTATTTTAAATATGAGTGCTGTACATTAATTTTTGCAAAACAGGTTCCAATATAAACGGGTTGACCTGTTCCCGACCGGAAAAACGGGGTGGGTCGGGAACGAGGGTCCAATGTAAACGGGGGTCGGGGAACGGGTCCAAAAAAGAGAATCGGTTATAACGGGGTCGGGAATAGGGTCCGTGTCTAGACCTACCCACCCCGACCCGATCACCCCTACATGGACCGGGCCCTTTTTAGAAAATAGATCTATTTGGGGCTGGGCTTGTTAAAAAAGGGGGAAAGAAAAAGACAAAAAAATCCGAGTCGGGCCCGTCCCGTTCGGATCGCCGGCCGGGTCGGACCCAACCCGCGGATCCGACCCGGGTTAGTTTTTATATTATTTTAATAAAAATAATATTTTAAATAAATAAATATTTTATTTAAAAAAATCAAAAAATGATTTGTTTTCAAAAATATTTTTAAAAAAAAAATGTTTTATTTTCAAAAAAATCGAGAAAAATCAAAAAATAATTTATTTTTCAAAAATATTTAAAATATTTAAAAAATATTTTATTTTCCGAAAAAATCAAAAAAATCAAAAATATTTCATATTTTCCAAAAATGCCAAAAATCCAAAAAAAGCCAAAAAGCCAAAAAGACTTGTATTTTTCCAAAAAATACCAAAAAATCCCAAAAAATCCTTTTGAGTCCAAAAATTAGAAAAAGACTTAGAAAATGTTTTTCCTCCCAAAATGCATGGAAAATCCCTCGAACATCCAGAAAAACCTCACGGTTTAAACAAGATTAGGTACTGAAAGGGCATTAGTGATTAACTAGTGTAATCAAGTCCCCGATCCTAATTTCTCTGGTTGCGCAGGAGTGAGTATTTCTTCCGATACTTCACTTGGGTTTCTAATCGACCCACCCCAAATCGATTAGTGGCGACTCCATTTTAAAAATTGATTTATAAGTTAAAAAACTTGAACCATTAAGTCGTGAATTGGTGGACTTGGAAGAGTCCGGACTTAATAAATTCAGCCGAGCCATTAGCCTCCATAGGCGCTCGTACCCGATCGCGGGCGTCGAAAAAAAAAGAGGTCGCGACAGCTTGGCGACTCCGCTGAGGAATTTTGAGGACTTAGGCCATTTTATCTTTGTTTAAATGCTTTGACTTGGTTTTTTTTCTTTTGTGCAGGGTAATAGCTTAAAGTTTTTTTATTCTGTTAAAATAAACTGTTTTGTGATTATAAATTGCTGTGCATCCTTAAATGTTTTAGCACTACACATGGCACACACAACCCGGCCGCCAAACCTGGGCCGCCATAGGATATTTAGGATGGTGTCAAGAAAGATACGACCTCGAACGCGAGACTGCGATGTAGAGGTTGCCTTTCTTTTCCCCGAATTTCTTAGCCGAGGTTAGGAGGGTATGCTGCTAACGCGAGACTGCGACCGGCGGATATCCTTTTAATCTCAACAAACCTTCTCAGTTAGAAATCGAGCCGCACATATCATGCGCATGTCTATGTGATTGCCATCAATTTTCTCGTGTGAAGTAAGTTTTTATTTCGTGTACTTTGCAATTTACTTACCTTCCTGTATATATTGAGTAGTCCATGATTAGTGTAGGATTTAATATCATGGTCATCTAAATTTGGAAGTAATTGTCATAAAGTTTTTTTTTAAAGTTAAAAAAAAATTGCAAAAATTACTTTCAGTTGATGTTTTTATTCTCAAGCATGTTACAAAATTCTTTTCCGCAAGAATTTTCATTTGCCTCAAAAAAGGGGATAGAAATCTTTTTCAAAATTTGTTGCAACTCATGCTTTCTTCGCCTTTCAAATTGAATATCTTTTTAGCTCATGTTAACATGTCACGTGCCCTCTTTTTCAATCCATGCTTAGGAAATCGTCTACCTTTTCATGAATAAACGAAATGAGTAGGGGTAGGTTGTCATCATGGACTCGACTCCTATTTACGCCTTGTATTCACACACGCTTGTTTATTCATGACTAGGTAATCACGGAACGTCAACGTTCGCCAATCCAGACTCGTTCAAAAGCAAGAGCAAGAATGGCCGAAGAAAATGTACCAAGCCGTATTGCGATCATGGAAAGTGAAATGAAGCAAGTCTTCAATGTGCTTCAACAACTTTCGAAAGCGATAGACTCCATCCAAGGCAAACTCACTCCCACCCCGGCCTCAATCGAGGTATTGTTGCCACAATCATCTACTAGGGGTGATCAAGGTGGAGATACCGACAATAACATGCCCGAATTGGAGGATGATCCGCACCCAACCATGATCGAGAAAGCTAGGCCAGACAATTTGTCTAAGACTGAACATGACAAACGCCTTGAGAAACTTGAAGAGAGGCTAAAAAAATTGCAGGGCCTTCAAGATCCTACTCCAACAGACCTCTCCATCTACTCTAAGGTCAAAATGCCAGAAAAATTCAAAATGCCTGAGTTTGAGAAGTACAATGGCACGACTTGCCCTAGGGCTCATTTGCAAATGTACTTGGTTCGAATGACCCAATACGTTAATAATGCACCATTAATGATCCAGTTGTTCCAATCAAGTCTAATAGGCCCTGCCCTGAGGTGGTACATTACAAAGAACATGAATCTCCTTGAAACATGGAGCGAAGTGAGTGAGGCATTCCTCAAGCAGTATAAGTTCATAATGGACATTACCCCTTCTCGTGAGAATCTTGAGCGTATCGAAAAGAAAAAGCACGAATCGTTCAAAGAATATACTATCCGATGGAGGAATGCGCCGCCCAAATCAGTCTGAACCAACCGATTTCAAGCTGAGAAAGATGTTTATCAAAACCCTCCCTTACGAGTACCGCAATCGAATGGTAACCACGATCGCCGAATCATTTAATCAACTCATTCCAGTAGGGGAGCAAATCGAGATAGGGTTAAGGGATGGTTGGTTCACTGAACCTGCATCCACGGGCAAGTTCAGCATGAAGAAAGATAAAGAACCCCTGGTAGATGTCAATGCAACCTACAATCATTCTCCAACAATTCAGACAAGTGCAAGACAGCAACAGACCACCAGCCGTCAGCCATCTCAGCGTTACAACAACAAGAGACAATTTACTCCTCTTCCTGGATCTTTGTCACAGGTACTGGCAGTCCTCCGGAAAAAGAACCTCCTTTCGATTGAGCCAAAACGACCCAACGTTGAAAGTTTTTCCAACTATGACCTGTCAAAAATATGTGACTATCACATGGAAGAAGTGGGGCATTCGACTGATGAGTGCTTCGCCCTCAAGAGTCGAATCCAGAACCTGTTAGACACTAAGGCTTTCTCATTCCAAGACGATCCGCTCCCTGATCACACCGACAAAGTAAACGCGGTATTCAGTTTGAAGATAGTCGGAGCGAAATGTCGAAGCACATACCGCGACATCTATCAAGGATTGGTGAAGGCCGGATATTATTCAAGCAATGAAGTGCCACCCTTAGCAACGAGAAAAGAAGGGCCGGATGACATGACCACCATGTTTGGAGACCTTTTCATGGACACCATTAATGAAGGACCGTAAGGGGAAATGGGTGCAGGCCCGCTCGAGTAGAACCCTTTTTAATTTCCTTTTGTATTCCCCTACGTGGGAACTTGTACATCTTTCTTAAGTCTGGCTTGTTTTCATTTTCAACATTAGTTTCGCTTGAGGAACTAACTTTTGAAAACACTTTCCCAAAATGTAAATCCACCTATTAAATAAAGTTGAAAATATTTTGAGAGCATGAGGCGGTATCCCAAACCAGCCCGGTGATGTTATCCAACCATGAAAAGAAAATATCATCCAAGGAATAATGAGGCTAGGCTTCCTCATGCTTTTTCTCCCCCAAAGACGTATTTTGAAAATAAAAAAATATTTCATCACCTAAAAGCTTTTGTTAAAACAAGATGATAAATTTAATCATGTTTGTCTTTCTGACTCACTCATTTCATGTCTCAGAAGATCATTCCCACCCCCTTTGACTTAGTGTGACAGGGGGCACTTAAAGCTAGCACATCGTGTGAGCTCGCCAAATTCAAAAACACCATTTCAAGAAGGCAGTGGGGCGAGCAGAAAAGATCATCCCACTTCGAAGAAGGTAAGTTTTATTCTCTGAATATAATTTTATAAATGATGTCATTTCTCTTCTATTTACAGGAAACGAAAAATAGGACGTAATAGGTACAGACATACGGTTGAAATCAAGCCGTTCCCAAGAGCTCTGTACACTCCACCTTGCTCCTGCCCAATTCCTTCACAAGCCAGAGCAATATCCTTTCCCCACAATGTGCCTGAGCAACCAGATGCTATGGTTTCATCAACGGGACTTCCAGCTTCGACAAGCCCAAAAGCACAAGGAAGGGATCTTTTCTCTTTCTTTGAATTGGCTACTGTCAATAGAGAAGAAATCCATACAGTTGAAGCGGTCTCTGGCCCCTATTCAAAATGAGGACCTGGACACCTGACTTCCTATTCAGATGCATACTCTCACAAGAAGTAATTGCCATCAGAGAATTGAAGGTTTTGATTGTCAATCTCAGATTCCATAGAAGCTTGAAGTGCATGACTTTGCTCAATGCTGTTAATGGTCATATAGTCAAAGACATAAGAAAATTCCACAGAAGGAAGGCGTTGAAGATAAATCGACAACCGTCAATCATGCATACATGGCCAGGAGCGAGGAAGGCCAATCGAAAGAAATGTCAAACTATGCCAAGACGAAAAGGCTGTCATCGACATTCAAACATCATCGGAGTCGACAAATACAAACTTTGGAGAAGAGTAATTTGGTATCATTTCCAATACTCCCCCCCTCTTTGAATTCACTTTTGACATATTCCCTCTATTGGCAGGAAGCACCAGGATTCAAGAGCCAAATTTGATGGTTAGGCAAATCAATATTGGCCAAGCTAGTACATGGAAATGATCCACATCAAATTTACCTGGCTTCGTGTAAAAAGACATGTCATCTAGGAGCCAATTCAGACCTAATGAAACAAGGGACATAGGACTTCGTATCCCCCTTCTCACTTCAAATTCACCCAATCATCTGCAAACCAGTGAAGGGTAAAGTTGTATCGATTCCAGTCATTCGACTCTTGAAAGAGTTCATGACTAACACATTCCCTCTTGTTTGTTGCGGGGATCACCCGTCAAAAGCAAGGATAACAAATCAATGAGAAGCATGTCTTGTTGCAGGATCACTTGACAAGGATAATAATCAATGAGAGGCATGACAAACTCTCCTAAATGAAATGGCGTCCTGAGTAATCGCCAAAGCAAATGACAGAAAATCTTCAGGCCTCAACTCACATTTGATTTTGGCTAGACTAATTGATCTACTTGTACATCTTCTCTTCTGCAGGGGCAAAAGCAGAGATGCCCTATCAGATCCCCAACCCCGGCTGATCCTTCTTGTGTCATATCCCTAACTAATAGGAGCAATCTATCGATACCCATTTGTGAATACCCCTTTTGTGAATAACTATTTTGATGTTCAAAATTCAACACATTTGTAAATACAATTCCACCAAGTAAACATCCCTAAAGCTGTTAATAGGGTTTCTTGAGTAAAAACCATTCATTTGTTTTTAGAGTACAAACTCTCTCATGTTTAAAATGTTGCATGCATTTTCATATGGATTTTTGCATGATGATTTTGTCTATCTAGATCACTGATTCCACCAAGGATTATTAGAATAGACAACTAAATGAAGAATACAAGATTGATTGAGTATACTAGATGAGGCACGTCAGAATGATGAAAGGCAAGCCATATCCTACACACAATCCCTCCCATCTATACACTTGTGAGATGAGTGCAGAAGATTCCGTGGCTGCAGTTCTCTCGCGAATGGTACGATAACCAAAATAGTGAGAGGCATTCCATCGCTCACCCCACTGAGCCCCATACACTGGTGAAATTTCTATCCTACCCCCGTCAAGAACCACCCCACACTGGGGCAGAGCAGAGGCAAAGTAGCATCACAAAGTGAGAAGAGAGATAGAAATTTTCTTGCTCGTACTTGCATCAATCTTCGGGTGTCTTTATTGCATATGAACACTCGCGTTAATTTAAGTGCCCTAGAATGATGAAGAGCATTTCTTTCTGCACTTGTATTCATTGTACAACTCAAGTGAGTCTGTAATTTTACCCTCACATTGAGACAAAATAGAAGCTACTGCCATTTGAGCAGCATAATCAGAAGCGCCGGCAAAAGATGAAGACTCAATAGTCTAACAAAGGCGTTTGCTTGAACTTGTCAAGATCAGCTCTCAAGCAACAAGAATGAAAAAAAATGAAAAAATAGGGACATAAAAAAGCAGTGTACCTGGTAAGAGCAAGGTCAATGCCCATAAAAGAAGAACTGGAATAAAAATAGGGGCATGAAAAAAGCAGTGTGCTTGGTAAAAGCAAGGCCAATGCCCCCCAGTCAAAAATACAGCCAAGAAAAGTTGTTGTTGTGGTCCATAGAACCTCCATCTGACAAGAAAGACCGGTGACAAATGCCAAGGCAATCACCAGCTCTCACCCCTTTACACATGAGCCAAGCCTACGTTGCATCCCATTGTAAAAGTCTCTTCAGACTAGAGCACTTCAATTAACGTAGAATTTCATATGTCTATAAACATCGCTCGAAGAAGTACGAGCAAGATTACTCTATCTCTTTTTGCAGGATTCTTGACTTGCAAACCCGGAGACAATCGTGCGGCACTCTGTTCATAAGCCTTAACCTTGATGGTCCCCTTTAATGAACCGCTAACCAAGACTTCATCACAGTTTCAACAAAGACCTCTCACATTGGTAAAGTCGTACCATTTGCGAAAATACTCGGACCCCTGCTGACATGATGACAGTGAGATAGTGTGGTCCTTATAAATCCTGCATTAATGGTCAGGATAGCCTTTTCCATGAGAGTGAGCGAAAAGTCCTTTCGCATCGAAAGTCCCTCATCGGCATGCTCAAGACATCTACATTCTAAATGAAGGTTGTCTTTCAAAATCTTCCCTTGGAAATCGAGATGATGCAAAATTGACAAAATTATCATGCATGAATCTCATTTGAACTCATGAATTTATAGCATATACAATCATGTGTGCATATTATGCAAATAGCAGACATACTCTTAGAGATCGGAGATATTTTTAGGTAAGCATATCTCTACCCCCATTTGTCTTAAGGTACCTATCACTGTCCAGGTACTCTTTTCTTGACACTTGACCTGTTCAAGTTGTCCCAAGAGTATTGATACTTGTGACTGACCAAGTATCCCTTTATTGTTGAATACCTGCTGTTGTCTAGGTATCCCCATTATTTTTTAGTACCGATCACCGTTCGGATACTCCCTTTTCTTGACACTCGACCTGTCCGAGTTGTCCCCAGAGTATTGATACTTGTGATTGATCAAGTATTCTTTTATCGTTGAATACCTACTGCTGTCTAGGTATCCCTATTGTCTTTGTGTGCCGGCCACCGTCCGGATACTCCTTTTTCCTGACACTCGACCTGTTCGAGTTGTCCCCAGAATATCGATACTTGTGACCGACCAAGTATCTATTAGAATACCTACTGCTGTCTAGGTATCCCCATATCGTCAAGTACCCACTGTTGTCTAGGTACTTCCTTTTCATGACACTCAACCTGCCTGAGTTGTCCCCAAATTATATAGTAGCTGTTCAAGCATTCCATTGCTTTGCTTGGCGCCGCCATCCAGGTATGCTTTCTAGCACTTGGACCAGCCTGAGTGGTCCCAGATCATATCATTAAATACTTGTGTTTATCCAAGTATTCCGGTACTTTGTACACCTGCGGCTACCCTGGTGTTCTACCCCTTTTAAGTGCCTGCGGCCATCCAGGTAAGCTTCATGCTAGGTTCAAGTTTATGTTGCCAGGAGGTGGGAGACCTTCATGAATATCCAAGGTACGTCCTCGATATTCCCAATTACCAGGAGGTGAGAGACCTTCATGAATATCTAAGGTACGTCATCGATATTCCAATTACCAGGAGGTGAGAGACCTTCACGAATATGCGGGGCACGTCCTCGATATTCCCAACTACCAGGAGGTGAGAGACCTTCACGAATATGCGAGACCCATCCTCGATATTCCCAATTACCAGGAGGCGAGAGACCTTCATGAATATCTAAGGTACATCCTCGATATTCCAACTACCAGGAGGTGAGAGACCTTCATGAATATGCGAGGCACGTCCTCAATATTCCCAATTACCAGGAGGTGAGAGACCTTCATGAATATCCCAGGTACGTCCTCGATATTCCCCTTTACCAGGAGGTGAGAGACCTTCATGAATATGCGAGGCATGCCCTCGATATTCCCAATTACCAGGAGGTGAGAGACCTTCACGAATATACGGGGCACGCCCTCAATATTCCCAATTACCAGGAGGTGAGAGACCTTCATGAATATCCCAGGTACGTCCTCGATATTCCCCTTTACCAGGAGGTGAGAGACCTTCATGAATATGCAAGGCATGCCCTCGATATTCCCAATTATCAGGAGGTGAGAGACCTCCACGAATATACGGCACGCCCTCGATATTCCTTTACCGGAGGTGAGAGACCTTCACGAATATACGAGGCACGCCCTCGATATTCCCCATACCAGGAGGTGAGAGACCTTCACGAATATCTCAGGTACGCCCTCGATATTCCCAATTACCAGGAGGTGAGAGACCTTCACGAATGTCCTAGGTATGCCCTTGATATTCCCCATACCAGGAGGTGAGAGACCTTCACGAATATCTCAGGTACGCCCTCGATATTCCCAATTACTAGGAGGTGAGAGACCTTCACGAATATGCGGGGCACGCCCTCGATATTCCCATTACCAGGAAGGTGAGAGACCTTCATGAATATCCAAGGTACGTCCTCGATATTCCAACTACCAGGAGGTAAGAGACCTTCACGTATATGCGAGACCCATCCTCGATATTTCCACACGAATATCTTAGGTATGCCCTTGATTCTTCCCAAAGAGTTTGTACCTGTGATCGTCCAGGTACCCCTTCGATACTTGTGATCATCCAGGTGTCCTCCAAGAGTTTGTACTTGTGATCATCCAGGTATCCCCCAAGAGTTTGTACCTGTGATCGTCCAAGTACCCCTTCGATACCTGTGATCATCCAGGTGTCCTCCAAGAGTTTGTACTTGTGATCATCCAAGTACCCCATCGATACCTGTGATCATCCAGGTATCCTCCAAGAGTTTGTACCTGTGATCGTCCAGGTACTATCTCCCAACAAACAGATGCCCTGAGAAAGGTCAGCGCATCTCCCGTCAAGGCGACCGAAGAAAGGTTCGGGTCCTAGACAAACAACTTATTGCTCTAACAGGCGACTGAAGAAAGGTTCGGGTCCTAGAAAAGCGATTTCCCGTCACGGCAACCGAAGAATGGTTCGGGTCCGAGACAAACCACTGATTGCTCCAACAGGCGACCGAAGAATGGTTCGGGTCCTGGAGGAGCAATTTCCCGTCAAGGCGACCGAAGAAAGGTTCGGGTCCTAGACAAATCATTGATTGTTTTAACAAGCAACCGAAGAATGGTTCGAGCCTTGGAAAAAGCAACCTCCTCATATCACCGGGTAAGATGACGCCTTGATACTTGCCAAAACTCGGGGTTCATACCCTATCTCACTCACTCCCGGTAAGTAACTTCAGGTATCTTCTTATCTGTCTTAGTATTTGTAATGTTAATTTGCTCTTTTTGCATGGGATAATAGGTCCTAAGTAAAATATAATCTGTTACGCATATATGGACAAAATTTAGGCATCAGTTTGTCGTTGAATGTAACCTCTGTGAGCTCACCTTCAAAGAGGGGCAGCTGTTGACGCCTAAAATTTACTATTAATTAATTAGGTTTTACTTTTGTTTTTATTTATTTTATCTTATTTTATTTTTATTTTATTATTTTATTTTATTTTATCGGATGATAAATAAACAAAAAAAAAGAAACAAGAAAAACAGGAAAAAAACAAAAAGAAAAGCATAAGCCCAGCCCCTCCCCCTTTTCTTTCGCACAGGCCCGCGAGGCCCAACCGCATGGCTCAGCTCGGCCCCTTCTCCTTGTCTTCTTCCTCCCTTGTCTTCTTCCCCAACCGGATAAGCAGCACGCGCCGGAGAAGAGGACGCGCGCGATGCCGGAGCGGAGAGGAGGAGCAGCGACGACGCACGTGGAGCAGGGAGGGCAGTTGGCGTCGGATGGGACGCCGGTTCGGCCGGCGAAGGCCGTGGCAACCGACGGTCGAGCTCCGTCGACCGGCCACCCCTCGGCCTATAAATAGGCCCTCCATCCCCGACGAAAAATAGACACACAGAGAGAGGGAGAGTCGGATCTAGGGCTTGTAAACCTCAGACAACCCACGGAGAGACTTCAGGGGAGGTCCGAGGTCGAACGGCCAAGGATCCGAGGCTCGCCGGAGGAGGAGGGAGAGAGAGGGGGACGATTCGGTTGCGGCCTCGGGCACCCCACTGAGAGACTTCAGGGGGGTCCGAGGACTTGCAACCCGCGGATCTGAGCCTCGCCAGAGGGGGAAGGAGAGAGAGAGAGATAGAAGCCGGAGGGGAAGGGATTCGCGTGGGTCTCGCCGTCGTCGCCGCCTCCGTCGCGCCATTGCCACGAACAGGTATCGTGCTTTCGCCGTCGCCGTCGCCATCTCCCTCTCCATAGTCCAGTCATCGCTACCGTCGCCGCCGTCGCCGCCATCGTCGCCGCCGCCGTCGCCGCCGCCGCCGCCGCGCTGCCGTCGTCGCCGCACACCTCGGTCCTCTCCCTCCTCGCCGCGATTCGAAACCCTAGGGTTCTGTTTTTCCGGGTCGCGACCCCGGTTGTCGAGTCGGACCGGATTGGGAACCGGGTAGGGATTCCGGAATTACGGGGCGGCGGGAAGCCGGGTCGCGAAATCGGGTCGGGCGCACCTCACCCGGGTAGGGTTTCGGCCGCCTTGGGCCATTCGCACATGGACCGGGCCCTTTTTAGAAAATAGATCTATTTGGGCTGGGCTTGTTAAAAAAAGAGGGAAAGAAAAAAGACAAAAAAAATCCGAGTCGGGCCCGTCCCCGTTCAGATCGCCGGCCCGGGTCGGACCCAACCCGCGGATCCGACCCGGGTCGGTTTTTTATATTATTTTAATATAAAAATAATATTTTAAATAAATAAATATTTTATTTCAAAAAAATCAAAAAATGATTTGTTTTCAAAAATATTTTTAAAAAATGTTTTATTTTCAAAAAAATCGAGAAAAATCAAAAAATAATTTATTTTTCAAAAATATTTAAAATATTTAAAAAATATTTTATTTTCCGAAAAATCAAAAAAATCAAAAATATTTCATATTTTCCAAAAAATGCCAAAAATCCAAAAAAAGCCAAAAAAGCCAAAAAGACTTGTATTTTTCCAAAAAAAACCAAAAAATCCCAAAAAATCCCTTTTGAGTCCAAAAATTAGAAAAGACTTAGAAAATGTTTTTCCTCCCAAAAATGCATGGAAAATCCCTCGAACATCCAAAAACCTCACGGTTTAAACAAGATTAGGTACCGAAAGGGCCTTAGTGATTAACTAGTGTAATCAAGTCCCCGATTCTAATTTATCTAGTTGCGCAGGAATGAGTATTTCTCCCGATACTTCACTTGGGTTTCTAATCGACCCACCCCAAATCGATTAGTGGCGACTCCATTTTAAAAATTGATTTACAAGTTAAAAAACTTGAACCATTAAGTCGTGAATTGGTGGACTTGGGAGAGTCCGGGCTTAATAAATTCAGCCGAGCCATTAGCCTCCATAGGCGCTCGTACCTGATCGCGGGCGCCGAAAAAAAAAGAGGTCGCGACAAGTCCAAGTGGGTATTCCAAGATTTGTGCCCCCATAAATTTTTAAGGATCAATCAAACGAGTACCTTGTTATTGACACTTACATTTTTGGAGTGGAGGTTTTTGTCATCATGAACTTCGGCATAGGTGAATGTCTAACACTAAGTAAGGGTACATTCTCACGGACACATGAACGGAAGATAGCAAATTTCTCAAGTTTGGCTAAACAATCCTGCTAGTCTAAAATATATTTTTTGCTAGAGATTAGATATCATAACTTAAATTTCTTAAATTTGTTAAGTTTCTATAGGAATGATATCTTTGGCGTTTGCTTATAGATTTGTTTCATACGAGACCAAGATGTTCAAAAAGAATTGCAGTCCATATCAATAAAATCTTTTGATAAAAATCAAAAGACGTCGTGCCACATTTAATAGAAGGATAACATTGCAATGAATTTAAAAAAAAACCAAAAAGAAGAATAAGAAGAAGGTAACGGATTGAATTGATGATCGAGCCAAAGGTTACAACAGGTGGTGTGGTCGATCATCAAATAAATGGAGACTTATAAGACACTTCCAATGACTTCACTCGAAGAATATATGTTGGGTCAGGGGTCTCTTGTATGCACTCGACTTATGCTAAAATATGTGATTTGAATTCCTTTAAAATGACACTATACTATTTGTGCTTCAAATTGGATTTTGCCTGTTAAATATTTAATAAACTATAAATAAGTCATATGGGCAAACTGCCTTATCAAAAAAAGAAATAAAATATTCTAAATTATACATGCCATAGATAAACAAAATATTGCTTTTCATTGGACTTTTGACATTTTATTCCTAAAACAAATTTACATGATTTCTTTGTAATCATCCATCATATGTGGCCCCACTAAGGAAAAAATTATGAATACGTCCGATCCCCAATTTTGAATCAGTAAAATTGCAAAACTTGAAAAGGCTTCATTACAAAATGTTATCTCTTTAACTAAAAGTACCGATTTAAATATTTTTTTTGGGATAATCGCTCAAAATTCCTTGTAAAGTTTGAACTTTAACAATGTTTCACGATAGATGGTTAAAAAGTAAATATTATCTCTCTTAACTTTGATAATTTTGGGTTATGGCACTTTTGAGAACACTTCTATAACATGATTAAGATAATTTTGAGAGATAAGGGGGGGGGTGGACACAATGTCAATGGAGCTAAAACAATACAATAAAATTATTTTGTTAAGAAAAACGAGGTAATTATTTTTACTTTTCTATTTTTTTATTTCTCTGTTCTCCAGAATAAGTTTGGAATATAAATTTATTTGGTAACGCAATTTGATTTTTTTATTTCTGGAACAGATTTCTTTTCCAGAAATAAATTTGAAGAAAAAATTGGAAATTTTCTCAATTTCTGCTACAGAAATTTTATCATTTACACCCTTAATAATTATGTAAATAAAATAAAATAAATCACCTAATGCAATTAAAGTTGGAGTTCACGAGGCGGTTTCAAAATTTAAGAAAGATTGTGCAATCATGCCTAAAATCGAGGAAAGAATCCGTAACTTTTCAAAAAGTCAGGATTACGATCCAATGGTGGCAAATTTGGGAGATTTTGAGCGGTCAACTTTCTTGATGATTTTCTCGGAACGAAGCGACTGAATCTTGGGAAACCCTAAAAAAGCAGTCTTTTTTCTTCCATATCTCTCACTCCACCATAGACCTTCGGAGCCATCAAGCATCATCTGTGCTGTAGCAACAAGAAGAATCACACAATGTCAAAGAGAAAGAAAGAAGCAACGGATTCAAATGCTGCTAAAGTGGGCGACGAACATGATGGTACCGTTTCCCTCCTTGCGTTTCTCCCAGAAACAACAAATGATAATAAACAAGTGGAATTTTCCCCCAAGTAAAACAATATAGTTTCATGTTGCTAAAAAACAATATAGTTTCATGTGCTGCATGAGTCTCTCTCTTGCTGGTGGTAAAAAGATTGTCGATGTACTAGGATTTTCCAATTGTTACATGAATAACTTGGAGTCTCGGGTATAATTTGCACTCGGGATTAAAGTAAGAACTTGTCGATTGATTGGTTTCTTCTGTTTTTGTTTTTTTTTTTCAATGCAGTATTGTCGACAGAGCTTAGAGATGTTGTGCCAGAACATTTTGTGCTCAAGATTAAGCCTTTCTCTTTGTTCGCGAAGAAAAACATGGAGAAGTATGAATCTGGCGAGTTCGAAGCAGGAGGATATAAATGGTTCGTTTCTGTTCTCTCCAGTCTCCACCTCACTCTCACATTCGAAGGCATAAAAGAACTATATACGCTCGTTTAACGTCAGCTGGCCCAAAAACATCGGTCAACTAACTTTTGAAGAGAATGAACATAATATAGAATCCTATGGCTATGCCCCAAGTTTGGGCCTTTCTTTCAGAGGATGGTTTATATACTTTACAGGCATTAATTTTCTGTTACTATTAAGAGTCTGGTGTTTGGACCCTTTGTAGTTTCGTATATTCATCCAAAGTAAGGTAACTTTTTTTTCTAAGATAAAGAGATCGTTGTGAGATTATATGTCGCTTCAGTAATCAGAAGTTGAAATACTTCAAAGATTCTAAGAATAATTATGGTCAATTGACGACGGGAGACTTTTCGTGTACATTCCATGATCGGGGAGCATCTTGATTCTGCAGGAAACTAATCCTCTATCCCAATGGAGACAAGAGCCGAAACGGAGAAGATCACGTCTCGGTATATCTGGCAGCATCTGGGATGAGTCCTTTTCAACTTGGTTCGGAGATCCACGCGGTCGTCAGGCTCTCCGTGCATGATCAAACCTGCGATAGATACTTCACTGTACAAGGTAAAAGCTCTGTAACAGCAGCCCGAAAAGCAAAGATATTGTCACCTTCTGAACACTAATAAGGAATTGACGGAACTTGGCTTGTGAAATGAAGGGAGAGTCGCCAGGTTTCACGCGTTGAAAACCGAATGGGGAGTTCCGAGATACATGCCTCTGAAAACTTTCACCAACCCATCGAATGGGTACCTCGTGGATGACACCTGTGTCTTCGGAGTGGAGGTTTTCGTCATCAAGAGCTCAGGAGTTGGCGAATGTTTGATGCTGAAAGAGAGCACATCATACACTCACATATGGAGGATATCGAGGCTGTCGAGCTTGGGGGATGAATCTTTCTCTGATGTGTTCACTGCTGGAGACCACAAATGGTAACTTCAAATTACGAACTTTTTTTCAATGACAACTCTTGCTCTTGCGCATATTTACTTTTTTCCTTTCTATTGCTACTACTTTTTCATTTTCTTCCCCAGGAAGGTGACGCTGTTCCCGAGGGGTAATTTGGCTAACAGAGGCCAAAGCCTTTCGATGTATCTCGTTCTAGTTGATGTGGACAATCTGGCTTCTGGGCAGAAAGTGAACGTCAGATTCATGCTTCGATTAAAAGACCAAAACAACATTATACGCGGTCAGCAAGGTAAGTGTTTGTTCTCAGGAGTGGGATGAGAGGTCCACTACAAGGCCATTGTCATTAGTAGCGAAAACAGCAAGTCTAGAGCGATTCACAATGTCAACTGCACAATGAGCTTTGCTCTCGCCACAGCACACTACTAAATAATTGTGCTTTGTTCAAAAATTGTTCAAGAAACAGAAATAGAAAAACTTCTGTTTCGTGAAATAATTTTTGATCAGAAGAATGCGTTTAGTAAACTTATTCATGGAATAGAAAAAAAAAAAAAAAACAGAAACATATTGGCAAACTTATGTAATTTTTTTCTTTCTTTTTTCTTTTTTAATTTTTTATTTATTTTTTTTTTTCTTTCTTCCTTTTGGTCAGCGACCTCGCCTAGCCACGGCGAGGCTTGGCGTCACCCAACGGTGGCTCGGTGAGGCCGAGCCTCGTCGGAGGCTAGGCGAGGCCGAGCCTTGACGGCCGGCGTGAGGTCAAGCTCGCCGGGGGCCGGCGACAGTCCGGCGAGGTCACCGGCCCTCAACGGCCGGTTGCCGGCTATGGCTGAGGCCGGCGACCGACCAAAGAAAAAAGAAGAAGAAAAGAAAGAGGAAAAAAATAGGAGAGAGAAAAATTGTTTCTCGAAAGTGTTTCGAGAACAAAAAAGAAGTTTTTCTTGTTTCTTGTTTCTATTCCAAATTTGTTCCCGGGAAAAAAAAATAGATTTGGAACAAAAACGTAAACAAATGCGTTTCTGTTTTTTTTTTCCCCGAAAAAAAAAAGTGTGTTCATAAATACACACAAGGAACACAAACAAAGATGGCTAAATTGCACCCGTTAATGAGTAGAGAATTTGGTTTGTTGATGTAGTCCGTATAATTTGAAACCGTTGAAATCTCTTAATTTTTCCAGACTGTAATTTTCTGCACTCTTGCTCTTGTCCTTGCCATTTTGCAGGTTGTACTACTGCATGGTTTAGTAGCTCCGCCCCGAACTGGGGTTGGCATACTTTCATGCCGCTGAAAACGGTTGGGACATGCCTGATGG
The DNA here is from genome assembly GCA_014182575.1 of Eucalyptus decipiens. NCBI lineage: Eukaryota > Viridiplantae > Streptophyta > Magnoliopsida > Myrtales > Myrtaceae > Eucalyptus > Eucalyptus decipiens. Next base: position 6,918,145 of record CM024619.1, read on the forward strand.
AAGATTCATGTGTCATTCAAGCACAAGTCATGGTGCTTGGCACAGTTAACAAATTGCCATGACAAAAATGCCATGCACTGGATGTGATGATAATCAGATGATCCTTGTTAGTTCTTTCCTCGTGACATAAATTACATGGATTGAATGTGCTCATTGTTGATGCTCAATTTTAGTTAGACAAAGATAGGGCGTACATTTATGTAGAAATAAATAAATGAACAAAGAGTAAAAAGAACAAAGGCTCAATTCGGTCTTGGTCCGATTTGCGCAGCCCACAAGAAAACCCTTTAACCCAACTCATATCATATTATTTTACCAAACTGTTCTATTATCGCATTAGATTGACGTGTGGTTTTCATTTTAGCTCATGGGATCATGTCCCAGGCTTATAACAAGTCATGCTCTATTATCACATTAGATTGACGTGTGGTTTTCATTTTAGCTCATGGGATCATGTCCCGGGCTTATAACAAGTCATGTGATATACTTTACCTGACTTGTATAGGGTTTACTTTTTAAAATTCACTCTTATCTTTCATTATCTCCCCTATGTGTTGTTTTGAATTCCTCATATGGCATTCATGTTTTGAATTTTCAATTTTGTTCAACAATTAGGATGCACTTTAGGAGTGACTTAAATTGAAATCCATGCATGAACACTTAGTAAAAAGAACCTTAGGATTTTACATTTCGATAGAATCACATGAACCACTTTATAGATAAAAATTTTTTAGTTTAGGTACTAAAAGAGCACTAATTAATTGATTCGTGTAATCAAGTCTCTAAATTTAGGAGCTCTAGTTCAAAAGAAGTAGAGTGTATTTTCACGTTATGCTTGGCTTCTGACCAACCCAATAGGTAGTTGTGAGTCCCTTATAGAATAGAATCCTATCTTTAGATCAGTTGAATTTGAATTTCTTAACATCGCGCGCGGTAAGGGTCTGGAGAAACTCATGCTGAATGAGATCGCAAACCTTGAGTGGAGGAGATGCTAGTTCATGCTCAATAATTCGCTAAAGTCGCTTCTCCAAATCCTAGTTTGGGAGGGTCGCAATAGTGTTCTTATAGTCAGTCCTTTTGGTGGAAAAACACTGAATCCAAGGCTGGAATTCATTGGAAAAGTTGGAATGTGCTGAAGATGAGGAAGGATCAGGGAGGAATGGATTTTAGAGATCTAATCACATTCAATAAAGCAATGCTAGGAAAACAGGCTTGGCGATTGATAGAAAACCCTTCATTTTTATAGAGTAAACTATTCAAGGGACTCTATTTCCCTTCTACAGATTTCTATCATGCCAAGACAGGCCATCGATCATCATGGGGATGGAAAAGTCTACTAAGTGGTAGAGATGCTATTTCAGGCTCAACACTATGGGCAGTAGGTAACGGTGCAAGACACAATCCCTAGCCCAGCTAATCAAGATGATCCCTTGATGGTAGCCAAGCTCATAGACACGAACAGTTCAACATGGAAGGAAAAAAGCCTTCAAAACTTGTTTGAAGACAAAATTGTAAGTGAAATTTTGGCCATCCCCTTACCATCAGACAGAAGGGCAGATAAATGCATTTGGATGGCGACTAAATGAGGCAATTATTCAGTAAGAAGTGGGTATAATCAACTCAAAAGTTTAGAAGACCACTCGGCCCACACATCACCCTCATCTTCATATCAAAAACCCGAAGAACTGTGGAGCAAAATATGGAGTCTACGCACCCTCCCCAAAGTTGAAGTGTTTATGTGTAATTTATGTCAAAATGCCCTTCCTACTAAAGAGAATCTAGCCAAAAGAAGAGTCTTACCTGAGCCATGGTGTCCCTTATGCAAAGCGTCCCCCGAATTAGCAAAACATTTGTTCTTACTCTGCCCCTAGACCCATGAAATATGGTCAAATCACCTCCTCTAGATTCAAATAAAAAGTACAGAATTAAGAAGCATAGATCGCTAGTTTATGGAAAAAGCCACCTGTCTCAAGCTCCCCAACCCAAAATAGTTGCCGAAGCCCTCTGGCTCATCTGGAAACAGAGGAACGCAGCAGTCTTCCGAGCAAGGAAGCCAAATCCGCAGGGTGTAGTGGTTGATCTGCTCACATCACAGCAAAAATCAATAGATCAAACTCCATCTCAGCAGCAAAATACTGATCAAACTCCATCACAGCAGCAAAATACCGGGAGAAATAACGCAGAACCTGCAAGATGGAGACCGCCAGACCTAGGATGACTAACGACGGATCTGTAGCAAGGGTGTGCAGGGATGAGAATGGCATGCTGCTCGACGGTTTTGCTCACTCGGTTAAAGCGCAATCCCCCTTGCATGTCGAAACCCTAGCTGTTTGTGAAGGTCTGGAAATGGGAGCGAAGTGGAGGAAGAAAGAAGGGTCACGTGGGGTAGCTGTTGTGTCTGACTGCTCCACAGCAGTTCAGATGATTTTGGGGATAGATCCTCCCTCGTGGGAAGTCAACTACGTAGTCCAGATGGGCCGGGCTGCGCTCGTTTCTAATCCAGGTTTAAAATTAACCCATGAGCCGAGAGAGTTAAATAAAACCGCGGATTGGGTTGCAAAAGCCCATCTCCGCCAACCTCTACCTCGGAATTGGGTCTCTTGTCCCCCTCAACCTCTTTTGGATGTTCTTTGTTCTGAAGCCCATTTGGGTTGTTCCTCTAATTTTACTACTTGAAATGGAATGAGGAATCTTTCGATTGAAATAAATAAATAAATAAATAAAAACTATGCCTCTAGCTAGGTTCTCGCACACGTTGTCATAAATATTGTTGATACTCCTTATTGAACAAGTTACAATAATTAGCATTTTCGGCGTGAGTCTCCATATGGCAGAGAGGAAAGTGCATTTTCGAATTTCTCTTGATGTTAAATAAAAATTACAATTAATTAGATTGCATATGACAAATTATAAAAATGGTCTTGGTAACGAGTGCCTTTTGGACACTGATTAACCATAAATACTGATGAAATATTTTGACTTTTAATGTAGTGTCCATGTTTAAAGCAGGAAAGATTGTGCTTTGGTAATTAATTTTTTTTATATATATTTGGATGTTTGATAAAAGTCCATAGGGCAATGATATCTCATTAAGAATAGCAAATATATAAAATATTGTGACTTCTTAAGGTCATCGTGCAAAATATATATATAAACCAAAAAAGAAACACATAAAGTTTACATTTGTACTGTAATTTTCATTTTATTTATCCGGTCAAGATTGAAATTGGAGGGCTAGTGGGGGTTATTGCATTTTCGCCTAAGCACAGGGAAAGAAAAGGAATTTGGATCGTCTTAATTTGATCACTACATTTCTTTCCCAAAAAACGAAGCGACCGAATCTTGGAAAAAGAAGAAGAAGAAGCCTCTTTAGATATTCCTTCTTCCAATTAATAGGAAACACCCCTGACCAGAAACCATCAAGAATCATTATAATTTGAAGTCCAGAAGCAGAAGAAAAGAGAAATATTAAAAACAATAAAATAGATTTCTTTATTAAGTTAATATTACGAAAAATCCCAAATTTATAATAAATTTATTCCAAATTAATTTTATGACTATCAAAAAATTCCAAACTAGTACATCTTTTTGAATTTATCATAAATTAATTTTTTTGATCTAAAAAAACTCTAAATTGATATATTTGTGATAATTTTATTATTTCCTTAATCTCCTTTAAATTGGATTAATATAACGAAAAATCACAAAATGATTTTAAACTAGTGCCTTGGCAATTTGTAACGTATCATTCAAGTTAGTAATTTGTCAATGAAATTTAAGGCCGTTGTAACGTATCATTCAAGTTAGTAATTTGTCAATAAAATTTAACGGAAATGAATGGAAAGGTAAATTTTTCGCATGTATAGGATCATTGGTGGCCAAGATTGGACTAATTGTACTAATTGGGGTTTTTTTTTATTTATGGTAATCACCCATTATTTTTTCGAAAACAGTGAAATGGAACCAAGCTGATGATGGCACGTGGGTTCGCATTTAGTTTTTATAAATATATAATACATGCTATATAAATCGAGAATCAGCACAGAGAAAAGAAGGAACTTTGAATATGAATCGATTCGAACTACAGTCTCGATTCTCTACCTCTCTGCTTCCTCAATGAGGATTTCCTCGGAACGGAGCGACTGAATCTTGGAAAACCAAGAAAAAAAAAAAAAAAGGCAGTCTTTTTTCTTCCATGTATCTCACTCCACAAAAGACCAAGCATCATCGGTACTGTAGCTGCTTGAAGAATCATACGATGCTAAAGAGAAAGAGAGAAGCAAAGGATTCAAATGTTGGTGAAGTGGGCAACGAACATGAAGGTACCATTTCCCTTTTCGAGTTCCTCCCAAAAACAAGAAATGAAAATGAACTCGTAGAATTTCATGGCGTGACGATGCGTCTATTGATCTTCTTCAGTTGATCTCTTTTTCCCTTTCGGGGGTTGTTGTCGTTGTTTCCCCGTTGGTGATTTTTGGGGGTTTTAACTGAGCAGAGATAACTACGGAGACTAGAAAGATCCCGCCGGCGCATTATGTGTTCAAGATCGAGTCTTTCTCTTTATTATCGAAGAACGACACCACCATGTATGAGAGAAACGAGATCGACGTTGGTGACCAGAAGTGGTATATCTACAATCTCTCTGTGCATGCACGAATTTTTGGGTTACTCCCTGCTCGCTGTCTTCCAGGTTTTATTGTTTTTTGACGTCGACGGTGAAGATTATGATGTATATATCGTCATAAAAAAGGCTTGAGGGTGTGTTTTAGGTTGTATTGTTCTTTATAACTGAATCGACATTTCAGGAGGCTCAGATGAATCTCATGTATGTACAGACTATGGCCAAAACCTTCAAATGCTATGCCTCTCTTGTTTTTATCTGATATTATGTGTACATTTAGTCTTCGATCCTGACTGACTTTGTTACCTTCTCCGCCATATATATGTACCGATATATAAAGCCTAAATCTCTGTCAGAGAGTAATGTTGTCTAATTGAATGGGTTTTTGATATTTTTTTCTATATTTTAATTTGTGATTGTTGTTTGCATCTCAAGAAAACTAATAATAATTAATAAACTGAGAAGAGTAGTTACCTAGAGGGTCACTCAACATACATGTTTCTTGTGTACTATGCTACGTGCTTATTTGTTGTGATCGGGGAGCTCTCCGGCTAGAAAAATTGGAGAACTCGAGTTCTCAGGTCACTAAAAAAATCCATGGAAAGCAGAGTGCACATGCTGTCTATGTGTTGATGGGTTGAAGATAATGAAAGTGATGGCTCTCTGTGAATTGCCCAAACAAAATGGTGCAGCTTTGATTAGATTGTGCTTGGATTCCGGGCAAGGGCTTGTGGGCCCTCGCTTTTGTCAATCAGGACGTCGCGGTCCTTGCCCCGAGCAGCGAGGGGTGCAACGCTCTCACTCAGGGCCAGCGAGGGTTAGCCAACTACCCTTGCCAGTCCTCTCTTCAAAACCCTAAAAATAAAAATAAAAAGAAGAAGAAATTCAAAAAATTGTTAAAATATCAGCAAAATATTATTAAAAAAGTGTCGTTTACGTCAGCAATTTCGGATCAAAATTGGCAAAATTGACTCAATTGGCAAAAAATGCAAGGGTTTAAGACTTAATTAGCACAACTGAAAAGGTTTAGGATTAAATTAGCAAAAATGTAATAAGTTTATGAATTTTTGGATAATTTTCCCGTCTCTAATCTATTATGAGGATAACAATATGTTCTTAACAACAAAAAAAGAAATAAAAAAATAATTATAAATTGTTGTAGTGTCCATAAAAAACCAAATAACAAAAAGTTTAGGAACTGCATTGAAAAAATTAAAAATTCAAGGACCGCATTGCATATTAAACTAAAGTTCAGGGATTATATTGAATAAATTAAAAATTCATGAACAAATTATATATTGGGCCAAGTTTAGGGACTATTTGTTTCGTTATCCCTAATTTATCTATAAGGAAAATGAATAGAAACAAATCAGATTTTTTTTTTTAAATAATCGACTTGCGGATGCTCTATTTGATGTGTTATCTCCTTACTTATAGGTAGTAGCACACAATATAAGAAAATCGAAGGAAACCTGGGACAATTAAGAATCACCCCGATGAATGATTTAGGGTCGAGTTTCACTTTGGAAGCACCACCTCCCACAACAACCATACATTGTGGGATATGCATGGAAGATGTTCGGTCGATCTCAATCTTCAAGACCACGGAGCGGTGCGATCACTCCTTCTGCAGTCGCTGCATGTCCTCACACATTGCCGCAAAGATCAAGGACGGAGCGGCGAACGTGCGATGTCCCAAGTCGGATTGCAGGACGATGCTGGATCCCATTACATGCAAACAGCTTGTTTCGAGTGTAGGGTTAGCCCGACGGTCCGACCACCAGTGAGAATCGGCTGTTCTAAGGTTTGCGAGGTATTACTGCCCGAACTTGATTTGCAGAGAGATGATTATAAACGAGTGCGGAGGGGATGGGTTTGGGGGGGTGGGAGTGGTTTCAAGTGTCCCAGTTGCAACGGGAGTGGTTGGTTTCGGGACGAGGATATTCATCTTCTGGAACATCTTGCGGAGAGGCAGCGGTGGAAGCGGTGTGGTCAATGCCGCATTTACGTGGAGTTTGGTGGAGGTTGCAAGGACATTGTGTTCGAGTAAACTTCTCTGATTAACTTAGGTTTGGTGATTCCTTAACTAGTTAATTCTGCCAATGTTTCTCCCCCGTCGCATCTCTTGCTTCGACTTGAATAAATGACTAGGCTTCTTATTCCGTCCAGTCCAAACGTGCTCTTTTAGGTTTCGGTCCGATTGAAGATAATCTGTGGAGTTTTGATCAACCGCGAATTCTTTGATCCATATATTTATATATATATACACACACACACATGTGATTCGGCATGTATGAATATGTAAAGGGCCACGTAAAATCTGGCTACTCAGCTGATTTATATTCGATCCCAGTCCAACAAAACGACTTAAAAGGGACCCACGTTTCGGCTTTTATGCAGATGTAAAACTCAATTTTGCCATGGATGCGGGCGAAAGAGAGGCCCCTCCTCTTCTTGTGCCTGCAGAAGAAGTCTGGGAGCACAGTGGCATCACGCTGGGCTTGGCCATACTATTTCTCTCAGTTCTGCTTGGGTCATTCCATTATCTGACATATATCCTTTCGCTGGGCTGAGAAAACATTAAGCTCTAAGATATCTTTTCTTGGAGGGCCGAAGAAGACTATCCATGGTTGTTGACATTAGGTTTTGAAGTTACATTTTGATTATTCAAATTACTAACAGTTGTCAGATTCTATGATGTTCATTTGATGACAATTGACAAGCTAAGAATGGGTATTTTGAGGATTGTAGCTCCGTTCTAGAGACCAAAAAAAAATGAACTTCTCTCGTTTTTTATTCTCTATCTCAGTAGAGACGAGCAGAAATGAAGAAGGTTGTGCGTCTCTGTATCCGGCTGTGACCATTCCTTTGAAGGTTGGCTCGGATGTGAATGTAATTGTTAGGTTCTTTGTGTTTGATCGAATCTGCGACATGTACTTGGCAAAACAAGGTAACCATCTCCAGATATCAATTTTGAAGAAAATGCTCAATGCAACTTTGGTTGGAACTTTTAGAAAATTTACACTTCGCTAAAAAGGGGGCACTATGAGGTTTCGCACGATGAGTCCAAGTGGGTATTCCATGATTTGTGCCCCCAGAAAAGTTTTAAGGATCAATCGAACGGGTACCTTGTTGTCAACACTTACATTTTTGGAGTGGAGGTTTTCATCATCAAGAACTTCGGCATAGGTGAATGTCTAACACTAAGTAAGGGTACATTCTCACGGACACGTGAATGGAAGATAGCAAATTTCTCAAGTTTGGTAGAACAATCCTGCTAGTCTAAAATATTTTTTTGCTAGAGATTAGATATCATAACTTAAATTTCTTAAATCTATTAAGTTTCTGTAGGAATGATATCTTTGGCGTTTGCTTATAGATTTGTTTCGTACAAGACCAAGATGTTCCAAAAGAATCGCGGTCCATATCAATAAAAATCAAAAGACGTGGTGCCACATTTAATAGAAGCATAACATTGCAAGGAATTTCAAAAAACCAAAAAGAAGAAAAGGAAGAAGGCAACGGATTGAATTGATGATCGAGCCAAAGGTTACAACAAGTGGGGTGGTTCGATCATCAAATAAATGGAGACTTATAAGACACTTCCAATGACTTCACGCGAAGAATAAATGTTGGGTCGTGGGGCCTCTTGTCTGCACTCAACTTTTGCTAAAATATGTGATATGAATTCCTTAAAAATGACACTATACTATTTGTCCTTCAAATTGGATTTTGCCTCGTTAAATATTTAATAAACTATAAATAAGTCATATTATGGGCAAACTGCCCTATCAAAAAAAGAAATAAAATATTCTAAATTATACATGCCATAGATAAACGAAATATTGCTTTTCATTGGACTTTTGACGTTTTATTCCTAAAACAAATCTACATGATATCTTTGTAATCATCCATCATATGTGGCCCCGCTAAGGAAAAAATTATGAATACGTCCGATCCCCAATTTTGAATCAGTAAAATTGCAAAACTTGATAAGGCTTCATTATAAAATGTCATCTCTTTGACTAAAAGTACCAATTTAAATATTTTTTTTTTGGGATAATCGCTCAAAATTCCTTGTAAAGTTTGAACTTTAACAATGTTTCACGATAGACTGTTAAAAAGTAAAAATTATCTCCCTTAGCTTTGACAATTTTGGGTTATGGCACTTTTCAGAACACTTCTATAACATGATTAATATAATTTTAAGAGAGAGGGGCGGACACACTGTCAATGGAGCTAAAACAATGCAGCAAAATTATTTTATTAAGAAAAACGAGGTAATTCTTTTTACTTCCCTATTTCTCTGTTTCTCTGTTCCCAGAACTGTTTTGGAATAGAAATCCGTTTGGTAACGCAATTTGATTTTTCAATTTCAAGAATAGAATCTATTCCAAAAATAGATTTGAAAAAGAAATCAAAAGTCTTCTCAATTTTTGGCAAGAAATCAATTTCGATTACAGAAATTTTGTCATTTGCACTCTTAATAATTATGTAAATAAAATAAAATAAAAAATCAGCGAATGCAATTAAAGTTGGAATTCACGAGGCTGTTTCAAAATTTAAGAAAGATTGTGCAATCATGCCTAAAATCAAGGAAAGAATCCGTAACTTTTCAAAAAGTCGGGATTACGATCCATTGGTGGGAAATTTGGGAGATTTTGAGCGGTCAACTTTCTTGATGATTTTCTCGGAACGAAGCGACTGAATCTTGGGAAACCCTAAAAAAGCAGTCTTTTTTCTTCCATATCTCTCACTCCACCAAAGACCTTCGGAGACATCAAGCATCATCTGTGCTGTAGCAACAAGAAGAATCACACGATGTCAAAGAGAAAGAAAGAAGCAACGGATTCAAATGCTGCTAAAGTGGGCGACGAACATGATGGTACCGTTTCCCTCCTTGAGTTTCTCCCAGAAACAACAAATGATAATCAACAAGTGGAATTTCCCCCCAAGTAAAACAATATAGTTTTTTTGTGCTGCATGAGTCTCTCTCTTGCTGGTGGTAAAAAGATTGTCGATGTACTAGGATTTTCCAATTGTTACATGAATAACTTGGAGTCTCGGGTATAATTTGCACTAGGGATTAAAGTAAGAACTTGTCGGTTGATTGGTTTCTTCTGTTTTTTTTTTTTTTTTTTTCAATGCAGTATTGTCGACAGAGCTTAGAGATGTTGTGCCAGCACATTTTGTGCTCAAGATTAAGTCTTTCTCTTTGTTCGCGAAGAAAAACATGGAGAAGTATGAATCTGGCGAGTTCGAAGCAGGAGGATATAAATGGTTCGTTTCTGTTCTTTCCGTTCTCCACCTCACGCTCTCACATTCGAAGGCATAAAAGAACTATATACGCTGGTTTAACGTCAGCTGGCCCAAAAACATCGGTCAACTAACTTTTGAAGAGAATGAACATAATATAGAATCCTATGGCTATGCCCCAAGTTTGGGCCTTTCTTTCAGAGGATGGTTTATATACTTTACAGGCATTAATTTCTGTTACTGCTAAGAGTCTGGTGTTTGGACCCTTTGTAGTTTCGTATATCATCCAAAATAAGGTAACTTTTTTTTCTAAGATAAAGACATCGTTGTGAGGTTATATGTCGCTTCAGTAATCAGAATTTGAAATACTTCAAAGATCCTAAGAATAATTATGGCCAATTGACGACGGGAGACTTTTCGTGTACATTCCATGATCGGGGAGCATCTTGATTCTGCAGGATACTAATCCTCTATCCCAATGGAGACAAGAGCCGAAACGGAGAAGATCACGTGTCGGTATATCTGGGGGTATCTGAGATGAGTCGTTTTCAACTTGGTTCGGAGATCCGTCCTTTTCAACTTGGTTGGGAGATCCACGCGGTCGTCAGGCTCTCCGTGTATGATCAAACCTGCGATAGATACTTCACTGTACAAGGTAAAAGATCTGTAACAGCAGCCCGAAAAGCAAAGATATTGTGACCTTCTGAACACTAATAAGGAATTGACGGAACTTGGCTTGTGAAATGAAGGGAGAGTCGCAAGGTTTCACGCGTTGAAAACCGAATGGGGAGTTCCGAGATACATGCCTCTGAAAACTTTCACCAACCCATCGAATGGGTACCTCGTGGATGACACCTGTGTCTTCGGAGTGGAGGTTTTCGTCATCAAGAGCTCAGGAGTTGGCGAATGTTTGATGCTGAAAGAGAGCGCATCATACACTCACATATGGAGGATATCGAGGCTGTCGAGCCTGGGGGATGAATCTTTCTCTGATGTGTTCACTGCTGGAGACCACAAATGGTAACTTCAAATTACGAACTTTTTTTCAATGACAACTCTTGCTCTTGCGCATATTTACTTTTTTCCTTTCTATTGCTACTACTTTTTCATTTTCTTCCCCAGGAAGGTGAAGCTGTTCCCGAGGGGTAATTTGGCTAACAGAGGCCAAAGCCTTTCGATGTATCTCTTTCTAGTTGATGCGGACAATCTGGCTTCTGGGCAGAAAGTGAACGTCAGATTCATCCTTCGATTAAAAGACCAAGACAACATTATACGCGGTCAGCAAGGTAAGTGTTTGTTCTCAGGAGTGGGATGAGAGGTCCATTTTAAGGCCATTGTCATTAGTAGCGAAAACAGAAAGTCCAGAGCGATTCACAATGTCAACTGCACAATGAGCTTTGCTCTCGCCACAGCACACTGCTAAATAATTGTGCTTTGTTCAAAAATTGTTCAGGGAACAGAAATAGAAAAACTTCTATTTCGTGAAATAATTTTTGATCAGAAGAATGCGTTTGGTAAACTTATTCATGGAATAGAAAAAAAAAAAAAAAACATAAACATATTGGCAAACTTATGTAATTTTTTTCTTTCTTTTTTCTTTTTTCTTTTTTTTTTCTTTCTTCCTTTTGGTCAGCGACCTCGCCTAGCCACGGCGAGGCTCGGCGTCGCCCAACGGTGGCTCGGCGAGGCCGAGCCTTGACGGCCGGCGCGAGGTTGGCCTCGCCTTGGCTGGGCGAGCTCGAGCTCGTCGGGGGCCGGCGACACTCCGGCGAGGTCGTCAGCCCTCGACGGCTGGTTGCCGGCTATGGCTGAGGTCGGCGACCGACCAAAGAAAAAAGAAGAAGAAAAGAAAGAGGAAAAAAATAGGAGAGAGAAAAATTGTTTCTTGGAAGTGTTTCGAGAACAAAAGAAGTTTTTCTTGTTTCTTGTTTCTATTCCAAATTTGTTCCCGGAAAAAAAAATAGATTTGGAACAAAAACGTAAACAAATGCGTTTCTATTTTTTTTTTTTTCCCGAAAAAAAAAATTGTGTTCATAAATACACACGAGGAACACAAACAAAGAGGGCTAAATTGCACCCGTTAATGAGTAGAGAATTTGGTTTGTTGATGTAGTCCGTATAATTAGAAACGGTTGAAATCTCTTAATGTTTCCAGATTGTAATTTTCTGCACTCTTGCTCTTGTCCTTGCCATTTTGCAGGTTGTACTACTGTATGGTTTAGTAGCTCCGCCCCGAACTGGGGTTGGCATACTTTCATGCCGCTGAAAACGTTTGGGACATGCCTGATGGAAGATTCATGTGTCATTCAAGCACAAGTCATGGTGCTTGGCACAGTTAACAAATTGCCATGACAAAAATGCCATGCACTGGATGTGATGATAATCAAATGATCCTTGTTAGTTATTTCCTCGTGACATAAATTACATGGATTGAATGTGCTCATTGTTGATGCTCAATTTTAGTTAGACAAAGATAGGGCGTACATTTATGTAGAATAAATAAATGAACAAAGAGTAAAAAGAACAAAGGCTCAATTCGGTCTTGGTCCGATTTGCGCAGCCCACAAGAACACCCTTTAACCCAACTCATATCATATTATTTTACCAAACTGTTCTATTATCGCATTAGATTGAAGTGTGGTTTTCATTTTAGCTCATGGGATCATGTCCCGGGCTTATAACAAGTCATGTTCTATTATCGCATTAGATTGACGTGTGGTTTCATTTTAGCTCATGGGATCATGTCCCGGGCTTATAACAAGGCATGTGATATACTTTACTTGACTTGTATAGGGTTTACTTTTTAAAATTCACTCTTATCTTTCATTATCTCTCCTATGTGTTGTTTTGAATTCCTCATATGGCTTTCATGTTTTGAATTTTCAATTTTGTTCAACAATTAGGATGCACTTTAGGAGTGACTTAAATTGAAATCCATGCATGAACACTTAGTAAAAAGAACCTTAGGATTTTACATTTCGATAGAATCACATGAACCACTTTATAGATAAACAAATTTAGTTTAGGTACTAAAAGAGCACTAATTAATTGATTCGTGTAATCTAGTCTCTAAATTTAGGAGCTCTAGTTCATAAGAAGTAGAGTGTATTTTCACGTTATGCTTGGCTTCTTGGCTTCTGACCAGCCCAATAGGTAGTTGTGAGTCCCTTATAGAATAGAATCCTATCTTTAGATCAGTCGAATTTGAATTTCTTAACATCGCGCGCGGTAAGGGTCTGGAGAAACTCATGCTGAATGAGATCGCAAACCTTGAGTGGAGGAGATGCTAGTTCATGCTCAATAATTCGCTAAAGTCGCTTCTCCAAATCCTAGTTTGGGAGGGTCACAATAGTGTTCTTATAGTAAGTCCTTTTGGTGGAAAAACACTGAATCCAAGGCTGGAATTCATTGGAAAAGTTGGAATGTGCTGAAGATGAGGAAGGATCAGGGAGGAATGGATTTTAGAGATCTAATCACATTCAATACAGCAATGCTGATTTTAGAGATCTAATCACATTCAATACAGCAATGCTAGGAAAACAGGCTTGGCGATTGATAGAAAACCCTTCATCTTTATAGAGTAAACTATTCAAGGGACTCTATTTCCCTTCCACAGATTTCTATCATGCCAAGACAGGCCATCGATCATCATGGGGATGGAAAAGTCTACTAAGTGGTAGAGATGCTATTTCAAGCTCAACACTATGGGCAGTAGGTAACGGTGCAAGACACAATCCCTAGCCCAGCTAATCAAGATGACCCCTTGATGGTAGCCAAGCTCATAGACACGAACAATTCAACATGGAAGGAAAAAAGCCTTCAAAACTTGTTCGAAGACAAAATTGTAAGTGAAATTTTGGCCATCCCCTTACCATCAGACATAAGGGCAGATAAATGCATTTGGATGGCGACTAAATTAGGCAATTATTCAGTAAGAAGTGGGTATAATCAACTCAAAAGTTTAGAAGACCACTCGACCCACACATCACCCTCATCTTCATATCAAAAACCCGAAGAACTGTGGAGCAAAATATGGAGTCTACGCACCCTCCCCAAAGTTGAAGTGTTTATGTGGAATTTATGTCAAAATGCCCTTCCTACTAAAGAGAATCTAGCCAAAAGAAGAGTCTTACCTGAGCCATGGTGTCCCTTATGCAAAGCGTCCCCCGAATTAGCAGAACATTTGTTCTTACTCTGCCCCTAGACCCATGAAATATGGTCAAATCACCTCCTCTAGATTCAAATAAAAAGTACAGAATTAAGAAGCATAGATCGCTAGTTTATTTGAAAAGCCACCTGTCTCAAGCTCCCCAACCCAAAATAGTTGCCGAAGCCCTCTGGCTCATCTGGAAATAGTGGTTGATCTGCTCACATCATAGCGAAAATCAATAGATCAAACTCCATCTCAGCAGCAAAATACTGATCAAACTCCATCACAGCAGCAAAATACCGGGAGAAATAACGCAGAACCTGCAAGATGGAGACCGCCAGACCTAGGATGACTAACGACGGATCTGTAGCAAGGGTGTGTAGGGACGAGAATGGCATGCTGCTCGACGGTTTTGCTCACTCGGTTAAAGCGCAATCCCCCTTGCATGTCGAAACCCTAGCTGTTTGTGAAGGTCTGGAAATGGGAGCGAAGTGGAGGAAGAAAGAAGGGTCACGTGGGATAGCTGTTGTGTTTGACTGCTCCACAGCAGTTCAGATGATTTTGGGGATAGATCCTCCCCCGTGGGAAGTCAACTACGTAGTCCAGATGGGCCGGGCTGCGCTCGTTTCTAATCTAGGTTTAAAATTAACCCATGAGCCGAGAGAGTTAAATAAAACCGCGGATTGGGTTGCAAAAGCCCATCTCCGCCAACCTCTACCTCGGAATTGGGTCTCTTGTCCCCCTCAACCTCTTTTGGATGTTCTTTGTTCTGAAGCCCATTTGGGTTGTTCCTCTAATTTTACTACTTGAAATGGAATGAGGAATCTTTCGATTGAAATAAATAAATAAATAAATAAAAACTATGCCTCTAGCTAGGTTCTCACAGACATTGTCATAAATATTGTCGATACTCCTTATTGAACAAGTTACAATAATTAGCATTTTCGGCGTGAGTCTCCATATGGCAGAGAGGAAAGTGCATTTTCGAATTTCTCTTGATGTTAAATAAAAATTACAATTAATTAGATTGCATATGACAAATTATAAAAATGGTCTTGGTAACGAGTGCCTTTTGGACACCGATTAACCATAAATACTGATGAAATATTTTGACTTTTAATGCAGTGACCATGTTTAAACCAGGAAAGATTGTGCTTTGGTAATTAATTTTTTTATATATTTGGATGTTTGATAAAAGTCCATAGGGCAATGATATCTCATTAAGAATAGCAAATATACAAAATATTGTGACTTCTTAAGGTCATCGTGCAAAATATATATATAAACCAAAAAAGAAACACATAAAGTTTACATTTGTACTGTAATTTTCATTTTATTTATCCGGTCAAGATTGAAATTGGAGGGCTAGTGGGGGTTATTGCATTTTCGCCTAAGCACAGGGAAAGAAAAGGAATTTGGATCGTCTTAATTTGATCACTACATTTCTTTCCCAAAAACGAAGCGACCGAATCTTGGAAAAAGAAGAAGAAGAAGCCTCTTTAGATATTCCTTCTTCCAATTAATAGGAAACACCCCGATCAAGAATCATTATAATTTGAAGTCCAGAAGCGAAGAAAAGAGAAATATTAAAACAATAAAATAGATTTCTTTATTAAGTTAATATTACGAAAAATCCCAAATTTATAATAAATTTATTCCAAATTAATTTTATGACTATCAAAAAATTCCAAACTAGTACATCTTTTTGAATTTATCATAAATTAATTTTTTTGATCTAAAAAAACTCTAAATTGATATATTTGTGATAATTTTATTATTTCCTTAATCTCCTTTAAATTGGATTAATATAACGAAAAATCAAAAAATGATTTTAAACTGGTGCCTTGGCAATTTGTAACGTATCATTCAAGTTAGTAATTTGTCAATGAAATTTAAGGCCAGTTGTAACGTATCATTCAAGTTAGTAATTTGTCAATAAAATTTAACGGAAATGAATGGAAAGGTAAATTTTTCGCATGTATAGGATCATTGGTGGCCAAGATTGGACTAATTGTACTAATTGGGGTTTTTTTTTTATTTATGGTAATCACCCATTATTTTTTCGAAAACAGTGAAATGGAACCAAGCTGATGATGGCACGTGGGTTCGCATTTAGTTTTTATAAATATATAATACATGCTATATAAATCGAGAATCAGCACAGAGAAAAGAAGGAACTTTGAATATGAATCGATTCGAACTACAGTCTCGATTCTCTACCTCTCTGCTTCCTCAATGAGGATTTCCTCGGAAAGGAGCGACTGAATCTTGGAAAACCAAGAAAAAAAAAAAAAAAAAGCAGTCTTTTTTCTTCCATGTATCTCACTCCACAAAAGACCAAGCATCATCGGTACTGTAGCTGCTTGAAGAATCATACGATGCTAAAGAGAAAGAGAGAAGCAAAGGATTCAAATGTTGGTGAAGTGGGCAACGAACATGAAGGTACCATTTCCTTTTCGAGTTCCTCCCAAAAACAAGAAATTAAAATGAACTCGTAGAATTTCATGGCGTGACGATGCGTCTATTGATCTTCTTCAGTTGATCTCTTTTTCCCTTTCGGGGGTTGTTGTCGTTGTTTCCCCGTTGGTGATATTTGGGGGGTTTTAACTGAGCAGAGATAACTACGGAGACTAGAAAGATCCCGCCGGCGCATTATGTGTTCAAGATCGAGTCTTTCTCTTTATTATCGAAGAACGACACCACCATGTATGAGAGAAACGAGATCGAAGTTGGTGACCAGAAGTGGTATATCTACAATCTCTCTGTGCATGCACAAATTTTTGGGTTACTCCCTGCTCGCTGTCTTCCAGGTTTTATTGTTTTTTGACGTCGACGGTGAAGATTAGGATGTATATATCGTCATAAAAAAGGCTTGAGGGTGTGTTTTAGGTTGTATTGTTCTTTATAACTGAATCGACATTTCAGGAGGCTCAGATGAATCTCGTGTATGTACAGACTATGGCCAAAACCTTCAAATGCTATGCCTCTCTTGTTTTTATCTGATATTATGTGTACATTTAGTCTTCGATCCTGACTGACTTTGTTACCTTCTCCGCCATATATATGTACCGATATATAAAGCCTAAATCTCTGTCGAGAGTAATGTTGTCTAATTGAATGGGTTTTTGATATTTTTTTCTATATATTAATTTGTGATTGTTGTTTGCATCTCAAGAAAACTAATAATAATTAATAAACTGAGAAGAGTAGTTACCTAGAGGGTCACTCAACATACATGTTTCTTGTGTACTATGCTACGTGCTTATTTGTGGTGATCGGGGAGCTCTTCGGCTAGAAAAATTGGAGAACTAGAGTTCTCAGGTCACTAAAAAAATCCATGGAAAGCAGAGTGCACATGCTGTCTATGTGTTGATGGGTTGAAGATAATGAAAGTGATGGCTCTCTGTGAATTGCCCAAACAAAATGGTGCAGCTTTGATTAGATTGTGCTTGGATTCCGGGCAAGGGCTTGTGGGCCCTCGCTTTTGTCAATCGGGACGTGGCGGTCCTTGCCCCGAGCAGCGAGGGGTGCAACGCTCTCACTCGGGGCCAGCGAGGGTTAGCCAACTACCCTTGCCAGTCCTCTCTTCAAAACCCTAAAAATAAAAATAAAAAGAAGAAGAAATTCAAAAAATTGTTAAAATATCAGCAAAATATTATTAAAAAAGTGTCGTTTACGTCAGCAATTTCGGATCAAAATTGGCAAGATTGACTCAATTGGCAAAAAATGCAAAGGTTTAAGAATTAATTAGCAAAACTGAAAAGGTTTAGGATTAAATTAACAAAAATGTAATAAGTTTATGAATTTTTGGATAATTTTCCTGTCTCTAATCTATTATGAGGATAACAATATGTTCTTAACAACAAAAAAAAAGAAATAAAAAAATAATTATAAATTGTTGTAGTGTCCATAAAAAACCAAATAACAAAAAGTTTAGGAACTGCATTGAAAAAATTAAAAATTCAAGGACCGCATTGCATATTAAACTAAAGTTCAGGGGATTATATTGAATAAATTAAAAATTCATGAACAAATTATATATTGGGCCAAGTTTAGGGACTATTTGTTTCGTTATCCCTAATTTTATCTATAAGGAAAATGAATAGAAACAAATCAGAATTTTTTTTTAAATAATCGACTTGCGGATGCTCTATTTGATGTGTTATCTCCTTACTTATAGGTAGTAGCACACAATATAAGAAAATCGAAGGGAAACTTGGGACAATTAAGAATCACCCCGATGAATGATTTAGGGTCGAGTTTCACTTTGGAAGCACCACCTCCCACAACAACCATACATTGTGGGATATGCATGGAAGATGTTCGGTCGATCTCAATCTTCAAGACCACGGAGCGGTGCGATCACTCCTTCTGCAGTCGCTGCATGTCCTCACACATTGCCGCAAAGATCAAGGACGGAGCGGCGAACGTGCGATGTCCCAAGTCGGATTGCAGGACGATGCTGGATCCCATTACATGCAAACAGCTTGTTTCGAGTGTAGGGTTAGCCCGACGGTCCGACCACCAGTGAGAATCGGCTGTTCTAAGGTTTGCGAGGTATTACTGCCCGAACTTGATTTGCAGAGAGATGATTATAAACGAGTGCGGAGGGGATGGGTTTGGGGGTGGGAGTGGTTTCAAGTGTCCCAGTTGCAACGGGAGTGGTTGGTTTCGGGACGAGGATATTCATCTTCTGGAACATCTTGCGGAGAGGCAGCGGTGGAAGCGGTGTGGTCAATGCCGCATTTACGTGGAGTTTGGTGGAGGTTGCAAGGACATTGTGTTCGAGTAAACTTCTCTGATTAACTTAGGTTTGGTGATTCCTTAACTAGTTAATTCTGCCAATGTTTCTCCCCCGTCGCATCTCTTGCTTCGACTTGAATAAATGACTAGGCTTCTTATTTGGCGAGGCCCGAGCTTCGCCCCAAGCCGATGGGGCTCTGCCTCGCTTGATTTGGCGAGGCCCGAGCTCGTTAGGCTTGGGCGGTCTCGGCTTCGCTAGATCAGGCTAGGTGTAGCCTCACTGGCCTAGGGCAAGGCTCGAATTGGCTCACGGCTAGTCGCCGACCACCAAGGAAAAAGATGAAATGGAAAAAAAGAAAATGAAAAATATTAAAATCTCAATTTAAAAAAAAAAAAAAAAAGAAAAAGAAAGCATAAAATGTGGAAGAAGTTATGGAAAATATTTTTTCTTCTCAAAAGAGAAAATCATTTTTCAGAATCTTAAGAGAAGATTTTTCATTGATTGGAAAACATTTTATTTGATCATCTATTTTCCGTCGTCCAAAAATCGGAAATTCTGGAAAATATTTTTTCAGAAGTTGTTTTCCACAAAAACGAACGGACCTGAATAAGAATCGATTCAAACTACAGTCTCGATTCTCTACCTCTTTGCTTCCTCAATGATGATTTCCGGAATAAGCGACTGAATCTTGGAAAACGAATAAAAAAAAAAAATCTTTTTTCTTCCATGTCTCTCACTCCACAAAAGACCAAGCATCATCGGTACTGTAGCTACTTGAAGAATCATACGATGCTAAAGAGAAAGAGAGAAGCAAAGGATTCAAATGTTGCTGAAGTGGGCAACGAACATGAAGGTACCATTTCCCTCTTTGAGATCCTCCCAAAAACAAGAAATGAATATGGGCTCGTGGAATTTTATGGCGTGACGATGCGTCTATTGAACTTCTTCAGTTGATCTCTTTTTCCCTTTCGGGGGTTGTTGTTGTTGTTGTTTCCCCGTTGGTGATTTTTTGGGGGGTTTTAACTGAGCAGAGATAATTACGGAGACTGGTGCAGCTCGCCGCGAACATGTAGTACGAGCTCGGTCGTCCCTGTCCGCCGCCGTTCCGCCTTGCATCTCGACCCGAGCGGGCCGAGCTACCGCTCGCCGCTGCTCCCCCTGCGTCCCCACCCGAGCCGGCCCGACGCCGGTTGCTGCTCGCTGCCGCTCCCCCGTCCGGGCCAAGCCGTTGCTACACCCTGCGTCTCGACCCGAGCCGGCCCGACGCCAGTCGCTGCTCGCCGCTGCTACCCCGCCCTCAGCCCGGACGTCCTCCCAGCCACGGCTGCGGCCGCGCGAGGGCAGGTTTGAAGTCGGGTTGCACGAGACGGGTCAGCGGGTCGCCTCGGGCTAGGGTTTCGCTTGTGGGTCACGAACCGGGGCTGTTGTGGGTCGCAAACCGGGTAGGGCTCCTGCTAATTTGGGCCAAAAAGTGTGGGTTTTGCAAAGTGTATGGGTTTGTCTTGTGGGCTAGGCGTTTTTTAAAAAAGGGGAATGAGGCGCAGTCTGGGCCCGTGTTCTAGGCCCATCCCGGCCAGCCGCTGGCGACCCGGGTCGGCCCCAAGTTCCCAACTCGGGAATCCGACCGGGTCGTTTCTAATAATAATATTATAATAATTAATAAGTAATAATAGAAAAATCAAAAATAATTTATTTTCCAGAAAATAAAAAAATCAAAATATCCCATGTTTTCTCAAAAGGCCAAAAAAAAAAAAAAATCAGGATAAGCCAAAAAATGATTTATATTTTCAAAGAAGATAAAAAAAAAAAATCCAAAAAAATGCATTTCATGTTCTAAAAAATAGAAAAAGACCAAAAAATGTTTTTCCTCCACAAATGTATGGAAAATTCCTTAAAAATCCAAAAAGCTTCAAGGTTTAAATAAGATTAGATACTGTAAGGACATTAGTGATTAATTAGTGTAATCAAGTCCCCGATCCTAATTTCTCTAGTTGCGTAGAAGCGAATATTCCTCCCAATACTTTGCTTAGGTTTTTTAATCAACCCACAAAAAATTAATTAGTGAATGGACCTAGACTTAGGATCAGGGAAGGAGAGTAAATTTCCTGCAGGTATGCATCCCACATTGGGCGAACAACCCGTTCAAGCCCTTCGGGGACAGCCTTTTAGCGGCAAACCACTCAACCTTTTAATCCGAGCCTAGAGACACTCGAGAGGATGCCAGGGATGGAAACGTTTCTAATCTACCCAGGCTGCATTTCTCGGAGGATCCTACCAGTGGAGAAGAAGATGAAATTTAGAAGGCCATAGAGAGAATTTGCATAAACACTCACTTTACTTCGGGGGACTCGCCCAAAACGATACAACAACAAAGCCTTATATAGGCAAATAAAAGACAACAAGGACACACACGGGACCAACTCACGGGTCCGGATAAAAACAAAGGCGCCGGATCCTACCGGAGGGGAATTATTCGCACACTATGAACGATGAATCGTGCTTTGTGAATGCAGTACCTTCCTAGCCTAGTGCTACAGTAAAAGTGAACAGTACTTTGCTACAGTGAAATTGTACTGACTCATCGGTCTCGTCCGTCACGGGCATTGTAGCTACATACTGAGTCTTCATCTGAATTTTCTTCTAGGAGATGTGCCTCGTACTTCTGCTGGAGGGCTTCAAGATCTTGAGGTGTTAGGATCTGGTTTAGCCTTTGAGATGGGGATGCTTCATGAGCCCAATGAGATGATTCTTCTTACGCCGGTTTGTATTTTCACCGTAGTGTTGGCGGGAATGTTTGGCATGCTTGGCCGAGGCCAATTGGATGGTCTGTGCATAAAAGGACATGTCCATGTTTTGGAATGATGACGAAGATCCCTTCGTAGGGATCCCGGGACGAGGACCTCCAAAGCGTGCATAGGGGTCTTGAGTAGACCGGACAATGTCATCTTCGCTTGTCATTTCATGATCCCGGATGACGATCTTTGCTTGTCCGTATTGCTCTAGCGCTTCCTTAGCTTCGGTGCTAGGTCATAATGATCCCACGTAGTGGTGCATTATTCCGGACATCTTCGGGAATGGTCTTGTTTTCTGGAATAGGATTCTCTGAGTTCTCGGTATTCATGTTCACAAAGTCTAACGAGATCTTGGATAGGATTTGTGAATTCGGCTTCTCGGCTGTTCAAGTGAGGTTTATAGGCCGTGGTTCCTATTTCAAGTGGTGCATCGAGAAGACTACCATTATTTCTACAAAAATTCCATGGACGTCGAAAAACAAGATGGTGTGAACTTCAGGATTCGGTGATATGGTTCTCAGTTCTCTTTCCAAATCTTGTCTCCAACATGTAGGAGGATAGAACCAATTTAGAAATTCTAAAAGGTTTCTATCACATTCCTTTTCGATATTTCTTCCGAGCATGAATATCCTGGTGAGATTGGCAATGAATCTTCTGGTGGGAATTTCGATGGCTATTAAGTACTTATTGGTTAAGTACCATAACAGCGTTTTGAGCTGCTCAGGAAAATCATCTTCCTTCCAGATAAGCGGATGAATAAAAGGATAATTCAAATTTAACCCGAAAGGATAAAGGATCGAACCTCCATTGAGTCGAAAAGGTCTGCGTGGCATTGCCACATGAGGTTCTCCATGTTCTCAATAAGACTTGTCATTACCGGATTTGCTTTGAATAATCTCCTGGGGATATTTCGGCTTGGCAAATCTTTGATCTTCTCGATCTTGTATTTGACTCCATGATTAAGCATATGGAAAGCGGGTCTTTTGATATACATGTTGATTTCAGCGGGTGCTTTAGGTCTTGACAAGAAGTCGGCAAGGACATTCTTTTTCCAGAATATGTTTGGTTTCAAAAGAGTACTTTGAGAACCATTCAGCCCATCGAAGCAGTGAGAGTTTGGAATCTTTTGTTTAAACTTGGTCATCCGAGGAAAAGATGCCATGTCTAATTCTACCAAAAAGTGATGGCCGATGAGATGAAACTCAAATTTTTTGATTCCATTTTTTTGCTAGGATTTCCTTGAAAGTGGAATGGTAATGCATTTCAGCACAGGAAAACTTTCCACTTTTGTGGGCACAAAGGTGTTTCTTACCATCAATTTCTTCGAATAGGACGGCTGCCCAGTATTCGTCACTGGCATCAGTTTGAAGGATTCTTTTGCCTGTTGATGGTATTTGTAATGGTGGGAGATTCTGCATGATCTCCTTTAGCTCAGCAACTTTTTTAGTGGGATCTTTCCCCAAGGCGGGAGTTCTTTTTCAGCATGGATTGCAAAGGAATCGGGAGTTTTGCAATATTTGGGACAAAGACCCCGAGATAATTAATTATCCCAAGAAATTGCTGAACTTGTTTTGTTGTGAAGTTATCTTCAGGGAAACTTCAATAGTTCTTGAGCAATATGTGGCCCTGGGTAGTACGTACCTTTGTTAAGGTGCATGCCAAGAAATTCAATTTCTGTTTGAGCAATATTCATCTTCCTTTGAGAAAGCATAATGCCATGCCCTTTCACTATTTCTGCAAATTTCTCAAGGAGTTGGCAGTGGCTCTGTTCATCAGGGCTATAGAGCAGAATATCGTCGATATAAACCGCTGCACTTGACAAAATGGGTTGGAAAATACGGCACATGGCCTTTTGGAAAAGGGATGGTGCTACCTTTAAACCAAAAGGAAGGACTTTCCACTTTGGAAATGTTGGTTCGGGATGCGGAACCCTGTTTTGGTTCTCTTCGGGATGAATGCCCAACCGCCAAAATCCGGCTTTGAGGTCGAATTTGGAGTAGATATGGGCCTTGGTTAACCCACTAAAAAGAGAATCTCTGGATGGTAAAGGGAACTTATCATCTTGGAGGAAAAGATTAAGAGGTTGGTAGTTGATTACCGTCTCATTTTCCTCTCGTTCGCTCCGCTCGCTTATTGACATAAAAGGCTTCACAAGCCCATTGAGAATCAGAGACTTCAATAAGGCCTTGTTGCAATAATTCTGAGCATTCCCTTTGAGCTAAAGCCAAGTGTTCTGGTTTCATTCCCACATGACTCGCCTTTGTTGGGTTGATGTCTTCATTTTTTTTGAAGGGGAGGCGAACAAAGAATTCTGGATTTTTCCATAGAGGATGAGAACATTGTTGAGCGAATTCTGAGTGGGATTCCGAACAAGATTCTAGCAGCTTTTGCATGATTGGATCTAACAAACTCATTTGGATGGAAAGAGTCTCGAATATCAACGAACTCGAGAGAAATGATTTTTATATCTAAGACCCTTTCCAGGAATGATGCGAAGTTGAGAGATTTGAGTCATGATGTCCCACCCAATTAACAAATCTTTATTGGGAAGATTTGATCCAAAGATTTTTGCCTTTATGGAGCAGTCGGGGAAGAACTGGATAGTAACTGGAGTAGTTCTGACATTTGTGGAGAAAGTGTCTCCAGAGGCAGAGTTGAAATATCGGATATGAGGAGTCCAGTATTCTTCAGGCAAAACTTTAGTGTCTAGAATGGAACAACTTGCTCCGGTATCAATGAGGGCAATGACACCGATAGGTTTGGCAAATTTTGAGGTGAAGATTTTCACGGGAAGTGAGGACAAAGTGAGTTTGACTTGAGAATATGTCTGGATTTAGTTACGAAGATGAAGGTGATATGTGAAAGATGTCTTGATTCGATTCATCGACTCAACTTCACCGGAGGTTTGATAGAAAGGAATAACACAAAGAGTCATTCATTTGGTTCTTCGTCGGCGAGAAAATAAGGATTCAATATCATCATTTTCAAGAGAAATACCTGTCTCATTTTCAATCGATGGTTCGACCTTTTTTCGCCTGAGGACAATTTTTGGCAAAATGTCCTTTCTTGTTGCAGATGTAGCAACGGCTTGATTTCTTATGGCCCATGTGATCTTTTCTTTTGCGGAGATATCGCCATTTCTTCTTTTTCCGGAAATGCTTGGAACCATGCTTGGATTTTTTAACCGAGTATTTCTTGTAATGCTTTTTCTTCCGGGAATAGTGGCCACAAGTACCATCACAATCTGCTTGGAGCATTTGATCTTTAGCTTCGGTGGGAACAAGGCGATTCAAGACGCTTGTCATCTGTGATGTATGTTTGGACCATTCGGCGTTTCAAGCATAATTCTTCAAGACAGAGATATGGACTTCTTGCTGGATTTCTCCCAAGGGAACGTCTTGTATCCTTCTTTGCTTTCCAAAGAAAGATCTTTCAACCATCTGTGATAGTTCCTTAGGAATAGAAGTGAGGAAGACATGTTTTAAATTTGGATCTGCGCCGATTTGGTAAAAGAGCTGAAGCATTAGACGGTAATACTTATTGAGATGCCTCTTTTGGAGAGAGCAGCATCTTCTTTCAAAGAATTCTCTTCTTTTTAGCTCTTTGAGATCTCCAGGGGTTCCCACAAAAACATGATATAAGTAGGTGAGGGCATGGCTAAAGGTGGGTGATAATAGAAACGTAAGCTGGTCTTGTTCTGCGAGTGATTGCCACCAAAATTTAAGGCTTCCTATGAACCTTGTAGCAAAATTGCAAAGGACATCACTCATATCATGGTTGGTAAGGGCCTGTGTATTCAACCAAGTATGAAACTCTTCAAGTCTTTCTGGCCATTTTGGATAAGGAATATCATCAATGGAGAAAAACTGTTTTGATGCCATAGACACATGCTTGGTAGAATTGTTTCTGGTGGGATTACGAGTCTGTCCAAATTCTGGATCAGAATAGTTTGATTCCATTTCATGGTCTGAAGGAGAGTCAGCCATGAATATTTGTGAAGTTGGTGGACCAATAGGGGGAGTATCGGCTGTTTGGTCTGAAAAGGATGAAGATGAAGAAAGAGATACTGAATCTGATGTAGTAGAGGAAGTTTGTTCAGTGGACAGGATGATGGGATCAGGATCAGGTTGCTGGGTAATAGGATGAATTTCTTGCTTACCCAAATCCTTCAAAAAGGATTCTAATGGATTTGATAACATCATCTGGTCTGGTCTTTCTCTTATCACAATTGGGCTTGATTCTCTAGGTGGTGTTTTTTCTTTCCCCTTTTCTTTCTTCAAGGCTTTGAGACGCTCTCGTATATTTGATTCTCTTCTGGAGGAATCTTCCGGGATATTGGCAAAAACAGACACTTGTGGTGTGGGAGGTACATACCCCATTTGAACAGGAGGTGCCAATGGATCGAAAGGTCTGAATCTTCCTTCTTCAAGAAGTTGGATTTGCTTCTTGAGTTTGTCTATTTCTGGCTTTGGACTTTCAAGATAATGGTACCCAAGATGTTGTCCCGATTCCAAGGCATGAAGCCTTTTACTGGAATTCGAAAGTATCTTCTTGGTACTTTCATCATATCTTCGGAGATCTTGTTGCACATTTCCAATCTTGGAATCAATAGCCTTGAAGGCATTGTTTTGTGCCAACAGGGTCTCTGATTGCCAGTTTAAAACGGCTTCGGCGGGAGTTTTCTTCGTCTTCCATGTTCGTCCACGTCGGTGGGGTGGGTATTTTGGGAACATGGCGGTATACGCCATGTGGATCAATAAACTCTTCGTAGCAGGAAATGAGAGTTTAGAACTTTCCTTAACAAGAGGAGGAAAGTCGGTATCTTGGAACATGGCGATAGAGGAAATGGGTGGTGTTTATTTGGGACTTCGAGGGGGTAAGAATGTTTCTTAGCCCATTTAAGGATTGGCTTATAGAATGGAGAGAGAGCTTGCTTTCTCGGGGAGGAGAAGGTGGAGGTGATTTTGGTGGATCGGCAAGGTTCGAGATGTAGTACTAGACTCGGTGGTGGAGGTGGTGCATAAGACACCATGAACTGGTATTTGTCACATTCACCAAGAGTATCTACGGAGGGGTCTCCGTCTAAGTACCTTTGGTATACCTTATCCTTGGACTTTTTCCTTCGAGGAGGAGATTTTGCATGGGGATTTACCTCATCGGGAGAATTTATACAATAGGAACATTGGCAAAAAGGATCCCAAAACAATGACCATGATTGTCTTTATAGTGATAAACGAATGTCCATCACCGTCAAAGTGTCGGACATGTTTCTTTGGGTCTGGTTCAGAAATAGATTCTGGAACACATGGTTCGATCATAAAGATGGTCTGGAAGATAGAAGGACTTTCTTCCTTCTCTTTGCCAAATTTGATGGAAACAGTTCCATCTTTTTCCTTACAAACTCCGAGTCGAGTGGTGGAAAGGCTTGTTATCTTTGGTGTAGCTTTTCATAGTTGGTGATCCAAGTATCGGAAGAAGCTTGGCCAACGTATCCTTCGGGATCTGTCTTGGTACATGGATGCGGGGCCTGGTCATTCTGCATGGATATGAACAACGCATCTTCATTACCATTGTTGAAATTGAGGTCGAGGGCATGGTTCTGCACTCGATAAACCATCTGGTAATGTAGGGTTGCAGCTACAGAGTCAGCAGTTTGGGGTGCTCCAGTGAGCTGGACTTGAACTTTCAAAAAAGAGAGAAGCTGGGGGTCTGAAAGAGCGATGTTGAAGTTTGGATACAAAGTAACAAAGACTATTCCAGCATTCAGAGTGGTCTGAACAGTTCCTATACAAGCATGTTGGTATTGTAAAAACCTGGTATCCAACAAAGCGATTCTTGCTACTACTGGCAAACCTTTACGACCATGGAAGGTGAGGGCAAGACGAACAGCTCCATAATGGACATGAGAATATCCCTGTTGGACCCATTGTCTGGGAAATTCTGGAGGGATCTGAGAGTAACAAAATACTCCTTTTCGAGCGGGAATGGGATCTTTGGTCGAACTTGGAGGACCGAACGTACTCCTTTACTTGCTTTGGTGTTTGGTGAATAAGTTGACGAATGGAACGGATATGTGAGAATGATGAGGTGGGTTTAGCAAAGGCTGAATAGGGATTCATGAGAGGAAGCTGAGTTTCTGAGATCTTGGTTTCATCACTAAGAGAGACTTCATAAAGATAGTCTATCTTAGATGCGTTGGAAACACGAAATTCTGAAAGAGCTGTGGATGAGGAAGAAGAAGGAGCAAGAGAAACTGGTGCTTCAAGAATCTCTGGATCTGTCATGGTGTGTGAGGGTCTTCTCAGCACTGGATTCACCTATCAAGCGCATGGAATGGATAGTACCAAAAACGAAACCATGGCTCTAATACCATTGAATGGACCTAGACTTAGGATCAGGGAAGGAGAGTAAATTTCCTGCAGGTATGCATCCCACATTGGGCGAACAACCCGTTCAAGCCCTTCAGGGACAGCCTTTTAGCAGCAAACCACTCAACCTTTTAATCCAGAGCCTAGAGACACTCGAGAGGATGCCGGGATGGAAACGTTTCTAATCTACCCAGGCTGCATTTCTCGGAGGATCCTACCAGCTGGAGAAGAAGATGAAATTTAGAAGGCCATAGAGAGAATTTGCATAAACACTCACTTTACTTCGGGGACTACGCCCAAAACGATACAACAACAAAGCCTTATATAGGCAAATAAAAGACAACAAGGACACACACAGGGACCAACTCAC
Source organism: Eucalyptus decipiens (assembly GCA_014182575.1). Lineage (NCBI taxonomy): Eukaryota > Viridiplantae > Streptophyta > Magnoliopsida > Myrtales > Myrtaceae > Eucalyptus > Eucalyptus decipiens. The sequence continues at coordinate 6,946,446 of CM024619.1, forward strand.
GGGTCCGGATAAAAACAAAGGCGCCGGATCCTACCGGGAGGGGAATTATTCGCACACTATGAACAGTAACTGTACTGTGAACAGTACCTTCCCTAGCCTAGTGCTACAGTAAAAGTGAACAGTACTTTGCTACAGTGAAATTGTACTGACTCATCGGTCTCGTCCGTCACGGGCATTGTAGCTACATCTTTGAGTCTTCATCTGAATTTTCTTCTAGGAGATGTGCCTCGTACTTGGCTGGAGGGCTTCAAGATCTTGAGGTGTTAGGATCTGGTTTAGCCTTTGAGATGGGGATGCTTCATGAGCCCAATGAGATGATTCTTCTTCGCCCGGTTGTATTTTCACCGTAGTGTTGGCGGGAATGTTTGGCATGCTTGGCCGAGGCCAATTGGATGGTCAGTGCATAAAAGGACATGTCCATGTTTTGGAATGATGACGAAGATCCCCGTTCGTAGGGATCACGGGACGAGGACCTCCAAAGCGTGCATAGGGGTCTTGAGTAGACTGGACAATGTCATCTTCGCTTGTCATTTCATGATCCCGGGACGATCTTTGCTTGTGCATTGCTCTAGCGCTTCCTTAGCTTCGGTGCTAGGTCATAATGATCCCACGTAGTGGGTGCATTATTCCAGGACATCTTCGGGAATGGTCTTGTTTTCTGGAATAGGATTCTCAGGAGTTCTCGGTATTCATGTTCACAAAGTCTAACGGATCTTGGATAGGATTTGTGAATTCGGCTTCTCATTTGTTCAAGTGAGGTTTATAGGCTGTGGTTCCTATTTCAAGTGGTGCATCGAGAAGACTACCATTATTTCTACAAAAATTCCATGGACGTCGAAAAACAAGATGGTGTGAACTTCGGGATTCGGTGATATGGTTCTCGGTTCTCTTTCCAAATCTTGTCTCCAACATGTAGGAGGATAGAACCAATTTAGAAATTCTAAAGGTTTCTATCACATTCCTTTTCGATATTTCTTCCGAGCATGAATATCCTGGTGAGATTGGCAATGAATCTTCGGTGGGAATTTCGATGGCTATTAAGTACTTATTGGTTAAGTACCATAACGAGCGTTTTGAGCTGCTCGGGAAAATCATCTTCCTTCCCGAGATAAGCGGATGAATAAAAGGATAATTCAAATTTAACCCGAAAGGATAAAGGATCGAACCTCCATTGAGTCTCGAAAGGTCTCGTGGCATTGCCACATGAGGTTCTCCATGTTCTCAATAAGACTGTCATTACGGGATTTGCTGAATAATCTCCCGGGATATTTCGGCTTGGCAAATCTTTGATCTTCTCGATCTTGTATTTGACTCCATGATTAAGCATATGGAAAGCGGGTCTTTTGATATACATGTTGATTTCAGGCTGTGCTTTAGGTCTTGACAAGAAGTCGGCAAGGACATTCTTTTTTTCCAGGAATATGTTTGGTTTCAAAAGAGTACTTTGAGAACCATTCAGCCCATCGAAGCGGTGAGAGTTTGGAATCTGTTTGTTTAAACTTGGTCATCGAGGAAAAGATGCCATGTCTAATTCTACCAAAAAGTGATGGCCGATGAGATGAAACTCAAATTTTTTGATTCCATTTTTTACTGCTAGGATTTCCTTGAAAGTGGAATGGTAATGCATTTCAGCCTGGGAAAACTTTCCACTTTTGTGGGCACAAAGGTGTTTCTTACCATCAATTTCTTCGAATAGGACGGCTGCCCAGTATTCGTCACTGGCATCAGTTTGAAGGATTCTTTTGCCTGTTGATGGTATTTGTAATGGTGGGAGATTCTGCATGATCTCTTTTAGCTCAGCAACTGCTTTAGTCTGGATCTTTCCCCAAGGCGGGGAGTTCTTTTTCAGCATGGATTGCAAAGGAATCAGGAGTTTTGCAATATTTGGGACAAAGACCCTGAGATAATTAATTATCCCAAGAAATTGCTGAACTTGTTTTGTTGTGAAGTTATCTTCAGGAAACTTCAATAGTTCTTGAGCAATATGTGGCCCTGGGTAGTACGTACCTTTGTTAAGGTGCATGCCAAGAAATTCAATTTCTGTTTGAGCAATATTCATCTTCCTTTGAGAAAGCATAATGCCATGCCCTTTCACTATTTCTGCAAATTTCTCAAGGAGTTGGCAGTGGCTCTGTTCATCAGGGCTATAGAGCAGAATATCGTCGATATAAACCGCTGCACTTGACAAAATGGGTTGGAAAATACGGCACATGGCCTTTTGGAAAAGGGATGGTGCTACCTTTAAACCAAAAGGAAGGACTTTCCACTTTGGAAATGTTGGTTCGGGATGCGGAACCCCGTTTTGGTTACGTCTTCGGGATGAATGCCCAACCGCCAAAATCCGGCTTTGAGGTCGAATTTGGAGTAGATATGGGCCTTGGTTAACCCACTAAAAAGAGAATCTCTGGATGGTAAAGGGAACTTAGAATCTTGTTCGGAATCCCACTCAGAATTCGCTCAAAAATGTTCTCATCCTCTATGGAAAAATCCAGAATTCTTTGTTCGCCTCCCCTTCAAAAAAAATGAAGACATCAACCCAACAAAGGCTTTTTAAAATTAACTTACAATTAAAAAAAAATCAAACCATTAAGTCGTGAATTGGTGGGCTTGGGAGAGCCCGGATTGAGCCCAATAGACCTAATCAAACCATTAGCCTCAGCAGGCGTCCCTAATCGGGCTCTAAGAGAAAAAGAGGTCACAACACACTAATGACAAACGGATGGTAAAATCTCAAATCAATATACCTATTAACTGTTACGTATTATCCAACTTAGCAACTTAAAGGTACAGTTTAACGAAAACTAACAAAAATGTAAATTTGTCACAGGTGTACTAGTTTAAGGTTTATGTTTGTGGTGACGTAAATCCCTCCCGACAATTCATGAATTAAGAATTCTCACAACAATAGGGTCTACTCAATAAATAAAAAAAATTAATTTGGGATAACTTTATAACATATTTACCCGTTTAGAGTTTTTTGTGAGTCTAAGAACCACATTGTACATTGGACTAAAGTTCAAGGACTACATTAAACAAATTAAAAGTTCTGGAACCAAATTGCAAATTGGGCCAAAGTTCAATAACTGTTTGTTTCATTATCCCCAACCTTATCTATAAAGAAATTGAATAGAAACAAATCAGAAAAAAAAATCTAAATAATCGACTTGTGGATGCTGTATTTGATGTGTTATCTCCTTACTTATAGGTAGAAGCACGACACGCAAGGAAATCGAAGGGAAACCTGGGACAATTAAGAATCACCACCATGAGTGATTTAGGGTCGAGTTTCACTTTGGAAGCACCACCTCCCACAGCAACCGTACATTGTAGGTATGCGTGGAACATGTTCCGTCGATCTCAATCTTCGAGACCACGGAGCGGTGCGATCACTCCTTCTGCAGTCACTGAATGTCCTCATACATCGCCGCAAAGATCAAGGACGGAGTGGCGTTCACGAGCGATGTCGCGAGTCAGATTGCAAGGCGATGCTAGATCCTGTTACCTGCAAACAGGTTGTCTCGAGCATAGGGTTCGCCCGATGGTGCGACCTTCTGTGCGAATCGGCCGTTCTAGGGTTCGTGAGGTGTTACTGTCTGTTACTGTCCGAACTCAAGTTGCGGAGAGATGATTATTAACGAGTCCCCCCGGGGGGGGGGGGGGGGGAGAGGGTTGGTTTCGCGACGAGGATATTCATCTTCTGGAACGTCTCGCGGAGAGGCAGCGGTGGAAGCGGTGTCCTCAATGCCACATTTACGTGGAGTGCAGTGGAGGTCGCAAGAACATTGTGTGCAGGTAAACTCCTCTGATTAACTTAGGTTTGATGTTTCCTAAATAGTTAATTCTACCAATGTTTCTCCCCCCCATCGCATCTCTTGCTTCGACTTGAATAAATAACAAGGCTTCTTATTCCCTCGACTCCTAACGTGCTCTTTTAGGTTTAGGATGATTGAAATAATCTGTGGAATTTTGATCAACCGCACATTCATTCATCTCTATATATGTATATATACACACGTGATTCGGCATGCATGAATATGAAAAGGGCCACGTAAAATCTGGCTACTCAGCTGATTTATTTTAGATCCCAGTACTACAAAACGAATTAAAAAGGACCCTCGTTTCGGCTTTTATGCAGATGTAAAACTCAATTTTGCTATGGATGAGGGCGAAAGAAAGGCTCCTCCTCTTCTTGTGCCTGCAGAAAAGAAGTCTGGGAATACAGTGATATCACGCAGGGCTTGGCCATACTTTTTCTCTCCGTTCTGCTTTGGTCATTCCTTTATCTGATATATATTTATTTCGCTGGGCTGAGAAAATATCAAGTTCTAAGGTATCTTTTCCTGGAGGACTGAAGGAGACTATCCATTGTCGTTGACATTAGGTTTTGGAATTACATTTTGATTATTCGAATTAGTAACAGTTGTCAGATTCTATGATGTTCATTTGATGACAATTGACAAGCTAACAATGGGGATTTTGAGGATTGTAGTTCCGTTTTGGAGATAAAAAATGAACTTCTCTCGTATATGATTCTCTATCCCAGTGGAGACGAGCAGAAATGGAGAAGGTCGCGCGTCTATATATTTGGCTGTGACCATTCCTTTGAAGGTCGGCTCGGATGTGAATGAAATCGTTAGGTTCTTTGTGTTTGATCGAATTCGCGACATGTACTTTGCAAAACAAGGTAACCATCTCCAAATATCAATTTCAAAGAAAATGCTCAATGCAACTTTGGTTGGAACTTTTAAAAAATTTACACTTACGCTATTAAGGAGGCACTAGGAGGTTTCGTGCGATGACGTCCAAGTGGGGTATTTCAAGATTTATGCCTCAAGAAATTTTTAAGGATCACTCGAACGGGTACCTCATTGTCGAGACTTGCAATTTTGGAAGGGAGGATTTCGTCATCAAGAACTTGGGCATAGGTGAATGTCTAACACTAAAAAAAGGGTAGATTTTCAAAGACATGTGAATGGAAGATAGCAAAATTCTCAAGTTTGGTAGAACAATCCTGCTATTCTGAAATAATTTTTTTGCTGGAGATTAGATATGGCAACTTAAATTTCTTAAATTTGTTAAGTTTCTATAGGAATGATATCTTTGGTGTTTGCTCATAGATTTGTTTCATATGAGACCAAGATGTTTCAAAAGAGTTACGGTCTATGTCAATAAAAAGTGGTGCCACATTTAATGGAAGGATTACATTGCAATGAATTTCAAAACACCAAAAGAAGAAGAAGAAGAAGATAATAGATTGTATTGATGATTGAGTCAAAGGTTACAAGATTACCCAGTCATCAAATAAATGGAGACTTATAAGGCACTTCAAATGACTTCACATGAAGAGTATATGTTGGGTTGTGGGGCCTCTTATCAGCACTCAAGTTATAATAAAATATGTGATTTGAATTCCTTAAATAATGACATTATACTATTTATGCTATTTATGCATCGTCAAATATTCAATAAACTATAAATAAGTCATATTATGGGCAAACTGCCCTCTCAAAAAAAAAAAAAATTCCAAATTATACATGCCGTAGATAAACAAGATATTGCTTTCCATTGGACTTTTGAGGCTTTTATTCCTGTAACAAATATACATGATTTCTTTGTAATCATCCATCATATGTGCCCCAGCTAAAGAAAAAATTATGAATATGTCCAATTCCCAATTTTGAATCGGTAAAATTGAAAAACTTGAAAAGGTTCCATTAGAAAATGTCATCTCTTTAACTAAAAGTATCATTTTTTTTTTTTTTGGGATAATCCCTCAAAATTCATTGTAAAGTTTGAACTTTAGCAATGTTTCACGATAGACCGTTAAAACATAATTTTTTTTTTTTGGTAAAGAGTAATAATATATTGAGCTTTAACCAACAAATATACAAGCTCGGGCACCACAAAACTTGCACTCAACAAGACACAGAACGTCTAATCAAGTGAAAGGGCGCCAGAGACAAAAGCGCACCGCAAAGCGGTCAAAGCAAACAGGGGCAAACAAGCAGCCCAAAAGAGACGACCACGCAGGGCCGGGACAACCAACCAAACAAAACAACCAAACTAACCAACGGAAAGGCCACGCAGGACCAGGAAGACGAAGCAACCAAACAACAAACAAAAAGAGAAGAGAAAACACCAGGGAAGGCGATGAAGGTGAGGGATGGCACCTACACGACACGGACGAGGAGAACTAGGTGATCGCCATAGGAGCACTGACAATAGACGGGTCAAGGTCCCAGTTCCGTTGTAACCTCCTATTTCTCGGACTATCTTCCACGTTTTTGAAGGTTAAGGCTTTGTCCTTAACAACTTTAATGAGATGCTTATTGACAGCCGTTAAAACATAAATATTATCTCTCTTAACTTTGACACTTTTGGGTTACGACACTTTTGAGAAGACCTCTATAACATGATTAATATTTTTTTTTTTTAAAAGAGAGAGAGAGAGAGAGGGATGCATTGTCAATGGAGCTAAAAAAAATGCAACGAAATTATTTTGTTAAGAGAAACAAGGTAATTCATTTCTAATAACACTTAATAGTAAACGAAATCAGAGGAATTAAGAAAGTAACAATTCAAAAGTTAAATTTTTCAGGAAAAAAATGTTCTTCAATGAAAGCCATAAGGCACACTTTGTTTCTACAGTACATACTGTTATTATTTATTTTTTTTGGTAAGGTACATATTGTTATTTATATTAAGAAGCCAACTAGATTTTCTATTCCCTATTCCAAATATCTAATCTTACGGATTGATCGGGTCAATTAATCCGCAATAAGAATAATCATAATTAAATCATATCTCATACTCTAATATAATCTTCCGATGGCGGAATCAAATTATATCGCCTACTCTAGTTTAATCTTTCAACGAGAGAATCAAATCATATCTCATACTCTAATCTAATCTTCCGATGGTTCACCAATAATATTATTAACCTTATCAAATAGCTATGAAAATAAATAAATAAAACAGCGAATGCTATTAAGATCGAAGTTCACATTTCAAAATTTAAGGAAGATTGTGCAATTATGCCTAAAATCGAGGAAATAATACGTAACTTTGCAAAAAGTCGGGATTACGATCCAATGGAAGCAAATTTGGGAGATTTTGATCGATCCACTTTCTTGATGATCCCCTCGGAACGAAGCGACCGAATCTTGGGAAACCATAAAAAAAGCCGTCTTTTCTCTTCCATTTATCTCACTCCACCAAAGACCTTCGGAGCCATCAAGCATCATCTGTGCTGTGGCTACATGATGAATCATACAATGCCAAAAGGAAACAGAGAAGCAATGGATTCAAATGCTGCTGAAGTGGGCGACGAATATGATGGTACCGTTTCCCTATTTGAGTTTCTCCCTGAAGGATTTATTAGTAATTGGGGGCCCATCCGCCAAGTTGGGCCCAGAAAGCCCGGCTCACGGGAATAAGGCCCGTGGAAAGAAGGGGTATAAAAGGGAAGAGAGAGAGAGTTGCGTTGGTTGAATCAGAAATTCGCGTACGTTTTTCTCTCTCCCGCGCGTTTTCTCTCCCAAAAGAACAGTAGGCATACGGCTTCCAATTTCTTCCCTTCAAGGCTTCATCGGATCGAATTCGACCGGATTTTCTTCCTCAATTGGCGTCGGTGTCTAATCTGTGGCTAACAAGGTACGCTCGAATCCGTGGTGTGCTTTAGGATCGGTGATGCGTGGTTTTTCCCGGGCTTCGTCTTCCGCTTTGATTTAGGGGTTCGATTCAGTGTCGAATCCGCGTTTTCGGGGATCCGTCATTCCCAACATTGGTATCAGAGCCCTAGTTCACGTTTTCCCGATTTGTTTATCATGTTTTTGATTGATTTTTCGCAAAAAAAACTCTCGGCCGTACGGACCGGGCGTGAAATCCCGACACCCGAGCGTTCTTCGGCCTTTTTTCCGAGTTTGCGTAACTCGAAATCAAATTCTAATGGCATAGGAAGAAAGGCGACGTCGAGACGAGTCTGGCGATACCTCGAGAGCCGCCAGGCGACGCCGCACGCGCCCGGAAGCGCTGGATCGCCAGGCGCGTGCGGAACATGCGTCGGTCGGCGAACCGGTGCGTGCGCGCCGCCGGCCGGTGAACCGGCACGAGCCGGTCCATGGACCGACGCGTGCTGACGTCACCCAACGGTCGGTAACCGCTCGGGTGACGTCATCGATGACGTCAGCACCGTGATGGTTGGCCAGGCGGTCACCGGCCGGCGACCCGTCCGGCGACCCGACCCGGACCGACTCGCGGACGCCCGGCACGCGCGCGGCACGTGGCGGCTGACGTCTGCGTGACGTCATCCCGCGCACGTGCGCGGCACGTGCCGATGGTTCGCCCGAATCGACCCAACCGGCGACTCGACCCGCTGACGATCGCACGCGCGCGGCACGTGCCGCTAACGTCTGCGTGACGTCATCCCTGGCACGCGCGCGGCACGTGCGTCGGTTCGTCCGACGCGGTTCGACCGGCCGACCGGCGACCGTTGACCGACGACCGTTGACCGTTGACCGTTGACCCAAAAAAAAAAAAGGGGGGAAAGAATGTGTTTCTTTTTCAATTAAGTCTATGTGGGTTATATGTAATCCCTTATTTTTTGTTATGCATTTGTTGCAGGAACAATGCCTCCCCTGAGGTTGCGCACACCTATTCGCGCAGTTACCGATGAACAAAAGGATAGGTGTTTAAGTTGATAGCTGAGCTGATTGATCATCGATGGGAGAGAGGTGACTTAATTGATCACGTCCTTGAAGTCGACGGGAAAATTCAACAGGTCATATGGAATGGTCGTCCTATGTCACAGTCAGAGATGGTGCGATTTTTCATAAGCACTCTTTCACTTGAATGACAAGAGGTGTTGAATCGCATATGGGATGTCAACGGAGCTACTTCCTATAAGAAAATTGTGATGGATTTTGTAAATGAATATTATTGTATTGTTTCAAGGGAAAAGATCAAGAAATTGAACAAAAGAGGATATTTCCCAGTTCGTGTGCTGACTTTGTGTTAGTGATATTGACTGATTATTTGTTAAGTGTACTTTGTGGACATATTATGTGATGTCAACTACCTATATGTTGGTTGTATTGGTTGGAAATCATTATTTGTTTTATTTGATGTCAATTATCAATTGCTTTCTGTTACTGTTGGTTGCTGTGGATAATTAGCTATGGGTAGTTATAGAAGTTTTTGTAACTTCATAGAATTGATTTTGCATATGACAATCATATTAATGATAGTTTTAAGTTAGGATTTTTGGAGGATGATTGGAAACATAGTGACCTTTTGATTCTGAAACCTTACTTGAAATTATTCATTAATATGATGGGTCTATGCAAATAGGGATGCATAAATGATAGGCATTAATAATTCGTGCATATTTGTCTGATGTGTTCATATCGATGACTTCAGCAACTAAGAACGTAATTGCTGATATGAACGGCAACAATAGTGAAATATTGAATATGAAGATTCAATATGTGCTGGAAAAGCAAGATGCACTAGAAGCTCTTGACCACATTATGGAAGATCTTGAGGATGCTGTGCGCCACCTTGAGCTAGTAGAGGACCGCCTAACTGCATTTGAGTCGAGATTAGACAGTTGCAATGCTGGTTCTAGCTCAAAAAGGGCTTTGAGCTCTATGCGCAAGCGTATTGATTCGTTCAATATGTGGGAATGCAAAGGATCAAGTCCTTATTGCAAGAAATCAAAAGTTAACCAACACCAGAGAGGAAAACGTCCTCAAGTGAAGAAAATGTTAAGGATAAGGTGTTATAACTGTGACCAGAAGGGTCACTATGCTCGCGACTGTCGTGAGCCAAAGAAGGTATGCACCCCTTGTACTTTTCAGAACTTTACTCTTGTGTCGAGTTACGTGTTCTTAACCGAGTCTAATCCTTTGTGGACTGTGGATTCGGGAGCGACGGACCATATAGTGAAGGATAGAGGATCCTTCGTGGAATTCCGGCAGTACCAACTGGAACTAAGTGGATCTATGTGGGAAACAACTCCAGAGCTGAAGTGAAAGGAATTGGCACCCGCCAACCGAACATGCGTGGTGGACGCACTTTGTTCCTTCATGATGTCTTGTATGCTCTAGAGATTCGTCGGAATTTAGTGTCATTTTTTATTGTTGGTTAGACTAGGTTTTAATGTGAACTTCTGTAATAGATGTGTGAATTTGTTTTTGAATACAAATTACTATGGTTGTGGTTATTTTATTGATGGTTTCATTGTATTAGATATTGATTATGTTAATGCAAATGTTCGTTATTCCCTTATCACGTCTTCTAATACCTATGATAATGATGTGAATGTGTGGCATACTAGGCTTGGTCACATTGGCCAATAACGTATGAATAGACTAGCCAAAGAGGGCTTGTTGGGCAACATTGAAAAAGTCGATTTGCCTATATGTAAGCATTGCCTAGAAGGGAAAACAACACCAAAACCATTTGGGAAAGGGAAAAGAGCTGAATTTCCTCTGCATTTAATCCATACTGATGTCTGTGGTCCAATGAATGTGAGAGGAAGGCATGGGGCTGTTTATTTCATCACATTTATTGATGATTATACTCGATTCGGATATGTCTATTTGATTTCTCACAAATCTGAAGCAATAAGTTGTTTCAAAAGGTTTATGAACCTGGTAGAGAATCAATTAGACAAGAAAATAAAAGCATTGAGATCCGATCGAGGTCGAGAATATTTATCGATGAGTTCAGAAAATTATGTGATGAAAAAGGAATAGAAAGACAGTTGTCTATTCCATATACTCCTCAACAAAATGGTGTTGCGGAGAGAAGAAACAGAACCCTACTGGAAATGGTTAGGTCCATGATGGCGCATGCTAACTTACCTATCACCTTTTGGAGTGATGCATTGTTAACTGCTGTCTATATACTTAACCGTGTGCCTTCCAAATCAGTTGCTTCCACTCCATATGAGTTATGGACAGGTAGAAAACCAGACTTAAGTTTTCTTAAGCCATGGGGTTGTGCTGCCTACACACATGAGTCCTCTCACAAGTTTGGGAAAATTGGGTCTCAGAGGAAAGAAGAGTATTTTCATAAGGTACTCGGAACACTCAAAAGGGTATGCGTTCATAGGTGAGCAGGAAAGTGAGAGTGTAACTGAATTTGAATCATGAGATGTCACATTCTTAGAGGATGAATTTCCTAAGAAGGGCAAAATAGGGGAAGATTATTCCCTATTTGAGACCTTGGATTAGGATAATGGTGTTAGTAAAGTTCATCCAAGTGGGAGTAATATGAGAAGTGATTAATTGAATTCAACTCATTCTCAATTGCAACCACATGATAAGACGACATCATCACTACCTAATCCAAGTGGGAGCATGATGGGGAATGATGTGCAAAGTGTACAATCTCCCATACGGCGAACAAGTCGCCAAAGTATTCCCCGTCGACGTTTTGGCATTGAAGGGGAAACTTTCATGGTTGCTCCACAAGATGATGATGAGCCAAGAAATATTAATGAGGCTCTAAATTGCCCTAATAAGGAAAAATGGATTAATGCAATGGAAGAGGAAATTGAGTCAATGAAATCAAACCAAGTCTGGGAACTGGTTGATCTTCCGAAAGGACGCAGAGCTATTGGGAACAAATGGGTTCTCAAAATAAAGTGAAAGGCTGATGGCTCAATAGAAAGGCATAAGGCTCGCCTTGTGGCGAAGGGGTATAATCAACAGGAAGGAATTGATTATGAAGATACGTTTTCTCCTGTAGTGAGATTTACCTCAATTCGCATCATTCTGGCAATAGTGGTTAGTCCGGATCTTGAGTTACATAAAATGGATGTAAAGACTGCTTTCCTCAATGGAGAATTAGATGAAGAAATTTATATGGAACAACCTGCTGGTTTCATAGTGAAAGGCCAAGAAGAAAATGTATGTCGACTTTTGAGGTCGATATATGGCCTTAAGCAATCATCAAGACAATGGTATATACGTTTTCATAATGCCATAATGGCATATGATTTTACAATGATTGATGATGATCATTGTGTATATATCAAAAGATCCAAGGATCAATTTGTGATCATATCATTATATGTTGATGATATACTAATTGCCGGAAGCAATATGGAGTTTGTTAAGACTGTCAAGAGTTGGTTGTCTTCCAACTTTGAGATGAATGATAAGGGTGAGGCTGCATACATTCTTGGAGTTAAGATTTCAAGAGATCGTTCGAAGAGATCGTTGTTTCTTTCGCAAGAAACTTATATAAACAAAGTTCTTGAACGATTTCGTATGCAAGATTGTAAACCCATAGACACTCCTATTGCGAAAGGTGAAGGGTTGAGCCATAGGCTGTGTCCAGGGACTCCACAAGAGAAGGAACAAATGAAGCATGTTCCTTATGCAAGTGCTATTTGGAGCTTGATGTATGCTATGATGTGTACAAGACCCGACATATGTTTTGCAGTTGGAATGGTGAGTAGATACCAATCCAATCCAGGTCCAGCACATTGGAAAGCCGTGAAGAGAATACTGAGGTATCTGAAGGGAACTGCTGATTTCAAGTTGAATTATCAAGGAAAGGATCTGCGACTTGAAGGCTATTCAGATGCTGATTGGGGAGGAGATTTAGAGGAAAGAAAATCTACCTCAGGATATGCTTTCTTACTGAGCAATGGCGCCATATCATGGAGCAGTAAGAAGCAAACGTGTATAGCCTTATCCACGATGGAAGCTGAGTTCGTGGCATTATCGGCGACGTACAAGAAGGAGTTTGGCTTAAGAGGTTCTTGGATCATTTAGGTATTATTGAGAAAGCTGCAAATCAATTATTGGTTAACTGTGATAGCCAAGCAGCTATAGCGTACACCAAAGATCCAAAGTATCATGGTAAGACCAAACATATAGATACCAAGTGTAAAAGATATGGTTGCACGAAAGGATGTGAACTTGCAGTACATATCTACGTATAAAATGGTAGTAGATCCTATGACAAAGCCAATACCTAGAGATGTGTTTTGTGGTCATGTAAAATCTCTAAGATTGCGTAGAGTCTGATGTACTGAATTGTTCACATTTATGAAATTTTGTTTTTCATTGATTAATGCCTATGAATCTTTATGTGATCTTTATGCATCTTAATGCTCAGTGCATTACTTTAAGTTAAGAGGAGTATGTCGGACAGATATAAGATTAACCCACTCACATGGGTAATCGCCTCTGTTTACTGTGTGATAAAATAGAGATGAGACTGTATTTAAGCTTATTATCTAGGTGATAATCGAGAGCTCAAGCTTGAAATACGCATGTCGCCTTAACTAAGTGTTAAGATGATGACATAATACTTGTGATGTCCGAAAGTAAAATACCCCACATATTTTACTTTATCTGTCTAAGATGCCAGATGTGAGTTCTGATAAATTTTGTGAATGAGTAGATAGGTGAACTCAAGTTAGACATTGGGTATGTACGAACTATCATCATGTACGGTATTGAAAGGTGTAGACATACGCTCCATGGGAAAGGAGTTAATACCGTAATACGTATTTCATACTACGTATGCATGAGACGACCAAGAAGAGTGGCAAAAAGTTTGATCTCAACTTTTATGACGTGTGAGACTCTTGAGGGAAAGAGTTCCTCAAATTTATAGTCCCCTCATGACTCTTACTTATTCTCAAGATTTCTATTTAGTGTTTGCTATCTTAGGATGTTGCCAATGGTCATGAGTTGATTCGATCTAATGGGACATTTCTAGAAAAGCAAGCTGGACTGAAATTGAGAGTTTGAAGGAAAGAGGAAGATCGATTTTGGAGAATCACATTGTGGTTTTGTATTCACTTTGGTCGACCAATTATGATTGTCTTTGTGATAATTGTAATTGTGAATACAATGTATATATCATGTTTTAAAAGAGATCAAGAGAGATATAAATGTGATCGTTCGATCTAGGTCTTGCATACTAAATCTACTCGGAGTGTGATGCCCATTATGAGCTGCTATATATTCCTAACAGATGTATAGCAACGAGCTCTCAAAGTATGCTGGTCGCACGGATTATTTACCAGTGTGAATGTTGAAGAGAGGTAAAGAGAATTATGTTCGGCCCACCATGTTAAGAGAGAGTCTATGTTGGATTATTCTTTGATGGGGCTGAGTAGGCCCTGTCCGCCCATGTTGGTTTTGGACCACCATGTGCGAGTGGGAGATGAAGGATTTATTAGTAATTGGGGGCCCATCCGCCAAGTTGGGCCCAAAAAGCCCGGCCCACGGGAATAAGGCCCGTGGAAAGAAGGGGGTATAAAAGGGAAGAGAGAGAGAGAGAGAGAGAGAGAGTTACGTTGGTTGAATCATAAATTCGTGTACATTTTTCTCTCTCCCGCACGTTTTCTCTCCCAAAAGAACAGTAGGTATACGGCTTCCAATTTCTTCCATTCAAGGCTTCATCGGATCGAATTCGACCGGATTTTCTTCCTCAATTGGCGTCGGTGTCTAATCTGTGGCTAACAAGGTACGCTCGAATCCGTGGTGTGCTTTAGGATCGGTGATGCGTGGTTTTTCCGGGCTTCGTCTTCCGCTTTGATTTAGGGGTTCGATTCAGTGTCGAATCCGCGTTTTCGGGGATCCGTCATTCCCAACACTCCCATAAACAACAAATGATAATGAACAAGTGGAATCTTCCTTCAAGTATAACAACATTGTTCATGTGCTGCATGAGTCTCTCTCTTGCTGGTGGTGAAAAGATTGTCGATGTACAAGGATTTTCCAATTGTTACATGAATAACTTGGAGTCTCGGGTATAATTTGCACTTGGGATTGAAGTAAGAACTAGTCGGTTGAGCGGTTTCTTCTGGTTTTTTTATTTTTATTTTTTATGCAGTATTGTCGACAGAGTTTAGAGATGTTGTGCCGGCGCATTTTGTGCTCAAGATTAAGTCCTTCTCTTTGTTCGCAAAGAAAAGCATGGAGAAGTATGAATCTGGCAAGTTCGAAGCAGGAGGATATAAATGGTTCGTTTCTGTACTCTCCAGTCTCCACCTCACACGATGATCACGTTCGAAGGCATAAAAGAACTATTTACGCTGGTTTAACGTCAGCTGGCCGAAAAACAGGTCAACTAACTGTTGAAGAGAATGTCCATAATATAGAATCCTACGGCTATGCCCCAAATTTGGGCCTTTTCTGTCAGAGGATGGTTTATATACTTTACAGGCATTAATTTCTGTTACTGCTAAGAGTCTGGTATTTGGACCTTTTGTAGTTTTGTATATTCATCCAAAATAAGGTAACTTTTCTCTAAGATAAAGACATCGTCGTGAGATTACACGTCACTTCAGTAATCAGAAGTTGAAGCACTTCAAAGATTTTAAGAATAATTATGGCCAATTGACAACGGTAGACTTTTCGTGCACATTCTGTGATCGGGGAGCATCTTGACTCTGCAGGAAACTGATCCTCTATCCCAATGGAGACAAGAGCCGAAACGGAGAAGATCACGTCTCGGTATATCTGGCGGCGTCCGGGACGAGTCCTTTTCAACTTGGTTGGGAGATCCATGCGGTTGTCAGACTCTCCGTGTATGATCAAACCTGCGATAGATACTTCACTGTACAAGGTAAAAGCTCTGCAACAGCAGCCAAAAAGCAAAGATATTGTCACCTTTTGAACACTAATAAGGAATTGACGGAACTTGGCTTGTGAAATGAAGGGAGAGTTGCAAGGTTTCACGCTTTGAAACCCGAATGGGGAGTTCCGAGATATATGCTTTTGAAAACTTTCACCAACCCGTTGAACGGGTACCTTGTGGACGATACCTGTGTTTTCGGAGTGGAGGTTTTCGTCAACAAGAGCTCAGGAGTTGGCGAATGTTTGACCCTGAAAGAGAGGGCATCATACACTCACGAATGGAGGATATCGAGGCTGTCGAGCTTGGGGGATGAATCTTTCTCTGATGTGTTCACTGCTGGAGGCCACAAATGGTAACTTCAAATTACAAATTTCCTTTCAATGACAACTCTTGCTCTTGCGCATATTTACATTTTTCCTTTCTATTGCTACTACTTTTTCATTTTCTTCCCCAGGAAGGTGCGGCTGTTCCCGAGGGGTAATTTGGCTAACAGAGACCAAAACCTTTCGATGTTTCTCGTTCTAGTTGATGCGGACAAATTGACTTCTGGGCAGAAAGTGAACACCAGATTCACCTTTCGATTAAAAGACCGAAACAACGTTGTATGCCGTCAGCTAGGTAAGTGTTTGTTCTCAGGAGTGGGACGAGCGCTCCACTTCAAGGCCATTGTAATTAGTAGCCACAACAGAAAGTCCAGAGCGATTCACAATTTCAACTGCACGACGAGCTTTGCTCTCGCCACAGTACACCGCTAGATAAATCGCACCCGTTAATGAGTAGTGAATTCGGTTTATTCATGTAGTCGGTATAATTAGAAACCGCTGAAATCTCTTAATGTTTCCAGACTGTAATCTTCTGCACTCTTGCCCTTGTCCTTGCCATTTTGCAGCTTGTACCGTATGGTCGAGTAGCTCCGCCATAAGCTGGGGTTGGCCTACTTTCATGCCGCTGAAAACGGTTGGGAAATGCTTGATGGATGATTCATGTGTCATTGAAACCGAAGTCACGGTGCTCGGAACAGTTAGCAAATTGCCATGACAGAAATGCCATGTACTGGATGTGTTCACAATCAAACAATCATCGTTAGTTCTTTTTTCGTGACATATAATATATGGGTTGGATTTGTTCGTTATTGGTGCTAAATTTTAGTTGACAAAACTAGGTCGTCCATTTATGTAGAGATAAATAAATGAATAAAGAGTAAAAAGAACAAAGGCTCAATTCGGTCTTAGTCCGATTTGCACAGCCCACGCTGCTACCTTTAACCCCAACTCATATCATATTATTTTACCATACTTTTCTATTATCGCATTAGAGCGACGTGTGATTTTCATTTTAGCTTATGGGATCATGTCCCGGGCTTATAACAAGTCATGTAATATATATTACCCAACTTGTATAGGATTTACTTTTTAAACTTTACCTTGTCTTTCATTATTTCTTTGATGTTTTGTTTTGAATTCCTTATATGGATTGCATGTTTTGAATTTTTAGTTTTGTTGAACGATTAAGATGCACTTTAGGAGTGACTTAAATTGAATATCTGTGCACAAACACTTAGTAAAAAAAAAACTTAGCATTTCACAATTTGATAGAATTGCAGGAACCACTTCATAGATAAACAATATGTATCAAAAGGGCACTAATTAATTGATTTATATAATCAAGTATCTGAATTTAGTAGCTCTGGTTCGTAAGAAGTGGAGCATATTTTCATGTTATGCGTGGCTCCTAATCGACCTAATATGTAGTGGTGGCTCCCTTATAGAATAGAATCCTGTCTTTAGATCAATCGAATCTGAATTTCTTAACATTGTGTGCGGTAAGGGTCTGGAGAAACCCATAGGGAACGAGATTGAGCAAACCTTGAGTGGAGGCGATGCTAGTTCATGCTCATTCGCTAAAGTCGCTCCACCGAATCTAACTTCGGCAGGGTCGCGATAATATTCATGCAATAAGTATTTAGCAACCAACTCTGCCTCAATCTAGCTTCTTGCAGACATTATCATAAATCTTGTCCATACTCCTTAGTGAACAAGTTGCAATAATTAGCATTTTCGGCCTGAGTCTCCATATGGCAGAGACGAAAGTGCATTTTCAAATTTCTCTTGATGTTAAATAAAAAGTACGATTAATTAGATTGCATATGACAAATTATAAAAAATGGTCTTGGTAACAAGTGCCTTTTGGACATTGATTAACCATAACTAGTAATGAAATATTTTCACTTTTAATGCAGTAACCGTGCTTAAAGTAGGAAAGACTGTGCTTTGGTAATTAAAATTTTTATATATTTGGATGTTTAATAAAAGTCCAAAGGGCAATGATATCTCATTAAGAATAGCAAAAATAAAATATTGTGACTTCTTAAGGTCATGATGCAATATATATATATATATAAGCCAAAAAAGAAACACATAAAGTTTACATTTGCACTGTAATTTTCATTTTATTTATCCGGTCAAGATTGAAATTGGTGGGCTAGTGGGGGTTACTGCATTTTCGTCTAAGCACAGGGAAAGAAAAGGAATTAGGATCGTCTTAATTTCATCACTACATTTCTTTCCCAAAAAACGAAGCGACTGAATCTTGGAAACAGAAGAAGAAGAAGAAGCCTCTTCAGATATTTCTTCTTCCATTTAACACGAAACACCCGTGAGCAGAAACCATCAAGAATCATCATAATTTGAAGTCCCAGAAGCAGAAGAAAAGAGAAATATTAAAACAATAATGGAAATTTCTTTATTGAATTAATATTACTAAAAATTTCAAATTTATGATAAATTTACTCCAAATTAATTTTATGACCGCCAAAAATTCCCAAACCAATACATTTTTGACGAATTTATCATAATTTAATTTTTTTGATAATAGAAAATCTCCAATTGATACATTTATGACAAATTTATTATTTTCTTATTTTTTTAAAAATTGGATTAATATAATGAAAAATTACAATATAACTTTAAACCGGTGCACTTTAGGTAAATTGTTACGTGTTATTCAACTCAATAATTTAAAATGAAATTTAACGGAAATTAACGGAATGGTAAATTTGTCACATGTATAGGATTATTGATGGCCAAGTTTGGACTAAATTACTAGTGTATTAAGTTGGGGTTTTTGATGGCAACCCCCATTATTTTTTTGGAAAACAGTGAGATGGACCAAGCTGATGATGGCACGTGGTTTCACATTTAGTTTTTATAAATATATAATACATGTTATATAAATCAAGAATCAGCACAGAGAAAAGAAGGGAACTTTGAATATGAATCGATTCGAACCAGAGTCTCGATTCTCTACCTGTCTGTTTCCTCAATGATGATTTCCTCGGAACGGAGCGACCGAATCTTGGGAAACGAAAAAAGAAGAAGAAGAAGAAAAAAAAAGCAGTCCGTTTTCTTCCAAATCTCTCACTCCACAAAATGACATTCAGAGCCATCAAGCATCATGGGTGCTGTAACTACTTGAAGAATCATACGATGCTAAGGAGAGAGAGAAGCGAGAGAAGCGAAGGATTCGAATGCTGCTGAAGTGGGCAACGAACATTGAAGATACCATTTCTCTCTGAGTTCCTCCTAAAAACAAGAAATGAAAATGAACTCGTGGAATTTTATGGCGTGACGATGTGTTTATTGATCTCTTTCTTCCCTTTCTGAGGTGGTTGTTTTCCTGTTGGTGATTTTGTGAGAGTTTTAACTGAGCAGAGATAAGTACGGAGACTAGAAAGATCGGCTGGCGCATTATGTATTAAAGATCGAGTCTCTCTCTATTATCCGAAACGACATCACCGTGTATGAGACAAACGATTTCGCAGTTGGTGACCAGTAGTGTTATATCTACAATCTATCTGTGCATGCACAAATTTTTGGGTTACTCCCTGCTCGCCGTCCTCTAGGTTTTATTGTTTTTCTACGTCGACAGGGAAGATTATGATGTATATATTGTCATAAAAAAGGCTTGAGGGTGTCTTTTATGTTGTATGGTTCTTTCTGATTGAATCGACATTTTAGGCGGCTCAAATGAATCTCGTGTATGTGGGTATCCAAGTAAAGATGTGGTTAAGGTGAGTTGTTTCATGCGCTTTTTGGTAACTACACGAATGCCAATTATGCATAGCGATATGGTCCTTCATTGAAAGAAACAAATGCTCCAAGGTGAGGATAGAAAGTTTGCTCAAAGGTCTCAAAAGTGAGGATCTTTTAATGGGCAAATCAATCGCTATTCAGCTGGCAATAGAAATGCTTCATGGATATATGTTTTCTTAAATCTGATGTTTTGTCGTTGTATAGGAGATTGAATCTCTATCCTAGTGGAGACGAGCAAGAAGGGGGAAGATCCCGTGTCCTTAAATCTGGCTGTTTCTGAGGCCAATCCTCTGAAAGTTGGCTGGGAGATAAATGTAACTGTCAGGTTCTTTGTACTCGATCAAATTCGTGATGAAAACCTGGCAAAAGAAGGTACGTTTGTTCCCTAAATTTTTTAAAGAAAAAGTGATATACAACTATGGTTGCTTGGAGAACTCTCCCTTTATACCTTGCGGGGAAAAACAGGAGGTTTCATGCAATGAAGTCCAAATGGGGGTATTCCAAGATTTACGATGCTAAAACCTTTCATCAATCCGCCAAATGGTTAACTTGTTGATGACAGTCTGTGTTTTCGGAGTGGAGGTTTTTTGTTGTCAAAAGTTGAGGTCTGGTGGAATGCTTGACGCTAAAAGTGAGTCCGAAGTCTGGTAGTCATGAATGGAAGACATCAAACTTCTGTAGTTTGGTGAATGATTACTACTCTGAAGTATTCACTGCAGGGAATCACAACTGGTAGCTCTTTTATTATGAATGATAACTTCGTCTGCTTGTACCTTTCTCTCTGCGTTTCCAAGCATTTTCATTCGCTCGAGTTTCTTCATCTGTTCAGGAAGGTGTGGCCATATCTGAGGGGTGATTCAAGAGAGAGGAACGAAAGCCTTTCAATATATCTTTCTTTGGCCGATTCAGGGAAACTTGATCTTGGGCAGAAGGTCGACGCAAGCTTGACCATACGGTTGAGAGGCAAAGATGGCACAGTCTCAGAGCTGACGACTACAAGTAATTCTCTCAACTAAAGTTGGTGGACTAACTCAATACAGTACCTAGAAAAGCTGCTGTTTGGGTTGGAGATACTAAATCCGATTCCTTAGGGTTGGCCTCATTATCCGAAATCAGGCCAATCGTTCATGTTCCTGATTCCACAAATTCTTCGCCAGGTACTTCAATACATTTGTCTTAACGTGGCTATCAATGTTCGCTTTGCAGATTCGCATTGGTTTTGGTCTTGTTTTGCGTTCCTGGATAGGGTTCAAGATTTCCTTGTGGATGATCACTGTATTAAGGCCAAAGACGCAGTCCTCGGCACAACTACTCAACTGCGCGGTAATTGGGTTTGAGCTCATTATAAGGCGGTTCCTACCATTGTTTCATCCGCATAGTGCTAATACTTTTAAGCAAGTAAAACTTTGTTGTACTGCTCTTTCGCTACTAGTTGATCCATGTTTTCCTCTTTCTCAATGCATGAGTTCCTCTAGCATAGACGAATTGTCAATACTATACTCTCCTATTTGCTCGTGCTCACGAAGTCAACAGCCAATTCCGACTTTAGAAAAAATTTCCTGTAAAGCGACTCCCAATTGCCGCATGCTTCGCATCTGATTACAAACAACCATCTAGGGCGGCATCAAGACTAACCATTTTGAAATGGTGGCTGGCTGCATCGTGGGTCACACATCTTTTGGAGTCTGTGACCTATTGTCTAAGTAGCACTCATACCGATATGCGACACGCGGCACGATATGACATGTTGATACGTCATTTATAAAAAAAAATAGAAAAAATAAAGAATTCTAACATGTTTGGTTGATTTTATATATACATGATAAATTATCCTTTATATGATTATTTTAATCAAATTAATTAATAAATAAATAATAAATAAGAGCTTAGAATGAATTTTCATAAAAAATATTAATCCACCCTATGTTAATATAATTGTTTCAATTTGACAAATTCAACTACATTCTAATAATTCATAAAACTTGGAAGAAAAAAACTAAATAATCCACATCTTGAACTCACATATTAAAGCATGTCGAAACATAAAAGAAAAAAATCAACTTGGGGTGTGATTTGTGTGTCATGGAAAGTAAGAGTTAGAAGAGAAGAATAGATTTTTCTTCTTCCCTTTATTATTTTATATTTTCTTACATATTTATATTTTAATCCCTTATTTATTAAAAATATTTAAAATTGACCCCATACAGATTGGAATCACGTGTTGGAATTCCGAACTTGCGTATGGGAATACCTAACTTGCGTGTTGGAAAGTGTAAGGAGAGTTGGCTAGATGTCGAATTTTCCGACATGTGTTGACCGTGTGATGAGGAGTGTCGGATATGTGTGTCAAACACAAGAGTGTTTCCTTGCCAGTTGCCCTTGCTGCCCTTGCTGACAAAGAATAATGTTGAGTTTCTCTTAGAAAACAAGACTTTTTTATTTTTTTTTTGCCGGTTAACGTTGAAAGCATTTGCACGAGGAGAAAATATTAATTGGCTAGAGACTATCACATTAGCTCCACATTAGCTGCAGAAATACATGTTTTAGTTGTAGCCACTCAAATTTGACTCATGGCCACAAACGTGGAATTAAAAAAAAAAAAAAAGGGGTTAAATATCTATTCATTATCAGCCATAGGAGAACTTCGTTCGAGTTGCAGTACTTCCCCCTCGTTGTGGCCACCAGGGGAGTCGCCGGCACTGCTCCTGCGCGTCTAGGTCGAGCTATCCCTTTTGGCACCGATGAAGGCCATGGGCGGGCGACTCGATGCTGGAACCCTTCTGCCATGGAAGTCCAGATCAGATCTGGAGAGTGACATCAACAAAGTGATGATGGCCATGGGCGAACAACACTATACCCTAACACGATTCCAGATCTGGAGGTGATTGGAGAAGCAGAAAAAAATGGAGCCAGAGGTAGTTCGGGCCGGCCACCAGTAATGCCGGAAAGGGTCCTCCATCATTCATGGATTAGATGGGTTCTTTGCCCTTGTTTTTTTTTACCACAAGCTCCCAATCTTGAGCTAGATTGTTGAAGTCTTGACCCTGTTATTCATGCTGTTAGCGACTCTAATCGACATGTCAAACGGTATCTTGTCGACGATACCTGCGCATTCAGGGTGGAGGTTTTTGATGGTTTTTATTAATTAATGTGATGGGCCTAAGTTGGCCCGTTCGCCCATGTTGGGCCTAAAAGCCTGGCCCACAAGATTAGAGCCCATGAATGGAGGGATATGTTGAAGAGTTGTAACTTTTGGGGGATGTCTTTTGCTGAAGGGACACGTCATTTGGAGATGACGTATTTAAGGGGGAAAAGAGAGGGAGGAACACATCTTTTGGATTTATGTACGTTCCTCCTCCCCCTCTCTCTCCCAAATACTCCAAAAAGAGCAGTAAGCAAAATGAGGCGACACTCTCTTCCCTTCAAGGTGAATTGGCGTCATCGGATCGAACGGGATCAATTTTTCTTCATCATATCAACGTCGGTATTTAATCTGTGGCTAACAAGATACGTTCAATTCTGTGATGTGCCTTAGGATTGATGATACATGTGATTTTCCTAGACTCGTCTTCCCACATATTTTAGGGGTTCGATTTAGTGTCGAATCTGATTTTTGGGAATCCGATATTCCCAACAGTTTTTGTCATTAGGTCTCGAGGCATCGGCGAATGGTTGGCATTGAAAGAGAGCAGCAAATCATCCATGCATCGCAACAAAAGCATTGTCGATATTTCTTTATTTGGTAGATTAAGCTTCTAAGCAGAAACTTGGCACGAGAGTTCACCTTTCAGCACATTATCAGGCTACATGTAACTTTCTTATCTTACCATCACGCAAAAACGAAAGACACATGCATTTGCATGACGTGTTAAAAGAACTTCGACATGGACTACTTGATTGGCATTTTTCTCTTTCGATTTGTTAGCTTATGTTGCACACTTCTCGAGAAACCCTCGCCCAGATTTGGCTGTGAAGGCCCTAAGCGAGAGCATCGCGACCTCGCCAGCCGCGAATGATGCCATGAAGGCCCTTGCCAACCTCGCCCTTAGCCGTGGGTGATGCCGCCCCACTTAGATCGGGCGAGGGTTTTGGGGTTCGCAAGGGTCATCAATGACCCTTGCGGACCTAAATAAAAGTGAAAAAAAAAGCTAAAAAACAATAAGTAAAACAGTGAAACCCTCGCCCAGGGCCTTCGCGATTGAGGGCAAGGCTAGTGAGGGCCTTTGTGGCCTCGTCCGTGGTCGGTGAGGTCATGATGCCCTCGCCGGCCCTAAAAAAAAAAGTGAAAAAAAGTAAAAGTAAAAAAAAAAAAAAACAAATAATTTAAAAAATTTGTATAGGATAATTTGTTGGAATTAACACTCAAATGATCGATTTTATAGCACTTAAGTTAGTAAAAAAAAAAGTTACGGTACTCAAGTAAGCATTGTACTAAAGTTATGATATTTCTGTTGTTCTTTTGTCCTGATTCACTATCCCAATAGATACAAGAGTAGAAATGGAGAAGGTCATGTGTCTATATGTCTGGCAATTTCCTGGACCAATCCTTTGAAGGTCAGCTCGGATGTGAACGTACTTGTTAGCTTCTTTGTGTTTGATCAAATTCACGATATATTTTTCGGTAAAACAAGCTAACGATCCTCATATTAATTTCGAGGAAAAAGTTAAATGCAACTTTGGCTTTTAGAAAAGTTATACTTATGATATTAAGGGATCACCAGGAGGTTATGTGCGACGAGGTCCAAGTGGGGGTATTCCAAGATTTGTGCCTCTAGAAATTTTTGAGGATCAGTCGAGCGGGTACCTTATTGACGACCTCTGCATTTTTGGAATGGAGGTTATTGTCATCAAGGACTCGGGCATAGGTGAATGTCTACGACTCAAAAGGGTACATCCTCACAGATACATGAATGGAACATTCCAAATTTCACAAGTTTGGTGTCCTGCCATTCGGAAATATTTTTTTGCTGGAGATCAGGAATGGTAAATTTCTTAAATCTGTTAGATTTCTGAAATGGTGTCTGCTTGATTTTTCTGCTTTGTAGGATCTTCAATATGCGACTATTCATCTGTTCAGGAAGGTGCAGCTCTATCCAAGGGGTGATTTGAGAGAAAGGAACAGAAGCCTTTCGATATACATATATTTTTTGGTAGATTCAGAGAAACTAGCTCCTCAGCAGAAACTTAACACAAGGTACCACTTTTCATTGAGAGGCCAAGATGGTGCCGTCTATGAGGGCCCAAAAAGTATTATCATGACAAATTTGGAATCAAGTCCCAGCTCTACAAAGGTCTTCGCTCACTCGTTCCTCGTGTAGTTTGTATCGATTAATGTGGCCAAATGTTCACTTTGCAGGTTCACAATGGTTCAGTAGTTCAAGCTCCTCATGGGGGAGGTCTCATTTTATTCTGTTGGAAAGCATTCTGAGACTTCCTAGTCAATGATAAATAGACTGTTGAGGCCGAAGTCACTGTCCTAGGTGGTGCTGGTAAGCATGACAAATGCGATGCGAATTCATGATCAGACAATTTTTACCGTGATTTCCTCTGCGTCCTATGCTAATAGTTTTAAGACAGTAAGCTTGTGGAATTGTTCTTTTGCAACTAGTTGATGTTTCTCTCTTTGATCTATAGTTGTTTGCAGCACAGTAAGTTTTTGTTTTTATTCTCCTGTCTAGGAGTGAGCATGGTCCAGGTTGGTTTGGCCACCTTCTAATCCTAAGACCAACCTATACAGTGTCGGTCCTCAATTTTTAGGACCAAGGACCGACCCTATTGAGCCTAGGACCAAGGAACGGATTGACCCAATGGGTTCGGTCCGGTTCCAGGGTCAACACAGGACCGATTGATAATTTTTTTCGTCTTTTTCTTATACTCCCTAAAAAAGCAAACCAACAAAAGTATCTCAATCAGTGTATGAAATCGACAATGCAGCATATAAGATAAAAAAAAAAGTATCTCAATAATTTTTTTCGTCTTGTATGAAATCATGCATATACGTAACTAGATCAAACACAAAGCTTCCCAGGTTCTTCTCCAATAGTAGGTAAGCCACTAGGATAGAATGGAAGAGAACATACTTTGGGGAAGGAAGCCGTGAGGAGATTTACGGCGTAAACTTCGCAACATTTTGAACATCACGAGTTCATGACTATGAGGACTCCTTGGTCCTCACAGTGAAGAACATACTCTAGACTGTGGAGGAGGACGCCGTGAAGTCCTTTACGGCATAAACTTCACGCCTTTTGGATGCCGTTTGTGACTGTGAGCTTGAGGAATCAATAGCTTTAACATCATTTTATTTAGGTTTGAATATATAAAAGAATTATTCCTTACCATAAAAAATATTTAAAAGAATTATAAATAATATAATATAATATATAGGATTGGTCCGGGTTTGACCAATCCAAAACTCTTAGGACCGAAGATCAACTTGCACAGTTTTGGTCCTGGAATTTCAGGACCAAGGACCAACCCAGTTCTCTTGGGAACAGGACTAGGATCGGCAGAGTTGGGCCGGTCCAAGATCGGTTCAGAATCGACCCTAGACCGTTGCTCACCCCTACTCCTGTCTGTTCATGTTTGCTACTATTACCCGACCACAGTAAGAACTAAATTCCAGCAATGAATGTCCTGGTGCATATTGCTTTTGCGGCACCCTTTGTTGCCACATACGTCGTATTGGTTGACAGAAAATTAATTGTACTCATACGAGACCAATATTCCAAAAAAAGTTGCAGTCCATGTCACAAAAAAACAAATGCCATGGTGCCACATTTTTTTCGAAGGATCACATTACCACAAATTTAAAAAATCACACCCTTGAAGTCTTAAAAAAAAGGCTATACTATTTGACATTAAAATTGCCCCATTAAATATTTTATGAACTGTAAATAAGTCATATTATGAGCAATTTGTCCTCTCAAAAAAAAAAATAAAAACTTCTAAATTATACTTGCCAAAGATAAGCAACACTTTGCTTTTTATCGGACTTTTGAGGTTTTTATTTCTAAAAAAAATACATACTTGATTTCTTTGTAATCATTCATCATATGTGCCCTCCTAAGAGAAAATTATGAATACGTCTGATCCCCAATTTTGATTCGGTATAGTTGCAAAACTTGAAAAGGCTCCCTTAGAAAATGTCATATCTTTCAACTATAAGTATCAATTTAAATTTTTTTTTTTTTGGGATAATTGCTTAAAATTCCTTGTAAAGTTTGAACTTTAGCAATTTTTCAGGATAGACCATTAAAAAGTAAAGATTATCTCTCTTAACTTCTACAATTATGGATTAGGGCTCCTGAACTTTAATTTTTATTGTAGTCGCTGATTTTTCTTTATTTGCATAGTAATTAATGATGAGGAAACTCTATGACATGATTAATAAAATTAAAAAGAAAAATAGAGAGGGATGCATTGTCAATGGAGCTAAAAAAAATTCAACGGAATTATTTTGATAACCATTTTAAACAAAAATTAATTTCCAGAAATATAAATATATTTTCTATTTATATTCTTGAATGAGTTTTAAAGTAAAAATATGTGTTTGATAATGACATAAAATCTTTTGTTTAATAACAACAAAAAGTTTCTCTCTGTCGGGTGGTGGCTGATAGCGGCGGCTGCGACCGGCTAGCTGCAAGGACGAGTAATAAAAATAATTTTTATTTTTCATTTTTGTTTTAGAAATAAAGAAGTTGAAAATTTTTACATCATTTCTGTTACAAACCTTTTTATAGTAAAAATTTTTTTTAAGAAATGGAAAAATGGAATTATTTTGCCATATGGATTTTTATTTAAACAAATTTGGATCAGAAAAATAGTTCCAAAATATGAATAAAATAGTTATTATGTACGTCTTTAATAATTATGAAAATAAATTAGCAAATGCAATTAAAATCGAAGTTCACGAGGCGATTTCAAAATTTTAGAAAGATTGTGCAATGATGACTAAAATCGATGAAGTAATCCGTAACTTTTCAAAAAGTCGCGATTACGATCCAATAATGGTAAAGTTAGGAGATTTTGAGCGATCAACTTTCCTTTTTTCTCCTCTCTGGCGGTAATGGAGTGATGATGCATATTCGACTGAATCTTGAGAAACCCCCCCCGCAAAAAAAAAAAAAAAAAAAAAGGCAGTCTTTTTTCTTCCATATCTCTCACAACGCCGAAGACCTTCAGAGCCATCAAGCATCATCTCTGCTGTAGATGAAGAGTCATACAATGCCAAAGAGAAACAGAGAAGCAACAGATTCAATTGCTGCTGAAGTTGGCGACGAACATGATGGTACAGTTTCCTCCTTAGAGTTTCTCCCAGAAACAATAAATGATAATGAACAAGTGGAATTTTTTTTGTCGTGACGATGTGTCTATTGATCTTCTTTAATTGATCTCTTTTTTTTTCCCTTTCTAAGGATTATTCTTCTCTCACTGTTTGTGATTTTGGGGGGTTCTAACTGAGCAGAGATAACTACGGAGATTAGAGAGCTCTCGCCGGCTCATTATGTGCTCAAGATCGAGTCTTTCTCTCTACTGTCAAAGAGCGACATCACCATGTATGAGACAAACAAATTCCAAGTTGGTGACCAGAAGTGGTATATCTACAATCTCCCTTTGCAAGCACAAATTTTTGTGTTACTCCACGCTTGCTGTCTTCTTGGTTTTATTGTTTCTTAACATTGTCGGTGAAGATTATGGTGTATATATTTTCATTAAAAAAAAAGGCTTGAGGATGTCTTTTAGGTTTTATTGTTCTTTCTGATTGAATCGACATTTTAGGCTCAGATGAATCTCGTGTATGTGGGTTACCAAGTAAAGATGTGGTTAAGATGTGATGTTTCATGCGCTTTTTGGTGACTACACGATTGCTAATCATGCATAGCGATGCGGTCCTTCATTGAAGGCTCCAATCGTGTTCAGTGAGGATGGAAACTTCGCTCAATGGTCTCAAAATTGAAGATCATATAATGGGAAAATCTGTCGATATTCAGCTAACGACGGAAACTCTTCATAGGTATATGTTTCTTTAATTTGATTTTCTGTGATTGTGTAGGAGATTGATTCTCTATCCCAATGGAGACAAGAGCATGGAGGGAGAAGATCACGTGTCCCTATATCTGGCTGTTTCTGGGGCCAATCCCCCTAAATTTGGCTGGGAGATAAATGCAACTGTTAGGTTCTTTGTGTTCGATCAGATTCGTGATGAATACTTAGCAAAAGAAGGTACGTTTTTTTCCCTAAATTTCTTAAAGAAAAAGTGATTTACACCTTTGGTAGTTTGGAGAACTCTCGCTTTATATGTTGCAGGGAAAAATAGGAGGTTCCATGCAATGAAGTCCAAATGGGGAATTCCACGATTTATGCCGCTAAAAACTTTCATCAATCCGTCAAACGGCTACCTTGTTGATGACACATGTTTTTTCGGAGTGGAGGTTTTTGTTGTCAAAAATTTAGGTCAGGGTGAATGCTTGACGCTAAAGGCGAGTCCGAATTCTGTTAGTCACGAATGGCAGATATCAAAGTTCTCTACTTTGGTGTATGATTGCTTCTCTGAAATATTCACTGCGGGGAACTCAAGTGGTAGCTCTTATATTACCCCCAGCCTTTTTTTTTTTTGCTTTTGCATATTCCTTGTTTTCTGATTTGTTATCATCGCTTGGTTGCGTTTCGTTTGCTCAGGAAGTTATGTCTGTATCCAAGGGGTAACGCGCACAACAGGCACAAAAACCTTTCGATATATCTTTGTTTGGTAGATTCAAGTTGTCAGAAAGTCAAAGTCACTTTTACCATTCGGTTAAAAGGGAAAGCTGGCAGGACGCACCAGATGACGAGGTAGGTAACCGCCGATCTAAACTGAATGGCGATCACAAAATCTTTAGCTAAGTAATTATATCAAAATGAACGGAAAGATAACTGGAATATCATTATTATGAAACATGTCATTGTTCTTATCCCACTTTCTCGCTGAGACATAATCACACTATATACCAAGTATTTAATCTGATTTATTTGGTTTTCCACCATTGTTCTCGAGTTTAAGATTAAGACAGCTAATTCTTCTTTTGCAGGTTCTTCTTGGTTCAGTGATGGATGTAGAGATTGGGGTTGGGCCTCCTTCTTGCCGCTGAAAACTGTTCAAGAATACTTAGTTGGTGATGTGTGTGTCGTGGAGGCTGAAGTGGAAGTTCTTGGCATAGTGAGTAAACTGCCATGATTAACTGCCGAGTTCATGATCAATCACTGACTAATGTTTCTTCCGTAGCTGGAACATTTTTTTTTTTTTTTTTTTTTTTAAATTATCTTGGGTTAGGACCTCCCTTGTTGGATAACTTTTGGGTTATTAGTTTTTTTGATAGTTTGTTCACCAGATGTTCGGGATCCTCTTTTGACTAGAAAGGCAAGGTGGGCAATACATCTGCAAACTCTTTTGTCTGCCTCACCTCTCAAAGATGAAGATTGCGACTGCCATGATTATATATGTCTATGCTTCTTGCGTTGTGTTGCAGTCAAAACATAAGTTGCTTAACCGTTTTGCCCTGTATGTTTCTTTTTTGCTTTCCTCTTCGGATACAAAGCCCGAAAGTGGGTGTCACTTATAGAATCAAAATGACTGACTGAGTCTTCATTACTGCATTTGCGTATCTGGAATTCAAGAAGTTAGAGCTTATACGGTCGACAAGGAAAAATCATTAGATACTAAAGTTTGTAAACGAGAGTCTAGATCTTGACCAAAACCAAAAAAGGGAATCTGAATAGTTTGAGCAGGTTCAACTGCTCAACGAGAAGAGTTCAGTGAGATGTTTTAAGCTCTATGGTGATGCTGGCGATGTTTTTTTTTTTGGATATCCAAGTGCTCTATTTGATGTCTTACATTTTGTGGGACAGATTGGAAGAGTTCTGTTCATTCAATTAAGGCGTGAATACATAACTTTATTCACCATTTTGATCAGCCCCAATCATCCCATTTTGATTAACCAAATGGGGCCTTATGGCGTGACCTATGCGTCTCTTTGTATTTTTCGATAGGCTGACTAAGGAGTTGGGCAATGTCGCAATCACAAAATATTTGAAATAGTGTTCGATTTTTAAATGTAAAATATTGAAAAAGCACCTTATGGCACTTGTTAAGCCTTATTAAAATTTTAATTTGAAATGATAAGTGACCGTGTTAAAATTATAATCCTCTAGTTACTAAAATAGTATGAAAAGCGTTATTATTAATTTCTCGAATACTATAGGACAATTTGATGGTGAAGTTAAAAACTAACTTCTTTAAGGAAATTTTTTAAACTTCCCAAGGAGGGATAATTATTCTAGAATACTTCCTAGCTTCTATGATAAAGCTAACCGATCCATGGCACAGACAAAAGAAGGGAGAGCTACAAGGTTTCATGCGATGCAGTCTCAATGGGGGCATCCCGAGATTTATGACGTTAGCGACTTTCACTGACCCGTCCAATGGATACCTCGTCGACGACACCTGTGTTTTTGGAGCGGAGATTCTCGATTCTCGGGCTTCGTGTTTGACATCAAGAGGGTACATCATATACGGGCTTGGAGGAAACAAGTGGGAGAATCACAATGGGATGGGAGACCCATGCTATCCTCCTATTCCCTCCTCTTGGGGAAGAAAAACATCCAAGAGGAATTAGGGGGTACATCCTAGGTGGTGAATGGAAGACCATCAAAATTCTCGACTTTGGCGTATGAGTGCTGCCGTTCTGAATCAATTTTCGCTGGAGATCATAAATGTTTGACTTGATTCTTGAGTGTTAAAATTCCATACGAATGTCAACTTCGTATATGCTCATACCTTTCTCTCCGCGTTTCCAAGCGTTCTCGTTGGTTAAGTTTCTTCATCTGTTCAGGGAGGTGCACCTCCTTCCCGGGGTGAATCGGCAGAGAGGAACAAAAGCCTCTCGATACATCTTGCTCTGGCCAACTCAGGGATACTCAATCTTCGGCAGAAAGTCAACGCAAGCTTCACCATTCGGTTGAGACTCAAAGATGGCACTGTTCATGCGGAGCAGACGACTAAAAGTAATTCTCTCAACTAATATAGGTGTACTAACTCAATACAATCTCTAGAAAAGATTTTGGGTTGGAGATAATAAATCCGATTCCTTTGGGGGTTGGCATTATTATCCGAAATCAGGGCGATCTTTCAAGGTCCTGATTCCTCAAATTCTTCGCTCGGTACTTCCATTCATTTGTCTTTAATGTGCTATCAATGTTCTGCTTTGCAGATTCGCTTTGGTTCAGTCCTTTGAGCCCTCCGGGTTGGCCTCGCTATGCGTCGCTGGAAAGGGTTCAAGATTACCTTGTGGACGATGAATGTGTCGTTGAGGCTGAAGTCACCATCCTTGGCACAGCTAGACAACTGCCCCGGTTATTGGGTTCGAGCTCATGATAAGGCGATCCCTACTATTGTTTCCTCCGCGTACTTCTCATAGTTTTAAGCCAGCAAAACTTGTCGAGCTGCTCCTCCGCCACTAGTTGATCGGTGTTTTCCTCTCTGTTAATTCTTGGGTTCCTCTTGTTAACATATATATGAATTGTCGATCCTATACTCTCCCTACTTGCTCATGTCCAACAAAACCGATAGCCGTATCCGACATCAGGAAGATTTTCTGTGAAGCAACTCCCAGTTGCAGCTCCCTTTCGCGGCGTCCTTTTGCCGTCACATGCTTTGCATCTGATCACGAACAATTATCTCGAGCGGCATCAAGACTAGTTTTTTTGAAAATGAACGCTGGCTCACTGGGGTAACACATCTTCAGGAGTTCTTCATCTGTTACTCAGGCCTAAGAGCTGATAAAGAGTAATGTAGAGTTTCTCTTACAAAAACAAGATTTTTATCATTTTTATTCTGTGTTGACACTGAAAGTCGCTTCACTTATTAGAAGCTGGGGAATTGGGGAAATTCTGTGGGCCGGCAAGTGTTTTATATGGGATCGGTCCCGCATTCAACGTGGATTATTGGGGAGAAAAAACGTGGTCCATCATAATTGTTTTGCAAAATCGGTTTTTTACCCTAACTTATGGACATTAAATGAAAATTACGGATGATGAGCAACGAAATTATCAGATTGCGTGAAGTGCAAAGGAAAATTATGATAAAGTTATGATCAATTAGATATCTCACTGACAACGAATAAAAAAAAATTAATGAAAATATATTACTAAAAAGGGTGAAAAGATTAAGGCTGAAAAAAATGTGTCTCTCTTTTATCTCAAAATGAATACTTGACCTGTATGTCAATGATACCAAGAATTTATTGAAAAATCTCTCAAAATTTATTGTTTTCTTCGATAAAGATCTGACCCTCAATCTCCTATCTATTTTTATTTTTCCCTTTGATCCTTTAAAGACCTGCCTAGATCCAACAATCTCATAATTTATCCAAAGGAAAAATCTATTAGCTGGACAAACGATTAGATTACCATTTGACTTCCATCTAATTGGCCCCTTCGAGATGTCCAAGGGTAACATGACTTTTCAGATGAAAGACAACGAAAGAGGACTTGTCCGCAAGAAAATATCTCCTTTATCTGCGAAGTATATCCACTTGATCTGACACCAGCTCAGTGCACACTCGCCGTGTTCTGCATCCATCTGCATTCTCGCTTACCCAGTTCCATGGCCGGACACTTGAGTCCCTGTTCTTCATCTTCTTCTTCTTCTTGTTCTTCTTCTTCCTCAATGTCCTTCTCACACCCTTCTTCATTCGAGCTCCACAGAAGTCTGGATAAGCTTCTTGTCTTGCCGAGGAAAACGCAGGGGCCTTCATGGGTTTCGCGGATTCGGTCAAGAAATAGCTCGAGGAAGAGTTTCCAGCTCAAATCCTCCAATGGGCATTCGCTGCGCTCTGTTTCTTTGCACGACGGTGAGTGCTTGAACCCTCTGGAGGCTGAGCATTTTCAGCGATTTGTCGAGTGAAGTTGCGATCTTTTTGGTCATTTTTGGAGTATGGTTTTGCAGGAAGCTCCCTTGCCAAAGAACACTTCAAACCTAATGCGCAGGATAGTTTGTCTCCTGTTAATTCAGAATCAGAGAAGTCTGATTTAACTTATAGCATTACCGTCGTTGGAGCTTCTGGGGACCTTGCGAAAAAGAAGATTTTTCCGGCCATCTTCGCGCTCTTCTATGAGGATTGTCTACCGAAGGTCTTGATCTTACGTTCTAGAATTGTTCTAGTACAAGGTAGATCCATGTAGTTTTGTCAGGTATGCAGCAATGTCTGATGTAAATATGGTAGTGGGTTGCTGCAGAATTTCACGGTGTTTGGTTACGCCCGGACTAAAATGTCTGACGAGGAGTTGAGGACGATGATTAGCAAAACACTGACTTGTAGAATTGATAAGAGGTACTTTTTGTGTTGTTTTTTTGATGAGATGCGGAATCTATTTGCTTTTTACTTTGTTTTTCTTTATCTATTTAAATGTGGATTTTTGCAGGGAAAATTGTGAAGATAAAATGAATCAGTTCCTGAAGAGATGCTTTTACCATTCCGGTCAGTATAATTTGGAGGAGAACTTCAGACAATTGGACATGAAGCTAAAAGAGAAGGAGGTGATGGTTCCCTGTTCCAGTCTAAATGTTGTGGATTCTAATTGTGGTACTTATTTTCCTGTTCTGATTAGCCGATTTGTAGGGTTGCTTATTATCTTAAATTGGGTTTGCAATTTTGTGTTTTATAAAAAACAAACGCATAAACGACATATTAATTTTGGGAGACACGATTTGTAGCTGGCAAGTGAATTTAACAGTCCTTTTTTCCTTATCATTATAATGTCTCAAATTGCTCCTTCAGGCTGGAAAATTGGCCAATAGGTTATTCTACCTATCAATACCTCCAAATATATTCGTGGATGTGGTGAGATGTGCTAGCATTACGGCTTCTTCGACAAGTGGATGGACCAGGGTCATTGTTGAAAAGCCATTTGGCCGTGACTCAGAATCGTCTGGTGAGCTGACTAGATGTTTGAAGCAATACCTGAATGAGGATCAAATATTTAGGTACCTTCTATCCATGTGGTCGCTTTTTGTCTAGTTTCGAGGGAGAACATGGTTGTAACCAGAAGTTTGAGCTTGTGATTATATAGGATTGATCATTACCTGGGGAAGGAACTTGTCGAGAACCTGTCAGTTCTCCGATTTTCCAATCTGGTTTTTGAGCCATTATGGTGTCGGAACTACATTCGCAATGTGCAGCTGATATTTGCCAAAGATTTTGGTACAGAAGGACGTGGAGGGTGAGTTCCATAGATCCACTGCTGATGCTCTTTTTTCTGGGATGTTCTCTCAAAATAAGAAGTTACTGATTCTATAACTCTCTTCTTGTTATCAGTTATTTCGACCATTATGGTATAATACGAGATATAATGCAAAATCATCTGCTGCAAATATTGGCCCTCTTTGCAATGGAGACACCTGTCAGCTTAGATGCTGAAGACATTAGGAATGAGAAGGTGCTGAGAGAGTTACTACGTTATAACCTGTTTTACTTGTTTTTCGATGTTGCTTGTATTTCACATTGCCTTTCCAGAAGATACGTTCCTTTATCACATGAGTCATGAGCAAAAAGGGTCTGCCCTCTCTCATTTGAGGATTTTTGGGCTTCCATTGCAAGACTACGATTGTAAACAGCATATTTTAACAGAGTGGTTCTGGTCATTGAATAGGTGAAAGTGTTAAGGTCAATGAGACCACTACAACTGGAAGATGTAATTGTGGGCCAATACAAGGGCCACAGTAAGGGTGCGAAATCTCTTCCTGGGTATACAGATGATCCAACTGTGCCGAAGGATAGTCTCACACCGACATTTGCCGCTGCAGCTCTTTTCATAAACAATGCCAGATGGGATGGAGTTCCTTTCCTTATGAAAGCGGGCAAGGCTCTCCACACCAAGAGGTTCACAACCTCTCTCTTGCTCTGTCTCTCTTTCTCACTGCCCCGCACACTCACTCATTAGTACTTTACAATCTGAACAACCTTGAATTGCTGCTTGTGAAATTCCAGGGCAGAGATTAGAGTTCAATTCAGACATGTCCCGGGGAACCTGTACAAAAGAAATTTTGGAACTGATTTAGATAAGGCAACAAATGAGCTGGTGCTTCGTGTACAACCTGATGAAGCTATATATCTGAAGATCAACAATAAAGTTCCTGGTCTTGGAATGAGATTGGATCGCAGTGACCTCAATCTGCTTTTTAAAGCAAGGTACTGAGCCCATGAAACTGCTAGACAGCATTTCCTTTACAAACGTGTGGATGCTATGTGTATGGCCCAAATTTACTGAACTGCTGTTTGATCCATTTGATCCCATCGGTGTGGATCAAATACCAGAATTCATATAGAAAGCTTAGTAGGAAGCAACTATATCATTGTGTTTTCTTTTTTCTCAGTGTTTGCATGCTCTAGCAACATTGGCTGAATGTGATTTTGCTACTAAAGAGGCAATGAGTGATTGATGACAAAGGATAGTCAAAATGATGAGTTCAACCATGCTTTTAATTGAGTATAAAGCGGGAAAATTTATTCCTCTACATCATGCCTGAGATCTGCTGTTTTCTTTAACTGACTGAGATGCTTCTGTGATGCGTAGGTATCCTAGGGAAATACCTGACGCATATGAGAGGTTACTTTTGGATGCAATAGAAGGAGAGCGTAGGTTATTCATAAGAAGCGATGAGCTCGATGCTGCTTGGGCATTATTCACTCCATTACTTAAGGAGCTTGAGGAAAAGAAGATAGTCCCCGAGCTCTACCCTTACGGTAGCAGAGGACCAGTCGGTGCGCATTATCTTGCTGCAAAGCATAATGTTCGGTGGGGGGATGTCGGCAGTGAGGACTCATGAGATGATGAGAAGCAGCCGTCAAAAATTTAAAGGTGGAACTTCTGGTTTTTTTTCCCTCCTCATGCTCAATTACGCAGTGTCTTTTGCATCTCCTACTCCGAAACACGCACGGAAAGAAGCCATTTTTCTGCGATGTTCACGTGGTGAAGGGGTGGTTTTTGTCATTCCTGATGGCCAAAGGCTCGCATTGCTTCCCCTGCATGCTGGTTGTATTTATATATTGCTGTAACAATGTACACCTAAATAGTTCGTAAATAATTAATTTTACATGCTAATCATATCATACTTCATAACTAGATTGCAAATTAGCGATGGCTACCAAGTTATTAGTCAGAATAGACCACAAAAAAGGTCCCCATATCTCGTCTGATAAACATGTCATAAGGTCCGTCAAAATGAGGTAGGTCTTGTTTTTGGTGCTTGAACTTAAACAAAAAGATGACGTGAAATGCCCATCGGAAATCATTGACCATTCGAGGATGTTTTTCTTTGACTTGGGCGATGAAGTCACTGTACTCCAGTATACAAACTCGAATGAGGGAAAGATGTAAATGAAAGGCACCGTCTGTTTTGCGGAATATATTTTTTAATATTTGGTTTGCTTAAGAAAATGAGTTAATGATTTTTTAATAAATATAAAATGTATATTTAAATATATATTATATTTAAAAATATATTTTTAAAATTTAAAATCATTTTCCACAATGTGATTGGGTATTAATGCTTGGGCTTGAAATTTTATGGTTGTGCTGGAAACCTGGACGCTAGCTCTAGGAATCTAGGATCGAGTCTTCGGTTTTTGTACCCAAGTCCTTTGAGGCTAAGCCCATGGCCCCATGCTTGTGTCCGAATTAGGGGTAAATATATTGGACCACCCAAATCAAGAACCATCCAGATTGGACCGCACTGGTCGGTTTGGTTCGGTTCTTAGAGGGGTCGATCTAGTTCCCGATTCCATAAAAATGGAACTGGTGATTGTCGGTTTGGTTCTGATTTCTTGCCTGGACCGGACTGATTTTTTTTAAATATTTTTTAATTTCTTAAAAATAGCAATAAACCTAACAACTCTAGTATTTTTTTAATTTTTTAATTTTTTTTGCTAAGTTATTGGTTCTATGGGATCATATTGGATCGGACTTGACAGGTTGATTTGATCCGATTCCTAGTCTTAGGACCATTTGGTCCAATCCTCGATCCCAAAAATTGGGAATCAGGAGCCGATCACTCCTAGTTTGGATCCCTAGCACTTTTGTCTTAGTTCAATCAAGGTAGAGCTCAGGCCCTTAGCACCTACGCCCAGGTCTATAGAGGCTAGGCCCAAAGCCCGAGTGCCCCTTTCTAATGCCTCAATATTTGAACTTGGATCTACAAAGGTCAAGGTCAAGACCCAATATTCAAGTTCAAATCCACAACATCAAGGCCTAGGTCCACAAAATTTGTGTGTGGTGCTTGGAATTTTCATAATAATATTTAGAATATAAGGTTAAGTATTACTTAGATTGGAATTTTAGATGGCATATGAGTCGTTAAATTTGTGAGGTGCAGATAGTGTGAAGGATGATTTTTTGCGACCATAATTGCCTAGAGTCCGATGTGTTAGAATTAATTTGATATATGTTGACGTGTACATTAGTGGTATAAAATGGCAGTAATTAATTTATTGCCATTTTAGTTATAGACAAGGGTTGAGATACTCCAAATTACTTCTTTAATGATTTTCAAGTTTTAAATTTACTGAATTGAGATATTTATTGTCTTTGATATTGTTCACTAATAATTTTAGTGGGTTCAAAATATTTTTCAGACTATCAATATTTAGAATGGAAATTGGTTTTCTTATTTAAATATTAATTTACTAGATATTTTGGAAATTTAACAAAATAACTACTTTGAAAACTCTAGTTGAGCTGTTGGCTATTTTTTAATTTGCACAGACCTCTATTCATTTTTTTACCACGTATGTTAAGCCGCGAGTCTTTAGTTTGTAAATTGAACTTAGTCTAATAATGATTTTATGCATTGCATTACCTCTTTCAACTTTACCCAATTAATGCTCTTGATAAGCTTAACTCTCATCCACTCAAAATACTCACCAAAGAAGTTCACTCTCATTTCATCAAAATATCTCCTTTTTAGCTACTTTTATTTGGCCCATTGTATCTTAGATCCTCTTATTAACCCCACTTGTGACGTAAGGGTTTGAATACCTATCATTTTCCTTATATATTACGCCCCGATCCTCGGGCACGCGCCATCCCTACATGGTCGATTAAATAGCGACGTTTCGGATACATCGCCGACTCATTCATTTTTGTACGCTAAGCGGAAGCATATAAATAATCCCTAGACAATAAAATAATGTGATAGAAAAGTAGGACCAATTTTTTTCACAAGATACCTTTTTAATAACACACAGATCTATACACAAAGGTTTACAAAAGGAATCGGCTTCCTACAAAAGAGAGTTGTCCTACAACTAGCTAGTCGGACATGGTCACCGATTCTTTAGGCTTCACCTTATGAACTCTAGGGCTCATGGTCCTTTATCAACATCATCTACGGACTTGAAAATGGTTATATAATAACCAGTGAGACAATGTCTCAACAAGTTTTACTCCCTAAGACTCGATTAGAAGGCCAATATGCCTTAAGGGTTGCCTATGCACAACACGGGTCAAAGAACTTTGATTGAGGAATCCTGGATGTTGATCGGATTATGTCAATTAGACCATTCCCTGGTCATTTCACTCAATACTATCTATGAATCCGATCAACATCCAGGATTCCTCAATCAAAGTGAATATAGATAGTACTATCCTATCTCTAGATGACATATAGAGCCATCAAGCGGGTATGCATAATGTTCTATATATAGAGTTATCGAGCCGTTATAACATACCTGTGCATAACGTTTTATCTCCAAGACGATATATAGAATCATCGAGCCATTATAACTCACCATTGGATCATATCGTCCTATTCCAAGATGACATATGGAGTCACCGAACCGGTATACAAACAATTTCTTCTCAAGATGACATGAAAGTCATCGATCTGTTAAATCATACCGTCCTATTTCCAAGATGACATATAGAGTCACCGAGCCGGTATACAAACAATTTCTTCTCAAGATGACATGAAAGTCATCGAGCTGTTAAATCATACTGTCCTATCTCCAAGATGACATATAGAGTCATTGAGCCGGTATACACGAGACGTATATATCATTAGGAGTTAAACACAATATGTACGATCCATTTGATACAATATAGAACTCAACCTTATTTGAATTAAAGAACACAATTTTAAGTTATTTATTTATTATTTATTCATAAATATAAAAAGTTGAATCAAGATGAATTATAACTCACCGCGGAACAGTCACTAATCCTTTTTGAATGATTCTATCGTAGGACCCGGACTACTAAAAAAATATGTGGTGGCTTTATGAGTTCTTTTATAAGTATGATTTTTGAATTTCAAATCTATAATCCTTAGAACGTAATCCGTAACCATATCAAAATAATCATATTTTGTGTTAAAAACTCATTGCAAATGTGTCATAATTTCGGTATTAAACAAGACATAATTTCAAGCCATTAAGGCTTCCATCATCTTATAGCAGTGCAGTTAGTTGGTAAACCATTTTTCAAATGTTCATGAATGAAATGCTTCATGAATAACAGGCAAATCCGATTGCTCTTTTACCAAATAGAAAAACCTATTTCCACTACTTAAAATTTGAGCTAGTAAGAACCTCAATTTTGACGGAGTTATCATTTATAGAAAAAGTGATTGAAAAACAAGCAATGTATGTGAGCATTGTGTAACTTGATGTACAAATACACATCCAAAGAGTTACATACAAAATTATATAATCACCTTTGGGTAGAATACATGATATGCAATTGTACACTTCCCACATGATAGCGGTTATGAGAATATATTCAAACCTTAATGAATTTATCACCTTTAAGCATATAAACCAGTATGATAAGTTACTCCTCTACGACACCATCATATATCCCTCCATGAACTAATACTCAATCACCTTCTTTGGGAGTATGACTACGCATTAGACTAGGAGACATCCCAATTATGATATGAGACTGATATTTCTCAAACCCAATCAACTCTGCCACTTTGACGGTTATAACTTAATTGAATCCTTGAAACTCTCTCATATTCAAGATATAAAATTTACTCATCACATACACCATATACAGGTGATTTTAACATTAGTAATAGGGGCAATATATCACTAAAATCACATATCATGCTAATTACACTACTTTATTCATTAATAAAAGTTAAACTTTATTGTATATTATTAATGTAGGTTAGGACACCTGGAGTGCCAAAACTTGGCACGGAGGGGCACTTAAGTGCCAAAACTTCATAAAGCTACACTTAAGTGCTAGTTTCGGAGTAAAGTGGATCACTTAAGTGCCATTCCGCAAATCGATCAAATTGCCGACATGGCAATTTTTCGGCAAGTTGGGTGCAAAACGACATTGGTTTGCATGCGATGTGGTGAGAAAATGCAAAAATGACGTCGTTTTGTGTTTAATGTGTAAATGATTAATATAAAAGTTAATTAAATTAAATTTAAACTTAATTTTATTTAAAATATTCTAAAAATTAAAAAAAAATTAATTTTTTTAAAGTAAGATAAAATAAAATAAGGGGGTGGTTGAGGGCGAGCCCTCACCTCCCGCCACCGCCGGAAGAGCCGTGATGAAGGGGGAGGTTTTGCCGGGTCGTCGACCCCCGGCCGATCGGGCGGTGAGGGCCGCGACCCGCCCCCGGATTTGGGTGATGGCTCGCGGGTCCTTGCCGTCTCCCCGCCGTCGCCCGGAAGGGCGGCGACGGTGGGCGGAGCATTGGCCGGGGTCGCGGGTCCTAGCTAGGGGCTAGCAATG
Organism: Eucalyptus decipiens; assembly: GCA_014182575.1. Lineage (NCBI taxonomy): Eukaryota > Viridiplantae > Streptophyta > Magnoliopsida > Myrtales > Myrtaceae > Eucalyptus > Eucalyptus decipiens. The sequence goes on from CM024619.1 coordinate 6,987,935, forward strand.
TCGGGCGACCGGCGGTGAGGGCCCGCGAGCCCTCACCGAGATCCGGGCGAGGGCTACGACCCTTGCCCTCGCAGCCTCCCTACCGTGCCGGGAAGGGCCAGCGACGATGGGGGAGCATTGGCCGGGGGTCGGCGACCTTGGCCGACCCTCCCCCTCGTCGTCGGCCCTTCCCGGCAACGGCGGGGAGGCGGCGGCGGCGGCGGCGAGGGCTCGGCCCTCAGCAGCTCCCTTCGGCCCCCTTTTTATTTTGAGTATTTTAATTTTTAAAATATTTTAAATAAAATTAAGTTTAAATTTAATTCAATTAATTTTTATATTAATTATTTACACATTAGAACCAACATTAGAACCAAAAGAGCGTCGTTTTTGCATTCTCTCGCCACGTTAGCGTACAAAATGACGCCGTTTTGCACTCAACTTATTAGAAAATTGCCACGTCAGCAATTTGGCCGGATTTTGGCCGGAGTGGCATTTAAGTAATCCACTTTACTCTGAAACTGGCACTTAAGTGTACCTTTACAAAGTTTTGGCACTTAAGTGTCTATCCGTGCTAAGTTTTGGCCCTTGGGCTGTACTTTAGCAATTATTAATGAATCACACTTTTATAATGTTTATGTGATAACATGCTTGTAAACCAACACTTGTATTTCCAAAATCATAGAAAAACACAAGAAAAATATGCTAAATATATACTAAAAATACACATATTTAGGGTTTCGTATGTATTTTCACATCCATAAAATTATCAAAAATGTAAAATAAATACACTACAATAGAGAGAATGATCATACGAACTTGTAGCCGCCAACCACGCCCCAAACTGATGCTCCACGCACCTGCATATGTTGCCTGAGTGCGCGGTGCGTGGAGCACACGTGTGAGCATAATTAGCCCTCTGATTCAATCTGACTGATAGCAGTCTTACCAATAGCGGTCCGATCGGTTCCTGGCTCGACCATCCGGTCCAACCTACCATTCCAATCGGTTGACCGGGTTGGGTCGGTTTCGGTATCAGGTTGGGTCGAGTCCTAGCCACTGACGTCATCGTGATGTAAGCCCACGCGCGTGGGAGCGCGTGAGGGCGTGTGACCACACATGGGGTGCGTACTCGACACCCTGACGGCACGTGGCCGTGTGTGGCGGTGCGTGGGGCCTCCTCGACAGCACGCCACCCACAGTTTTTGTCATGTCCCGATCCTGCGAGCACGTGTCTATCCCTACTTGGTTGATTAATAGCGACGTCTCAAGACGCATCACCGATCTTTTTATTTTAATATGCATGTGGAAGCATATAAATAATCCCCATACAATAAACTAATGGGATAAGAAAGTAGGACCAATTTTTCACAAAATACATTTTTGTAAACACACAGGTCTATATATAAAGGTTCACAAAAGAAATTTGCTTCATACAAAAGAGAATTGTCCTACGACTAGCTAGCCGGACAAGATTGGTGATTCTTCGGGCTTCGCCTGTTAAACTCCGGGGCTTCCAGTCCTTCGCTAATACCACCTAAGGATTTGAAATGGTTATTTAATAACCAGTGAGACAATGTCTCAGCAAATTCTACCCTCTAAAACTCGATTAGGAAGTCAATTACGCCCTAAGGGCTACCTAAGCACAACACGAGTTTGAGGGCTTAACTTGGCCTTAGTTCCTTCCTGCAAGTTAGTCAATTCGTAAATATTGACTATCACATCATCCAATCAATCATATCAACTCATCAATCAATCGATTCAGTCGATTACATGTCATCGAGACCATCACACGGTCACCTCGATTATTCATGCTCAATTCTTAGCCACAGCCTAGCAAGTACAACCTAGATTAAATGGTCATCACGACCCCATTGGCAACTTTTCTATATTTGGTGGTTATCACGGCCTCACCTAGCAATTTCCTAGGTTTAGTGACATCACGGCCCCACTTAACAATTTTTTTTAGATTTAGTGGCGTCATGGTCCCACTTAGCAATTTTCAATGTTTAGTGGCTTCACTGCCCCATTTGGCAAGTTTTTCTAATATGAAGTGGCATCACGGCCCCACTCAGCAATTTGGGAAAATTGTCCAAAAAGTCCTAAACCTATTGCACTTTGCTAATTTAGTCTTAAACATTTTTTTCTTGCCAATTGAGTCCTAAACTATTTACAATTGTGCCAATTCAGTCCATTTGGCCGGCCGGAGCTGACGTGGGCCGGCCGGAGACAACTAGCCGGCGAATAATTTTTTAATATTTTTTCGAATTTTTTTTTTTTTTTTTTCCTACTTTCTTTTTCCTGCGGTCGGCGCCGGCGTCGGCCAGCCGAGGCAAGGGCCGACGAGGTCAACCTCGCCGGCCACCGGCGAAGGCGAGGCTCGGGCGGGCGATGGCGGCCTCGCTAGATCTGGGAGAGCTCGACCTCGCCTCGGCTAGGCGATGGCGGCCTCGCCGTCGGCGGGCGAGGCCGCCATCGCCCGGATCCGGCGAGGCTCGACCTCGCCACGGCCGGGCGATGGCAGCCTCACCGTCGCCAGATCTAGCGAGGCTCGACCTCGCCACGGTTGGGCGAGGCCTCGCCTCGCCTCAGCTAGGCGACGGCGGCCTCGCCATCGCTAGGCAAGGCCGCCGTCGCTAGATCCGGTGAGGCTCGACCTCGCCACGGCCGGGCGAGGCCTCGCCTCGCCTCGTCTAGGCGATGGTGGCCTCGTGTTGCCGGGTGAGGCTCGCCTTCGCCAATGGCCGCAGGGTGAGCCTCGCGGTGGCCGGCGAGGCTGACCTCGCCGGCCCTCGCCTCGGCCGGCCGGCGTCGGCGGGCCGAAGGAAGAAGAAAGTGGAAAAAAAGAAAAAAATTTGAAAAAATATTAAAAAATTGTTCGCCGGCCCGCAGCTCCGGCCGGCGTCCACGTCAACTCCGGCCGCCCAAATGGACTGAATTGGCACAATTGTAAAATGTTTAGGACTCAATTGACAAGAAAAAATGTTTATGACTCGAATTGGCAAAAATGTAAAAGGTTTAGGACTTTTTGGACAATTTTCCATAGCAATTTCTTTAATATGAAGTTGCATCACGGCCCCACTCAGCAATTCTTCTAGACATAGTGGTATCATGGCCCCACTCGGCCAATTTTAGATTTATTCTCACATTAATCAATTTTTGGGATAAATTCTCATAATCACCAATACCCTTAATTCTCACAACCGGATACTCAAATAAATAAATAGAGAGTACCACTGAAATCAGCACGAAGTAACAGTCACCGCCATCCCGGATGAATTTCCGGAAAATAAATAAATAAATAAATAAATATGGAAATTAATAAATAAATGCAATAAATCCAACTTAGGCCCATTATAGCCTAATCGGAAACCGAGACGAGCTCGAAAAATTGCCGAACTACTCTAGATAAATTCTAGAGCTTGCCACAAACCAACTATATATCAGAGATGTAATTTCTAGTAACCAAAGCCTCAAGAACCGTCACAACCTCAGTCATAACTGGCTCAAACCGACAGAATAGGCCCACTCGCATGTCCACAAGTTTAATTCCAGAAATCAAAACAAACGATTCATAAAATTCCCAAATTTTAGTATGTGGTAAAGGACACATAAAAACATCTTTCATGAAGAAATCTTAATCCAGATCCTTATAAATTCGACACAATAAATCACTCAATCCAGTACCAAAACTGGGTCTATTTCCAAAAAGTCTATTTTTCGAAATCAGTTTGGTTCGAAATCCAAAACATGTCCGTTTGATCTGAAATTTGAGTACGTCAATCTAGAAGATATGACAAACAAATTTTGTGAATAAACCATTTTGAAATTTGAACCCTAAGAGTTGATAAAAACCCATAGAATCCTAAAATGTCACCAATTCCAACGAAAACTAGGGCTCTATTTAAAAATGACGGAGCCGATATCTCCTTCTTTTGAGCCCTTAAAAATCTTGAGAAAAATATATGTTGTAGCTGATGATGTCTTAAAAATTTCTCAAGAAGACATCAACCTTAGATTCGTAACATATTTTGATCCATAGAATTGGCAAACAGCAAGGGTCCAGAAACCAAAACTGCAGGAAGTCTACTAGATTCGACTAATCCATAATCAATTGTACAAATCTCACTAATTAAGTTACACTAATTCATTCTAAGGCTAATCTAACCATCCTAGCTTATCACTAATTCATACTTAAGCTAATTTAAATAACCCTTAAGCATAATTAACCTACTAAGTAAGGTTTAGTGAGTGAAACTCACTTGCTTTGCGGGCCGAACGGTTCAAAACATTGGGAACGCAATGGGGGCCAATTGTCTCCAAAGCGGGCCTAGGTTTCAAGGCTCAAAACCACCTTAAAACAGGCCAAACCTAAGCAAGAATATCCACAATTTCAGCTTCTGTTTTAAGCTAAAACAAAAAGAAACAAGGCGGGTTATGGCGAAGCAAGATCAGTGGAAGCGGCTAGGGTGCTCGGCGGGTTGAAAGGTGGCTCCGGGGAGCTTCCACAACCACAGACGGTGGCTAGACAGTCCCTTGGAAGCACGAACAGAAGGCTAGGATAGCGTGAGGGTGAATGAGGGGCGGTGGTGCGTGCGGCACGCAGGTGGGGGCAGAACCGGCAACGGCAGCATGTAGCATGCAGCTTATGGTCTGGCGGTGGGGCGGCTGCTCCGGTTTCTCTCCTACACCTTTGGTCTTCGCACAGCAGCAAGGATGGAGGAGGAAGAGGCCTTAGACGGTGGATAAGGGGGAAGCGGGAGAGAGAGGAAGGAGTGAGGGGCAAGTTTGGCTTTGGTGGGGTCTCCTTGGCTAATTTTTCCACAACTTGTCCTCCAAGACTCATCCTTGGCCAAGCATTATTCCTTGGTGTCCTTAGGCCACCCATGCACTCCCAATGACTCTTGAATTGGTCCATTTTGGTTAGGCCATAGGGGAGCTACGAATTTGGAAGCTTTGGCCTCAATTTGGACACTTAATCTCAGTCAATTCAATCCTATTTGGCCTTAATAAATTCAATTGGCACCTCAATTATCAAATTGATAATTTTCCTTGCCAATGGATCTATCTTGCATCTCAAATTTGCGATCAAAACGATCCCCGGCCTTTTTTTTTTTGAATAAAAACGTCCCTAGGATGACTTTTTCCCAAAAAGTCTCGGGTTGCAGGAGAAAATCTTTTAAGACTGAGTCGACACTCCTAAAATTTATTGTGACATGACAAAAACTTCAATTTCTGAAAGGACGTAAATTCACAGTTAATTTTCATTCGGCACGTTTTTAGCGTGATCTAGGCTACCGGGTAGCTTTCAAAACTTTTTAGTGCAAATAACCCATGGTCGATTTTCTTCGAGCCATAATGTACCTCTTCGACACATCGGCAACTCTTCATGGTCGTGAAAACCTCAAGGTTTAAATTACGGGTATAGGGTACCAAAAACGACAGAAAATCGGTTTAGTGCCGATTGACGAGAATTTTGTAATCAGGTGGGATCACCCACACCTTGATCACACATCTCAGTCGAATCTACCTATCCTTGATCTCTGATTGATTTTGACAATGCCGTAATGACCCTTTCAGACTAGTACGGTCAAGTAGTCGCTTTCTAGTCGAATTCTCAAGTCCATTGCATTAAAATCTCTCAATATCTTCCTCAGATAGTCTAGTTATCTCACGAGCGATCGGCTCTGAGAATAGCATTATAGGCGTGTCGATGAACGGCCCGATTTATTCAATTGAAAACAGGACTGGAAATCTAGGATGTCACAGTTTTGCTCATCTCAACAAGCCCAATCAGAATTTATACTTTAATTTGATTTTTATTGAACAAAAATCACAAAAATCACAAAAATAAGGTAAAATTCTATGCATTCGAGTTCTAGGTTATGGTTGCTATGATACTACTTGTTGCAAATCCCATGATCTTCATACTAAAAACTAGAACATAGCTAATCGAGTAGAAAGATTAACGCTCTTATTTTGGAATCCATCGTTCTTGATGCGGAATTGGAAAAGCGATGATCCACGCACAAGTCATTGTCTTTTATTGGTCTCTGTATCACTAGCTCAATGAGACGGCCCCCTCACCCTTTAGCGTTAGGTAAATGCTCATTTTGTGAAGATACTTGTGAGAATTAGGGTTAGAGGAGAGATTTGAGCACTATTTATAGAGTTTTCAACTAGGCCCTCTCATTACGGGTCAAATTTAACTCGGCTCACATTAGCCAGCTCCATATTAAACTAATTAAGAAACATTTTATCTCACTTTAGACCAACCAACCCCGTAAAACGGTAAATTACAATATCAATTAATGTAGTCCACATCTGAAAAACTCTTACAACATAGTCACCAATGTTTCGCTGATCCTCTTGCTCATCCCAAGACTTTATCCTGGAAAAATAGTCATGATTGTTGTTCTTGAAGTGGGATCAAGTGCGATGAGAACACGAGCCATGTAACTGTTCTCGACCTGGGAAGCAGTTATCTCTATGGCTCTATCGACAATAACATTACCCTCCACCAACCTGCTCATCTTAAAAAGCTCAATCTTAACAACAATCACTTCAAGCACTCTCAAATACCGTCTCGAATTGGAGATCTATAGAGATTGACTCATCTTGATGTCTCTTTTTTCGTTTTTTTGGTAGAGTCCCGTCAGAAATTTTCAAGTTGAAGAGGTTGGTGCACCTTGACCTGTGTTGCAATTTGGATCCATATAATTCTACAAGTTTGTTGGAAATGAAAATGCCGGGCCTAAGAAGCTTAGCTCAAAATCTGACCAACTTGGAAGTACTTCTGCTAGGTGCCGTCAATATGTCATCCGGAGTGCCCAACACTTTGGTGAATCCATCTTCCCATAGATGGTTGAACATGGATGTGTGCGACCTGCATGGTTTATTTCCATATGCCATTTTTCATTTACCAAAGCTACGACTCCTTGGGGTGGGTTACAATGGAGATCTCATAGGTCAATTGCTTGACTTTAACTCGAGAAGTCCTCTTGAAGAGCTGCGACTGCCGGTCACAAACTTTTCCGGTGAGATACCCACTTCAATTGGTAATCTCCGCTCCTTGCAAATATTGAATCTAATGTCCTACAAATGTAATTTGATAAGGTCGCTACCCGCATAAATCAGAAACCTTCCTTCCTTGAGTTATCTTGACATACATAGTTGCAAATTCTCAGGATCTATCCCAGCTTCATTTGCTATTAGCAACCTCGAATACCTAGATGTCAGTATGAACCCATTTACTGTGCAGTCTATTTCCTATTTGTTGTGGGTTTGGAAGAATAAAAAGCTCACCATCTTGAGCCTCAGAATGACAAATTTATATGGCGAAATCCCACCTTCAATCGAAAACTTGTCTCAGCTTATGCAATTGGATTTTCTTGGCAACCAATTAAACGGTACTATCCCATCCCAGCTCATAAACCTCATTCAACTGACTAAATTGTCCCTCCAGTCAAATCAACTATCGGGTTCTGTATCACCTTAGCTAACAAGCATGACTCAACTAGTTATGCTTGACCTCGCAGTCAATAACTTCCATGGCGAGATACCTTATTCAATCGCCCAACTCCAAAATTTCCGCGTCCTCGCCCTTGCAAAAAACAACTTCAGTAGTACTGTTGAACTAGATAATTTTCTCAAGCTCACACAATTGATAGTGCTGCAACTATCATCTAATAGGCTATCATGCTGCATGAGTAGCGCGAATGTTACTCTTCCTCAGCTTCAAGCCCTAGGACTGGCATCATGAAATTTGAGTGAGTTTTTGGAAATCTTACAAAACCAAGAGAGTATGAATCGATTGGACATGTCGGATAACTATTGGAGAAAACTCCTTTACTATTTTGAAGTTGACAAAACCCTTCCATAGTATGAAGACTTCTAGACTGAAGTGTCAAAGTCTGAAGACCACGAGACTTTAGATTCAAAGTCTGCCACACTAATAGATTCTAGACTGAATGCTATTGAAGAATGAAGACTTATCCATATGCAAGATTATCTTTAATTCTTCAAGAAGTTCGATTCATATAGCTTATGGATGACTTTATGGTTGAATACAACACTTACGTAATTAACTATCTTTATTGGAATCAATCTCAATATTCAAATCTTTTGGAAGGCAAGCAAACTTGGAAAGTTCTACTTATGAAAACCAAAATCCTGATTGTATGGGCGAACATGATTGACGGGTTTTCATCTCAATCATCAGATGGCTCGAGATTTCCTTGATTGATTCTATCCCATGGGTAAATTGGAAGAATTCCTTTAGAAAGTGCCAACAGTCGTGAAGGTATGAATGAGTATTTAAGGTGGACTCTCCAGTTGTTTGAGTGTGTGCGTGAAAGAGAAATTTCAAAGTCTGAATCTTTCCAGTTTCTTTGTAAATCCAAACACTGAGCTCAAAGTTGTATATAAAAGAGAGTAACACTTAGTGAGACTTCGTGAGAGATCAGTAGAGACTCTTCACTATAAAGTCGAAATCACACTGCTGTAAAATCTCTTTTGATTCATAGTGAAATCCAGCCAATGAGCTGTCAGGGTGGGAGAGTGGACGTAAGCTTGATCTAAGTCGAACCACTATAAACCTTGTGTTCTTATTCTCTTCCCTAAACTCTTTACTTTGTTCATAGTTTTATCTAACTGTTTAAAGTTTGAATTCGTTTAAAGTCTGTCTTATTATAAAGCAAATTATTTCTATTGAACCTTGCAAATTTTTTTATTAAAACCTATTCACCCCCCTCTAGCTATTATTACTAGCCCTTTCAATTGGTATCAGAGCTTATGTGCTTATTTTATTGAAGTGTTTTACTTCTAAAGCGAAAGATCTATAGCTAGTATTTTGGCTCCGGGTTTGGTTGAAGGCCAAAGCAACACCAGACCCCCTTACTTTGGTGGGAAAGAGTACAATGTATGAAAAAACAAAATGAATGCATTCCTTAGATCGAAAGATCCCCTGAAATGGGATGTGGTAGAAAAATGGATCAACCTCAAAACTATATCAACCTTAGAAAGAGGAAAGGAAACTGTAGATGCTGGCGAATTAACACAAGCAGAAATAACCAAGAGACAAGCTCTTGATGCTAAAGCTATCTACTCTTTATACTGTGCTTTATCTCCCACTGAGTATAACCGAATTTCTTTTTATGAAATAGCGAAAGAAGTAGGAAGGAACTGATCGAGTAAAGAAAAAAAAAATCAATATTCTACTCGGACAGTATGAAGCCTTCAAGATGAAGCCTGGAGAATCCATCACTGATATGTTCAGTCACTTCACAGAGATTGTAAACGGCCTGGCATACCAAGGACAGCCAATCTCAGGACCAATGAAGGTCAATAAACTGCTGAGTGGATTTTCCAAAGACTTGAATCACGTAAAGACATCAATTAGAGAAACCCAGAGGATCATGCCTCTTTTAGTAGATGAACTAGTAGGCACACTTTAATCATATGAAGTAGAGCAAATCAATGAGGAAGAATATCCTAAAGGTAAGAAGTCAATTGCTTTAAAATCTAACAATGATTCTGATGATATAGATTCAAAAGATGACATGGACTATGAGGAGCTAGCACTTATGATTAAAAAGTTCAAAAGTTGAATAAGAAGGGAAGAAGATTCAACTGGAAGAAGCAAAGCACTCAAAAATTTCAGAAGAATCTAACTAAGGACAATGAAAATAACAAAGATGTGATATGTTTTGAATGCAGGAAAAATGGACACATCATACCTAACTATTCTCTGTTGAAGAAAAAGAATAGAAGAACTGAAAAATACAAAAAGACTCTTAAAGTAGAAACATGGAGTGATACTGAATGCAAGAAAAGTGATGAAGAATATGCCAACATATGTTTGATGACCAATTCAGAATTAGACTTAGACTTTGAAATAGATTCTGATTCAGACTCAGACAAAGAAGTTGAGGTTAGAAATTTAAAAATTCTTGTTAAATTTTCGAAATATATAGATGAACTCGTCTCGCTTTCAAAACATCTCTTAAAAGAATTTCCGAACTAAAAAGGGATAATTCTAAACTGAGGCAACATGAAACTTGTTGGAAATAAAAATTTGCAAATCTGGATAAAAGTTTTGTTGTTTTGAAAGAAAATTCAGATTTTCTTTCGAAGGAAAATGCATTCTTGAAGGAAGGTATTTCAAATATCACAAAAAGATTTTCAAAATGATCTAAAAAGTTGAAGAAAATTTTTCTGTACAAAAACCTTATTTTAATAAATCCGATTTGGGTATGACTTCAGAAACTATTCATTTAATTGATTTTCCAAAAGTTAAAAAAAGAATTAAACAAAGACCTACAAGGGCATTTTACAAAGGTCATTTTCAAAATTTTTTGGTAAAATCTGTTGACCGAAGTGCTCTCAAATTTTCAATGTGTAATAGCTTAGAACATTTCGAAAAAGAAATTTCCTAAGGTTTGGAGACCGTTAAGAGGGATTAGGCTAAGACTGTTTTTAGTACTAACTCTCCTGGACCTAAGAAAATCTGGGTACCAAAGAAAACTTGAGTTCTTCTTTTGATCACAGGTCACTATTAAAAAAAAAGATCAAATTGTATTTGGATAGTGGCCGTTCGAGGCACATGACAAGAGATTCAAGTTGTTTTATAAAGCTTATTCAAATGAATGGTGAAAAGTTTCTTTTGGAGGGAACAACAAAGAAAGAATTGTTGGTTGTGGAACCGTGAAGATTGGAAGCCTCACTATCAACAATGTCTCCTTAGTGGAAGGTTTGAATTATAATCTACTCAACATTAGTCAACTTTGTGATGCTGAATTCAAAATAAATTTCGAAGAAGGCATCTGTTCGGGAACAAGTAAAGATTATTCTCAATCTTTCACTAGATGAAGGCATGTGAATATTTAACTTATGGATATAAAACCAAAAAGGTCTTAGTGTCTTATATCAATTCAAGATGAAGTAAATCTCTGGCATGGAAAGCTTGGTCATGTTAACACGAAGTAGATTGCCAAAATTTCTTCTAAGAAGCTTGTTCATGGACTTCCCAACCAGACTTATCAAAAGTCTAAATTAGAAGTTTCTTTAAATCTGTAAATCAAGTTTCTACTAATCGAGTTTTGCAGCTTCTGCATATGGATCTCTTTGGACCAACCATAACTCAAAGTATTGGTGGAAAGAAATACTGCTAGTAATCGTGGATGATTACTCTTACTTTACTTGGGTTTACCTTTTAGCAAATAAGTATGAATCCTTTTCTCACTTCTCAAAGTTTGCCAAGAAGGTTCAGAATGAAAAGGATTATGTTATTTCGAGCATACGAACAGACCATGGATGTGAATTCAAAAATCAAGACTTTGCAAAATTCTGTGATGAATCTGGTTTTCAGCGTGTTTTCTCTTCTCCATATACTCCAAAGCAAAATGGGGTTGTGAAAAGGAAGAATAAATCTTTGTGGGAGATGGCCAGAACCCTTTTAATTCAGAGCAATATATCCTCTCAATTTTGGGCAGAAGTGGTTTCTACAGCTTGCTACATCATAAACAGAGTGTTCTTGAGATCTATCTTAGAGAAAATTTCATATTAAGTGTATAAATGAAGGAAGCCAAATGTTTCTTACTTTCATGGTTTTGGATGTAAATGTTTTGTCTTAAAGAATGCAAATGATCGAACTTGGAAGTTTGAAAAAAAAAATCAGACAAATGAATCTTCCTTGGCTATTCTACTTCAAGCAAAGCATACCGAATATTCAACAAGAAGACTCAATCTGTAAAAGAATTTAAGAATGCCAAGTTTCAAGATTTTATACAGAATCAACTAGATCGGACTAAACTTGAAGAATCTGAATATGCTCTAGACTTTACAAAGTCTACTACCTCCGAAGTGATTCAAACTTTTGGAGATCAACTTCAACCAGAACAAGAAGACTCAATTGAAATAGAGGATCAACAGACTCTCAGATCAACCAGCAACTGGAAGCATAAGTCGAGTCATCCCAGAGAAATTATTGACAACATTGATGAAGGAATTCACACTAGATTCAAAAGGCGAGAAGAGTTGAGTGCACTAACACTTATTTCTGAGATAGAATCTAAAAGTGTAGAAGAAGCCCTATTCGATGAAAGCTGGATTAAAGCTATGCAAGAATAGCTTAGACAGTTCAGCATCAACGATGTTTGGGAGCTAATTCCTAAACCTAAAGGTAAGTCTATTATTGGGACAAAATAGGTTTTCAGGAACAAGATGGACGAGAAAGGAAAAGTGACTAGGAACAAAGCAAGACTTGTGGCCAAATGATATACGCAAGAAGAATGGATAGACTATGATGAAACTTATGCACTAGTAGCAAGGTTAGAAGCAATTAGATTATTACTTGCTTTTGTTTGCTATAAAAATTTCATATTATTTCAAATGGATGTGAAGAGTGCCTTCCTCAATGGATTTATCCAAGAAGAAGTTTGTGTGGAACAACCACCTAGATTTGAAGATCCAAGAAAGCTAGACTCATTATATAGACTGAAAAAGGTCCTATATGGATTGAAGCAAGCACCTCGAGCTTGGTATGAAATGTTAAGTAAATTTCTAACCCTAAATGGTTTTGTTAAGGGAAAGGTAGATACTACTTTGTTCATAAAAAGAGAGCGTAAAGACTTTCTGCTGGTTCAAATCTATGTTGATGATATTATCTTTGGATCCCCTAATGAAAATCTATGTTCAAAAAGAAATTCTCTAGATGTATGCATGATGAATTCGGGGATAAGTACACTAATGGTGTCATAAGTTATGTACGGCGCTCACTTTGGTGCCAAAAGTTTCCGTCGGATCACTTAAGTGCCACAAAATTTGAAAAACACTCACTTTGGTGCCAACGCCGATCTGATCGGCCGGAAATCTGATGTGGCGTTTTTTTATTAATTTTTTAGGTTGATGTGGCTTGCTAGAGAGCACAATCAGCATCTAAACCACAAAAACGACGTCGCTTGACTTTTTTCCCCCAAATCGAAACCCTAAATCCCCAAATTGAAAGAGAGAGAGAGAGAGAGAGAGAGAGAGAGAGAGAGAGGGAGAGGAGGCACCTTGTCTTCTTCCTTGAAGAGCGACACCAGCAACGAACGGCACCGGCAGCAGCACCAGCAGCGCACCAGTAGCAGCACCAACAACGGCACTAGCGGCGGCGGCGGCGGCGCACCGGTTGCGGCACCTCGAACCCCTCTTCTTCCTCCTCCTCCTCCGCCTTGCCTCCTCTTCTCTCTACCACTTTTTGTTTGAGCAACAATCTCATTCCCTCATTGCTCACCTGGTCGAGCATCTACAATGGTGGCCAAGCGACAGTGGCCGAGCGTTGGCAGGCGAACAACGGTGGCCGAGCGGCTAGGAGAAACCCAAACCCTAATTTCAACCCATATACGAGCTAAATGGCGTCATTTTTGCGAGGGTGTCCACGTAGAAGAGCAAAACGACGTTGTTTTTTTGAAGAGGATGGAAAACGACGTCGTTTAAAAGCCGATTTTTTTTTTTATAAATAAAAATGCCACGTAATCATTTTGGCCGGAATTTCTCGCTGGTGGCACCAAAGTGATCGTTTTTTCTTCGATTTGGTACTTAAGTGATCCGGCGGAAACTTTTGGCATCAAAGTGAGCGCCGTACACAACTTATGGCACCATTAGTGTACTTATCCCCGATGAATTCGAGATGAGTATGATGGGTAAGTTAATTTTCTTTTTGGGATTGCAAGTTAGACAATCGAAGAAATGTATCTTTATTCACCAAGAGAAGTATGCAAAGGATCTCATTAAGAAATTCAAAATGGAGAACTGCAAAAAGAGAGAGACAACAATGTGAAGTTCTTTGAAGCTGGATAAAGATGAAAGATTAAAGAATGTAGACTAGAAGCTTTACCGAGCATTATTGGTTCGCTTTTTTACCTTACTGCATCTAGACTTGACATTTTGTTTAGTGTTTGCATCTGTGCTGGATTCCAATCAGATCCCAAAGAATCTCATTTAAATGCTACAAAACGCATCATCACATATGTTGCTAGGTTTGTGGTATCCCAAATAATGAGACTTTACTCTTTTTGGATATTTAGACACAGATTTAGCAAGTTGTAAGGTCAATAGAAAGAGTACTTCTGGTACTTGTCAATTGCTGGGCAGCATGTTGGTATCTTGGTTTTCAAGGAAGTAGAGTACTATGACTCTATCAACTACATAAGCGGAGTATGTGTCTCTTGGGAGCTGTTGTTTTCAAATCTTGTGGATAAGACAACAGTTAAGAGACTTTAAAATTGAAGAATCATGTACTGAGATCAAATGCGACAATACTAGTTCTATTAATCTCACGAAAACCCAATTCTTTACTCAAGAGCAAAACATATAGAGATTTGACATTATTTCATAAGATATCATGTTCAAAATGGGGAGATTATGATTCAGTTCATTGACTCAAAGAATCAGTTAGCAAACATATTTACAAAGCCACTGGAGAAAAACTATTTGAGTTTATTCACACCAGATTAAATATTTTAACTCCTACCGATTAAAGTCTGAAGTTGGTCAGACTCAGACTTTCCAGACTCTACTTCAGTAAAAGGAAGTTTCAAATCCAGGTATTTTATTTTTGGAATTACAAGGTACGTTTATTCAAATCGTTGTTTACCTATTTTATTTTTGGAAGTTATCTTTTTTGAATTTTTGAATCTTTGGCAGTTTTTATTTTTGAAAAAGACAGTTTTTATTTTCAGTTATTTTGAAAAAGGTAATTTTCTTTGTGACAGTTCGCCTTCCTTTATTCGTGACCGTTCATTTTGTTTATATACCTTCGTATTCCTTTCGAACATTTTTACCAAATCTTAATATACATACTTTCTATGCTTTCATTTCTACTCCCAAGTTTGCCCTACAAGTTTTCACATTTTTCAATTGAATGTGTTCGAGAAATCCTCCTCGACTGTAAAGATGTTTTTCCACCACGGAATATGCCTAAGAGTCTTCCACATTTTGATCTGACGAGGAAGAAGAGTTTCAACAGCATTCTCCACAGCGTGCCACTCAAAATTCTCCGCGCGAATAAGTGGAAGAGGAGATCGTGGAAGATGTCGAACCTGTAAGGACATTAAAATCTCAGTTTCTCTTTAAACTTTACAATAAGTTGAAGCAAGGTGGTATTGCCATGACCTTTATTGATGAATTTATGCGAGAATGAGCATACAAAAATGAGACTTTGTTTTTGCGAACGATGGAAAGATTAGGCATTGTGCCTGAAGGAACGGCAGACAGGACGTTTACTAACTTTCCAACTGATCACCATTTTGGTTCTTTTAATCAACCAGAGATTAAGGACGATGATGAGAGAATGTATGCGAATTTTCAGCCTAGAATGGGCATTGCTGCTGAAGTGCGTGGTGATGGAACAAGTTTGTTTCGTTCTAAGGATCACAGGAAGACTTACTTGAAATTGCAAAAAGAGGTGTGATAAACCCTCGATTGGTGGACTTTGATTTTTTTGAATTCAATAAGGGTGAATCTGAGGGAGAAACTGACTTTCCTTCAACTTGAAAATTTTTGCTCTTTATCCTGAATTAAGTGCATATTTCTATTCGAACTTGTCTTTTCTTGACGTGAATAGATTTTGTTTTACTATGAGGGATAAAGAGTATGTGGTGGATGTGGACACATTGGCTAATGTTATTGGTGTGGAAAGAGATAGTTTCCAAACAATAAATGTGTTTGTTGGTCATGCAACAATGTCTTTCATTCAGGACAGACTTGCTGAAGGCGGCATTACATATTCCAGAATGCCTGCCTCAAACATTTTGCTGCACAAGGTTATGATTAACTACATCCGACTAAAATCAACCTCCAAGATAGATGTCTCTCGTTCTTAAGCAAAACTTATGTTTGCCATCAGTAAGGGGATGAAATTTTCGCTGCCACACACAATCCTAATGCACATGTACAGGATTGCTGTGAAGGATAAGGAACAACTCCCTTACTCAGTGTTGGTCACTCAATTGTTTATACACTTTCACATTCAGTTTGCAGCCTCTCTGTGTGTTCGAACCATTGCTCCTATGGTTATAGGATTGAAGATGGTGTCAAAAATAAGACTGAATGAACTGAACAAAGTGTTAGAGTGCTTCAAGGAGAAGTCCCCTAGCAAAACAAAATAAGACTTTGCTGCAAAGAAAAGAAAAAGCAAGGAGCCTATGAGTGAATCGATCAAGAAGAGAAGAGCCCTTATCTTGCAGGACAAGAGGATGAGGATGATCTCACTATCTCTACATTTGCCTTCAAGAATCTTCAGAGTTTTGTAAGTTTTGAATAGCAACAAGACAGAGAAGAAAGAGAAAAAGGAGAAACAGAGCAGAGAAGATAAGGAAGAGAGGAAAGAGAAGAAGCACGCAGAGAAGCCAGAGAAGAAGGAAGAGAAGCAGAAGAAGAAGAGGGTTAGGATGACTCTTTTGAACCAACTTTTGCAGTATCCCTATCAGAGGATTTGGAGAAGACTCGTAGTGAAACTATAGGAGATGCAAAAGAAAAAGAACATCACTTGGAAGCTGAAGTTGAGAAAGAATAAGAGGAAGATTTTTCTTCTCCACCTAAACAAGGGGAGCTCATGAGAAAATAGGTACTTCTTCTTTTCCTATTTTTACCAGTGATGATGTTAGTAGATCTCATACTGATCCAGAGGATGTCTATGCCTCTCATTTTCTTGAAGTTGATATTGAGGCATGCTCCCCAAGTCTTGATGATCGATGTGCTGATGATCCCTCAAATCTCATTACTCTTGAAATTAATTTAGGTTGGACCTAGTGCACCAACAAAACCCACCGCAAACTTTCAAAGGCTGCTAGAGCTCCTTCTGGAGTTAAAGGCACATCAATATAGGATGGAGTATGAGATAAAAAAACCTCCAATCAGCTTTGAAATCTACTTTAGACTCTCTTCATGAGCAGGTACAGGTCCTTAAGCTTCAAGTTCAAGAGACTGCCAAGGGTGAAGATATTGAGAAGTTGAAGGAGACTATGAGAAAGCTGGAGGACACAGTTTAATCTATGGGGGATTTCCAACTCATTCGCCTTCCCAAGCATTTTTAATTGCGTTGAATTTTTTTATCTTTCTCCACTTTTTGCTAATGACAAAAAGGGGGAGAATGTGCAGATTTAACTTTTGTTTGACTTAACTTTCGTTTTGTTGGACTGTTGGACTTTCGTTTGATTTGACTGTTGGACTTTCGTTTGATTTGACTGTTGTTGTTTGGTTAGTTGTTGAACTTATTAACGTTGACGCTTGCAGCAACTTACTTTGGTGATACTGATTATGTTGGGATAGTTATTATCTTTTTTGTATTAACATGTTTTTTGTGGTTGTAGAATTCGATACTATCCAAATCCTAATCAACTTATTTTATAAGATATCATGTATTGCTTAAAAGTTGTTTTACAAGTCAAAAGTTTTTAAATCTGCAGGAAAGTTTTGTCACCATAAAAAATGGAGAGATTATTGGAGAAAACTCCTTTACTATTTTGAAGTTGACAAAACTTTTCCATAGTCTGAAGACTTCTAGACTGAAGTGTCAAAGTTTGAAGACTTCTAGACTGAAGTGTCAAAGTTTGAAGACCGCCGAACTTTAGATTCAAAGTCTGCTCACATTGACAGATTCCAAACTAAATGCTACTGAAGAATGAAGACTTATCCAGATACAAGATTATCTTTAATTCTTCAAAAATTTTGATTCATATAGCTTATGGATGGCTTTCTAGTTGGATACAACACTTACGTAATTGACTATCTTTATTAGAATCAATCTCAATATTCAAATCTTTTGGAAGGCAAGCAAACTTGGAAAGATCTACTTATGGAAACCAAAATTCCGATTGTATAGGCGAACATGATTGACAGGCTTTCATCTTAATCATCAAATGGCTTGAGATTTCCTTGATTGATTTTGTCCAACGGGTAAATTGGAAGAATTCCTTTGGGAAGTGCCAACGTTCGTGAAGGCATGAAGGAGTATTTAAGATGGACTCTCCAACTGTTTGAGTGTACGGATGAAAGAGAAATTTCAAAGTCTAAATCCTTTCTAGTTCCTTTGTAAATCCAAACACTGAGCTCAAAGTTGTATACAAAAGAGAGTAACATTTAGTGAGATTTCATGAGAGACCAGTAGAGACTCTTCACTGTGAAGTCGAAATCATACCGTTGTAAAATTTCTTTTGATTCATAGTAAAATTCAGCTAGTGGCCTATCAGCATGGGAGAGTGGACGTAGGCTTGATTTAAGCCAAACCACTATAAACTTTGTGTTTTTATTATTTTCCCTAAACTCTTTACTTTGTTCATAGTTTTACCTAACTGTTTACAGTTTGAATTCGTTTAAAATCTGTCTTATTATAAAGCAAATTATTTCTACTGAACCTTGCGAAATTTTTTATCAACACCTATTCACCCCCTTTAGGTGTAATCCCCCATCTAGGTGTTATTACTAGCCCTTTCAATAACAACATTAGGGGAGAAGTGCCCTTTTGGGTGTGGAACGGAAGTTTTAATAGCATGCAGTACTTAAATCTCTTTCATAACTTCTTAATTGGTCTTGATCTATATTACTCGATCAATCCTTTATAGATGTACACGATAGACCTATCTCATAACATGTTGAAAGGACCACCCCTGAAGCACCACCATCCATAATGTCCTATATAGTATCCAACAATAGATTGATAGGAGCATTGCCACCATGGATCTACAATTTGAGTTCGGCAATCACACTAGACTTGTCTTCTAACAACTTAACTGGTGTGCTTCCAAATTATTTGGGCAATATCAACAAGTCTCTCATGAATTTGAACCTCAAGGGCAACAATTTTCAAGGCAGCATTCCTAAGCTATTGGTCAAGGGGATGCAATTGACGATGCTTGATTTGAGTGACAATCAGTTGCAAGGTAAGTTACTGAGGTACTTAGCCAATTGCAATATGCTTGAGTTCATCAACTTTCAGAGCAATCTTTTGTAGACACCTTCCCGTCATTGTTGGGATCTTTATCAGAGCTCCATGTCCTTATTTTGTGATCCAATAAATTTCACAATGTCATAAAGAGGCCTACATCTAGTTCCACATTCCTTAAGCTACAGATGCTTGACCTCTCTAATAATGCATTTGTTGGTAAGTTGTCAAGGGAATTCTTTCAGTCTTGGAATGCCATAAGATCTGCAACAGGAAGCTTTACGGACACTCAGAGATCCATCGATGACACTAATTATTATCAAAGAACCACAAATGACTACAATTATTTTTCCCTTTCCTAATGGGTAGGAATGTACGGCCAAAATGGTATCTTTCCTCTTTCGTCGGTGGTTATGATTACCCTATGACGATGACATTGACCTACAAAGGACTGGAAATGTATTACCGGAAGATCTCGTGTGTCTTCACGGACGTCGACCTCTCCAGCAATTTTTGAAGGAGAGATACCAGGCGTCATAGGCGAACTCAAGGGACTGGAGGCATTGAATCTCTCTAACAATGTCCTCATAGGTCACATCCCATCATCATTAGGGAATCTCATAGCACTCGAATCATTGGACCTTTCTCGGAATAAACTCTCTGGACAGATTCCTCAAGAGCTAACTGAACTCGGGTTCCTTTCTTTCTTGAACGTGTCTTTCAACAACTTGACCGGGCTTGTGCCAAGAGGAAAATAGCTCAATGCTTTTTCTTATAATTCTTTTAAAGGGAACTTGGGACTGTGTGAAGAATTCATATTCAGGAAATGCCAAGATTCAAGGGATGCATCAAGACAACCTTCAACCCACCAACGAGAAGACTTGGGGTCGCAGATTGAAGTGGATTGGAAAATTGTTATGCTGGGGTATGGGAGCGGCTTAGTGATTGGAGTGGTCATTGGAAATGCAATCTTCTCCTGGAAACATGTTTGGCTTGAAAAAAAAATGCCAAGAGAAGGAGACAACGGCCTAGTCGGATGCAACCTAAGAGGCTTAGGAATTCCTGGTCAGGCAATTTTTTCCTTTATAGAAGATGAGTTAGGTATTTCCTTCTTTTCTTAAATGTACTTGTTCCTTCATAATATCTTTTAAGTTAAACACATCTGTCAAACCTTCACTTTCTCCAGATCAATCACATCTGCTTACCACCTCTCTAACTAAAATTTAAGTTCTCTATTTTTTTTTAATAAAGCCATTGTTAATTTGTAAAAGAAGCTCATTTGCACCTTTTCTCTTTATATCAATGTTCAAGCAAAGGTACTCTATCGAACACTTGAATCTAAATTGCCACAGGGATTCAATCTTCATCCAGGGTTCACATCACGAGCCGAAACGTAATTACAAATTCCAGTAAAACGATCAATAACGAGATTACGGTGCTCTCATAACTTGGTGCAATTTAGTAGGCTCTAGTCCGACCTTTGAAGTGACGTTTAAGACAGAATTCGCATACCAGAACTGTACTAAACGATTCCCATGAAAAAACATTCTGCCGGTATAATCTCCGCCTCTCTCCTCCTCCTTGTTTACAGGCGTGATTTCCCATCTCTATCGTCATCTGCCTCCCCGCATAGCTTTGAGCTCCAAGCCTGCGTCGCCATGATCACTTGGGTCGAGAGTCGATCGAGGAAGTCAACGAGAAGCTCCCGGTTGAGCACAATTCCCTCCCCACCGCTCGCGTTAACAGAGCAGAAGCAGAGTCTGCAAGAACCCAACAAAACCCTCGCAACCGCAATCACAAGAGCAGCCATGGCTGAGTTCTCCTACCTTTCCGACACCGACGACTCCGCAGTGGAAGACCTCATTTCCCAGACCAAGGACCTCTTCATCCTCAAGCCAAATCGCCGCCATCAACTGCTCCTTGGAGGACGCAATTTTCCCGCTGCCAAAGTGAAATCCGGACGAGAAATCGGTTGGAAGTCCACCACGAAGTACGATCCGGACTCTTCGCCGATGGATTGTTCTGATTCGTGAAGGAGGCCAAGGTACTGTCGGATTTGGGGGCTGTCTCCGCTAAAGAGAAGTAGAAGTTGCTGAAGAAGGCAAATGAAGGAGCGGAGAAGATTGCGAGGATGGCGAATCAAATGGAAGGGTAGGCTATAATTTATTCTTACTCAGATCTTTTCGTTTGTTCGCACTTCCGCGTTGGTCGTGACATGAGTTTTTGCTTTCTTGGCGATGTGCCCTTAGATATCAGTATACTTCATTACTGAATAGTAGTGATTACAATCTCGGCCATATGTTTTGGTTTCAATATAAGGAGCAACTTTTTCACATAACCATGATTCCGAAACAAAAATTAAACCATAGATGCCGGCAAACTGCTTGGGCATGGCCTAACTAGGTCGATTTTGAATTTCTCGTCGAAATCTTTAAATGTCATTACTTCTATGCTTTGAAAGAGGAAATGAGCGTGAACAAGAGGAAATGAGTAGTTTGGCAAAACCACTGATAGATCAGATGATCTGGTTGAAATTCAGGTTGAGCTGTGTGGAGCTTTAATGCCTCTCTCAAGTCTCAAGTAGATAAAGTGGTTCTTAGGCTGTAAACCTGGTGATTTCACTCATGCTAATGCTTGAAGCTTAACTAGGGAGAAAAAGGCCACGGTAAATCGGCATAGGCTAATTTGGCTTAATCCAAATGTGTCGACATTTTGCTTTGTATCTTGGCTTGCTATCCTTACCAAGTTGCAGCTGACTCGTGATAGATTGTGCAAATGGCAGAATGTGAATGGTATTTGTGTCCTCTGTGGATTGAAGCCCGAATCAAGGAGACATTTGTTCTTTGATTGCTCTTTCTCCTCTCTGAAAAATGAAGTAGGCTTTTGCAGCTATGTGGTATAAGAGGTTTTGTTGGGGATTCGGATCCTGAGTTTATGTGGGTGTTGTAGACATCAAAGGGGAGATCTCTAAAAGGTAGCAAGGAATGGTGTCATTTATTTCTCATGGAAGGAAAGAAATACTATAGTTCACAATGGGAGAGTTGCATGTGCTGAAAAGGTTTTCGAGAGTACCTTGTTTGTGGTAAGGTTGCCGCGCAAATTTATTTATTTATTTATTTATTTTGTTAAAGGTACTTTTTCACTCAGACATAATGAAACATCATATGGCCAAGAAAGAAATCACATTACACCAGGTTTTTGTGCTTAGTTAAGATGAAACATTGTGTAACTAAATCTTACCCAAAAAAAGCGTTGTGTAACTACATGACAAAATGCCGTACCAAAGAGAATCACAAACATTATGCTTTGTTTCTACTCAAATAGGTAATATGGATATAAAGATTGAGCCCGAAGCAGTAGATCCATCGTTGACTTGCCCATGGATGATTGATGGGCTACCAAAGATTAGGAAAATTGTCCAAAAAATCATAAACATTTTGTACTTTTATCAATTCATTAGTAAATCTTTCAATTTTATTAATTGAATTTTAAACATTTTCATGTTTCATCAATTGAAATGCATTCAGCCAATTTTGAATGAATATTGCTAACATAAACACCGACTATCCTACGTGATATGGTCAATATTAACATAAACATTTTTTAAATAATATTTAAATATTTTTTGTCTTTTTTGTCTTTTTTTTTGTCTTTTCCTTTTCTCTTCTCTTCTTTTGTTATTTTCTTTTTCTTCTTTCTTTTTCCCTTTTTCCCTTCACTGGCCACTACTAGGCCTCATCGATGGCCAATGGACATCGCCAATCTCAAGCGAGGTCGCTCTCATCGACCCCTGGCGAGGGCTTAGGGCACACTGAAGGCCAGCGACCTCCGCCAGCCATCAACAAGGCTTGGTGAAGAGAAAAAATAAAAATAAAAAAAGAAAGAAGAAAATAATGAAAAGTGAAATATAAAAATATTATTTAAAATTGTCAATGTTAGTGCCGGTCATACCACATAGAAATGACCCGTGCGCCGAAACCCACTTTAGCAATTTGCAGCCAAAGTTGGTTAGATTAACTTAATTAGCAAAATATGAAAAATGTTTAGAACTCAATAGGCAAAATTAAAAAGTTTATGATTTTCTTTTAACAAATTTCCACCTATAGATTTCATGTTTTCTAACTTCAGCAACTGAGTTGCTGCATTGTAATGCATGGAGATGTCAAGAAGGTTAAAATGAAGGATCTCAAAATGGTTGAGCGTGTGTGGGTCCATGTTCCCAGGTTTCCTAGGTTTGATCCCCATGGCCGGGCCCGGGACTGGGGCTTGAGCATGGCTCCCCGGCGTTCAAACTTGGGACTTTGGTTGAACTCAAGGCTTATTCTCAAATGTCTATTTCATAATTTTCTTATAACAAATATCAGTAAACGACTTTCCTATTGTTTGGCAAATACAGACCAACATGCCTCGAAAATAAGTTCCTTTCGAAATTTTTTTTTTGGCAAAGTTAATTTTTCCAGAAATAAACGAAGATTGAGTTTTGAACAAATTGCCTTGATTGAATGATGGACTGAATCTAATAAATTTGTTGTTCCTTGTGAACTAATGAGCATTATTTGCACAATGAAGAAGGATCTCGATGTTGCGAACGAAACAGTTTAGTTTTCTTTGTTTTCTATATATTTCAAAGACAGAAACAGAACAAACATGCGATTGAAAGTGGATGCATTTTTCTACGATTGATTGAGTATACTGAGAGAAAGTGCTAATGCTGCACACAGAATTTCAAAACTGATTCGTCACCCCGGCAATCTAGAGGGGCTATATGGGCAATCGAAGTCTTCATTTCTTCCCTCAATTCGTCCCACTGCATAGACTTCTATGCCGTTGTCACAACTTATAAAATGCATACTCTGTCCAAAATGGAGGGGAAAACTTAGAGCCGCTTTTTTGTAACTTACATCTCAAAAATCCATTTGGGTTGAAGGCAAAGTGAGCCTAATTCTGCTTTTAGATTGCAAGATTAATACGTATCTACCGTACTCTCACATCTAGATCTTAGCTTGCTCAGACAATGTCTCGTCATTCTCACGTCTCAATAATGAAACTCATTTAGCAAGGTATCTTTTGCTTTTCTTTATTTATTTTCTAGATCTGGATGGTGCCAATGACAATATATTTTTTGTCTTTGGTTTTTAGTCATTTTGGCATAAACAAAACGAGCACTAAGAAAATATTAGGCGACCATGTTAGGCTATTGCACCATCCAAATGCCAGTGATTGTCCGGTACCAACAATTTCCACAAGACATGGGCCAATTCCACCTCTATTGTCCCTCACAATAAGTGAAGATTGTTCAAACAGTCTTAATCTCTTCAAAGCATTACATAATGGAAGGCAGAAGTACAGCACAAGTGCCATAACTTGGCACGGAGGGACACTTAAGTGTCATAACTTTAAAATGGTACACTTGAGTGCCAGTTTTGAAGTTAAATGGGACACTTAAGTGCCACTCTGGCGAAGATCCGGCCAAACGGCTTACGTGGCGATTTTCTAGCGAGCTTGGTCCAAAACGGCGTCGTTTTGCACGCTGACGTGGCAGAGAAAACGCAAAAATGACGCCGTTTCGTGTCTACGTGTACATAATAATATATAAATTAATTAAATAAGATTTAAAATATTCAAAAAAAATTTTAAAAAAGAAAATTTAAAAAATTTAAAAAAATTAAGAAAAATTTTAAAAATTTTAAAAATTAAGAAAAAATAAAAAAAATTTTAAAAATTAAGAAAAATTTAAAATATATAAAATTTAAAAAGGGGGAGGTCGAACGGCTCGCTGCCGCCACCTCCCCGCCGTCGCCGAGAAGGGCCGGCAATGGAGGGGGAGGGTCGGCGGGGTTGCTTTGCCCCCGGCCGACCGACGGCGAGGGCCGCGAGCCCTCGCCGGATTGCCCCTCGCCAGATTGTGGCGAGGGCCGTGACCCTCGCCCCCTGATCCGGGCGAGGGCTCGCGGGCCCTCGCTGGTCGGCCGGCCTTGCCGACCCCCAGGCCGGGGCCCGGCGACCCGGCCGACCCTCCCCACTTCGTCGCCGGCCCTTCCCGGCGACGGCGGGGAGGCGGCGAGGGCCCGCGAGCCCTCGCCGAATGCGGGCGAGGGTTGTGGCCCGTGCCTAGATCTAGGGCAAGGGTCGCGGCCCTCACCCCGGATCCGGCGAGGGCTCGCGGGCCCTCGCCGCCTCCCCGCCGTTGCCGGCGGCAAGGGCCGGCGACGGAGTTGGGAGGGTCGGCCGGGGTCGCCGGGCCACGGCCGGGGGCCTAACAAGGCCGGCCGAACGGCGGCGAGGGCCCATGAGCCCTCGCCCGGATCTAGGGCAAGGGTCGCGGCCCTCGCCGCGATCCGGCGAGGGCTCGCAGGCCCTCGTCGTCGGTCGGTCGGTCGGGGGTCGGCAACCGCGGCCGACCCTCCCCCTCCGTCGCCGGCCCTTCCCGGCGACGGTGGGGAGGCAGCGGTGGCGAGGGAGCCACCCCGTTCGACTTCCCCCCCCCCCCCCCTTTTTAATAATTTTTAATAATTTTTGATTTTTTTAATTTTTTTAATTTTTAATTTTTAATTTTTTAATTTTTAATTTTTTTTAATTTTAAAAATTTTCTTAATTTTTAAAATTTTTCTTAATTTTTTTAAAATTTTTGAATATTTTAAACTAATTTAATTAATTTATATATTATTATTTACACGTAGACATGAAATGGCGTCGTTTTTGCGTTTTCTCGCCACGTCGGCGTGCAAACGACGCCGTTTTGGACAAAACTCGTCGGAAAATTGCCACGTCAACCATTTGGCCGGATTTTCGCGGAGTGGCACTTAAGTGTCCCATTTTACTCCGATATTGGCACTTAAATGTATCATTTTAAAGTTATGGTACTTAAGTGTCCCTCCGTGCCAAGTTATGGCACTCCAGGTGTCCCTACCTCCATAATGGAAATTACATTCCTCATCAATAACCAAAGGGAAATGTTGTTAGATCATGCATTCAAAGGAAAAACAATGCTAATATCATAAACAAATAGGTCCAGCCCAAAGCAATTATTGGGCGAACAAGAGGGGCCAAATGAGCATTCAAAGTCTTTAATTTCGACCCCAAATTCATACAATTTCATTGACTTGTTTGTTTGTTATCATAACTTATGAATGGATATAATTGCTTAGAATGGAGGAAATAACATTAAACATTCTTATCAACCACACAAGCCCTTCATCTTATCCTCCCATGGAGAGACTTTTGTGAAGGGGACCATCACATGTTGCTGGACGACATCCTTTGGTTTGCAAATTTTTTAACTAACTATTGGTTGACCCAAATTCTTCCGTGTAAATACAAATCTATTTGTCAATTTTGGTCGAATAGTATTAGGGCGCGAATGATAACCATTCTTGCCAGAAATTGATTTTTGGAAGAGAAATAAAATTTTCTATTTCTATTTCTAGATGAGTTTCTAAATAAAAATAACCGTTTGATAACAATATAAAATTTCTACTCTAAAAAAAGATATTCATTTGATAACGACATAAAAATTTTTCTTTTCGAAGGGCGGTGGACCGACGATCAGCGGCGACGGAAGACGACCGGTGGCCGGGGCGGGCCGGCAGCCGACAACCGACAGACGGTGGTCAGCGGCGACGAATGAAGAACCGGTTGATGAACGATGAGAAGAATTTTTATTTTTCATTTCTGTTCCAAAAATAAAAAAGTTGAAAATTTTTACTTCTGATTTCTATTCTAAACCTATTTTTGGAACAAAAATCTATTTTAAAAATAAAAAAATGGAATAATTTTATCAAACGGATTTCTATTCCAAAAACAAGTCTGGAATAGAAAAATTATTTCTGGAAGAAAAACAGGTGGTTGTCATACACCCTCTTAATCTTTCAAAAGCATTACATCATGTAAATTATATTCATCACTAATGACCAAAGGGAAATGTTCTCAGATCATACATTTAAAGTGAAAATAACGCTAATATCACAAACAAATAGATCTAACCCATTAGAGCAGTTATTGGGCATACGAGAGGGGCCAAATGAGCATTCAAAGTTTTTAATTTCGACCACCAATTCATACAATTTCATTGACTTGTTTGCTGCTGTCACAACTTATGAATGTGATACATTTGCTTAGAATGGAAGAAGTAGTCTCAAACCTTCTTATTAACCACAAAAGTCATTTATCTTATGTTCTCACAGAGAGACTTTTTGTGAAGGGGACTGTCACATATTACTTTATAACACCTTCTTGTTTGCAAATTTTTAGACTAACTGTTGATTGACCGAAATTCTTCCATGCAAATACAAATCTATTTGTCAATTTTTGTTGAATAGTCTTAATCTCTCCGAAGCATTACATCATGGAAATTACATTCCTGACTAATGACCAAAGGGAAATGTTCTTAGATCATGCATTCAAAGTGAAAACAACGCTAATATCACAAACAAATAGGTCCAACCCACTAGAGCAGTTATTGGGCATACGAGATGGCCCAAATGAGCATTCAAAGTCTTTAATTTCGACCACCAATTCATACCGTTTCATTGACTTGTTTGCTATTGTCACAACTTATGAATGTGATATATTTGCTTAAAATATAAGAAGTAGTCTCAAACCTTCTTATTAACTACAAAAGCCCTTCATCTTATCTTCTAACGGTGAGAGTTTTTGTGAAATGGACTATCACATGTTACTTTATAACAAATTCTGGTTTGTAAATTTTTGGACTAACTGTTGGTTGACCTAAATTTTTCCGTGCAAATACAAATTTATTTGTTAATTTTTGTTGAATAGTCTTAATCTCTTTAAAGCATTACATCATGGAAATTACATTCATCAATAATGACCACATGGAAATATTCTCAGATCATGCATTCAAAGTGAAAATAACGCTAGTATTACAAATAAATATGTCCAACCCATTAGAGCAGTTATTGGGCATAGGAGAAGGGCCAAATAAGCATTCAAAGTCTTTAATTTCGACCACCAATTCATACCATTTCATTGGTTTGTTTGTTGCTGTCATAACTTATGAATGTGATACATTTGCTTAGAATGGAGGAAATAGTCTCAAATCTTCTTATTAACCACAAAAGTCGTTTATCTTATGTACTCACAATGAGACTTTTTGTGAAGGGTACTATCACATATTACTTTATGACACTTTCTGATTTGCAAATTTTAGACTAACTGTTGGTTGACCCAAATTCTTCCATGCAAATACAAATCTATTTGTCAATTTTGGTTGAATAGTCTTAATCTCTCTGAAGCATTACATCATGGAAATTACATTCATCACCAACGACCAAAGGGAAATGTTCTTAGATCATATATTCAAAGTGAAAATAACGTTAATATCACAAACAAATATGTCCAACCCACTATAGCAGTTATTGGTCATACGAGAGGGGTCAAATGAGCATTCAAAGTCTTTAATTTCGACCACAAATTCATACCGTTTCATTGACTTGTTTGCTGCTGTCACAACTTATGAATGTGATACATTTGCTTAGAATGAAGGAAGTAATCTAAAACATTCTTATTAATCACAAAAGTCATTTATTTTTATTTTTTTTGGTAAAGACAAAAGTCATTTATTTTATGTTCTCACTGAGAGATTTTTTGTGAAGGGGACTATCACATGTTACTTTATGGCGCTTTCTGGTTTGCAAATTTTTAGACTAACTGTTGATTGACACAAATTCTTCCATGCAAATACAAATCTATTTGTCAATTTTTGTTGAATAGTCTTAATCTCTCTGAAGCATTACAGATTTTTTGTGAAGGGGACTATCACATGTTACTTTATGGCGCTTTCTGGTTTGCAAATTTTTAGACTAACTGTTGATTGACCCAAATTCTTCCATGCAAATACAAATCTATTTGTCAATTTTTGTTGAATAGTCTTAATCTCTCTGAAGCATTACAGATTTTTGTGAAGGGGACTATCACATTTTACTTTATGGCGCTTTCTGGTTTGCAAATTTTTAGACTAACTGTTGATTGACCCAAATTCTTCCATGCAAATACAAATCTATTTGTCAATTTTTGTTGAATAGTCTTAATCTCTCTGAAGCATTACATCATGAAAATTACATTCCTCACCAACGACCAAAGGGAAATGTTCTTAGATTATATATTCAAAGTGAAAATAACGTTAATATCACAAACAAATATGTCCAACCCACTATAGCAGTTATTGGTCATACGAGAGGGGTCAAATGAACATTCAAAGTCTTTAATTTCGACCACAAATTCATACCGTTTCATTGACTTGTTTGCTGCTGTCACAACTTATGAATGTGATACATTTGCTTAAAATAGAGGGAGTAGTATCAAACCTTCTTATTAACCACAAAAGCCCTTCATTTTATTTTCTCACGAAGAGACTTTTTGTGAAAAGGATCATCACATGTTACTTTATGACACATTCTGGTTTGCAAATTTTTGGACTAACTGTTGGTTAACTTAAATTCTTTAGTGCAAATACAAATTTATTTGTTAATTTTTGTTCAATATTCTTAATCTCTCTAAAGCATTACATCATAGAAATTACATTCATCAACAATGACCAAAAGGAAATATTCTCAGATCATGCATTTAAAGTGAAAATAACGCTAATATTACAAACAAATATGTCCGACCCATTAAAGCAGTTATTGGACATACGGGAGAGGCCAAATGAGTATTCAAAGTCTTTAATTTCGACCACCAATTCATATCATTTCATTGACTTGTTTGTTGCTGTCACAACTTATAAATGTGATACATTTGCTTAGAATGGAGGAAGTAGTCTCAAATTTTCTTATGAACCACAAAAGTCATTTATCTTATGTTTTCACAATGAGATTTTTTGTGAAGGGGACTATCACATATTACTTTATGGCGCTTTCTGATTTGCAAATTTTAGACTAACTGTTGATTGACCCAAATTCTTCCATGCAAATACAAATCTATTTGTCAATTTTGGTTGAATAGTCTTAATCTCTCTGAAGCATTACATCATGGAAATTACATTCATCACCAACGACCAAAGGGAAATGTTCTTAGATCATACATTCAAAGTGAAAATAACGTTAATATCACAAATAAATAGGTCCAACCCACTAGAGCAGTTATTGGGCATACGAGAGGGGTCAAATGAGCATTCAAAGTCTTTAATTTCGACCACAAATTCATACCGTTTCATTGACTTGTTTGCTGCTGTCACAACTTATGAATATGATACATTTACTTAGAATAGAGGAAGTAGTCTTAAATCTTCTCATTAACCACAAAAGTCATCTATCTTATCTTCTCACGAAGAGACTTTTTATGAAAGGGACCATCACATGTTACTTTAAGATACCTTATAGTTTGCAAATTTTTGAACTAACTGTTGGTTGACCTAAATTCTTCTATGCAAATACAAATTTATTTGTTAATTTTTGTTGAATAGTCTTAATCTCTCTAAAGCATTACATCATGCAAATTACATTCATCAATAATGACCAAAGGGAAATATTCTCAGATCATGCATTCAAAGTGAAAATAACGCTAATATTACAAACAAATATATCCAACCCATTAGAGCAGTTATTGGGCATACGAGAGGGGTCAAATGAGCATTCAAAGTCTTTAATTTTGACCTTTAATTCATACCGTTTCATTGACTTGTTTGCTGCTATCACAACTTATGAATGTGATACATTTACTTAGAATAGAGGGAGTAGTCTCAAACCTTCTTATTAACCACAAAAGCCATCCATCTTATCTTCTCACGAAGAGACTTTTTGTGAAAGGAACCATCACATGTTACTTTATGATACCTTCTGGTTTGCAAATTTTTGGACTAACTGTTAGTTGACCTAAATTCTTCCGTGCAAATACAAATTTATTTGTTAATTTTTGTTGAATAGTCTTAATCTTTCTAAAGCATTACATCATGGAAATTACATTCATCACCAACGACCAAAGGGAAATATTCTCAGATCATGCATTCAAAGTGAAAATAACGTTAATATTACAAACAAATATGTCCAACTCATTAGAGCAGTTATTGGGCATTCGAGAGGGGCTAAATGAGTATTCAAAGTCTTTAATTTCGACCACAAATTCATACTATTTCATTGACTTGTTTGCTACCGTCACAACTTATGAATGTGATACATTTTTTTAGAATGGAAGAAATAGTCTCAAACTTTCTTATTAACTACAAAAGCCCTTCATCTTATCTTCTTACGGAGAGACTTTTTAAGAAGGGGACCATCACATGTTATTTTCTAGCACCTTATGATTTGCAAATTTTTGGA
This sequence comes from Eucalyptus decipiens, assembly GCA_014182575.1. Lineage (NCBI taxonomy): Eukaryota > Viridiplantae > Streptophyta > Magnoliopsida > Myrtales > Myrtaceae > Eucalyptus > Eucalyptus decipiens. Next base: position 7,019,111 of record CM024619.1, read on the forward strand.
CTAACTGTTGGTTGACCTAAATTCTTCTGTGCAAATACAAATCTATTTGTTAATTGTCAATTTTGGTTGAATAGTCTTAATCTCTCCTAAGCATTACATCATGAAAATTACATTCCTCACCAATGACCAAAGGAAAATGCTCTCAAGTCATGCATTCAAAGTGAAAACAACGCTAATATCACAAATAAATAGATTCAACCCATTATATCAGTTATTGGGCATACGAGAGGGGCTAAATGGGCATTCAAAGTCTTTAATTTCGACTAATTCATACTATTTCAATGACTTGTTTGTTGCTGTCACAATTTATGAATGTGATACATTTGCTTAGAATGGAGGGAGTAGTCTCAAACTTTCTTATTAACCATAAAAGCTCTTCATCTTATCTTCTCACGGAGAGACTTTTTGTGAAGGGGACCATCACATGCTGCTTTATGACACCTTCTGGTTTGTAAATTTTTGAACTAACTGTTGATTAACCCAAAGTTTTCCATGCAAATGCAAACCTATTTGTTTTGGGCACGAGGCTTTTCCTTGTGTTCCCGGTAGCTAACCATATATGGCACTGCCCAAAGTCATCCTCATGCACCTAAAGATTCATATGCATTGCCCATATTTTGCATGTTTTATCATTGGCAAAGTCATTGATTCATCGTAGCGTGCGATGTGGCATGCTTGCTTACCCCTACACACCAAGCGCCTTGCTTTTCTGGTAGCATTACTTTGAACGCAGTCAGAAAAACAAATTTGAGATCAAAATAGAATTTAACCTACCCAATGGCTTTGATCATACATCTAACTAGAATCTCTATACACATAAATAGTTATCTTTTAAAGTTTATCATGTCTTTTATTTTATGCTAGGATTTGATTACAAAAATACATAAACCTATTATTTCTTGCAGAGCAATTAGTGATCTATTACCAAAATAAGCATAAAAAATTAGAGTTGCCAGGATAAGAGATATTATAAAGTGAGCATAAAAATAATTGCTACACAAAACTCACTCTTCAAAGTGCCATGTGGTATATGGCTTTTGTGTATTTATCTTATTAATTTTTATATATTAATAGTTACTTAGCCAGAAAAAAGAATAGCCACATCTAATTTCCAATTTTCGGTGATGAGCATTGTTTAGAGAGGTATTTTTAATATAAATGTTTCGCTTAAACTTGTTTGAGATCTTGATGGTGCCAACGGTGTAGTTTGTCTCCAATTGCCATTTGTTTCAATACATAGAACAAGTAGTAATAAAATATTAGGCTGCAATACAAATGTCTAATTGCTCATAGACAATTGTCCTTATTCTACCTCTATTCTCACTCTCAATAAGAAAGACTGACCATAACTCTTAACAGTCATAATTTCTTTAAAGGCACTACAGAAAGTAAGTCACATTCCTCATCAGTGACCAAGGGAATTGTTCACAGATCATAAATTCAAAGTGAAGGCAGCACTAACATCGCAAACACGAAGGTCCAATGCAGAGTGGTCATTGAGTGGACGAGAGGGGCCTGAATTAGTAAGCAAAGTCTTCAATTTTGATCCTTAATTTGTACCATTTCATGGACTTGTTTGCTGCTGTCATGACTTATGAATGGATACTTTTGGTCTCGAATGGAGGGAATAACCTCAAACCATTTCTTAACGTTCGTCCGAACCAGTTTAGATACGTTTGAATCCTTTCTGATGTTCTACTTGATTTCGCCGAGGATAATGCTCTGGGCATGGAAGTTGAACAGACATGAAAAGAGGGAACGACGGAGGCTTGAAGAAGTGGAGAGTTTTGTGATTTTGCAGTTGAGTAATCGTTTCTGAATGTTTGCAAAACAAAAGAAAAGAAGTGGAACGGTACCAGATTCATGACGAAGAAGAAGAACTCATGCTTTGTGGCGTGACGGCATTGGACTAAGCAAGAAACGAAAGGAAATAATATATTAAAATTAACAAATAAAAACGAAAAATAAAATGCAGAATGAAAACGATTGGAAAGTGTGAGTCCTAGCTAGACGGTTGCATCTTGGAAATAGTTTTAGCTGAATTTCATTTGATTCGAATTCATCTAGTTTAAGAGTCATTATCTAGACGGTCATTTTGTTGATTTCTGTCTTTAGTATTGTCAGTGTAATTCTCTTTAGTTGAAATTAGACTTTGACTTTGATTTTGAAAAATAGCTCACGATGGTCATGCCCTAATCAATAATAAGGTAATATATATTCTTTACCACACTCATATCAAGTTATTTTACCGCACTTCACCTTTTTTGTCAATTTTTTACCGCATTTGAGTAACACGAGATATTAGCTCATGAGGATCATGTCTAGAGACTTAATAACAAGGTCATGTAACTTTTTTGTCCAACTAATATCAAATCGGGTTGAATCCACAAAGAACCCAAAATCAGTACATTTGTAATAAATTTATTCGAAATCAATTTTTTTTTTATAAAAAAAATACCCTATGTAAATAAATGCGCAAGGCAAATAAACGGCTAATATTTTCGTTGTTTGAAGCTAGAAGTGTGTTAAAGAATGGCCCCACCTTTTGGCAATGATTTTTATGAACTCGATGAGTAAGATTAAAGACGATGAATTAAAATACTCCGCTAGCTTATTTGTCCATCAAATAAGAAAAGCACAATAAATCCCTAATGAGACCTTTGTGTGGTGTTGTGTGGGGGGTGGTTTAGGGGATCAGGCCGATTCTCACCACCACCGGAAAATGAAAATGACCAGGCGACGGAAATGCCCGTCGCTGAAGTGTAGAATCTTGTTCCCGTCTCCGGCTAGGGACGGGAAAGGGACTAAATGGAGCCGCTCCGGACCATGAGCATGCTTTTTTGTCATTTAAATAGTAATAAGAGCATCTTTATCTTATAGTTACCATATCCATTGAAATAGTGCAAGGATTCATGATCTATTATTCACTCTCAAAACATTTAAATTGCGCCAAGAATTCATGTTTTAGAATGAATAACGAGAAATTTTTTTGTAAAGGTTTGGAAATAGAGAAATGACCCAGTCATTTTTATGTGTATATTTCTACACAATGAATGAAGAATCTTTTTGTTGTTTGTGAGATCTTGTTTTGAATGGTCCCGGTAACAAGGGATGTGCATGGTGCAACGTTGCACCGTGCAAATGTTTCTTAAAAGTTAATTTCTTCAATTGAAAATAATGGAACATCGTAAAGTCAAAAAGAAGTCGAATTGCTTCACCTTTTATGCTTGGTTAAGACAGAACTATGTGTAATTGCATGATAAAATGGGGTACCGCATACACAATAGCAAACAGTTTGCTCTGTCTTCACTTAACTAGGCAATATGAACAGAACGACCAAGCCCAAGGAAAAGTAGATACATCATTGAATTGCCTATGGATGATCGAGTGCGGGTTATGATAGATGATGAGCGGCAAGTACTAAAAATTCTCTCTGGCGTGCAACGACATAATATTCTTATGGGTAGAAATTATCTTCAACGGGTCTCCTTGAGCACATAATTTATCTCAACACAAAGTTAAGACTGATAGAACAAGAAGAAATGCATGACTGGCTATTTTACTCCTTGAATTGCGTTCAAATGGTTCAAAACATCTTAAGCTTTGTTCCTTTGGTCACAGCAATGCAAGCTTGGTTGTGCCTTTGTTGACATGCTGGGATTTCATTAGTTTCCTATAACAAACGGACTTCCATTATATTCACAAAATACAACCAATTGTACTTTAAAATAAAGTTCTTTTCCTAGATACTGATGGTGTCAATGACAGTATATTTTTGTCTCTGGTTTCTGTCCGTTTTGGCATAAACAAACCAAGCAATAGGAATATAGTAAGCATCAATGTTAGGCTAATGCACAATCTAAACCACTATAATTGTCTGCGAGCAACAATCTGCACAAGACAAGGGCCAATTCCATCTCTATCTCCCTCTCAATAAGGGAGATTGATCAAAATTCTAAACAATCTTAATTTCTCTTAATGCATTACACAACAGAAATTACATTTGTCACAAGTGACCACAAAAAATGTTCACCGATTGTAATTCTAAGTGAAAATAGCACTAATATCACAAACAAAAAGGTCCCACATAGCGCAACCGTCGGGTGAATGAAAGGAGCCAGATGGGCAACCAATGTCTTCAATTTCCACCCTCAAATTGTACCATTTGCCACTGTCTTAACGAGTAACTAAAGTCTTCAATTTCGACCCTCAAATCGCACCATTTCATAGACTTTTTTGCTATTGTACTTTCATTGACTTTTTTTGCCATTGTCTTAATGAGTAATCAAAGTCTTCAATTTCGACTCTCAAATCGCACCATTTCATAGACTCTTTTGCCACTGAGCAACCAAAGTCTTCAATTTTGGCCCTTGAAATGAACCATTTTATGGACTTTTTTAGCTGCTGTCACATCCTGTTGTTATATGACCCCTTGGTCTGCAAAGTGCAGATTGCTAGGCAAATAAAGATCTATGGGCTGAATTTTCAGTCAATAAATAATTTCTCAATTCGGCCCTGAAGGTTTTTATTATGTTCCTCAGTAGCTACACATTACGGCACAGCATAAAGTCTTGCTGTCATGCGTCTTGTCATGCCCTGAATCCCGGCATGCGCACTCCCTTCGGCGGTCAACTGAAATTGCGACGTTTCTAGAACGCGTCGCCAACCCATTCGTTTTAAGCACATGTGGAAGCAAACTAATAATCCCTAGACAACAATCAAACACAGGGATAGTCTAAAAACATGCCAACTCTTTTATTTCACAAACTGCATTTTATAAACACATCAAGTTAGCCATATCAGTTTGTGTACAAAAGTCGGTCTCCAAAAGAAGTCCTAACCAACCTACACCTTGGATCCCTTCAGCTTGGCTCTGGATCCTCCACTATACAACCCTGAAAAATGTTAACCCATGACGAGGTGATATAAAAATCTCAGCGAGTCAAAACCCTAAACCCCGATTAAAACAAGAATTCACTCAAAGGCAGCTTAAACATGCACCACACAAGACTTACCTCGCCTCAGCACCTCCCTACATATTAGTGCCACATATATCATATGCATACAGCAAATGTATTTAATAACTATAACACATCAATTCATCTTTCAAACAATCACATGGGTCCTAATTATAAGACCAAATTGTTATGACACGTCTCATACTGTGCCACACAATTTTGTCCTATAATCAAACGCAACTATCACAACCATTCAGGCGTGTTCTAGTTATTACGACCCCTCGGGCCACGACCAACACAACAGTCCGCAGTCATCCAAACCCCCGTCGGGCATCTGATAAAAATCGGGCATCGTCCCGCCCCGTTGGGCACAGTAATGTTTAGAACCCCCGCCTAGACGGCATCCCAAAAAGGAGCATCGGTCCGGCCTCCACCACGATCGGCTTCTAGACCCCTGCCGGACATCCGATAAAATCGGGCATTGTCCTCAAACTCCTGCTAGGTGATGGATTCCGATAATAACCACATGCACATTCATACTTGGCCAAAAACATTGTGCTTTGCACTCAAATACCTCAATTTCAAATAATGGCCCATTTTCTTCGTATTCAAAATCATCCTGATAAAATAATTGTGCATGGTCACATATTTAAATTGAACCATAAAACATAGTACACTCCCATTTTAAAATTCCATGATTTTATATAATACTTAAAATATTTTTGGTGTCAAAAACCGACACCCGATATTTTTCTAATAAAATACCATAAAATCATATTTTTGCAATAATATTCCAAAACGACAATGAAGCACCCAATTGTACAATTAAGCAATCAATTTCACATATAAACACATCCATGACGATCAATGTAAAATTCCACTAACCGACTATCCCGGCACAATTTATGCTAAATATAATAAATTAAATAATTTACATTTAATTAAATAAATTGCAAAGTATTTAAAATAATCCACTTAATTAATCTAATTAAACTAACCGAACTAACCTAATTGAGCTAATTAATCTAATCTAACTAGGCTAATTACATCACTCTAATTAAGCTACTAACTAACCTAACTAACCACCTAACCAAACTATTTAATCTAACTAGCCAATCTAACTAACTAGTCACACTAACTAAATTACACTAATCCTAATTAACCTTAAAATAATCTCCCTAGGTACAATTGACTTCCTTATCCAAGATTAGGGCGTTAACTCACCGGATTAGCGAGGCAACGGGTTAACAATGACGGTGGCGCGAAGGTGGTGAAGACTTGGGCCTATGGCGTCTCCAACAAAGGGTCGGAAGAGGCTGAAAAACAACCTACAAGGCTCACGGCCAAGGTTGGTAGGCGGTTTTGGAAGGGCTGGATTGAGGGGTTAAGCAGCGAGCTGGGCGGAGTTGTTGGTCGGGGATGGGTGGCTAGACGATGTGCTGGATGAGCAGGACCGGTGGCAGCGACGGGCGGATGGTTCGACGAGGCTGGCGGACAGCAGTCGGAGGTTGAACGACTAAAACGGCGGACAAGGCAAGCGAACGGAGGGCTAGTGACTAGCTCGGACGGTGGGACGGAGACAGGCGGACTAGATGGCTAGCACGAGAGGTAGGCAGCTTGGCATTCTGGTGATGGTTTAGCAACAACCATGAAGGAAGAAGAAGAAGAAGAAGAAGAAGAAGAAGAAGAAGAAGAAGGAGGAGGACTGAAGAAGGAGAAGCAGAAGCAGGTTCAGCCAAGGGGGCTGAATGCACGCACAAGGAGGGAAATTGGAGGGGGAACAATGGGGAAGAAAGTCCACCAAGCAGCCAATTAGAAGCCAAGCCCAAATATCCAAGAAATGATGAAAATGCCACAAAAGTCTTCAGCCATATAGTCAAGGCTTCCTCCAATGGGCATTTTCCTTCAATTTCTTCACCAAATAATCAATTTTGGTGGCCAAAAGTCCCCATAGAGCAGCCCATACGAATTTCTTCCCCATAGAGCAGCCCATACGAATTTCTTCTTATTTCCAATTTGCCGAAATTGATTTTTTCGCAAATCTCTAGGCTCAACGGAATTTCTTCAAAAGATGAGACGAGGTCCTAAAAAAAAGTCGTGACATGCTTAAACGTTCGATTTCTGAAATCAAATTCAATTTCATGGTTAAAATCGATCGAATGTGATTTTAGTACAATCTAACCTATCATGTAGCTTTTAGGGATTTTATTACGTTTGACCCATGGTTAATAATTTTCGATCCACGTTTGTGCATCTCTGACTCATAGTCGACTCTCGATTGTCATAAAAATCTCAAAGTTTCAATCATGTACATTGAGTATAAAATTGATAGAAAATTGGGTTAGTGCTGTTCAACGAGAATTTTGCAATCAAGCGGAATCACTTGTAATTCAATTACATGATTCCATCGAATTGACTTATATCCGATCACAATTCAATTATAACGGTGTTGTATTGACCCTTGCCGATTATCACGGTTGAGTAGTCAATTTCTGATCGAATTATCAAGTCTACCGTGTTTATATCCCTTAACAGCTTCACCTAATAGGTTAATTAACTTATGAGTGGCCAACTCAGAGAAATAGGACCATAAGCGTGTTGACGAAATGCCCATTTCATATATTCGGGATGGGGTTGAATTTTCAAGATGTCACACGTCTAGAGATTCAAGTGCATTGCCCAAATTTTGCATTTTATCACGAAAATATGCATAAGAATAGGAGATCTGATATGATTTGATTATAGACATATACGGAAATATATTATTTTTGTTACATAGCGGTTAGAAAATTGTTAATGAAATAAGCATAAAAAACAGAGATGCCAAGATAAGAGAATTTATAAAGTGACCATAAAATTAAATTGTTATGCAACTCCCATGAGAGTGCCATGTGATATATGGCTTTTATGTATCTATCTTTTTTTTTTTTTTTTTTTTTTTAAAATTAATAGTTACATAGATGGAAAAATTGTCCAAAAGTCATAAAGTTATTGCATTTGTTAGTTCAATCCTAAATTTTTCAATTTTACCAATTGAGTCATAAATCTTTTCAGATTTTGCCAATTGAATCAATCCGATCAATTCTAATCGAAAATCGCTGACGTGGACATTGAATGTCCCATATGACTTAGCCGGCGTTGATATGGACAATTTTAAATAATATTTTAATATTTTTTTATCTTTTTTTTTCCCTTCTTCCTCTAGTGAATCTCAGGCAGGCCTTGCCCGCATATGGCGAGGCTTGACTTGGCCATTCACGTCCATTTTCTCCTTTTGTTGACTAGTCAAACTTTCTCATTTTTTTTTTTTTTTTTGATGTCATCATGTTTGACTTTTTGACCCATCCAATGATCAAATGTGCTCAAATGTTAGGCAATCTCCTTTATTCTACACAACGTAAATCATATTCCTTCATTGATAAACGTGTTTTGATATGTGTCCGCTCTCTTCTTTGCTATTAGCGTCGATGATTTTTACATGATGTTATATGGGGTTGTTATTCATTGAATTGAGAAATGCCTCGTAAAAGTATATGTCCATTCGGACACAAAAGATGTCGCTTTAACGATTAAGCTTGAAATTTTGATAAAATAGATGGGAAATAGATTTTTTTTTTTTTTTTTTTTTTTTGGTATTTGTATGATAGAAAATTAAGTAACGCTGTTAAAAAACACTATGAACCGTCTTAATTTCCTTGAAGACATTACACAACGCAAATCACATTCCTCATCAATGACCCAAGGACCCACACATTCATATCACAAGGCACCAAGCACCACCTATAAAATGTGCTTCACTCTCTCATACTCATCGTGTTTTTATTTTTGTGATAATTATTTGTAGTATTATAAAATGAGCCTCATTGATAGTGATAAGTAATTATTGTATCATAAACCTTGATGTAGGACTTTATTCTCACTTTAATAATAAGATTTTTTACGTAATATAATTTAAATTGAGAAAAAGAGATATGAGAATAAAATAACATTTAACCTGCCTTGGATCTTTGATATATGCATGGTCGACCGGTTTCAAATGTTAATTACTGCAATAATATGCGTGAATCTTTTTTTTTTTTTTGCATCAATTAAATCACCAAAATATGTATAAGAATTAGAGATTTTCTAGCATTAGAGATTTTAAAGTCCATAAAAATTGAATTTATAGGCAAAATTCACATGTTAGAGTGCCTCGGTTGACCCAGTCTCCACGGATGAACCTCAATTATTTGCGTCTACTTTCTCCTTTTGTTGACTAGTCAAACTTTCTCATTTTTTCTTTTGTTGTCGCCATGTCTGATTTTTTTGACCAATCCAATGGTCAAATATTACCATTTTGCATACTTTTTTGCTGCTTTCTCCACGATTGACCCGAGTCTTCCATGAAGCTACACGTTAAGGCACCACACAAGGTAATGCGCCCACACCTGATTATTAGTAGGTACTGCACGTGTTTCATCACTTTAAAAGTCATTGGTTCGATGCATCCTAGCATGAGATGAGCCGTGTTCATCTGCTTCACTCTCTCGTCCTCTGCTCATCAAAACAAAGTAGTCTTTGTTTCGAACAAAATGGCTTCTTCGTCATGCTTCTACATGTCCATACACTTTCTTTTCTTGTATTTGTCATCTCAGCTGATTGGCACGCACAATCTCTCTCGTTCCACAACACCTCTATGTCTCGAGGACGAAATGTCAGCCCTGCTGCAATTTAAAGAGAGATACGAAATCACCAATGTTTCCGATGATCCTCTCGCTCGTCCCAAGATTCTGTCCTGGAAAAACAGTCGAGATTGCTGCTCTTGGGATGGGATCGAGTGCAATGAGAATACGGGCCATGTAATTGTTCTCGACTTGGGAAGTAGTTTTCTCTATGGTTCTATCGACAACAACAGTACCCTCTTCCAGCTTGCTCATCTTGAAAAGCTCAATCTCAGCAACAATCACTTCAACTACTCTCAAATACCGTCCCGAGTTGGAGATCTCTCGAGATTGACTCATCTCGATCTCTCTGCTTCCTTTTATTCCGGCCAAGTCCCCACAGAAATCTTCGAGCTAACGAGGTTGGTGTACCTCAACCTGAGCTGGAATTGGGATCCACGTGATGAAAGAAATTTGTTGCAGATGAAAGCGCCGGGCCTGAGAAGCCTAACTCAAAATCTAACCAGCCTGGAAGAACTTCTCCTTGATTCCGTCAACATGTCGTCCCAAGTGCCCAACGCTCTAGCGAATCTGTCTTCACTGAGAAGGCTGGACATGGATGACTGCGACCTGCACGGTGTATTTCCGTCTGCCATTTTTCATTTACCGAAGCTGCGATATCTAGATGTGGGTTACAATGGAGCTCTCACGGGCCGCTTGTCTAAGTTCAACTCGAGTAGTCCTCTTGAAGAGCTGCAACTGACAATCACGAGCTTTTCTGGGGAGCTACCCGCTTCAATCGGAATCCTTCCATCCTTGAGCCATCTCATTGTAGCTGATTGCAATTTCTCAGGATCCATCCCAGCTTCACTTGCTAATCTTAGCAACCTCAAAGAGCTGGATGTCTTAGGGAACCCATTCACTGCCCAGTCCATTTCCTCTATTTCTTGGGTTTGGACAAAGAAGAAGCTCGCAACTTTGAGACTCGCAAGTACCAATCTATATGGCGAGATTCCACCTTCAATCGGCTTGTCTCAGCTTGATTTTTTATGGTTACAGTACAACCAATTAAGCGGTGCCATCCCATCTCAGCTCATGAACCTCACTCGACTGACTTTTTTAAGCCTCAAAGGCAATCGACTATCAGGTTCTATACCGTCTTGGCTTATGAACATGACTCGACTGGTTTACCTTGACCTTGCATTCAATAAATTTAGCGGTACTATTGAGCTAGACAACTTTCACAAGTTCAAACATTTGAAAGGGCTGCATGTATCATTTAACAGGCTATCAGGCTGCATGAGTAGCGCGAATCTTATTTTTCCTCAGCTTATTATCCTAGGACTGGCTTCATGCAATTTGAGCGAGTTTCCGGCATTCTTACAAAACCAAGAGGATATTGAGTGGTTGGACTTGTCCGATAACAACATTAAGGGAGAAGTGCCCTTTTGGGTGTGGGACGGAAGATTTAAAAGCATGCAGCACCTGAATCTCTCCCATAACTTCTTAACTGGTCTTGATCGATATTACCCGATGCAAACTTTAAATGCGTACACGATAGACCTCTCTCATAACATGTTGAAAGGACCACCCCCTGAAGCACCGTCATCGACAGTGACCTATATAGTATCCAACAACAACCTAACGGGAGCATTGCCAGCATGGATATGCAATTTAAGTTCAGCAATCATACTAGACTTGTCTTCTAACAATTTGACCGGTGCTCTTCCCATTTGTTTGGGCAATATCAGCAAATCACTCTTGGTATTGAACCTAAAAGGCAACAATTTCCAAGGAAGCATTCCAGAGCTCTCGGGGACACAATTGATGATGATTGATTTGAGTGACAACCAGTTGCAAGGCAAATTACCGAAATCCTTGGCCAATTGCAAAAAGCTCAAGTTCATCAATTTTGCAAACAATCTCATCATGGACACCTTCCCATCATGGTTGGGATCACTACCAGAGCTTCATATCCTTATTTTACGATCCAATAAATTCCACGGTGTCATAGAGAGGCCTAAATCTAGTCATGCGTTCCTTAAGGTGCAGATACTTGACCTCTCTTCTAATGCATTCATCGGTAAGTTGCCCATGGAATTCTCTTGGTCTTGGAATGCCATGAAATCCGAGACGCGGGACTTTACATACATGAGCAAATATCTACATCTGTCACATTACATTACATTGGCCTACTATGGAGATTATGATTTTTCCATGACAGTGATCTACAAAGGGCTCAAATGGTATTACCCAAAGATACTAGAAGCCTTCACGATCATTGACCTCTCCAACAATATGTTCAGAGGAGAGATCCCCAGTGCCATAGGTGATCTAAGAGGATTGCAAGGGCTGAACTTGTCCAACAATCTCCTCACTAGTCACATCCCATCATCGTTAGGGAATCTCATAGCGCTTGAGTCATTGGACCTTTCTCGAAACAAACTCTCGGGAAAAATCCCCCAGAAGCTAACAGAACTCGGGTTCCTTTCTTTCCTGAACATATCTTACAACAATCTGAGCGGGCCTGTGCCTAGGGGGAAACAATTCAATACGTTTTCGAACGATTCTTTTGAAGGAAACTCAGGATTGTGTGGGGAATTCATATCCATGAAATGTGGAGATTCAGCAAATAAGTCAGGACAACCTTCAGCCTACCAAGAAGAAGACCTAGGATCACTAATTGAACTCAATTGGAAAATTGTTCTTATGGGGTATGGGAGCGGCTTAGTGATTGGAGTGGTCATCGGAAATGCATTCATCTCCAGGAAACATGATTGGTTTGAAGGAAATGCCAGGAGAAGGCAACAGCCTAGTCGAAGGCAGCCTAGGAGAGGTAGGAACTCCTAGTTAGTCAAGTTTCTCAATTTATGCAAATATTGGAACTTCCTTAAAAACTGAGCTGATTATTTCCTTATTTTTCTAAAATATACTTGTTTCTTCGTAGTATCTTTATAGTTATTTATGTCAAACTTCACTTTCTTCAGCTAATCTCTCATCACATCTATTTATAAAGCCATTGTCGACTTGTAAACCCAGCTCATGTGTGCTTTTTCCTATTAATGTTCAAGCAAAAGTACTACTATCGAACACTCAAATATGAATTGTCACAAGGATTCTTCTTTATCCGAGGTTCACATCACGAGCTGAAACCCATTTACGGATTCTAATAAAACAATCAATTGCAATGGTACAATGTTCTCATTTTATGCAAAGCTAGGCTCTCATTCACTCCTCAATCATTTGCTTTGGATGTTTGTCACCTCACAAATTGTACAGACAACAGTTGTATTGACATTTGAAACAAAATCCATATTTGGAGATTAATTGGATAAGAACTGGGACAGATGATTCTCGTGAAAAATATACATATCACTTTTGCTTTTCAGATCTTCTTTTATGTTTGTGCGCTAGAAAATCGAATTCTCTCTCAGATGCTAAGAATCAACATGGCGCAGTTGAATTTCCTAAGTTCTTATCATGCTTGCTAGTCATGTACTTGGTTAATATCATTTGATTTATCTGTTTAATCTTTTCTTTTTTCTCAAAGAAGGATCATTTGATATGGTGATTTATTGTTAACATCTGATTTTTTGCCGAAAAGTCAAGCACCCATCTTTGTAAAACTCAGAAATATAATAATAAATCAATAAAGGAAAGAGTTCAATTCGGCCATTTATGCAAGAACCTAAACCCACTTGCCTCAGCCCATCTATTAAGACTAACTCGCTCACTTCGGCCGGGTCCACCTACCCGGACCATAGCCAAGCCCATCAGGAATTAGGCCGACCCATCAGCCTAGCCCATGAAGCCCAAATTTAAAGTCCCATTAAGCAACTTCTGCACAGGCCCAGATTCACAAGTTCAAGTCGGAGCCCATAAAGCCCGTGAGAGTTTGGCCCATAAAGCGCGCACGTGCAGGAACTGAGAAGAGCGAAGGAATTCTGGCAAGGGGACACGCAACAGCGGACCATACCGCACCAGATAGCGCCTCACGGACTGACAGAATTCCCTTCTCTCTAGAACCCAATTCCTTAGAATTCGTAGTCCATTCTTCTTCTCCGGACATCGCTCGCCGTCGCCGATGTTGATGGTCACTTCAATCCATCTCCACTCCGCGGGATAAAGGCTCTGCTCACCCTGTTCTCAGATCCTGTCGCTGACGAGCCTGAGCCACGATTCGCCATTTACTCTTTCGCTGATTCCTACGGTCTTCGAAGTTTGCTTCTTTGACTGTCTTGCTCTGGTTCAATCGATATTCATTGCAGGGTCCGTGAATCCTACATACTGATTGTGTATAAGTCTTATGTAACCGAGCTTCTGCTGGCGATTTGAACTCGTCGTGTTTTGGTGATGGTATGGAGAAAAATCGTTGGCATATTCCAGCGTTTAGATCATTAGATTAAAATGTCTACTATTTGTTTGACAATTTTTTTAGTGACACCTGCTTGTGAATTTGAGTAAAATTCTTGCATATTGACGTTTGGTTCACTCTTACATGTTCAAAATAAGACATCTGTGTTTGATCCTCTCATCGCACCATTGAATTGACCTGTTGTGATGCTTCGAGAAGTTGCCTGCTCTGTCTTTGCGTATTTCAGCCTCGATTTCGGTCCATTTCGCTAGTCTTATTGTCAAACGTGAATATATGCCTATTGATCTTTAGAGGTGATTGAGAATAACTAATATGCAAATTTATAGAATAATTAAATATTAAATCGCACTTTCATCTAATAATTTAAAATTTTAAATAGTTGGCGTGATACCTCATAAAATCTCATAAAAACAAAAGATATGAATATATATATATATATATATATATATATATATATATATGTCAATAACAAATTATTGATGGTTATGTTTGAGACAACGTCATTTGGATGAAAGGACTACCTTGCCATTGCACCTATACTTGTAGAGTTGGGGATGTGACAATAATGTGGAGAATTACCAGAGAAGTCCTAAATTGGTCGGCATCCACGTTAGCGTTGGCCGACCAAAATTAGCCGAATAGATTAAATTAACACAATTGCAAAATGTTTAAGACTAAATTGGCCAACAAGAAAGTTTATGATTGAATTGATACAGTTGCATTAGGATTAGGATTTTTTTGGTAATTTTCATAAAATAAACATATATTATGATTTTTATTTTATATTTTATGAGTGAATATTTTCTCTGAAGCTAGTAAAAGGACCCCTCCTTAAAAAAATTGACATGTATTGTGTTTAATCAAGGTTTCAAGTATACAAATTTTTATGGCCTCCATATTTGTGATCAGGTTAACAATTGTGAACGAGGAAAATTCAAACGGGGAAAGCACGTGCTTTGATGGTTGACTATCGCAAAATTGAGTGGACACGTTATCGAGACCTTGCATTATGCACAATAGACCGGCTGGCTATTGCAAGCACTGCTTTGGCCCACTTCTGGAAATATCCTGCATGAATGTTTGACTGATATGATTGAGTAAAATATTATCGGATACGAGATTTGGACCCCACGGGTTGGCTTAATGTTCGAGGCCTAGACATGTGCATGCTGTTACAATCTTCCGAGGACCAAGTCATTGCATTAGTGATTGACAACGCGCCGGGGGAAAAGTCCAGGAAATTAAGGGAAGAGTCCCGAAAGTCGGAGCTATTGACAAATCCGGGAATCACGATGTCAAATGACCTATGTAGCACGAACACTTTCTGGAAGCCTTTGTGTCGTGTCCGACACCCCGACACGTGTCTGACACGCTCTGACACGTCCCAACATGTTTCGACACACGGTCAACGAGTGTCGAAAAATTCGACACGCAATCAACTCTTTCCGACACGCGAGTCCAGAAATCCGACACGCGATTCCGACACGCACGGGGTCAATTTTAAAAATTTCTAATCCTTGAGGGGTCAAAATATAAATATACACAAAAAAAGTAA
Organism: Eucalyptus decipiens; assembly: GCA_014182575.1. NCBI lineage: Eukaryota > Viridiplantae > Streptophyta > Magnoliopsida > Myrtales > Myrtaceae > Eucalyptus > Eucalyptus decipiens. The sequence continues at coordinate 7,034,639 of CM024619.1, forward strand.
TAAAAGAAGTAATAAAATTGCTATAAATATACATGCACTGGGTCAATTTTTTTTTTTTTTTTTTGTTTTTTTTTTATAATTGTTTTAATTTTTTAAAAGTCTTTTACTATGAAAGAAGTAATAAAAAATGCTATATATGATAAATAATTAAATTTAAAAATATCATTTCAGCGTTTTTCTTTAAACAATGTTTTTTTCCTCTAAGTTTTATGTATTATTATAACAAATTAAAATAATGAATGATATTATTTAATATTTTTTTGTGTAAATTAATTCTAGACTATGCTTATTATTTATTTATGTATTTATATATAAAATATATTTAATATATAACGTGTCGGAACGTGTCGAAATTCTCTATTTTTAAGAAATGACGTGTTGGCGTGTCGTGTCGTGTCGCGTGTCCGTGTCCGTGCTAATAGCAAATAACAGACCACAGATAAGAGTCTTGAAAGCATTACAAGGTGAGCCTCCGTCAATAGATGGTAAATCCAAGCTTGCACACGTTTAGATTCGATGTGGTTCGATTCTATTTGACAAGTATTCTATATCTTCGAGTACCTTGAGGACTAAAGCTATTCTTATACTATTAGTAGCATTAGCCTCCAATGTGCCCCTGGAGAGACTTGGGTCACATCTCCTGCGAAGCCATGAAAGCTACTTCTGCATTGGTGAATTCGAAAAGGAGTTTGCTGCGTCCCCTACGTGTAAATATAGAAAGAATCCACCTTGGCCCTCTTCCGCTTGAAGTTCTCAAATCTTTCCGATTCGCACTAAGCAACGAGGAAGATATTCACATGGCCCCTTCTTCAAAATGCCTCTTCATGCTTTTGCTGTCCCTATCCCCACTACTAGTGATGGCGAATTCATCTCCTCCTGCCGAGCATCCACTGTGCGGTGATCATGAGAAGCTTGCCTTGTTGCAGTTCAAGCAAAGCTTTGCTATTGAAACTTCTGAATTTTGTGACTTCTCGAGAGTAGAATCATGGGGCTCAGAGGAGAGCAGAGATTGCTGCTCGTGGGGTGGGGTCCACTGCGACGAGGATACTGGCCATGTGGTTGGCCTTGATCTCAGTTCCGGTTGCCTCTTTGGTTCTCTCAGTCCAAACAGCACTCTCTTCAGCCTTGTGCACCTCCAAGAACTTAATCTAGCTGAGAACCACTTCAATTTCTCCGTAATCCCATCCTCGCTTGCCCGTTTGACAAAGTTGAAGTACCTCAACTTCTCAAAATCTTTCTTCTCGGGGCAAATCCCACGAGAGATATCCATGCTCTCAGACTTGAGGTCTCTTGATTTGTCCGTGGACAATGTCTCGTCTGTTGAACATCCATCAGAATTGAGCGGTCCTGTTTTCAGGAGCCTAATTCAGAACCTGAGTAGACTAGAGGAACTTCACCTTGGTTGGCTCACCATAAATTCTGCGATTCCTCATCTAATGGCAAACTTGTCTTCTTTGAGATCACTCCTTTTGACAGATTGTGGGTTACATGGGGATCTCCCGGAGAGGGTTTTTCATCTGCCGAATTTGCAATTTCTCGATGCCCGGTATAACCAGGACCTCACAGGCCATTTCCCTGAATTCCCTAGCGGAAGTCCACTCCGGTCTTTGAGGCTAACAGGAACTAGTCTTTCAGGCCAATTGCCGGGCTCGATTGGAGCTCTGAACCTTTTAGGTGAGCTATCCATCAAAGATTGCCGTTTCTCAGGCTCTGTTCCATCTTCGATTACCAATCTCACTCAGCTGGTGGTCCTAGACCTCTCAAACAATACCCTGAGTGGCCGAATCTCTTCTTTGGAAAACCTCACCGAGCTCACTTATTTGACCCTTGCCACCAATAACTTTACTAGCGGAAGCTTCCAATGGATAGGGAGGCTATCCAGACTAACTACTTTGGATCTCAGTGCTATCACCCTAAACGGCAAAATTCCATCTTCTTTTGCAAATATAAGCCGAATTTCTTACTTAGGCCTAGGCTTCTGTCATTTACGGGGTCACATTCTGCCATGGCTGATGAATTTGACACATTTGACCGGGTTGGATCTCTGTTACAATGATTTGGAAGGTCCAATCCCAACCTCGCTTTCCAGACTTCTAAATCTCAGGTATCTCAACCTTTACTCGAATATGTTGAATGGAACGCTGTCCTTAGACACACTCACTCGCCTCAAACGACTGAGCATCCTGCATCTTTCAGGCAACGATATCATGCTCTTGCACAATAGTGCCAATGTTACACTGAGCAAGCTGACTGTCTTGGGATTGTCGAAGTGCAACTTAAACAGGTTCCCCAATTTTTTACGGAGCCAAGACAAGCTAGAGTGGATGGACTTATCGTACAATGGCATAAGCGGTCAGGTGCCTCGATGGTTCTTAAGCATAAGTAGAGGAACCCTACAGTATCTAAATATTTCTCATAATCGTCTCACGGAATTTGAACAGCAATCAAAGTTCTTCCCTTGGACTAGGCTGCACACTATAGACCTCAGATTTAATATGTTTCGAGGGCCGGTCCTGATTCCACCTGCATCCAGCCTCTACTTTTTACTCTCAAACAACAAATTTATGGGGGAGATACCGCCAATGATCTGCAACTTGGAATCCCTAGTTGCGCTTGATTTGTCTTATAACAGATTAAGCGGCATGCTTCCAACGTGTCTGGGCAACATCAGTGGTTCTCTTTCAATACTGAATCTTCGGAGCAACAACTTTCAGGGTCCCATTCCTCGAAACTGGACGAATGCAAGAAGCCTAAAGATGGTTGATCTGAGTCAAAATAGACTCGAGGGGCAGGTACCCAGATCATTAGCATGTTGTGAAATGCTGGAGTTTCTGGATCTCGGAGACAATCTGGTCAATGATACTTTCCCTTCTTGGTTGGGAACTAGTCCTAGATTGAGCATTCTCATCCTGCGATCAAATGCATTCCACGGTCCAATTGGGAAGCCCAAAACCAAGTCTGATTTCCCTAAGCTCCGTATCATTGATCTCTCGCACAACCAGTTTACAGGAGGGTTACCATCTGAATACTTCCAACTTTGGGAAGCCATGAAATTATCTGACAAAAAACTACTTGCATATATGCAACAAAGTCTCATGCCCACCACCGTGCCCATATACACGTACTACGACGATTATGACTACTCCTTGTGGATGAACAACAAGGGCATACAAATGGTATACATGAAGATTTTGGATGTTTTGACGGCCATTGATTTGTCCGCAAACCAATTTGAAGGAGAGATTCCTGAAACCATCGGGAATCTCATAGGACTTCACGCTCTTAATCTCTCTCACAATGTGCTCACAGGTCAAATCCCATCTTCGATGGGGAACATCGAAGTACTCGAATCGCTGGATCTGTCTCAGAACAAGCTGACAGGGCGAATCCCACAGCAGCTGACTCGGCTCAATCTCCTCGCCCTGTTTAACGTGTCTTATAACTTGCTTTCAGGACCTATACCAAAAGGAGGGCAATTCAATACGTTACTCCATGCTTCATATTTGGAGAATTCGGGGCTTTGTGGGAGTCCATTATCAAAGGAATGTGGAGATCCGGCCTCATCGCCACCAACTAAAGAAGATGAAGATTCCGGGTTTTTGCCTGGTCTTAGTTGGCAAGCAGTTGTCATAGGATATGGAACTGGCCTATGCGTTGGACTAGTTATTGGCCTCGCCTTTGACAGACGAAACCTGAGAAGCTTGTTCATGCTACTCAAATCCAAGGTTACTTTTTTCTTATAGCTTCGAGTTAGCGAAGCCTGAGTTCGCTTTCACTCATCGCTAAATGCAGGTACAACATAACTGGGAAAATTATCGTCGGAGGATCTGTTTTGATTCCAGTTAGTATTGATATAATGAGAACATAGACTTTTGCTCAGTATGATGCTTTTATTTATTAGAGAATAAAAGAGTGATGCAGTTTATATCAATGGACAGGTTCACCTTGTGAACTATTTTAACTCTCCGAGAATGTCTTTTGGCTCTTCCGAGGGCATTATATTATGTCAATTACTTTCCTGATCACCGGGAAAAATTTGTTCTTCTGAACGTTAATCCATGAAGAAGGTTCTGAGATCCCTAGCTTGAAGTGAGATAAAGACAAAATTTCTAAAGAAGAAAGAAAACACAGATTAGTCAATTGGACCCGTATGAGCGAAAAAGTCATCGGCACTGACCCTTGACATGCCATTGCGTAGACTTTGCTCACGGGTTTATGATGGTAGGCCTGTCTAGAGGTAAACTTAGATCATCTCTTACCAAATAAGTTATGTCCGGTCTTAAGTGGCAAATTTTATTTTCCTTTTTTATCCGGGACCATCCGGATGTTACTTTTAATTCCTTGAATTGCACCTCGGAAAAAGTATCAGGTCTAGAAAAGAGCATAACATCAAGGACGAAGTCTTCAAACTAACAGACTGGGGAAATGTTCAGGTCAAAGTACCAACGCTGATATATATGTGCAAATACTTGGGTCATGTCTAACATACGCAAAATGGTAATGATTTGATAAATCGCACATTATATACTTAACACCAAATCATATAAAGACATGCATTTTTTGTATTACATGGGTATTGAGCTCGTCCTGTCAACAATAGACGAGAGCTTGTTATAGTTTTTGTCACGCTTGACATCCTATTAGAATAGGGATAATGACACACTCATCATTCTCTTCACCAGAAGTATGCAGCCTCAAAGTCAAAATAAAATATTTAGTTTCTATAATCCAAAAAAATATATGAATACATCTCCAACACAAACCCCAAATTCAACTACCAAAAGTTCCTTACTATCGGTGCTCTTGTCCTTCTTGATACTAATGGAGGGACTTGAAAAACAATAAGAAAGAATGGGGGTAAGAACAGTGCCAGTGTCGCATTTCTTGAAGTTCTTTTAAGAACTCTAACAGCAAAACATATACACCACAGAGCACCTCATGGACTGACCTCAACAGAAGTTTTTTTTTTTTTTTGATACCTAGGAAACCCCGTACAGCCGGCAGCCGATGGGTAAACCCTGGAGCGACGCTAGCGAAGGACCCACCACCCCGACGTCGCGCTTAAGATCCCATGCATCCTGCGGGATTGAACCCCTCCATTCTGGGTAGATGTCATGGGGCTCTTATGTAACACCCCGAACCCTTCGCAGGTCGTTACCAGTGCCGATGTTACATCTTATTACCGATTCTATCTCGTACTTAAAACAAGCGTCATTAATCACGGGCATTTTTTTTTTTTAAAGCGGTCCCAGCGCGACTCATAGCGGAAGCAAATCAAACATCACCATCTATCTCCCTACCGATCCATGATACAAATACACACCAGCTAAACATCAGGATTTTATAAACAACTTCGACGCTTTGCTTACATACATATATAGCAAGATGGGGTTCCCTTCGGGTCGGTACAAAAACAAGAAAGGTTAGGACTCTGCCATGTCCTACCTAAAATCTCAAAAATAAACCTCGACCCCTAACATCATACGTGCACAAAACCCTCCCATCAAAAGCGTCGATTATCTACATCAAAAAGAGATCCAGCTCCTACTCATCGTGCGCAGGTCTCACACCCAACACGGTGCATCAGGTGGTGGCGGCGGCAGCATCCCTCGCATAGCTCCATCCCGTCGAACGTGCACAGAAATGAACTCTTGTATGACAGGGCCCCCAGCCAGGCCGATATCATACATCACTAGACATCGCACTCGGATAAAAGTCAGTCCGGGAACAGAGGGACAATCTATCTCCGTACACTCTACCTCTACATCAGACGATAGACCATAGAATACCTCCCGCGAGACGGCAAGAAACGGCATACTGCTAATCTGAAATGTTATTCCCCAAAAGGGGTGAGTACAACCACTCAGCAGATAGGGAAATCCAATAACAACTCAATGCACCATGCATAGCATCATACGATGCAGGCATTGCTTACCTTTTGATGTCATACGTATTCATGCATCATCATAGCATACATATCATCATCATGGCATCTCATATATCATTATCATCAGCATGCATTTCATCATGCATAATATACCATGGATGATCATCATATCACATCACATCTCATCATCATCATGCATCATCATGCATATAATATCATAGGTGATCATCATATCACATCACATCTCATCATCATCATGCATCATCATGCATATATCATAGGTGATCATCATATCACATCACATCTCATCATCATCATGCATCATCATGCATCATCATGCATATATCATAGGTGATCATCATATCACATCACATCTCATCATCATCATGCATATATTATAGGTGATCATCATATCACATCACATCTCATCATCATCATGCATCATCATGCATATATCATAGGTGATCATCATATCACATCATTTAATTCTCATCTTTATCTTTAAATTCGATCACCACATCACCCATTCTCAATTATCAATTTCATCATCCCTTCGAGCAAAGACCTCCGACAGGGTTCCCAGCATTCAGCCTCCTAGGCCACCAGGCTTCCGGCCCCCCACACTCTAGGCATCTCGCATCTCAACTAGCATCACGAGGCATTCTCTTCGGGCAGAAACCTCCGACAGGGCTTCCGGCCTTTACCCTTCTAGCCAGGCATCCTGCACCCCAATCCTGGTGTCGCGAGGCATCTCCGGGCATGTATCCAAGATACAACCGAACATCCGGCCCCCCACATTCTGGGCATCCTGAAGCTCCCAGAGAATTTCGGCAATGCATCTCTGTACATTCCGGCCTCATCCTCCACCACAACCTCTTACTCACATGTCATTTTCCACATTCATCATCCATTTTAATCTCATTATTACATGGCATATGATTCACACATGCATCACAATTCATGATCATACATACACCAATGTCATATAACAATGCATAATAAATTCAATGGAATTCATGGCCAATAAAATAATCCACTTTTATTTTTTTTTATTATTTTATTATTATATTTATTTATTTTCATAAATAAATATTACATTTAATATTTATGATTTTCCCAAAATCATAATATTCAAATAATCATTAAACAACCAATAGGATGACAATTCCATACAAAATTCATGGCCAAATTGAATTTCACATAATTTCACAATTTCCACAAAATAGCACATAATATTCGGATAATGGCCAGATTGCACAGTTTCCAAATAAATTCGATTAAAATACTCATATGGCCTCCAAAAATTACGAAATTTTACAGGGTAATATCCAAGACATTTTCGTGCAACTTTCATGAAGAACTCTAAGTCATATTCTTTTTAAATTAATTTATACAACCTCACGAAGCCTCTGGAACCACTACCGCTTCGTCCAGAATGCACATCTCCGAAATATTAAGGTTTCACCCATCTATTCTCTTTCGTTTCCTCTGAAATTTTAGTATGTTATGTATCAAGGTGTCCTTTACAAGTTTCATGAAGAGATCTAGGTCAAATAACCAAAGTATAGTCATCTTTTAAGTCCTTGAAGTCTCGGGTGTCTCGGAACACACCACCAGAATCAATCATCTCCAAGATCTAGCCGATTTACTAGGCTACACTCGTTCATTTCTCTTCAAATTTTATTATGTTGTAGTTTAAGATGTTACCTACAACTTTCATGAAGACAACGAAGTGAGATCTCCAACAGAAATCAACATGCAATCAAGAAATCAACAAGAGGTCAGTGAAGATTTCGCAGATCTAGGGTCTCCGTATGATAGAACTTTTGACCCCTCAAATCTTCATCGTTTTCTACGAAATTTCAGTATGTGATACTACAAGATGTTAGCTTCAACTTTTATGAAGACACCGAAGCCAAAATCGGACTCCAAACACACATGCAAGCTCGAATAAGCTACTGACTTCCACAAACCAAGCAAGAACAGTCACACGGCTTGAAGAAAACCAACCCTTACCTCGGTTTCTCTCACAAACACACTCAAAACCGAACATGCAAAACCATATACACACATGCAAGAGAAGTTAAAGGACTCCACTTGCCTCTAAGATGGACAAACGACGAGCACACGGTGGAGAATCGGGCGGCACACGGGCGGACGGACGGCGAGACACGGCGGCACCTCCCTCTCGACTCCGCCTCCTCTCCCTCTCGGCTCCTCTCTTCCTCTCGAAGTCTCTCTCTCTCTCACCCTTTCTCTCTTCTCGGCCGAATGAAGCAAAAGAACCGGCCACCTTCTCTCTCTCCTCCCCTCTTATACTCCCTAAATCTCATGATTAGTAATGATTACTTTGCCTCAAAACCAACCAATGCATGCCCATCCTCTTTGCCACTTGTCATTTTCATTTTTTAAACTTGATTGGGCTTGGGCTTTGGAGTTGGGCCATCCGGCCACTCCTCCTTGGGCTGGTCGACAGCCTTCTTGGGCTCTAATGGGCTGACTAGCTTGGCCCACCAAGCTTTAGGCTAATGGGCCCAAGGCCCATTTCGAATTTAATCCCTTTTTCCTTTTTTTTTTTTTGAAATTCCTTTTATAAATATTCTTGAATTCCAAATTTTCATCTTGGCCAAAGTCTTGGGATATATTTTTAATTATTGAAATTTAAATCGTATGGCCAAGCATTAATCTATTAAATTTAAATTTCCACAATCACAAGCATAATTCAATAAATTAAAAGACTAATGGCTAAAACATAAGCCATAAAAATTCTACCACCTAATTAAAGACTTTAACACACCTTAAGGCTTGGCTTTGAATTTCTGGGATGCCACATCTTATCCAGCTAGGTCACCGCAGGCGATGGTCTCAACAGAAGTTCCTTCCCTCTAAGAATCGAAATTCTAGAGAATTCATAGTCAATTCACCTTCTCAGGATGTCATTCACCACCATTGATCATCGCCTCAAGCCAACCCCTATTCTCAGCCATTGTCGCTGAAGAGCTCATGCCACGTTCGCCATTTACTCTTTCGTTTATTCCAGTCTTCGAGTTGCTTCTCTGACTGCCTTGCTCAGATCCAATTGATTTGTCTAAACAAATATACCTGCTCTCGTTTTAGCAAAACTCAAGCTGATATCTTAGCTCAATTAGTTTCGCAAAGACTAAATGATTTAGAAAAAAAAAAAGTGATAATTTGTATTATTTAAATAAATGAATGAATAAAAAAATTCATTCTTCATAATAAATTGATATCGATAAAGAAAGCATTTTTTATTTGATTAATTACCGGTAGTATTATATGACGAGCCTCATTTATAGTGGTAAATAATTATCGTATAGTAAAACCTTTATGTAGGACTTTATTCTTATTTTAGTAATAACTTTTTTCATGTGATATAACTTAAATTCAGAATAAGAGATGTGAGAATAAAATAACATTTAACTTGCCTTGGATCTTATATATATGGTCGATCACTTTCAAATGTCAATTACCACAATATGCGTGAATCTAGTGTTTTTTATACATCAATTAAGAATTAGAGATTTTCCAGCATTAGAGATTTTAAAGTCATAAAAAATTGAATCTCTTGGCAAAATTCACATGTGAGAGTGGCACATCATTCAACCCCGTGCGCGAACTTTACCCACTTACATGTTTGTATGGATGTATGTATGTATGTATGTCCGGGCTACCTTTCTGAAGATTTTGATGATAACATAGTGAGAAAAAAGAAAATAGAGACTTTTAGTTAGTAATAAAACTTATTTAGAGAGGCATTTTAAAAATGTACATTTCACTTTTGTCTGTTTACTTTGTCTGAGATCTTGATGTAACCAGCAACAGAATAGTTTTGTCTGCGGTTTCTATTTATTTCCACGATGTAGATAAAACAAACAACAAGAAAATATTAGGCAACAATCTTCGTCTATCGCATAATACAAACCGTATTGAACATATACAATTACATTTATTCTACCTCTATTCTCGCTCTCAATAAGCAAGACTCTTCCAAACTCTAAATAGCCTTGATTCCTCCAAACGAATTGCACAACAAAAATTACATTTCTAATCGTTGACCCAAGGAAATGTCCACGGATCATGAATTCAAAGTCAAAACGACACTAACGTCACGAACAAAGAAGTTCAACACAGAGCAACCTAAGTCTTCAACTTCGACCTTAATTATTACCATTTCGTATGTTTTTTTTGCTGCTTTCTCTACAAGTTTGGAGTTTTTTATGTCATGAAAAAAAAGTTTGGGTAAATATATCACAGTGTGTAAAGTTTGAGATTTTTGTATTATAAAAAAAAAAAAAGCTTAAAATATATTTGTTAACAAAATTTGGACTTTTTAGTGGCTTTTTCCCTTAACATCTCTCTCAAACCTTCACTTTCTTCGGATAAATCACATTTGTGTACCTCCTCTCTAACGAAAATTTAAGTTCTCTGTTTTTGTTTTTTCATAAAGCCATTATTAACTCTAACAAGCTTATGTGCACCTTTTCTCTTTATATCAATGTTCAAGCAAAAGTACTATTATTGAACACCCGATTACAAATTCCAGTAAAACGATCAATAACAAGATTACGGTGCTCTCATAACTCCATGCAATTTAGTGGGCTCTAATCCGACCTTTTAAGTGACATTTAAGACACAATTCGCATGCCAGAACTGTACCGAACGATTCCCATGAAAAAACATTCTGCCGGTATAATCTCTCCCTCTCTCCTCCTCCTTGTTTGCAGGCGTGATTTCCCATCCCTATCGTCATCTGCCGCCCCGCGTAGCTTCGAGCTCCAAGCCTGCGACGCCATGATCACTTGGGATCGAGAGTTCTTCGAGGAAGTCGATGAGAAGCTCCCGGTTGAGCACAATTCCCTCCCTCCGGTTGAGCACAATTCCCTCCCCACCGCTCGCGTTAACAGAGCAGAAGCAGAGTCTGCAAGAACCCAACAAAACCCTCGCAACCGCAATCACAAGAGCAGCCATGGCTGATTTCTGCTACCTTTCCAACACCGGCAGCTCCGTGGTGAGGTGACTCCGCGGTGGAAGACCTCATTTCCCAGAGCAAGGACCTCTTCATCGTCGAGCCAAATCGCCGCCATGAGCTGCTCCTCGGAGGACGCAATTGAGAAGAAGCAGAATCTAGAAGATAACCTGTATGTGAGAAAACTTCTGTACTCTGTAATTGTTGAATCAATCAACTGCAAACTTCATCATACATCTGTTCATTCTTCTTCTTGTTCTATCTTATAGAACTCTAAGATATGAAGAAGATCAAAGAAAAAACTAAAGAAAGATCTTTATCGAAGACTTAGAGAAAAGGCTCAGATCAAGGAGATTCGAGTTCTATTGAAAACAATCAATTCTATCTCACTCTGTACATTTTCCTCAGCCCCTTTTTATACTAAGGCTTTAACTTCTCGAACTACCTTTACAACAGATTTAACAACTTTTATTAACAGAATGATTAATCTTAGCCACACGTGTAGTAGCTTGATCAGCTTCTGTTCCTGGTTTTAATCTGTTGTATAACCAGATCCTTCACAAGGATTGCCAGCTCAGCTTGGATCGAGGATTGCCAGCTCAGTCTTCAGTTTACCCCGAGCTTGCTCTGTTTTTGTCAGCTCAGCTCCTCTGCTTCTATCTTGCTCTGCTTTTATCAGGTCAGCTTCTCTGCCTCTATCAGCTTCTCTGTTCTGGCTTTGTTTCTTAACAGCAATTTCCCGGCCGCCAAAGCGGAATCCAGACGAGAAATCGCGTTGGAAATCCACCACGAAGTTATGATCCAGACTCTTCGCCGATGGATTATTCCGATTCGTGGAGGAGGACGAGGTACTGTCGGATTTGGGGGCTGTCTCCGCTAAAGAGCAGAAGAAAAGTTGCTGAAGAAGGCAACGGAGGAACGGAAAAGAACGCGAGGATGGCGAATCAAATGGAGGCGTAGGCTGTAATTTATTCTTACTCAGATCTCTTCGTTTGTTCGCGCTTCCGCGTTAGTCGTAACATGATTTGTTGCTTTCTTGGCAGATGTGCCCTTAAATATCACTATACTTCATTACTGGATAGTAGTGATTACAATCTCGGCCATATGTTTTGGTTTCTATATAAGGAGCAACTTTTTCACATAACCACGATTCGGAAACGAAAATCAAACCATAGATGCCGGCAAACTGCTTGGGTACAGCCTAACTAGGTCGATTTCGAATTTCTCCTCTAAGTCTTTAAATGTCATTGCTTCTATGCTTTGAAAGAGGGAATCAGTAGTTTGGCAAAACCACTGCTAGATCAGATGATCTGGTTGAAATTAAGGTTGAGCTGTGTGGAACTTTAATGCCTCTCTCAAGTCTCAACTAGGTAGAGTGGTCTTCTTAGGCGCGAAATCTGGTTACTTCACTCAGGTTGATGGTTGGAGCTTAACTAGGGAGAAGAAGACCGAGTTAACTTGGCATAGGCTAATTTGGTTTAATCCAAATGTGCCGACATTTTGCTTTGTATCTTGGCTTGCTATCCTTACCAAGTTGCAGCAGACTGGTGATAGATTTTGCAAATGGCAGAATGTGAATGATATTTGTGTCCTCTGTGGATTGAAGCCCGAATCAAGGAGACATTTGTTCTTTGAATGCTCTTTCTTCTCTGAAAAATGAAGTAGGCTTTTGCAGCTATGTGGTGTGGGAGGTTTTGTTGGCGATTGTGATGCTGAGTTTATGTGGGTGTTGCAGACATCAAAGGGGAGGTCTCTGGAAAGTCTTATTAAAGATGACATGGAATGGTGTCATTTATTACTCATGGAAGGAAAGAAATACTATAGTTCACATTTGTAGAGTTCCCTGCGCTGAGAAGGTTTTCGAGAGTATGTTGTTTGTGGTAAGGTTGCTGGTTTGCTGAAGGAGAAAGGAGCTCATTTGGCAAGAGCTGATAATAATTTGTGTGGTTTTTTGGGGCATATAAATACCTGAGATTGGGCAGGAGAAGGATTATTCTCTTGTTTCATCGTGCTATAATGCTTTAGTTGTGTTAGTTTGGTAGCAGGGAAATGAAATTCTTGGGCTTTATGTTTTTGCTTGACATCTTGTATTGAGATTTAGACCTTATTGAAGTTGTAGTGGGAAGTGGATGTCCAATGGTTTGATGATTCATTGGCGATGTTGTTACCATGTCTTGAATTCCAGAAATCATCAGGAATATTTTTGTCTGATGATTCATTGGCTACGTTGTTACCTCATTGTCAAGGTAGTTACCATGGTGGTCGACGACCGTCCCGGAGCATGAGCATGTTTTTTTTTTTCATTTAAATAGTGATAAGAGCATTTTCATTTTACAGTTACCTTGTCAGAATGAAATAGTGCAATTTTTTTTGCTTAAAGGTACTATTTCACTCAAACATAATGAAACGTCATATAGCCAAGAAAGAAATCACATTGCGCCGGGTCTTTGTGCTTAGTTAAGATGAAACGTTGTGTAATTGCACAATAAAATGCCGTACCAAATAGACAATTACAAACATTATGCTTTGTTTCTACTCAAATAGGCAATATGGATATAACAATCGAGCCCAGAGCAAAGTAGATCCATCATTGAATTGCCTATGATGGATGATGGATGATTGATGATGGGTTACGAAAATTTAAGAAAATTGTCCAAAAAAGTCATAAACATTTTGTATTATTATCAATTTAGTCATAAATTTTTCAATTTTATCAATTGAGTCATAAATATTTTCACGTTTTATTAATTGACTACATTCGTCCAATTTTGACCAGAAGTGGTTAATGTAAATGCCAACTATCCTATGTGATATAATTGGCGATGATGCAAATATTTTTTAATAATATTTTCAAATTTTCGAATTTTTTATTAATTTTTCGTTTTTTTCTCTTTTATCTTTTTTTCCTTATTTTCTTTCTTCCTTTTCTCTTCTCATTTTTTCTTTTCCTTTTCTTCCTCCCCCTTTTTCCTAAGGCTTGCCCCACCAGGTCGCTTGAATGGTTCCGTGATTTAGCGGGGGCTCGGCAGTGGTTGCTAGGCCAGTCTCCCCGATGTATAATTGGTGCTGTTTTCCCGTAAAGTAAGCTAGGCCGGATCCTCGGTATCAAAATAAATAAATATATATTATTAAGAATTATCTACGTCAACGTTGATCATACCATGTAGAACGGCCGATGTGTCGACACCCACTTCAACAATTTCCAGCCAAATTTGATCAAATGGTTCAATTGACAAAATGTGAAAATATTTAGAATTTAATTAGCAAAATTAATAAATTTATAATTGAATTGACAAAAGTGTAATAAGTTTAGGATTTTTGAATATTCTTTCCTCCCAATTTCACCTTTTTTCACTTTGGCAAATTGGGACCTTGTTAGCTGCATTGTAATGCCTGGGGATGCCAAGAAGGTTAGAACGGAGGATCTCAAGAAGGTCAAGCGTCTGTGGGTCCATGTTACCTGGATTGTTCCCCATGGCCGGGCCTGGAACTTGCGCTTGAACCTAGGTCTCCGACGCCCAAACTTGGGACTCCGGTTGCACTCGAGACTTGTTCTCAAACGTCTATTTCCTAATTTCCCCGTAACTAATATCAGCAAATGATTTTCCTATTGTTCAGCAAATACAGACCAACGTGCCTTTAAAGTAAGTTCCTTCGGAAAAATTTCTAGCAGAGTTCCTCTTTCTTTTTTTGTTGAAAAAAACGGAACTTGAGATTTGGACAAACTCCCTTGATTGAATTTGGGAGTGAATGTAATAAATTTACTGTTTCCTTGTGAACTGATGAGCATTGTTTGCACAATGAATGAAGGATCTTGATGTTGCCAACAACATAGTTTAGGTTCTCTCTATTTTCTATTTATTTCAGAGACAGAGACAAAACAAACAAGCAATTGAAAAGTAAATGCATTTTTCTATGAGCAACCAAAGTCTTTATTTCTCCCCTCGATTTGTCCCATTGCATAGACTTGTTTGCTGTTATCACGACTTATAAAATGCATACTCTGTCTAGAACAGTGGGGAAAACTTAGTTCTGTTTTTGATTACTTACATGTCAAAACATCCATTTGGGTTGAAGGTAAAGTGAGCCTAATTCTGCTTTTAGATTGCAAAAATTATTACATATCTACCGTACTCTCACAATGCAGATCTTAGCTTTGCTCAGATAGCGTCCCTTCGTTACCGACTCTTGATGATGAAACTCATTGGGAAAGGTTATCCTTTGCTTCTTTGTTTTTATTTTCTAGATCTCAGTGGTGCCAACGACAATATATTTTTTGCCTTTGGTTTCTATTCATTTTGGCATAAACAAAACAAGCACTAGGAAAATCTTAGGCAACAATGTTAGGCTATTGCACCATCCAAACGTCTGTGATTGTTTGATCCCAACAATTTGCAAAAGACAAGGGCCAATTCCACATCTATTGTCCCTCTCAATAAGTGAAGACTGTTCAAAGTTTTGAATAGTCCTAATCTCTCCAAAGCATTACATCATGGAAATTAAATTCCTCAGTAATGACCAAATGAAAACGTTGCAAATCATGCATTCAAATCGAAAACAGCGCTAATATCACAAACAAACAGGTCCAACCAAAGTAGTTATTGGGCAAAAGAGAGGGGCTAAATGAGCATTCAAAGTCTTCAATTTGAACCCCCAATTCATAACCTGTCATCAACTTGTTTGCTGCTGTCACAACTTATGAATCGGATACATTTGCTTAGAATGGAGGGAAGAACCTCAAACCTTCTTGTTAACCACACAAGCCCTTCATCTTATTTTTCCACGAAGAGACTTTTTGTGAAGGGGACCATCACATATTGTTGTATGACACCCTCTGATTTGGAAATTTTTGGACTAACCGTTGGCTGACCCAAAGTCTTCCATGCAAATACAAACCTATTTGTCAATTTGGGCACGAAGCTTTTCCTCGTGTTCCCCGGTAGCTAGACCCACACGGCAATGTGCAAGGTCATCCTCATGCACCTAAAGATTCATATACATTGCCCATATTTTGAGTATTCTATCACTGACAAAGTCATTGATTTTGATGCATCGTAACGTGCAATGCGACATGCTTGCTTACCCCTAATTTCAACCTTCAAATTGCACTATTTCATAGACTTTATTGCCATTGTACTAATAAGCAATCAAAGTCTTCAATTTCGACCTTCAAATTGTACCATTTCATGGACTTTTTTTTTTGGCTGCTGTCATATCTTGTTGTTATATGACCCCTTGGTTTGCAAACTTCTAGGAAAATACAGATCTATGGGCTGAATTTTCAATCAATCAAAGTGATGCTGTCATGCACCGAGAGATTCATGTGCATTGCCCAAATTTTGCGTTTTATCACCAAAATATGCATAAGAATAGGAGATTTTATAGGATTTGATTATAGAAATACACGCACATATACTATTTCTTGCATAGCGGTTAGAAAATTGTTAATGAAATAAGCATTAAAAAATAGAGATTCTAGGATAAGAGATTTTTTAAAGTGATCATGAAATGAAATTGTTATGCAAAACTCACATGAGAGTGCCATGTGATATATGGCTTTTGTGTATCTATCTTTTTTTTTTTTTTTTTAAATTAATAATTACATAGATGGAAAATTGTCCAAAAGTCCTAAGCTTATTACATTTGCTAGTTTAGTCCTAAACTTTTCAATTTTACTAATTGAGTCATAAATCTTTTTACATTTTGCCAATTAAGTTTTTTTTTTCTTTTTGATGACCCAGGGAAACCCGTAAGCCGATAGCCGGCAGGCAAACTCTGGGGCCCACAGAGGAACCCACCACTTCCGTGAAGTGGGTAAGTCTACCTGCGATGTGTTGGGAATTCGAACTTCCCCCTTCGTGAGGGGGAGAAAACCCGAAACTAGCAGTTTTGCCAATTAAGTTCATTTGATCAATTTTGACCGAAAATCGCTAACATAAATTCTAGGCATCTCACTTGATCACCGCCGCGTGGATAATTTTTAATAATATTTTAATTTTTTTCAATTTTTTCATTCTTTTTTTTTTCTTTTTCTTTCTTCTTTCTTTCTCTAGTCGATCGCCAAGCCTAGACGATCGCCGAGGTGAGGGCTAGCAAGGTCAACCTCACCAACCTCAGGCGAGGCCGACTTGGCCATTCACATCCCTTTTTTCCTTTTGTTGACTAGTCGAACTTTCTAGTTTTTTCTTTTGTTGTCACCATGTTTGACTTTTTGACCAATCCAACGGTCAAATATGCTCAAATGTTAGACAATCCCCTTTACTCTACACACGTAAATCGTATTCCTTCATTGATAAACGTGTTTCGATATGTGTCTGTTCTCTTCTTTGTTATTACCGTCGATGATTTTTACATTATGTTATATGGGGTTGTTATTCATTGAATGTGAGAAATTCCAAGTAAAAGTATTTGTCCATTCGGACACAAAAGATGTTGCCTTAAAGATTAAGCTTGAAATTTTGATAAAATAGATGGGTGATAGAAAGTTTTTTTGGGTATTCGTATGATAGAAAATTAAGTAACGCTATTCAAAAACACTATGAACCATCTTAATTTTCCTGAAGACATTACACAATGTAAATTACATTCCTCATTAGTGACCCAAGGACACACACATTCATATCACAAGGTACCAAGCACCACCTATAAAATGTGTTTCACTCTCTCATACTCGTCGTGTTTTTATTTTTGTGACAATTACTTGTAGTATTATAAAATGAGCCTCATTGATAGTGATAAGTAATTATCGTATAATAAACCTTGATGTAGGACTTTATTCTCACTTTAGTAATAAGATTTTTCATGTAATATAACTTAAATTGAGGACAAAGAGATATGAGAATAAAATAGCATTTGACCTGCCCTGGATCTTTGATATATACATGGTCAACCACTTTCAAATGTTAATTACCATAATATGCGTGAATCTATTTTTTTTTTTTTTTTTGTACATCAATTAAATCACCAAAATATGGAAAAAGAATTAGAGATTTTCTAGCATTAGAGATTTTAAATTCCATAAAAATTAAATTTATAGGCAAAATTCACGAGTAAGAGTGCCTCGGTTGACCCAAGTCTCCACAGATGAACCTCAATTATTTACGTCCACTTTCTCCGTTTGTTGATTCGTCAAACTTTCTCATTTTTTTATATTATTGTCACCATGTCTGATTTTTTTACCAATCCAATGGTCAAATATTACCATTTCACATACTTTTTTGCTGCTTTCTCCACGATTGACCCAAGTCTTCCATGCAGCTACACGTTAAGGCGCTGCACAAGGAAATGCGCGCGCACCTGAATATTCATAGGTACCGCACGCGTTTCATCACTTTAAAAGTCATCGGTTCGATGTATCCTAGCATGAGATGAGGCGTGTTCATCTGCTTCACTCTCTCATTCTCTGCTCATCAAAACAAAGTAGTCTCTGTTTCGAACAAAATGGCTTCCTTGTCGTGCTTCTACATGTCCATACACTTTCTTTTCTTGTATCTGTCATCTCAGCCGATTGGTGCGTAAAATCTCTCTCATTTCATGAAAACTCTATGTCTCGAGGACGAAATGTCTGCCCTGTTGCAATTTAAAGAGAGATACAAAATCCCCAGTGTTTCCACCCATAGATTTCATGCTTTCTTAAATCAGCAAATGAGGACCTCGTTTGCTGCATTGTAATGCATGGAGATGTCAAGAAGGTTAAAATAGAGGATCTCAAGAAGGTTAAGCGTGTGTGGGTCCATGTTCCCAGGTTTGTTCCCCATGGCAACTTGGGACTCCAGTGATACTCAAGACTTATTTCCAAATGTCTATTTCGTAATTTTCTTGTGATAAATATCAGTAAATGACTTTCCTATTGGTTGGTAGATACAAACCAACATGCCTTGAAAATAAGTTCCTTTCAAAAAATTTCTAGCAAAGTTCATTTTTCGAAAAGTAAAGGGAACTTGGGTTTGAACAAACTGTCTTGACTGAATATGGGACTGAATGTAAAAAATTGTTGTTTCCCGTGAACCTACAAGCATTGTTTGCACAATAAACGAAGGATCTTGATGTTGCCAACAACACAGTTTAGCTATCTTTGTTTTCTATTTATTTCAAAGACAGAAATAAGACTGTTCCAAACTGTAATTAATCTTAATTTCTCCGAATGCATTACATGGCATAAATTACATACCTAATCAGGGACCCAAGGAAATGTCTACAGATCAAGAATCCAAAGTCGAAACAGCACTAACGTTGCAAACAAAGAAGTCCAACACAGCGCAACTTAAGTCTTCAACTACTCTTTGTTATTTTCCATTTCATGTACTTTTTTGCTGATCGATTGACTGAGTTCAGAGTAGGTGCCCGGCAGCTACCCGTTACGACGCTGCGGAAAGTAATGCGCATGCACATAAAATATTCATGCACATAAAATATTCATAGGTACTGCACAATGTGCGTTTCATCACACGAAGAGTCATTGATTCAATGCATCGTAACACGAGATGAAGCGTGT
This sequence comes from Eucalyptus decipiens, assembly GCA_014182575.1. Taxonomy (NCBI): domain Eukaryota; kingdom Viridiplantae; phylum Streptophyta; class Magnoliopsida; order Myrtales; family Myrtaceae; genus Eucalyptus; species Eucalyptus decipiens. The sequence goes on from CM024619.1 coordinate 7,054,007, forward strand.
TTATGTCCCCAGGCACCCAGCGCCACCTATAAAATCTGCTTTACGCTCACATACTCTACTCATCAAAACAAACTTGTCTCTATTTCGAACAAAATGGCTTGCTTGCCGTGCTTCTACATGTCCATACACTTTCTTTTCTTGTACTTGTCGTGCCAGCCTATTGACACGCACATCCTCTCTCGTTCTGTGAAACCTCTATGTCTTGAGGATGAAATGTCTGCACTGCTACAGTTTAAAGAGAGGTATGAAATCGCCAATGTTTCGGGTGGTCCTCTCGCTCATCCCAAGACTCTATCCTGGAAAAATAGTCAGGATTGTTGCTCTTGGGCTGGGATCGAGTGCGATGAGAACACAGGCCGCATAATTGTTCTCGATCTGGGAAGTAGTTTTCTCTATGGTTCTATCGACAACAACAGTACCCTCTTCCAGCTTGCTCATCTTGAAAAGCTCAATCTCGGCGACAATCACTTCAACTACTCTCAAATACCGTCTCGAGTTGGAGATCTATCGAGATTGACTCATCTCAATCTCTCTGCTTCCTTTTTCTGGCCAAGTTCCATCAGAAATCTTCAAACTTACAAGGTTGGTGTACCTCAACCTATGTTGCAATCTGGATCCACATCATGATAGACTTTTGTTGGAGATGAAAGCGCCAGGCCTGAGAAGGCTATCTCAAAATCTGACCAGCCTGGAAGAACTTCTCCTTGGTCTCGTCTACTTGTCATCCCAAGTGCCCAACACTCTGGCAAATCTATCTTCACTGAGAAGGCTGAACATAGATGGGTGTGACCTGCACGGTGTATTTCCGTCTGCCATTTTTTATTTGCCGAAGCTACGATATCTTAGTGTGGGTGGCAATGAAGATCTCACGGGCCGCTTGCCTAACTTCAACTCTAGTAGTCCTCTTGAAGAGCTGCAGCTATTTACCACGAGCTTTTCTGGGGAGCTACCGACTTCGATCGGTAATCTTCGCTCCTTGGAGATATTGGATCTTTATTCCTGCAATTTGACAGGGTCCCTACCCATGTCAATCGGAAACCTTCCTTTGCTGAGTTATCTTGACGTAAGTCAAAACAACTTCTCAGGATCCATCCCGGCTTCATTTGCTAACCTTAGCAACCTTGAATACCTAGATGTCGGAATGAACCCATTCGCTGCCCAGTTCACTTCCTCTTTGTCTTGGGTTTGGAAGATAAAAAAGCTCGCCACTTTGAACCTTTGGAGGATCAATTTATATGGTGAGATTCCCCCCTTAATCGGAAACTTGTCTCAACTCGTGGAGTTACACTTTGTTGGCAACCAATTAAGCGGTACCATCCCATCTCAGCTCATGAACCTCACTCGGTTAACTGATTTGGGACTCTCAATCAATCAACTATCGGGTTCTATACCGTCTTGGCTTGTGAACACGACACAACTAGTTCTGCTTGACCTTGCGCGAAATAAATTCCATGGCCAGATTCCTTCATCAATCTATCAACTCCAAAATCTCCGAGTCCTCCGCCTTTTTGAAAACAACTTCAGCGGTACTCTTGAACTAGACAACTTTCTCAAGCTCAAACAATTGCGAGTGCTCCAACTATCAGCTAACAAGTTATCATGCCGCACGAGTAGCGCGAATACTATTCTTCCTCAGCTTCGGGCCCTAGGACTGGCATCGTGCAATTTGAGCGAGTTTCCTACATTCTTAAAAGGCCAAGAGAGTATTAATTGGTTGGACCTATCAAATAACAACATTAGGGGAGAAGTGCCATTTTGGGTGTGGAACGGAAGTTTTAATAGCATGCAGTACCTGAATCTCTCTTATAACTCCTTAACTGGTCTTGATCGATATTACCCGATAAATCCTTTATACATGTATACGATGGACCTATCTCATAACATGTTGAAAGGACCGCCCCCTGAAGCACCGCCATCCATAGTGTCCTATATAGTATCCAACAACAAGCTGACGGGAGCATTGCCACCGTGGATTTGCAACTTGAGCTCAGCAATCACAGTAGACTTGTCTTCTAACAATTTGACTGATGTGCTTCCGGATTGTTTGGGCAATATCAGCGAATCTCTCATGATATTGAACCTAAAAGGCAACAATTTCCACGGAAACATTCCAGAGGTATTGAGGAGGGAGACGCAATTGACGATGATTGATTTGAGTGACAACCAGTTGCAAGGCAATTTACCGAGGTCCTTGGCCAATTGCAAAAAGCTTGAGTTCATCAACGTTGCAAACAACTTTATCATGGACACCTTCCCATCATGGTTGGGATGTCTACCGGAGCTTCATGTCCTTATTTTGCGATCCAATAAATTCCACGGTGTCTTAGAGAGGCCTAAATCTAGTCTCCCATTCCCTAAGCTACGGATACTTGACCTCTCTATTAATGCATTTGCCGGTAAGTTGCTTGTGGAATTCTTTCAGTCTTTGAGTGCCATGAAATCTGACACGGGGGAACTTTACATACATGCACGGAGACCTATATCCATCAGCGTGGCTTATGTACACCTACTATGGTGATTATGATTTCTCCATGACAGTGATTTACAAAGGTCTTAAACAGTATTACCCAAAGGTACTAGATGTCTTCACGGTCATCGACCTATCCAACAATTCGTTTGAAGGAGAGATCCCTTGAGCCATAAGTGATCTCCAAGGATTGCACGGACTAAGCCTTTCCAACAATTTCCTCACTGGTCACATCCCATCATCATTAGGGAATCTCACAGTACTTGAGTCATTGGACCTTTCTCGGAACAAATTCTCAGGACGAATCCCCTGTAGCTAACAGAATCGCGTTCCTTTCTTCCCTAAATGTGTCTTACAACAATTTGACAGGATTTGTGCCTAGAGGGGCACAATTCGATACATTTATAAACAATTCTTTTGAAGGGAACTCGGGATTGTGTGGGGAATTCATACCCAAGAAATGTCGAGATTTGGGGTATGCGTTGGGACAACCTCCAACCCAATATGAAGAAGATTTGGGATTGCCAATTGAACTCGATTGGAAAATTGTTCTGATGGGATATGGGAGTGGCTTAGTGATTGGAGTGGTCATAGGAAATGCATTCTTCTCATGGAAACATGTTTGGATTGAGGAAAATAATAGGAGAAGGCGATGGCCTAGTAGGAGGCAACCTAGGAGAGGTAGGATTTCCTAGTCAGGCAAGTTTTCTAAATTCTAGAAATATTAGAATTTCCCTAAAAAGTAAACAGGGTATTTCCTTCTTTTTCTTAAATGTACTTGTTTCTTCGCAGTCTGTTTTTCATTATTTATGTCAAACTTCCACTTTCTTCAGTTAATTCCCCATTACATCTATTTACAACCTCTCTAACATAAACTTACACTTTGTCTTTGTTGGGAAAACATCAATAGGGGAAAAATGAAATCAGATTATGAGGCGTGAATACCATATCTTTAAAAAATTATTTATTCCACAAAGTTGCTAATGAAAACTAGCAAAAATTCTCCAGAATATAACAACGTCTCAAATAAGAATACCGTATAGGAACTTTAATATTTCTCCAAAAATTCTAAAAGAGGGAAATAATTGAAAATAATGACAATATTTTTTTAAAAAAAAAGGAAATTTGAGAATTAAAAATTATTGAGACGGAATCAAGAATTTATAATAGTGTTTTAGAATAGATGCAACCTTTCCTTTGAAAACGAAGCGCTCGAATAGCTGGATCTGTCTCAGAACAAGCTGACAGGGTGAGTCCTGTAGCAGCTGACTCGGCTCAATTCCCTCACCCTGTTTAATGTATCTCATAACTTGCTTTTAGGACCCATACCAAAGGGAGGGCAATTCGATATGTTCCTCAATACTTTATATCTGGAGAATTCGAGACTTTGTGGGAGTCCATTATCAAAGGAATGTGGAGATTCGGCCTCATCGCCACCGAGTAAAAAGATAAAGATTCAAGGTTTTTGCCTGGTCTTAGTTGGCAAGCAGTTATCCTAGGATATGGAACTGGCCTCCGCACTGGACTAGTTATTGGCCTCACCTTTGACAGACGAACCCGAGAAGTTTGTTGATGCTGTTGAAAAATAATACGTGGAAGGATCTTATAATTTACGTCAGTGCAAAATCACTAGAGAAATAAATAAGAAATAATAAAGACACTAGAGAAATACTAGCCGCAAATAATCCACTATAATTAGAGAGTCAGAGTTTACGATCACTCAAATATTTAAGTATTTTCTACATCTAGATTTAAGCCCAAATCTAAAGTGTTTATAAAACAACTCATTTAAACATAAACTCATGGCACAGAATCACCACGCATTCAAGCTCAAACAAAACGCCTTACGTACACCTAAAAAAAAAGGTCCTCCAGCATTCGTCTTTTGCTCTACATACGTATGGCTTCGCGTTCTTGTTCAGGCTTCGTGTGGCTTCTTTTGACGTGCGGCTTCTCTCTTCTTTCTTTTTTCCCGTTCAAGGCTCTATGTGATGAAGAAAAAAAAATAGGCATTTTTTATGAGTATCCAAAAGTCAACAAATTTGACCTTGGGCCCTACTATTTCAACAGAAACAACGCCAACAAGAATTTGGCTTGTGCATAAGATAGTTTCCTTCATCTCTCCATGCGAAGACACCTCTGCCCCTAAAAGATAAATTGATAAAATAAAATATAATGTGCCCCTTTTTTGTCTTGTAGTGGCATATCACATCTTCACCGCTTTCTTTTGTATGTCCAAAAGAAGGTCCCAGAAGGAATTGCTTCTTCATCCGATTTCTAATGCGCTTGAGAAATCTTTTTCAATAAATTTGATTTAACAAATCGTTATCTAAATTCAAACTCGAAACATTAATTTAACAATTTTCCATCTTAGTTTAATGTTTGAAGCCAAGTTATAGTGCTTATCATTCATGCTACTCTTCCAATACCCTCATGGGTGCTTACTCTATACAGACGCTAATAAAGTTCAAGTAAAGCTTAAGCTCTACAAAAGGAATAGATTTAGTCATCATGTCTATTAAGTTATCTACTGTAACAATTTTTTTCACAATAACATTATCCTTACTAAGACATCTAGGATGAAATGGTACCTAATGTTGATATACTTTGTTCGCTCGTGATAAACTGGATTATATACCAAATATATCGAACATTGGTTATCATAGTATTTAGCAACACTTTTTTTTTTATCTAACCCAAAGTTTGAGAGCAAACTTCGTAACCATATCGCCTCATTCGCTACAAAGGTTAGTACCATGTATTCTGCCTCAGTCAAAGACAAAGTAACGTGATCTTGTAAGGAAGTTTTCCAACTAATTGCACCACCTACTAGCGTAAACACATACCTGGCTAAAGAGCTGTGATCATCTAAGTCAGTGCCGTGATCAAAATCCACAAAACTAGTGGTCTCACTGCCATTACTGTCCCTCCGGTACATATACTCACGTCTATTGTCCCCTTAAAATGTCTAAGAATCCACTTCACAGCTTCCTAATGAGCTCTGTAGAACGTTTCATAAAGATACTAACCACGCTCACAACTTGTGAAATATCAAGCCTAGTGCACACCATAGCATACATAATACTATTCACAACACTAGAATAAGGAACACGGGACATATGCTCCTCTTCCTCCTTAGTCTGCGGTGATAATTTATCTGAAGGTTTAAAATACTTCACTAAATGTGTATTTACAGATATCGCCGATTGCATGTTCAAGCGTGCAATCTTCTCAATTTATTTCTTCTAAGATAGATGCAAAACTTTTGCAGCCCCGTCACACAAAATATTCATACTCAATATTTTCTTTGCAATACCTAAATCTTTCATCTCAAATTCAACATTTAAATGCCTCTTCAGCACATCAATATTAAACATATTCTTAGTTGCTATCAGCATATCCTCAAGATATAAGAATAGATAAATCAAAGAACCATTTTCCAATCTCTTAAAAATAAACACAGCTATCCATCTAACTTTTCAAGTAGTCTTGACTAGCCATGAAAATATCAAAACACTTATACCACTACCTAGTAGACTGTTTTAGCCCATACGAAGATTTCTTTAATAAGTAAACATGATCTTTCTTATCCGGAATAACAAATCCCTCTACCTACCTCATGTAAATCCATTCCTCCAACTCACTATGAAGAAACACAGTTTTCATATCTAACTGTTATAAGTCGAGATCCTGCGACGCAATTAAGGCAAGTAAAACACGAATAGAAGTATGTCTTACCACAATAGATAACACATCATTATAGTCAATGCCCTATGCTATGTACCCCTTCACCGTAAGTCTCGCTTTATACTTTCGTTGTCTCAACATCAAAAATGCCTTCTTTCCATCAAGACCCATTTACTTCCATTAATCTTCTAGCTCTTGAGTACTTTGACCAACTCTCATTATGATTCTGATGGAGTGATTCCATCTCTTCACTCATAACCCCTAGCCATTACGACGGCTCCGAACTAGTCATCGCCTCAAAATAAGACAAATGCTCATTTGTCTCCATCTCATCACCTACAGTCAATGCATAAGCAATAACTATATAACCATAATGTATCAATGATTTAATTTTCCTTCTCTATCTGTTCGTGGCTATAATGTGTTGTGGCTGTACCGATTGTCCACTATCACCGATTTCCTGTAGCTTCATCTATAGTCTCAACTTTTGTTAACTTCGAGGTCTCCGAAATCTTTACTTGAAGCTCCACCTCACTAATGGCATCATGATCTGTTTATTCTACTGGTTGTGTCTCAAAACTCTTCCGTTGAAGTATTGTAATCTCGTTGAAGATCACGACTCTACTGATTAGAAAATCGGGTGATCTAGGATTGGTACACCACAACCGATAGCATTTCACCTCATGTGCATAATCTAAAAATATGCACTTCTCCGCCTTCGGCTCAAGCTTACCATCACTCACATAAGCATACACAGAACATTTGAGTATATGTAATCCGAAGGAATCAATAAGTTTCCCCGACCATACTTCCTTACGAGTCTTCCACTCGTCAGCAAATCATGGAGATCGATTAATCAGGTAACATGTCATGTTCACTACTTCGACCCAAAATTCATTGCTAAGTCCTGCATGCAAAAGTATGCATCGAACTCACTCAAGCAAAGTTTTATTCTTTTGTTATGTCATACCATTCTGCTGTGGTGTCCCGTGTACTATGCAATGTCTCAAAATCCCTTCTTTCTTCTTTCTCATAAAACTCGGTAAAATCTTTACTAAAGAACTCTATACAATTATTGGTTCTTAGGCACTTGATCTGTTTATCTGATTACTTCTCCATCAATATCTTAAATTTCTTGAACTGATCAAGCACATCATATTTATGCTTCAAAAAGTACACTGATACCTTCACTGAATAATCATCAATAAATGTCAACATATATCAGGCACCTCCTTTCGAAGGAACCGAAGACGGGCCCCAGATGTCTGAATGGATGTATTCAACTGGATGCTTGGTTGATTGAACAGTTATAGTAATCTTGATTTGGCGCTACTTCCCAAAGATGTAGTGCTCACATAAATCCAGATTCACTGTCTTCTGACCTTTTAGCAACCATTTTTCACTCAGCATCGTCATATCTACCTCATTCGTGTGCCATGAATGCATATGTCATAACTAAGTTAAGTTAAAGTCTGATTCATCTTATGAAACTACAACAATTCTAGTCACGGTCTCTCCCAATAGATGATAGAGAGTATTCATATTCTTCCCATTTATCACTATCATGGCACCTTAAGAGATTTTCAATAATTCTGTGACATCCTGAAATTTGACTCTATCCCAATAAAATGAAATGGGCATTTCGTCGATGCACCTATGGTCCTTTTTCTCTAAGCTAGCCCCTCACGAATTAACTAACATATTAGGTGAAGCTGTTAAGGGATATAAACGTGGTAGACTTAATAATTCGATCAGAAATCAACTGATTGACCATTATAATCGGCAATGGTCAATACGACACCATTATAATTAAATTGTGATCGGATATAGGTCGATTCGACATAATCACATAATTAAATTGCGGGTGATTCCACGGGATTGCGAAATTCACGTCAAACGGAACTAACCCGATTTTTTATCGAGTTTATACTTAGTACACATGATTGAAACCTTGCAATTTTTATGACAACCGAGAGTCGTCTATGAGTCGGAAATGCACAAATGTGGATAAAAAATTATTGACCATGGGTCAAATGCAATAAAATCCCTAAAAGTTAGCCCATGGGTTAGGTTTTACTAAAATCACATTCGATCGATTTTAATCACGAAATTGAATTCGATTTCAAGATTTGAACGTCAAGTGTGTCATGATTTATTTTTAGGATCTCGTCTCATCTTTCGGAGAAATTCTGTCGAGCTCAGAATTTTGTGGAAAAATCAAATTCGGCAAAACAAAAATGGAAGAAATTCGGATGGGCAACTTAATTTGGTAATTTGGCCTCCAAAAAGGCTATATTTTATGAGGAAATGGAGGAAAATTGCCATTAAAAGACCCTTTGACATTTGTGGCTGAAGACTTTGATGGCATAGCATTTAAGTGGTTGATATTTTTCCCTTGGCTTTCAATTGGCTGCAATGTTGACCTTCTTCCCCCCCTTTCCCTCTTTCCTTCTCTCCTCCCTCTCATGCGCGTGAATCCCTACCTCGCCGATCGCTTCCCTTCCTCTTCTTAATTTTCTTTTCCACTCATTCTCCACTTCTCTACTCCAACCATTTCTTCTTCAACTCTTTGCTGCCGCACCTATCCACCCGCATCTTCACGCCAGGCCACCAGCAACCGTCCCACTACTAGTCATCCACCGCTTCCATCACTGAACCACCAGCCCAGCCCGTCGTCTCCAGCCCGGCATCACCAGCTCAGTCCGCCATCCCCTAACTATCACAGCCACTACCCTGTCCGCCCGTTTCAACTGCCCCACATCTAGTTGTCGTCCGTCAGTCAGCCAACAACCGCCCGGCCATCAACAGAGCCGCCACCTCCATGAGCTACAGCCCTAACCAGTAGAACCAGAACCATGACCAGCTCAGCTCAGAACCAGATCCTCACTTGGCCATGAGCCTTGTGAGGCCTTCTCAGCCTCGATCAATCCTTCGTTGGAGACTCGGTAGTTACGGGTCTTCACCGCCTTCACGTCGCCATTGCCGTGAACCCGCCACCATTGAATTCTGGTGAGTTAACGCCCAAATCTTGGATTGGAATGTTAATTACACTTAGTAGGTTAGTTAGTATTAATTAAGGATTAGTGGTTAATCTAGTTAGAGTAACTAGTTAGTTAGGTTAGTTTAGTTAGTGCAACTAGGTTGGTTAGGAGGTTAGTTTAGTTAGGTTACTACCCTAGGTTAGTTTAGTTAACCTAGGTTAGATTAATTAATTATGGTTAGTTAACCATGGTTAGTTTAATTAAATTAGATTTATTTAATTAATTACAATTTATTTAGTTAATTATAATTAGCGTAAATTGTGACGAAATAGCCGTTTAGTGAAATTTTACGCCAATCTTCATTGTTGCATTTATATGTGAAATTGACTGCTTAATTGTGCAATTGAGTGCTTGGTGTTTGTGTTGACACCTAAATTTTGGTGACCCAGCCATGGATTTTTTGCATAAAAAAGGGGGATTAATTTTAACCCCTAAAAAAAATGCATCATAACAAATAAAATGAAAAAATGGAAAAAATGAGAAAATTGATTTGATTGATCATGCATGGAAGTTTGAAATTCTGATGAATATCAAGATTTTGATAAATGCATAAGCAATTAAAAAATCGGTGAATAGAGGGCAATGATTTCGATAAAATTGAAAGAATAAACCAAAATCAAGCCGATTACGAAATCACGCTCTAATTTGCGGTCTTGATTTAATGCGACAGAAAATGGAAAGTCGAAAGTTGCTATAAAAATGGCCGTCGAAAATCACTATAAAAGGGGCCACACAATCAATACAAACGAGACACATTTGAGGGGAGCTGAAAAAAATCAACTCAAAGGGAAAAATTGGTAATCTGTTGGTGAGGCTTCGTGAGGGCAGCCATTGGAAAGTGAGAGACCGAGAGAAAAGCACGGCCTCAATACAGAATTTTTTTTATGTTTCTCTCCTCCCATTGTGACATCCTGAAATTCGACCCCGTTTCGATAAAGTGAAATAGGCATTTTGTCGTCGTGCCTATGGCCCTTTTTCTCTGAGCTGATCACTCACGAGTTAACTAACCTATTAAGTGAAGCCGTTAAGGGATGTATCTGCAGTAAAATCCTTAAAAGCTACCTAATTAGTTGGATTGGGCTAAAATCACGTCTGATCGATTTTTAACCACGAAATTGAACTCGATTTCGGGAATCGAATTTTAAGCACGTCATGATTCTTTTTTTTAGGACATTGTCTCATCGTTCGTCAATTTATTGACAAGTCCGAAATTTCAAGAAAGAAATTATCGGAAGAAAATTTGAAGCCCGAAAAGAATTAGAAAGGGAAAGAGAAAAGAAAAAGATAAGTATAAGGCTATTGTTTTATTTCTTTTTCTCTCTCTCCCTCTCTTTTCTTTTCTTTCTTTTTCTTTCTTTTCTCTCTCTCTTCTCTCTCCTCCCCCTTTTCCCCCTCGTGCGATTTTCCCCCTCCCCACCGACCCATTTTGCTCTCTCTTAGCTATCTCCCTCTTTGTTTTTTTTTTTGGACCTGTCAAACTTTCAACTTCTCTCTCTCCCATCTCTCCATCTCTCCATCTCTCTCGACTCTCTTTCGCCCCCTCTATTTGAGCGGAAACAAAGGCAAAAGAATAAGTGGAGACAGCAGCACCGAGAGGGGAAGACCGGAGCAGCTCGCCGTCGCCGACCGTGCTCCACCGCTCACCACCCGCCTTTGCCTCTCTCTCACCCTCCTCAGCCACCGCCGACGCCCTCTCTCTCTCGGTACTCTCTCTCCTCCGGTTCGAACGAACCGGTAAAAGCAAGTGGACCGAGAGCGTGGGCGACGCCGCCGGCCGCTGCGTCGCCGCGCGCGGAGCCGGACCTCCGTCCGCTCGACGCCGGCCCGCGCGACGCCGCGCATTCAGCCGCCGCCCCTCGCGCCCAGGCGTCTTTCCTGTGCGATTCCAGCCGTTGTCCAGCTCGACCCGGCGCCTCCGGCCACCGCCCAGCTCCGTTCGGCCACCGCCTGGCCTCCCCGGCATCCCCCTCATCCTCCGCCGGCCTCCCCTCGCCGTTTTGGCCGCCAGAGCAGCCCCGGCCAGCCCCAACCAGCAACCCACAAAATGGGTTTCCAGCACCTTCGGGCCCACTTTTGGGCCATTTCCGGGCCTCGACCCCAAGCCGTGCTTTGGGAAGATTTGTTCCTCGCGTCGCCCCCGTCGGATTGATCCGACTTGCGCGCAATTCCGGTGAGTAATCTCACTAATCCCGGATTAGTTGGCTAATTATTTTTAAGGTTGGTTTAGTTTTAATTAATTATGTTTAGGTTGTTAGATTAGAATAAATTAGCAATTATTAGTCAAATGTGATGCGATTTAGATAAATTGATTGCGCAATTAGCAAGTAGACGTGGTCTACTAATTTATCGAAGCGTCTCGGGAATTTTCTGACCCCTAATCGGGCTTGAATTTAACGATTCGGGCCTAAGTGGAATTTTTGGCATTTAAATATTATTTTTCGGAATTAATTAATTAATTATTTATTTTCCGAAAATTCAATTGAGATGGCTAGTGACCGGAAAATATGGTTGATGACCATGGTGAAGTCCGTTTATTTAATCGGGCTTTATTTTGAGCTAAATTGAATTTTAATATTAATTACTTAATTTTCGAAATTAATTAATTATTTATTTATTTTATGAAAATTCAATTGAGATGGCTCGTGACCGGAAAATTATGCTCATGACCATGGTGAATTCCATTTATTTAATTGGGCTTTATATTGAGTTAAATTGAATTTTTAATATTTATAAATTAATTTTCGAAATTAATTAATTAATTATTTATTTTTTGGAAATTAAGATTGAAATGGCCGACGATCGAAATCTCGTGCCGATTGTCGTGGCGCAGTCCGTTTATTTATTTGAGCTTTGAATTGTGTCAAATTGAATTGAATGTGGAATTTATGATATATTCCTAAATGGTTGTGGTTAATTATTTTGTTGAGAAATCATTGAGTATTGATTGAAATATCGAAAGTGGTCGAGTGGGACCATAAAGCCATTGAATTTCACAAGTGGTCGAGTGGGACCGTAAAACCATTGAAATATCGAAAGTGTTCGAGTGGAACCGTAAAGCCATTGAAATATCGAAAGTGGTCGAGTGGGACCGTAAAGCCATTGAATTTCGAAAGTGGTCGAGTGGGACCGTAAAGCCATTGAAATATCGAAAGTGGTCGAGTGGGACCGTAAAGCCATTGAAATATCGAAAGTGGTCGAGTGGGACCGTAAAGCCATTGAATATCGAAAGTGGTCGAGTGGGACCGTAAAGCCATTGAAATATCGAAAGTGGTCGAGTGGGAACGTAAAGCCATTGAAATATTGAAAGTGGTCGAGTGATGGACTGTGTCTTCCTCCTTTGCTTAAGATGTGATCTGAGGATCGTAGTTCGTAATTGATGATTGAGATGGAATAATCGAATTGACCTAGAATGGTCCATTTGACATTTAATCGACTAAATCAATTGATCATTGCTTTGATTTGATGTTGTGAATTGATTGACTGAATGGAAATGACCGTTAGTGGTCTTGTTGGCATATAATTGACTAGGTCGATTTGATCGATGCTTTGATCGGTGATATGATTGCTTGGGTGCCTATTATGAATTGTAATGACTTGCAGGTGGGATCTGATGCCAAGGTACATCTTCTGCCCTGTGCGTGTATAGGCAGCCTATAGTATAATGGTTTACTAATCGGGCTTAGTGGGGTAGAACTCGCTGAAACGTAGTCTCATCCCAGTTTGGGGAAAACATTTCAGGACCCCGATGAGGAGCTGATGAGAAGGAGTCTGAGAAGGAGAACTCGGAGGTGAAACGTGAGGAGAAGGATTTTTGGAAGAAGAAGATAATCTTGAGAGGGGCCTTAAGTATGGCATGGATGGACTGAGAGTCTATCTTCTTTTGAGATCTCCATTTTGATGTGAATAGAGATAGAGTAAAAAGTTGTGAAGTGCTTTGGTTTGTGTTCTGTATAAAAAGTTTGGTTATAAGTTTCAATATGAAAAATATGGCCTTGCTTTTCTATCCCATTGTTTTATTGTCTGGGGATTTTAACTGCTTCCGCATGTGCTTAATAAATGAAAGGGTCGGCGATACATAGTCCTGGGATATCGCATTATAAAATCGACCAAGAGAGAAGGATATGTGCGTGCTCGAGGATCGGGGCGTGACATCTAGTTTAAGTGGTATCAGAGCAAAGTTCAAAATTGGAGTGATAAGGAGCGTTGACCATGGAATAGTTAGTAGGAAAGACCTTTAAATTCATGCCGGTGCATGTCTGTGTTAGCCGAATGCTAGAATTGTTTGTTGTGTGTGGATCGCTCACCTTCTAATCCAGTGTGGGTTTGGAAGTCGGGTTTCAGTGTAAAGGCTGAATCATGAGCGAGCAGGAGCTGAGAACTCCTAGTAAGAGGACAATGTCCTTTGTGACTCGGGATAAAGCATTGACAAAGGTCAGTACTTGAGGTGATTGTGGTAGAGTGTCGGCTCTGGCCAGCTCGAGTGTAAGAGTACCACCGCAGGTTGGTACTAGTGTAGCAGCGTCGAATGATCCTAAGTTCGATAGGATCGTTTTGACACTAGTGTTCCTTGGGAATTGGATGAGCCAGGAGGCTCAAGATCGAACTGCTGTCAGTGTTACAACCGCTGTTGTCGCCTCACCTGCTGGGATCCAGAGTGGAGATGTGATTTGGGAGCGAGTAATTGCATTCGAGCAGAGGTATAGATCCAGTTCCAGAAATGGAAATCGATCCGGGAAAAGACGAGATCGAATAGAAAGGGTTGGTCAAGGAAAAGATCGAGGTTGAGAGATGGTCTCTTATGTCCTTCCTAGGACGAAATTGGGGCCAACCTAGTCGAGTGGTCCTAGCAGAGTGCATGCTTTCACTTGAAGAGATAGAAGACGCACCAGATAGGTGTCGGAATTATAGAAGGAAGTATGGAGAAATCCAGTGTCTGAGTATGACTAGAACCTATTGTGATGATGACTAGCGTGGCCATCTGGTGAAGGACTGTCAATGGAAGTCTAAGGTAGCATAGACATCGCTACTGCGGCCAGAACGCCACTAGGATGGCAAAAGGAATGGGAGTAGAATGGACCTTGCACCGATTAGAGAAAGAATGTGTTGGAAGTGATTTTATCAGAGCAGCGCAACATAGTTTTGTGCCGAATTGGTAGAACTTAAATTGTTGAAGTAAAAGTGAAAGAGAATGGAATCACTAGCAATAGTTGTGCTTGACTAGTTGCTTTGAGGTGTGAGTTTTAATGCTATATGAATAGTGTGGGTTCAAAGCATCTTGTGATAATGAATCATGGTTTTGGAATAATCCAGGAGTCTATTAGTTTGCGAAAAGAATCTTTTTCTATTTCATTAATCTCGTTGGCTAAAGATAATCCGTTTGTTAGATGGAGGTTGCCAAGGTTGATTTGTAATTGTCTTGGGTATGACAAATTGGAAATAGAATGTGAAGATAGGTGGACATCTCATACAAAAATTTATAAGATGTTTTCAAAAGAATTGTTAAACCAGTCATTAGAAAGAGAGATAGAATTTGTAATTGAACGAGCACCAAGATAGAGCCACTTTCGAAGGCTTCTTATCAGCTGTTGTTGCCTGAATTGGTAGAATTGAAGATGCAAATGTGAAGATTGATGAATGAGGAATTCATGTATATCAGTGCATCACTTTGGGGAAACATTAGTTTTGTTTGTGAGAATAAGAAAGATGGTTTGTTGCAAGGGTGCATGTACCATCGTCAACTCACTTAAGTGAAGATCAAGGACAAGTGTTCTTTACCAAAGATTAATGAATGGTGTGACTGGTTATAAAGAGTATCGATGTTTTAAAGGTCGACTTGAGATTATGAAGTCGTCAGTTACAAACCAGGATGGAGGTTGTACGAAAGACAGCTATTCGTACTTGATATGGTCTTTACTAGAGTGTTGTAAGATCATTTGGCCTAGTGAACACTCCAATTGCTGTCATGGATTTGACAAACATAATGTTCAAGGAATATCTGGATTAGTTTGTGATCGTGTTCATTGATGATATCTTGGTCTACTCGAGGAGTAATGAAGAGCATGAGAATCACCTGAGATTAGACCTGAGATTAGTACTCCGGATTTTAAGGACGCATCAGTTGTATGCTAAGTTTAGCAAATGCGAGTTTTGGTTGACTCGTGTTGCATTCTTAGGTCATGTGATTTCCGGAGAAGGAATCTCCATCGACCCAAGCAAGATAGAAGCAGTGATCAATTGGCAGAGACCGGCATCAGTGACAGAAATCAGAAGTTTTTTGGGATTGGCAGGTTATTACAGATGGTTTGTAGAAGGTTTCTCAGTGTTAGCATCGCCTCTAACAAAGCTCATGAAGAAAAATGAGAAGTTTATATGGACAGACAAATGCAAGTGTAGTTTTCAAGAGCTAAAGAAAAAGCTGGCTACCGCACCTGTACTGACGATTCCATCTAGTCCTGGAGGATTCGAGATCTATAGTGATGTGTCATTCAAGGCATTGGGTTGCGTGCTGATGCAACATGGTAGAGTTGTTGCATATGCTTCCCAGCAGTTGAGACCTCATGAATTGAATTATCCGATGCATGACTTGGAACTCGCAGCCATCATATATGCATTGAAGATTTGGAGGCACTATTTGTGCGGAGAAAAGTTTCAGATCTTCACAGACCATCAGAGCCTCAAGTATTTGTTTTCTCAGAAGGAGTTGAACATGAGACAACGCCGATGGATGGAATTGCTGAAAGACTACGACTGTGATATTCTATATCACCCAAGAAAGGCGAACAAGGTCGCCGATGCATTGAGTCGGAAGTCTTCAATAGCGCAAATCTTGGTTAAGGAGTGGAACTTAATCGAGAGAGCTCGGGATTTGGAATTCAAATTTGAAGTTGGCCACCTCTCAAGTCTTATGGCCACCCTCGGATTGAACCGGATGTTCAAGGTCGAATCAAGCAACTCCAACCGATGCACTGGGACCCGGATGTTCGGAGAATTCTTCAAGAAGACGTAGATAAAAGGAAGGCTGATTTTCAGATTGCTGATGACGGAACACTAAAGTTCCGTGGACGTTTAGTTGTACCTAACGACGTAGAACTTAGAGAAGATGTTTTATCTGGATTGTATCGTAGTAGTTATAGCATTCATCTTGGAAATATTAAGATGTATCAGAATCTACGTCAACATTATTGGTGGTCAGGTATGAAGGTGGACATTGCTAAGCATGTGGCCAAGTGTTTGACTTGTTAGCAAGTAAAAGCCTAGCATTGCAAGCCGGGAGGACTTTTGCAACCTCTCGCGATCCCCAGAATGGAAGTGGGAGCATATCACAATGGATTTCGTGACTGGACTACTAAGGAGTCAAAAAGGAAATGATTCAATTTGGGTTGTAGTCGATAGACTGACAAAGTCGGCTCATTTCATTGCAATTTGAAAGGATCTGAGTCTGGATAGACACGTAGTCTTGTATGTGCGTCAGGTGGTTCGTATGCATGGAGTGTCGGTTACGATAACATCCGACAGAGACCCGAGGTTTACTGCTGCTTTTTGGAAGAGCTTGTAGAGTGCTTTAGGTATAAAGCTTTAGTACAATACGGCATATCATCCTCAGACGGATGGCTAGTCTGAAAGGACAATTTAGACTCTTGAAAACATGCTGAGAGCGTGTATAATAGACTTCAAAGGAAGCTAGGAAGATCAACTTCATCTGGTAGAATTCGCCTACAACAACGGTTATCAACAGAGCATCAAGATGGCTTCTTTTGAAGCGTTTTATGGCAGAGTGTGCAGAATTTCAGTGTGTTGAGATGAAGTCGGAGAAAGGAAGATAACAGGTCTAGAGTTGGTTCAGCAATCAGTAGATGCCGTGGCAAGAATCGAGAGAGATTAAAGACAACGCGTAGAGCGAGGCAAAAAGTTATGCAGATAAGCGTCGAAGGCCTTTGGAATTCCAAGTTGGTGATTACGTTTTTCTAAAAGTGTCACCAATGAGGGGAACTTCGCGCTTTGGTAAGAAAGGCAAACTAAGTCCGAGGTACGTAGGTCCATTTGAGATTCTTGAGAGAATCGGGACCTTAGCGTATCGTCTTGCGTTGCCGCCAAGACTAGCGCAAGTGCATGACGTCTTTCACGTGTTGATGTTAAGGAAGTACGAGCCTGACCCGACCCACGTGCTCAATTTCGAGGAATTGGACGTGGATGACCGTGTGTCATGCGTTGAAAGCCCGGTCCAGATTGTCGATCGTAAAGAGCAAGTTCTGCGTACAAAGACTATTCCATTGGTCAAAGTGGTATGGTAACACCACGGCACTGAAGGAGCAACTTGGGAGACTGAAGAGTCGATGAGACAATTGTACCCCCACCTTTTTTAGCAAAGTGTAATCGTTTAAATTTCGAGGACGAAATTTTTATAAGAGGGGAAGAGTTGTGACATCTTGAAATTCGATCATGTTTTCGATAAAGTGAAATGGGCATTTCGTCGACGTGCTTATGGTCCTTTTTCTCTGAGCTGATCACTCACGAGTTAACTAACTCATTGAATGAAGCTGTTAAGGGATGTATCTGCAGTAAAATCCCTAAAAGTTACTCAATTAGTTGGATTGGATTGAAATCACGTTTGATTGATTCTAACCATGAAATTTAATATTTCGGGAATCGAATTTTAAGCACGTCATGATTCTTTTTTAGGACATTGTCTCATCGTTTGTCAATTTATTGACAAGTCCGAAATTTCAAGAAAGAAATTATCGGAAGAAAAATTTGAAGACCAAAAGAAAATAAAAAGGGAAAGAGAAAAGAAAATAAAATAAGAAAAAGGCTATTGTTTTATTTCTTTTTTCTCTCTCTCTCCCTTCTCTTTTCTTTTCTTTCTTTTCTCTTTTCTCTCTCTTCTCTCTTCCCCTTTTCCCCCTCGTGCGATTTTCCCTATTTTTCACCGAAGTGTGAGCTTACTCACTCTCCCTTTTTGTTTTTCTTTTTGAACCATTCAAACTTTCATCTATCTCTCTCTCCCATCTCTCCATCTCTCCATCTCTCTCTTCTCCCCCACATGACCTTTCGCCCCCTTCCTTTCTTCTTGTTCGGAAAAACCGAAGGCGCGGAAGAAGGAGAACAAAGACAGCGGACCGAGAGGGAAGACCGGAGTAGCTCGCCGTCGCCAACCGTGCTCCGCCGCTCACCGCCCGCCTTCCCTCTCTCTCACCCTCCTCGTGCTCCATCGCCCGCACGCCACCCACTCATCCCGCCTCCTTTGGTTTGAACCCTTGACATCCCCGCCGCCTAGCAGCCAACCGTCCAACAGCGTGAGACGGACCTCCGTCTCTATCCCGCCCGGGAGCCCGCGTTCAGCCGCCGCCCCTCACGCCCAAGCGTCTTCCCGTGCGACCACCAACCAGCTCGGCCCGACGCCTCCATCTCCGGCCACCGTAACCAAAGCCTCCCCATCCCCTCCGCCGGCCTCCCTCGCCGCCCGCCTAGGCTGGTCCGACCTTGCCCAACAAGTGGCCCACGAAATGGGTTTGCAACGACTTTGGGCCCACTTTTGGGCCATTTCCGAGCCCCGAGCCCAAGCCGTGCTTTGGAGTTTATCGTTCCTCGCGTCGCCCCCATCGATTGATCCGACTTGCGCACGATTCCGGTGAGTAATCTCACTAATCCCGATTAGTTGGCTAATTATTCTTAAGGTTGGTTTAGTTTTAATTAATTATGTTTAGGTTGTTAGATTAGAATAAATTATCGAATATTAGTCAAATGTGATGTAAATTAGATAAATTGATTGCGCAATTAGCAAGTAGACGTGGTCTACTAATTTATTGAAAGCATCTCGGGAATTTTCTGACCCCTAATCGGGCTTGAATTTAACGATTTTTGGGCCTAAGTGGAATTTTTGGTATTTAAATATTATTTTTCGGAATTAAATTAATTATTTATTTATTTTCCGAAAATTCAATTGACATGGCTAGTGACCGGAAAATATTGTTGATGATCATGGTGAAGTCCGTTTATTTAATCGGGCTTTATTTTGAGCTAAATTGAATTTTTAATATTAATTATTTAATTTTCGAAATTAATTAATTATTTATTTATTTTCTGAAAATTCAATTGAGATAGCTCGTGACCAGAAAATTATGCTGATGACTATGGTGAAGTCCATTTATTTAATTGGGCTTTATATTGAGTTAAATTGAATTTTTAATATTTATTAATTAATTTTCGAAATTAATTAATTATTTATTTCTTTATTTTTCGGAAATTAAGATTGAGATGGCCGACGATCGAAATCTCGTGCCGATTGTCGTGGCGTAGTCCGTTTATTTATTTGAGCTTTGAATTGTGTCAAATTGAATTGAATGTGGAATTTATGATATATTCCTAAATGGTTGTGGTTAATTATTTTATTGAGAAATCGTTGAGTATTGATTGAAATATCGAAAGTGGTCGAGCGGGACCATAAAGCCATTGAATTTCGAAAGTGGTCGATTGGGACCGTAAAGCCATTGAAATATCGAAAGTGGTCGAGTGGGACCGTAAAGCCATTGAATATCGAAAGTGGTCGAGTTGGACCGTAAAGCCATTGAATTTCGAAAGTGGTCGAGTGGGACCGTAAAGCCATTGAAATATCGAAAGTGGTCGAGTGGGACCGTAAAGCCATTGAATATCGAAAGTGGTCGAGTGAGACCGTAAAGCCATTGAATTTCGAAAGTGGTCGAGTGGGACCGTAAAGCCATTGAATTTCGAAAGTGGTCGAGTGGGACCGTAAAGCCATTGAAATATCGAAAGTGGTCGAGTGGGACCGTAAAGCCATTGAAATATCGAATGTGGTCGAGTGGGACCGTAAAGCCATTGAATATCGAAAGTGGTCGAGTGGGACCGTAAAGCCATTGAATTTTGAAAGTGGTCGAGTGGGACCATAAAGCCATTGAAATATCGAAAGTGGTCGAGTGGGACCGTAAAGCCATTGAATATCTAAAGTGGTCGAGTGGGATCGTAAAGCCATTGAATTTCGAAAGTGGTCGAGTGGGACCGTAAAGCCATTGAAATATCGAAAGTGGTCGAGTGGGACTGTAAAGCCATTGAATATCGAAAGTGATCGAGTGGGACCGTAAAGCCATTGAAATATCGAAAGTGGTCGAGTGGGACCGTAAAGCCATTGAAATATCGAAAGTGGTCGAGTGGTGGACTGTGTCTTCCTCCTTTGCTTAAGATGTGATCTGAGGATTGTAGTTCGTAATTGATGATTGAGATGGAATAATCGAATTGACCTAGAATGGTCCGTCTGACATTTAATCGACTAAGTCGATTGATCATTACTTTGATTTGATGTTGTGAATTGATTGACTGAATGGAAATGACCGTGAGTGGTCTTGTTGGCATATAATTGACTAGGTCGATTTGATCGATGCTTTGATCGGTGATATGATTGCTTGGGTGCCTATTATGAATTGTACTAACTTGCAGGTGGTATCTAATGCCAAGGTACGTCTTCTGCCCTGTGCGTGTATAGGCAGCCTATAGTATAACGGTTTACTAATTGAGCATTAGTGGGGTAGAACTCGCTGAGACGTAATCTAATCCCAGCTTGGGAAAAACATTTCAGGACCCCGATGAGGAGCTGAGGAGGAGGATCTGAGAAGGAGAACTCTGGGGTGAAACCTAAGGAGAAGAATTTTGGAAGAAGAAGATAATCCCGAGAGGGGCCTTAAGTACGGCTTGGATGGATTGAGATTCTATCTTCTTTTGAGATCTCCATTTTGATGTGAATAGAGATAGAGTAAAAAGTTGTGAAGTGCTTTGGTTTGTGTTATATATAAAAGTTTGGTTATAAGTTTCAATATGAAAAATATGGCATTGCTTTTCTATCCCATCGATTTACTGTCTAGGGATCTATAACTGCTTCCTCATGTGCTTAATAAATGAAAGGGTCGGCGATACATAGTCCTGGGATATCGCATTATAAAATCGACCAAGAGAGAAGGATGTGTGCGTGCTCGAGGATCAGGGCGTGACATCCATAACCACATAGGGGCTTCTGCCTTTTTCTTTCTTTCTCTCGACCATATTACTATTCCTCACGATCATGGGTGGTCGTATGGTTATCCCATGATCTGACCAGCACCGCTCGAAGGTTGACATAACCAGTAGAGAGAGACACGTCTTTTGGGGAAGCGACCAGCAAAGTCAGCTGCAACCACGTACCCCAACGAGCGCCTGAACCCTGAGTTAGCGTCAATCCACGAAGACGTTGCTGCAGTTGGGTCTAACTTTGCAACGCGTGATTGCTGCCCTGAATCAACGACAAGTACCTTCAAGTTCCTGCATCCTTTACCGATGCAGATGTTGCCTTGATGAAGCTGATCCAACTTGCAACGACGACTCGCTGGTTTTGCTATTGATGCCATGGCTGACTTGCTGCTCCATCTCACTAGCCACGACTCAGGATCTTAGCACACGGTCGCTGGGTTCCCGTCGACATTGCCGATTGTTTCGTGACTTGTGCTATCTTTTCGTCCATTATAAATCCAAGCGTACTCTACAGTCCTCCACACCAACTTTGGCGTGACAATCCCCAGCACTCCTCTCCTCGCCAACAAGTTTCCCAGCAGGAACCATCATGCTCAACGTGTTCTTTTTTTTTATAGGTCTTTCGTGATTGCAGCATTCAACGATCACTTGCAGCAGCTAGGAAAATATTGGATTTTCCTATGAGACCCCACCATCGCCGATCATCATTCTAGTGCCAAGTGGGAGGAGGTTTATTTTTATTTATTTATTTTCTTTAAAAAAAAAAAAAGAGTCAAAGTCAAGCAGCGGCCAATCAAGCTCTTGCACTGCTCATTCGTGCTCGGAGCTTGACACTCTTCACCGACAACCCTGCTCCATCGACGATTCTTGATCGATCCATTGTTGACCACCAATCCACAAGCCCAGCCGCGGCAATTGATTGTTCGTTGCTCTTTCTTTTTTTTTTTACTCTACTTTGCAGGCTAATTTGTGCACCGACAGCCCAGCGACAAAGCTGCAAACCACTCACATCTCCTGGTTTGCTACTCCAAGACCGCATGCGGCCACCGATGAACCCCCATCACGAGCAACCTTGCCCAGCCGGACACCATGGAGTCCCTCATCGCGAGCCATGTAGCCTCCACCATTCGTGAGCCCCCGGCATCCCGATTTGGGAAACTTATCCGTGCAATAATTAGAATTTTAGGTAATTATCTTGTTTGCCATCAATTTGAATATTTTGTGATTCAATTTCATTGAGAATATTACATGATTCCTAAATTTGAGCGATAAGTGCACTCCAATTAGGATTCATTTCCTAATTCGCAACCGCACACGATTTTTTATTCCATCTATAAGGCCTTAGATGGAATAATTAATCATGCGGGAATAAAATTGATATTTTGATCTTTAAGGCTTAAGATCAATTTGTTGATTCTATTAGCGAAATAATCAAGTTCGATTAGATATTGTTTCCAAATTTGAACGATGGATAATATCTTTGGTGATCATTTGGTGCTTATCTTTTAATCGCTTTATTTATCTAAAAAAAAAATTGCATTTGCATATCATGTAGATTAGAATTGATTTCCTACATAGATTGCATTTTAGGGTTACTTGGTTAAGATAATGTTCTAGTTTAAATTAGGATTTGGCTTGGCTTAACCTAATTCATAATATAAATTAGATGACATCTTATTTTAGCTAAATAATTTTCACATTTTTCTAATTTTGAATTTCATAAAAAAATACAAAAAATGTCTTAGGATAAGTTAATTCCATTTTCTAGGATAAATTGCACATTTATTAAGAAAACACAAAAAATGTCATTGCATGTCATATAGAATTAGATTCATGAAATACATGTCATTTAGTGATTGTGGTTAGGTCCATTTAGCTAGAAATTGCCTATCATTAGGCCAGATTGCACGCATTGCATGAAGCCTAATTCTCATTGAATAAGTGAAAAAAAAAAATTACGTGTTAATTGGAAATCATATCTAGGTTGATGATGTGAATTATGATCTAATAACGCAGATGCTTTCGTTGCTACAAGGTAAGTCCCGTAATTTATTCATTGCTTTATTGGGTATTAAATTGGTGGTTTTCCTACCAGCATGATCACTTCACATATTAGGAAACTAGATTTAAAATCAATTTAAGCTGCCTGCAAAAACATTTTTGAAAATAAAAGAATGGTACTGAAAGGGCATTAGAAAAATCTAGTGTAATCAAGTTCCCGTACCCATAGTCTCTGATTCGCAGGAGTAAAGTAAAACTCTCATTACTTTACTTAGGTTTCTAATCGACTCACTAAAAATAGATTAGTGGCGACTCCTAAATAAATTCTATTTGCATGTTAAGAATTTGAATATAAGTCGCGAATTGATATGGACTTGAGAGAGCTCGAGTTAAGTCTCGGCTTAATAATCCATTAGCCAAACCCTAGGTGGTTTACACCCAAAAATTTGGTCGTGGCGGTTTGTTATGGATTATTATTACAAAATTTGATTTTATAGGTATTTAATTAGAAAAATACCGGGTGTCGGTTTTTTACGCCAAAGTTTTATATAGTATATAAAATCGTGAAATTTTGAAATGAGAGTGTACCATGCTTACTGGCTCGATTTAAATCCGTGACCATGCACAATTATTTTACTAGAAATTTTTAATATGAAGAAAATTGGCCAAGTCCATTATTTGAAATTGAGGTATTTGAGTGCAAAGCAATGTGTTCTTGGTTAAGTATGGATGTGCGTGTGATCGCTATCGAAACCCGTCACCCGATGAAATTCGAGAAGGCGATGTGTGATTAAGTTCGGATGCCCCCATGTTAACGGATGCCGATTGTAGTGGAGGCTAGGCCAATGCTCCTTTATGGAATGCCGTCTAGATGTAGACGTTGCCATGCCAGACGGAATAGGACGACGCCCGGTTATGTCAGATTACCATCGATTGTTGAGTTAGCTGTGGCCGATGTGTCGTAATAACTGGGACATGCCTGAGTGGTTGAGATAGCCGCGCCTGATTATGGGGCTAAATTGCGTGTCACGAAATGAGACGTGTCATAACGATTTTACCTTATAATCGAGACCCTTGTGATTGAGTGATATATGAAAATGATGTGTTCCAATTATTGATTACGCTTGCTGTGTTTATAATTGCATATGTGATAAGATAATATGTAGGGACGTGCCGAGGTGAGGTAAGTTGTTTGTGATGCCTGTTTAGGCTGACTTTAGGTGAATTTGCGTCCTAATCAAGGTTTAGGATTTTGACTCACTAAGATTTTATCTAACCCCGTCGTGGTTAACCCCTTTTTAGGTCCTTAGTATGGAGCAGAGACCAGTTCGTTTTGGTATTTTGTGGGACACGAAATACGAGTCTACTTTTTTCCTTATTCTCGAGACCGCCTGGACTCATGAGTTAGTGGTGACCATGGTTTGGATCATTGAGGGCCTCCTTCACTTGGTACCTCATCGCTTCAAGGCGTGGTTCCTTAACGCGTCTAACGAGGCTTGGGAGGGTCTTTTGTAGGGTTTTGACGGACATGTTGGAGAAAACTCCTATTATGTTTTGAAACTAACAAAACTTTTCTAGTTCTATTCAGAAGAATACAAGACTTCTATTTAATTCTCTAAAAGTCTATCTTACATCATAAGTCTGCCCACTTTGACAAAGACCTAGATTGAACGCAAGAGAAGAATGAAGGTATAATCAGACTCGAGATTATTTTTCTTCCTTCAAGGCTTCAATACAAGCATGATATATATGGCTTTCTGATTGGAAATCTCACTTACCTTTTTTGGTTATTTTTATTATAATCAATCACGGAACGAAAAAATCATTTTTGGAAGGCAAGTTTATTTGGAAAGAATCTACTTATGGAAACCAAGATTCTGATTGTATGAGCGACCGGGATCATCAGGCTTTTATCTCAATCTTTAAACGGCTCGAGATCTCCTTAATTGATTCTATCCAATGAGTTGATTGGAAGAATTCATCTGGAAAGTGCCAACGGTCGAATAGGCATAGAGGATAATTTAAGGAGGTTTTTCAAGTCATTTGATAGAGAGCATGAAAGAAGAATTCCAAAGTCTGATGCTTTCGAATCATTTGTTCTTCATCATAGAATGCTTAAACTTGTATTCGAAAGAAAGAGAAACACCAAAGAGTGACTTCGTGAGAATAGTAAAAACTCTTCACTGAGAAGTCAAGATTATAAGGTTATAATTCTCTTTTGATTCACAATGAAAACCAGCCAGGAGGCTGTCGACGTGGGAGAGTGGACATAGGCTTAATCTAAATCACTATAAAGCGTGTGTTTATTTTCTCTTCCCAAAACTTCTTTACTTTATTTGTTGTGATATCCTTCTATGTTTGAAACAATTGTTAAAGCCTGATATCTTTTTCAAAGTCTGTTATTCATTAGACTTAGTTTAAAAATAAAGTAATTTTACTACATTTCACAAAAATTATTTTTACACATATTCACCTTGCTCTAGGTGTTTATACTAACGCTTTCAATTGGTATCAGAGCATGTGTGCTTATTTTGTTGAAGTATTTTTACTTATAAGCTAAAGATCTTCTATGGCTAGTATTTTGGCCCCAAGTTTGGTTGAGGGACAAAACAACACCAAACCTTCTTATTTAGATGAAAATGAGTACAATGTGTAAAAGAACAAAATGAATGCATTTCTCAGATCCAGAGATCCTCTAGAGTAGGATGTTGTTAAAAGAGGAATCAATCCAAAGGCAATATCAAGTTCAAACAAAGGGAAAGAAGTGATTGAGAAAGATGTTGATGAATCCACACAAGCTGAAATTATCAAGAGACAGGCTCTTAATACAAAATCAATTTATTCTTTATATTGTGCTTTGTCTCCCACTGAATATAACCGAATTTATTCTTGTGAAACAGTAAAAGAAGTTTGGGACAAATTATATGTTACATATGAGGGGACTGACTGAGTGAAGGAAACAAAGATAAACATTTTTCTTAGACGATATGAAGCCTTCAGAATGAAGCCTAGAGAATCTATTTCTGATATGTTTAGTCACTTTATAGAAATTGTGAATGGCATGGCTTATCAAGGGCAACCAATTTCTGGACCAATGAAAGTCAACAAACTACTGTGTGGACTTTCAAAGGACTAGAATCATGTGAAGACTTCAATCAGAGAAACTCAGATGATGATGCCTCTATCAGTTGACGAACTGATAGGCACACTTCAATCATACGAAGTAGAGCAGATCAATGATGAAGAAAATCCTAAATGTAAGAAATCAATTGCTTTAAAGTCTAATGTTGATTCTAATGATACAGATACGGATGATAATATGAACGATGAGGAGCTGGCCCTTATGATAAAGAAATTTAGAAACTAAATAGAAAGGGAAGAAGATTAAATTGGAAGAAGCAAAGCACGTAGAATTCCTAGAAGAGACCAACGGAGGATATTGAAACTAACAAGGATGTTATATGCTTCGAGTGTAAGAAAAATGGGCATCAGACTAAACTATCCTTTGTTGAAAAAGAATAATGGAAAATCTGAGAAGTACAAGAAAGCTCTTAAACCAGAAACCTAGAGTGACACCGAATGTGAAAGAGAATGAAGAAGAATTTGCGAACATATATCTGATGGCTCATTCAAAATCAGACTCAGAATCAGATACAGACACTGATTCAGATTCTGACAAGGAAATCAAGATTAGTCACTCAGAAATTCCTGTTAAAGTCTAGATGTATATAGATGAACTTTGCCTCAATCTTAAATCTTCTCTTTAAAGGATCTCCAAACTAAAAAATGAGAATTCTAAGCTCAGGCAACAGGAAGTTTCTTGGAAAGAAAATATTGATAATCTAAAAAGAAGTTTTGACAATTTAAAAGAAAATTTTGATTCTCTTTGAAAAGAAAATGTTATTTTGAAGAGGGAGATTTCAGATATTTCAAAAAGGATTTCAAAATGATTAGAAAAATTGGAGAAAATTCTTACAGCTCAAATACCTTATTTTAATAAATCTAGTTTGGATATGAATAATGAAACTATTCATTTAATTGATTTTCCTAAAGTGAAAGAGAGACTTAGACAAAAACCTACAAATACGTTTTACAAAAATCATTTTCAAAATTTTTTTGTAAAACATGTTGGCCGAAGTGCTCTTAGATGTTCTAAGTGTAATAGCTCAAAACATTTTGAAAAAGAATGTCCAAAGTTTGGAGACCAGTTAAGAGAGATTGGACAAAAACTGTTTTTAACACTAACACTCTAGACTCAAGAAAATCTAGGTACCAAAGAAAGTTTGAGTTTTTCTTCTGATTGCAGGTCACTCTTAAAAGAAAAGTCAAATGGTACTTGGATAGTGGCTATTCTAGGCATATGACAGAAGATTCTAGTTGCTTCGAGAAGCTGGAAAGACTAAAAGGAGGAAAAGTTTCTTTTGGTGGAAACAGTAAATGGAAGATTATAGGATGCGGAACTATGAAGATTGGTAGTATGACTATCAACAATGTTTCCCTGGTGAAAGGCTTAAACTACAATCTTCTAAGTATAAGTCAACTTTGTGATATTGGGTTCAAAATAAACTTCCAAAAAGGCATTTGTTTTTTAATAAGTCAAGACTTCTCTCAATCCTTTATTGGGCGAAGGCATGGGAATATATACCTTCTGGATGTAAATCCAGAAGATACATAGTATCTTAGTTCTATTCAAGATAAAGCAAGTCTTAAGCATCGAAAGCTTGGTCACGTAAATATGAAGCAGATTGCCAAAATTTCTTCTAAGAAGCTGGTTCGAGAGCTTCCTATTCTGGCTCATCAGAAGTCTAAGTTATGCACTCCCTGTGTCTTAGGAAAATAGGTCAGAAGTTTTTTTAAACCAGTAAATCAAGTTTCTACCAGTTGCATTCTGCAACTTCTTTATATGAATTTTTTTCGGCCAACAAGAACTCAGAGTCTTGGCGGAAAGAAGTATTGTCTAGTAATCGTGGATGATTCATGCCTCACTTAGGTATTCTTTTTGGCAAACAAGTCTGAAACTTTTTCATACTTTCCAAAATTTGCCAAGAAAGTTTAAAATGAGAAAGGTTATGCTATTTCAAACATAAGAACAGATCATTGAGGTGAATTTGAAAATCAGGATTTTGCAAACTTATGTGGTGAATATGGATTTCAACATATTTTCTCTTCTCCATACACTCCAGAACAAAACGGTGTTATGGAAAAGAAAAACATATATTTACAGGAGATAACCAGAACTCTACTGATAGAAAGCAAAATATTCTCTCAATTTTGGGCAGAAGCAGTTTCTACTGCTTGTTATATTATTAACATAATGTTTTTAAGGCCTATCCTAGAGAAGACTCTCTATGAAGTATATAAAGGAAAGAAGCCAAATGTTTCCTACTTTCATGTCTTTGGATGTTATTGCTTTATTTTGAAAAATGCAAATGATCAATCTGAAAAGTTCGAGGAAAAATCATGAATGAATTTTTCTTGGCTATTCAACGTCAAGAAAGGCTTACGAGCTTTTAACAAAAAGACTTAATCTATAGAAGAGTTTATGAACGTCAGATTTCAGGATAATGTACAAAATCAACCAGATCAGACTCAACTTGAAGAGTTTGAACCAGTTCCAAACTTAATAAAGTCCGTTTCCCTCGAAGAGGTTCAGACGTCTGAAATACAAAGAACAAGCGAGAACAAGTAGATTCAAAAGGAACAGAGGATCAACAGATTCTCAAATCAAATAGCAACTGGAAGCATAAGTCAAGACATCTCAAAGAATTCATCATTAACAAAATTGATGAAGGAATCGGCACTAGATCCAAACAGAGAGAAGACTCAAGTGCAATAGCACTTGTTTCTAAGATAGAACCAAAAGGAGTAGAAGAAGCACTGTCTGATGAAAGCTAGATAGAAGCTATGCAGGAAGAACTCAGACAATTCAACATCAATAATATGTGGAAACTGATTCCAAAACCCAAAGGCAAATCTATGATTGGAACAAAATGGGTTTTTAGAAACAAGATGGATGAGAAATGAAAAGTAATAAGAAACAAAGCAAGGCTTGTGGCAAAAAGTTACATGCAGGAGGAAGGGATAGACTATGACAAGATCTATGCACCAGTAGTAAGGTTAGAAGTGATTAGATTATTACTTGTTTTTGCTTGTTATCAAAATTTCAGGTTATTCCAGATGGATGTCAAAAGTGTTTTCCTTAATTTATTCATTCAAGAAGAAGTCTATGTGGAACAACCACCAGGATTTGAAGATCCAAGAAAACCAAACTCTGTCTACAGACTGAAAAATGCATTGTATGATCTGAAGCAGGCACCGCGAGCTTGGTATGAAAGGTTGAGTAAGTTTTTAACAGAGAATATCTTTGAGAAAAGAAAATTTGATACTACTCTATTTATAAAAAGAGAAGGAAAAGATTTTATGCTTGTACAGATTTATGTAGATGATATAATCTTTGGTTCTCCTAACAAAAGTCTCTCGTAAGAAATTTTCAAGATTTATGCGGGATGAGTTTGAAATGAGCATGATGGGTGAATTAACCTTCTTTTTGGGATTGCAAGTCCGACAATCAAAGAAATGTATATTCATTCACCAAGAAAAGTATGCCAAAGATCTTATTAACAAATTTGGATTGGAAAACTGCAAGAGAACAAAAACTCCTATATCAAGCTTATCAAAACTAGACAGGATGAAGGAGGGAAGAAAGTAGTTCGAAAACTATACAAAAGCATGATCGATTCTCTTCTTTATCGACGTGCGGACCCCTAGAGTGCCATAAGTTGGCACAAAAGGACACTTAAGTGCCAAAATCGGAGAGAAATTGATCACTTAAATGTCACTCCGGCCAAAACGTTAATGTGTCAATTTCCAGCGAAGCAAGTGCAAAATAGCGTCGTTTTGGAGCTAATGTGATAGAAAATTTAATATATAATTTAATTTAATTTAATTTAAACTAAATTTCTTCAAAATATTTAAAAATCAAAATACAAAATTAAAAAAATCAAAAAAAAAAAAGGGAGGCCTTAAGGCTCAACTCTCGCCCGCTGCCGGGAAGGGTCAGCGATAGGGGGAGGGTCGGCCAAGGCCGCCGTGCCCCGGCCGGGGGCTGTGATCCCGGCCGACCGGTGACGAGGGCCCGTGAGCCCTCGCCCCAAATCGAGGCGAGTGTTGACGGCCACTAAGGCGACCCCTAGTGGGCGTTGACCCTTGGCCCGACCGGCAAGGGCCACCAACCCTTGCCGGATTTGGGCGAGGGCTCGCAAGCCCAGCGAGCTTAACCAACCCTCCCCTTACGTCGCCGGCCCTTCCCGGCGCCGAGGGCTTAGCCGCTTCCCCCACTTTTTTTAAATTTTTTAAATTTTTTTAAATTTTTAATTTTTTTAGTATCTTTATTTTTATTTTTAAATGTTTTCAATAAATTGAGTTTTAAAATAAATTAATCTAATTTTAATATTAAATTTTTTACCACATCAGCACCAAAACGACATCGTTTTTGCATTGTCTGGCCACATCAATGTGCAAAACGGTCGTTTTGCACTCATTTCGCATAAAAATTGACACGTCAGTGTTTTGGCCGGAGTGGCACTTAAATGATCCATTTCTCTCCGATTTTGACACTTAAATGTCACTTTCATAAGTTTTGGCACTTAAGTGTCCCTTTGTGCCAACTTTTGATACTTGAAGCGATCTTTTGCCCTTCTTTATCTCATTGCTTCTAGACTTGATATTTTATTCAATGTGTGTATATGTGCTAGATTTCAGACTAATCCAAAGGAATCTCATCTAAGTGATGTTAGACACATCATTAAATATATTGCAACTTTTCCAAAGCTGGGTTTATGGTATCCAAAAGAATGAGACTTTACCCCCACTTGGTTATTCTGACGTTAATTTAGCCGGTTGTAAAGTCGACAGAAAGAGCACATTTGGCACTTGTCAACAGTTGGGAAAAATGTTGATATCTTGGTTCTCAAGGAAACAAACTATAGTGGCATTATCTACAGCAGAAGCGGAATATGTTGCTCTTGGGAGTTGTTTTCAAATTCTATGCATGAGACAACAACTAAGAGACTTTGGAATAGAAGAATCCTGCACAGAGATCAGATGCGACAACACTAGTGCTATTAACCTTACAAGAAACACAATTCTTCATTCAAGAGCAAAGCACATCGAGATTCATCATCATTTTATAAGAGATCATGTCCAAAATGGCGAGATTATGGTTCAGTTTATTGATTCGAAGAATCAACTGGCAAACATCTTCACAAAACCTTTGGAGAAGAGCTTATTTGAGTCGATTCGCAGCAAGCTGAATATCATATCCTCTTTGGATTAAAGTCTGAAGTTGATTAGATTAAGAGCTTCAACTTGAAGAAGCTACTTCAATATGAGAATTTCTCGAATCTAGGTATTTTATTTTTGGTCTGTAAAATGTGAAAAGGTATGATTATATTTGAATCATTGCTTGCCTAATTTATTTTTAGAAATTACTGTTTTATTGCTAATTTTCGAATTTCAAGTTTTTAGCAGTTACCTTTTTTAAATTTGCTCTAAAAAGACATTTTTCTTTGTGATGTTTTGAATACCTCTTTTCAATTTCTTTAAATACCTTTTAGTATCTCTCTCTCTCTCTCTCTCTCTCTCTCTCTCTCTCTCTCTCTCTCTATTTTTACTCTCAAAATCACTCTGCAAAATTCTTACTCTCTCTCACTCGAACATATCAGCGAAATCTTCCAAGTCTGCATCTATGTCATACCAGCGAAAATCTTCTCGCATTGCAAGTCAGGGTCCTTGGAACATGCCTGAAGGACCAACTCACTTCAATCTTACTAGAGACGATTCTCCAAAGAGCTCTCCTCGTCAATCTGTAGATGAGGAAGTTGAACAAGAAGC
The DNA here is from genome assembly GCA_014182575.1 of Eucalyptus decipiens. Taxonomy (NCBI): domain Eukaryota; kingdom Viridiplantae; phylum Streptophyta; class Magnoliopsida; order Myrtales; family Myrtaceae; genus Eucalyptus; species Eucalyptus decipiens. The sequence goes on from CM024619.1 coordinate 7,086,107, forward strand.
GATTCCGATCAGAGTAATGATGCCCAAGGTACTTTCAAGCATTATACTTTTTTGAAGCAGGGTGGTAGTCCAATGACGTTTATTACTAGCTTCTTGAAAGATAATGGGTATGGCAACGAAACTCTATTCTTGAGAATAATGGAAAGACTAGGAATAACACCCAAATGAACGACTGAAAAGGTGTTTGTGAATTTTCCTTTTGATCCTCGTTTTAGGTCAGAAAGTCAACCCGAGAACAAGGATGATGATGAGAGAATTTTTATGAATTTCCAACCCTGAATGGGTATGGCTACTGATATTCCTGGAGAAAGAATGAAGCTTTTTCATTCCAAAAAGCATAAAAGGGTTTATGCTCAAATGTTGAATAGGGGGTGATAAACCCTTGCACAATCGACTTTGACTTCCTTGACTCTATACAAGTTAACTTGAGAGAAAGGTTAGCCAATTTACAACTTGAAAAATTTTGTGCTGAAACAATAGAAGTTTATCCTAAGTTGACAACTTATTTTTACTCTAATCCGTCTTTCCTGGATCAAACTCACATTTAGTTCATTGTCTGTGACAAAGTGTTTGTTGTGGATGTTGATATTATGGCTGATATTTTGGGTGTTGAGCAAAGTGGTTTTCTACCCATTAATGCCTCCATCAGTTAAGCTATTCAATTTCTGGTGAAGGACGGATTGCCGAGTAGGAGTATCACTTACTATCACATGCCAGCATCAAACATTCTGCTGCACAAAATTGTCATCAATTGCATCAAACCTAAGGCTGCCTCCAAGACAGATGTCTCAAGATTTGAGGAGAAAATAATGTGGGGTATTTGCAATAGAATTTCTTTTTCTCTGCCACATACTATCTTCTTGCATATGTATAGGACTGTGATGAAAGAGAAAGGACAACTGCCCTACTCTGCCTTGATTACAAGATTGTTCAGACATTTTCAAATCCAGTTGCCTTCTCTACTTCGAGCAAGAACTCTCACTCCTATGGAGACAGGAATGAAGATGATTTCCAAAATGAGACTAAAAGATCTATTAAAGGCCTTGGATCTTTTGAAAAAGGAATCATCTAGTAGAATGAAGGAAGGATTTACTGCTACAAGGAAGCGAAAAGGAAAAGACACTGTCCAACAGACTTCAAAGAAAAAAAAGTCTATCATCCTGATGGATGAAGAAGAGGAGGATGATCTGACCATTTATGCGCTTGCCTTGCAAAATCTTCAAGGTTATCTTGATTCTGAAGAGACCGAAGAAGATGAAGTTGAAGCTGAAGAAGAAGAAGAAGAGGAACAAGCAGAGGAAGAAGAACAAGAAGATGAAGAAGAGGGTGATGTTGAAGAATCAATAGAAAAGGAAAATGAAGATGAAGATTCTGAAAGAGAAATTGGTGCACTACCAGTATCGGATGAAACTAAAGACAATAGGGAAAATCTTGCTTTGGAAGGAAAGGACACTGAACAAGAAAAGAGATCTAGCGCTACAAAGGACAAGGAACAAGAAGGAGAAGTCTCATCTCACCCTGAAGGCACCAAAACAGGGGGAGACTATGAGAAAACTCCTAAACCTACTGCTAGTGATGGTATTATTCGATCTCCTGCAGATGCTGAGGATGTCTTTGCATCTCATTTCCCCAAAGTTTATATTGAAGGAGAAACTCCAAGTCAGGACAAGCAACAACCTGCAAGTGTTCAAGTTGATGTTCCTTCATTTTTGAATAATCCACCGATTCACTTTGCTAGGGGATAAGTACACTATTAGTGCCAAAACTTGTGTACAGCGCTCACTTTGGTGCCAAAAGTTTTCGTCGGATCACTTAAGTGTCAAATCGGAGGAAAAACAATCACTTTGGTGCCACCAGTGAAAGATTCCGGCCAAAATGATTACGTGGCTTTAAAAAAAAAAAATTCGATAGGGCCATTAAACGACGTCGTTTTCGGTCCTCCTTCAGAAAACGATGTCGTTTTGCCGTCTTACATGGATGGCTTCACGGAAACGACGCCGTTTAGCTCACATGGGGATTGAAATTAGGGTTTCCGCTGCTCGGTCACTATCGTTCGCCCGCCATCGCTCGGCCACCGTCGCTCGGCCACTATCGCTTCGCCACCATTGTAGTTGCTCGACCAGGTGAGCGAGGAGAGACTGAGATTGTTGCTCGAGCAATAAGTGGTAGGAAAAATCGAAGGCAAGGGTGGAGGAGGAGGAGGAAGAAGATGGGTCGAAGGTGCCGTTGGTGTGCTGCTGCTGCTAGTGCGTTGCTGATGTTGCTGCTAATGTGTTGTCGGTTCTGCTGCTGGTGCCATTGCTGGTGTGGGTCTTCGAGGAAGAAGAAAACGAAGACGAGCCTTCCCTCTCTCTCAATTTGGGGATTAGAGTTTCTAAATTGGGGAAAAGATGTCAAACAGCGTCGTTTTGGTGTTTGGATGCTGACTCAACTCTCCGACGAGCCACGTTGGTTTAAAAAATTAATTAAAAAAAAAAGGCCACGTCGAATTTCCAGCCAATTTCATCGGCGTTGGCACTTAAATGATCATTTTTCAAAAAATTTGGCACTTAAGTGATCCGACAGAAACTTTTGGCACCAAAGTAAGTGCCATACACAACTTTTGGCACTGATAGTATACTTATTCCTTTTTCTGAAGCTAGTACCCAAACTAACAAAACTATCCAAGGATAGTGGAACTCCTTTTGGAGTTAAAGGCACAGTAATATGCAATGGAGGTTGAAATTCATAAGGTCCATACTACCTTGAGGTCTACCTTAGATTTTCTAACTGGCAAGGCATAGTCTCTTGATACTCAAGTTCAGACATCGAATCAACAAGTCTCACAGACTGTAACCAAAGTAGAGAATGTCTATCAACAGTGCCAAGAGAAGCTTGAGGAGACAAAGCAGTCGCTAGAGGATTTTCGACTTGTTCGCATGCCAAGACAACCCTGAATGACTCACTCTTTTTATTCACACTTTTGATTATCTCTTTCTTTTTGATATTGACAAAAAGGGGGAGAATCATAGCAGATTTAAAAGTTCCTATTTGAACTTTGAAGTTTGTTTGTTTGAACTTGGTTGTGTTGACTTATGATTTGCAGTTAACTTTTGGATTGAACTTATTTGTGGTTCTTGATGTCATGACTAATATGTTTTTTGTGGCTGCAGAATTAATGTCATTTAGTTCTATAATAATATGTTCTTATTATAAGTTATCATGTGCTGCTAAAGTGTTATTTTGCAGGATATAAGTTTTAAATCTGCAAAAAAAGTTTTGTCACCATCAGAAAAGAGGAGATTGTTGGAGAAAACACCTATTATATTTTGAAGCTGACAAAACTTTTCTAGTTCTATTCTGAAGAATACGAGACTTTTGTGTAATTTTCTCAAAGTTTATCTTACATCAGAAGTCTGCCTACTCTAATAAAGACCTAGACTGAACGCAAGAGAAGAATGAAGATATAATCAGACTCAAGATTATTTTTCTTCCTTCAAGGCTTTAGTACGAGCATGATATATATGGCTTTCTGGTTAGAAATCTCACTTACCTTTTTTGGTTATCTTTATTATAATCAATCACGGAACGGAAAAATCATTTTTGGAAGGCAAGTTTATTTGAAAAGAATCTATTTATGGAAACCAAGATTCTGATTGTATGAGCGACCGGGATCATCGGGCTTTCATCTCAATCTTCAAATGGCTCGAGATCTCCTTAATTGATTCTGTCCAACGGGTTAATTAGAAAAAATTCCTCTGAAAAGTACCAGCAATCGAAAAAGCATAGAGGAGTATTAAAGGAAGTTTTTTAAGTTATTCGATAGAGAGCGTGAAAGAAGAATTCCAAAGTCTGAAGCTTTCAAATCACTTTGTTCTTCATCATAGAGTGCTTAAACTTCTATTCGAAAGAGAGAGAAACACTTAAAGAGTGACTTCGTGAGAACAATAGAAACTCTTTACTGAGAAGTCAAGATTATAAGGCTATAATTCTCTTTTGATTCATAGTAAAAACCGGCCAGAAGACTGTTAGCATGGGAGAGTGGGCGTAGGCTTAATCTAAGCCAAACCACTATAAATCTTATGTTCATTTTCTCTTCCCTGAACTCATTTACTTTATTTATTGTGATATCCTTCTGTGTTTGAAACAGTTGTTAAAGTCTAATATCTTTTTCAAAGTCTGTTGTTCATTAGACTCAGTTTAAAAATAAAGTAATTTTACTGCATTTCGCAAAAATTATTTTCACACCTATTCACCCCTCTCTAGGTGTTTCTACTAGCACTTCAGGACCTACCGTCGAAACCGAGGATAGGGTGGTAGCTGACCCTATGGACATCGACATCCAAATGGTGTCGTGGAGGACCCGGAGCCCGAGGCGGAAGGGTCCAGAGCATAGGCTACCTAGGGCCTCTTTTGAGACAAACCTTTTGTATATAAATTTGCAGGATTGACTTGGCTTGTATATAAAGTGTGTTTTATGAAGAGTTGATGTCCTGTTTTTACTATCCTTGTGTTGTTTGTTGTCTGGGTAATTATTAGTTCATTTCCACATGTACATAAAACAAAAGGATCAGCGACACATCTTGGGATGTCGCAATTTTAGTCGACCACCGAGAGATGTGCGCGTACCCAGGGTTTGGGGCATGACAAATTCACCTTCAGCAGTGTACCTACACTCGATGTTATCGAGTGTTCCTAGAGAAATAAGACTATTCTTGAGCCTTGGTACATGCCTCACATTTGTCAATGTATGCACCATCCCATCGTCCATCCAAATCCGAATTGTCCCTATCTCCATAGCCTTGCAGACTACATTATTCTCCAAAAGAAATCTACCACCATTTGCAGCTGGTAAGCAGTAAACCAGTTCTTATAAGGCGTTATATGATAAGAACACTGCAAATCTAACTCTCATTCGTCTCCTGACAAAATAGTAGTCACCCATAAAACAACTTATGCATCACTAGTTCTCCCTTCGATAACATTCGCCACACTAGTTATGGCATTCTACCTATCACCTTTGTTCCTCTACTTCGGACAATCTCTCCTAATGTGCTCCTCCTCATGACACTCAAAGCACTTCACGTTTCTCTTGGACTTTCTATGGCGCGATTTCAACCTACTTTTACCTCTGCCACCCCTAGGCCCTCGATGTTGTTCTCTACCTCAAATTGTTAGTGCTTGCACTATCTTTTACACCAGATCGTCATCTCACAACTTTCTCTACCATTCCTTAAAAAATAGACTTTACCTCTTCTGAGGTAATCGTAGTACGTCCCTATAACAGTAAATCAGTAAAGTGCTCTCATGACTCTGACAAAGAAGTTAACAACGTCATACCATGTTTTTCATCATCAAGTATCTTACTGACGTTCTTCAAATTCATCATGAATTTATTGAATTCATCTAGGTAGGATTTGATAGTATATCTAAACTGAAACATCATCTTCAATATGTACAAGTGATTGTTCAAACCCTTCTTCAAATAGAATGTCTGAAGTTTTGCCCATAATGCTGTGGCATCCTTTTTCTCAGCCACCTCTATTAAAACCGCATCCGACAAATTCAACAGGATTGTGCTCTTTGATCTTTTCATTAACTTTACCCTCTCAAAGGCTTTCATTATAATCGGCAACTCATCTTCACCATCCAGTGCCTTGGCCAAACTTTGGACTGTCAATAATTCCCACATCTTAATGCTTCATAACCCAAATTTGTTCCTCCCATTAAACTTCTCACTTTCAGATTTCGCTTTAGGCATAATTGTAATAACGGAATTTCCAAATAATAATCAGACAAACCAAAGCGCTAAATCACAATAAATAAATCCGACCCCAAGCTCTGATACTAATTGTTGAAATATAATACATGGAAACGACAAGATCTTGCAATTTATATCAATATGAAATCATCAAAGAAATAAACAAGAAATAATAAGGACACTAGAGATTTACGTGATTCGATCCGATTATTGGTATCTACGTCCACAAGGAGTCGGCAGCAAATAATCCATTATAATCAGAGAGTCAAAGTTTACAATCGCTCAAAGTTCGAATGTTTCTCATACCTAGATTTAAACTCAAATTCAAAGTGTTTACAAATAAACAACTCACCTGAACTTAAACTCACAGTACAAATTCACCACTCGTTCAAGCTCAAACAAAACGCTCTATGTACACCCAAAAACAAGAACTACAATGTTTGTCTTTTGCTTCACATAGGTATGGCTTCGTGTTCTTGTTTGGGCTTCGTGCAGCTTCTTCGACGTGTAGCTTCTCTCTTCTTTCTTTCTTTCTTTCCATGTGACGCTATCTATGTGCAAAAGAAAAGAAAAAGCCTAGGCATTTTTTATATGGGTGCCCAAAAGTCAATAAATTTGACCTTAGACTCCACTACTTCAACACCAACAAGAATTTGGCTTTTGCATAAGACAATTTCCTTCTTTTATCTCTCCGAGCAAAGACACTTTCATTCTTTTATCTCTCCGAGCAAAGACACCTTTGCCCCTAAAAGATAAATAAATAAAATCAAATATAGTGTGGCCCTTTTTGTCTTTAGTGGTAGATCACATATTCCTTGATTTCTTTTGTATGTCCAAAAGAAAGTCCAAAAAGGAATTGCTTCTTCATCCAATTTCTAATCCGCTTGGGAAATTTTTATTAACAAATTCAATTTAACAAATCGTTATCCAAATTCAAACTTGAGACATTAATTTAACATATGCTACTTAGATTCAAGATTGCTTTTTTCTTACAGCTTGAAGTTAGCGAAGCCTGAGTTCGCTTTTCACTCGGTGCTTAATGCAGGTACAACATAACTGGGAAATTTATAGTCGGAGGATCTGTTTTGATTCTAGTTAGTATTGATATAATGAGAACATAGAATTTTTCTCAGTATGATGCTTATATTTATTAGAGAATGAAAGAGTGATACAGTTTATATCAATGGACAGGTTCACCTTATGAACTATTTCAACTTTCCGAGGATGTCTTTTGGCTCTTCCCTGGGCATTATATTATGTCAATTACTTTCCTGATCACCAGGAAATATTTGTACTTCTGAACGTTAATCCATGGAAAAGGTTCAGAGATCCCTAGCTTGAAGTGAGATAAAGACAAAATCTCAAAATAATAAAGAAAACACAGACTAGTCCACAGGACCCATATGAGCGAAAAAAATCATCGGCGCTGACCCTTGACATGTCATTGCGTAGACTTGCCAACAGGTTTATGATGGTAGGTTTCTCTGGAGGTAAACGTAGATCATCACTTGCCAAATAAGTTCTGTCCGATCTTGAGTGGCAAATTTTTATTTTCTTTTTTTATCCGGCACCATCCGGATGTTACTTTTAATTCCTTGACTTGCACCTTGGAAAAAGTATCAGGTCTAGAAAAGAGCAGGACATCAAGGACCAAGCCTTCAACCTAACTTACAGACCGCGGAAATGTTCAGGTCTAAGTACCAACACTGATATATATATATATATATATGTGTGTGTGTGTGTGTGTGTGTGTGTGTGTGTGTGTGTGTGTGTGTGTGTAAATACTTAGGTCATGTCTAACACCTGCAAATGGTAATGTTGGGAATAACGGATCCCCGAAAATCGGATTCGACACTAAATCAAACCCCTAAAACGAATGTGGAAGCGAAGCCCGAGAAAAACACGTATCACCGATCCTAAAGTACACCACGGATTCGAGCGTACCTTGTTAGTCACAGATTAAAACCAATGCTAAAGATCAAGGAAGAAATTCTGATCCGATGATACCAATTTGCCTTGAAGGGAAGACGGTGTCGCCGTAAGCGTTTTTCTTCTTTTTCTTGGAGGGAGAGTGATATAGCTAGTGCTAGTACCTAGAGGGGGGGTGAATAGGTATATAACGATTTTTCGCACAATACTTAGACAGTTAAGGAATTGCAACAAATAACAATTAATCGTAAGACTCAGTGAATGAAAGAGAGAATTAAACACGCGGTTTATAGTGGTTCAACTTGATTCAAGCCTACGTCCACTCTTCTGCACTGACAGCCAATCGGCTGGATTCCACTATGAACAAAGAGATGTTACAGCGTTGATCTTCCTTGATTTCTGGGTGTAGATGAACTACCACACTCACTCAAGGTATCACCAAGTAAAGACACTCTCTGTGTATACAATTTCGCTCGACGTATCGACTAATAATCAAGGTGCTTCGGACTGGAATTTCTCTATCGATCACACTTCTAAAACAGCTGAACGTCTTCCTTTTATACTCCTTTATGCCATCATACCCGTTGGCACTTACCAAAGGAATTCCTCCAATCTACCCGTTGGACGGAATCAATCAAGAAGATCATCCGAGCTATTAAAGGAATCGACGATAGCCCATCAATCTGTTCGCCCATACAATCGGGATATTGGTTTCCATGAATAGAACCTTCCAAGAATACTTCGTCGATTATCGGATCTTCAATTGATCTAGATACGAATCAAAGAATCCGTTATATTTATCCAGCCCAAAGATCTTCTCCGAGAGATCAAGATGAAATCCTTAATCATAATCCTCGATTTGGATTTCCTTCGACACCGGATCGATAGACTCAATGAGAATAATTTTGAGTCTTAAGTCTTGAGTCTTGAATTCGAGTCTTGAGTTCGAGTCCGGTGGTCGAAAGTCTTCGAGACTCAAATATCCGACTAGACTCGATGGAAACGTTTTGTCAGCTTCAAAATCTTCTAGAGCGATTTCTCCAACAATCTCCCCCTTTTTGATGATGACAAAACTTTCCTGTAGATTTGAACAACCTTGACCTGCAAAACATTTCTCAAGCAATATGGCTATCTCATAAAGATTAATAAAACAACCAGACTCTGCATCCACAGAAAATTGGTTAGACTTTCATGAGTAATACCATATAACAACACTCGATATAAATGCCAACAAATCAAGCATCACAATCCACAAACCAAATTCAGTCCATACTCAAGTTCACACAAGTCATACTCTAAAACTTAAAAACTCACAACCACAAAAACAAATTTAAAATCAAGGTTTGAAAAAGATGGTTGGTTCAAATTTCTTCTCCCCTTTTTGTCATCGGTAAAAGGTGAGAAAAGAGTCATGTCTGCTTGGGAATGCGCACGATCTGGAAGTCTCCCATGGACTGTACTATGCCTTCGAGCCTCTTCAAGTCTTCCCTTAATTTAGCTACCTCTTCTCCTTTGGCATTGGCTTGAATCTGTAGAGCAAGGTCTTTCATTCTGTCTTCCAGTGGTAACAAGATGCTTGTCCAGCATTCTTGATGGCTTGAATTTCATAGTCCGAGCATAGATTTGGCCCCGCATTTCCGAAGAATATCAAGAATACGATGAAAATCTGCTGAATTGTCTGTCTGCATACTAGCATTTACTTTCTCAGATGGAGTGAATGCAGACGATGGTGCTTCTGTATGACCCTGCAGATTTGATGATGTATCATGTTGTTCTTCAGGCAATGGAGAAGCCTGAAACTCTTCTAGAGCAGCATGAGGTGAGGATTTTTCTTGCTCCCCAACTCCCCCTGTCTCTAAGACATCAAAATCTTGCTCGCTAACTCCCCCTGTCTCTAAGACATCAAGATGGGTGGAGTGATGATCATGCTCTTCCGTTTCCTTCTCTCCAGCAGCAGACTTTTCTTTCTCTGCTTCTCCTTCTTCTTCATCTTCTTTTTCTTTCTCTCTCTGTTCTTCTTCTTCTTCAGCTTCTATCCCTCTTCTCGCTGCTCTTCTTCTTCTCTTTGCTTAGACTGAAGTTCCGTTGATCGAGATACGTAACGTCTAGTCCTTACCAAAGTGCGGGGAATAGAAAGATCTTCATCGTCTTCTTCATCCTCCAAGATGAGAGTTCTTCTCTTTTTGGATGGAGCACTAATGGGCTCCTTTCCTTTTCTCTTTGATGCGGAAGAGAGTGGAGTTTTCACCTTGAACTTTGCCATTTCCTTGCTAAGTTCTTTCGTACGCATCTTCGTCAACATATTCAAACCTACCACCATTTTATCGCACGGTCTAACACGGAGAGTGTGTGGCAGTTCGATATTCATGTGTCTCAAGATCTCTGTCACAAGATTTGGGTAAGGCAATTGTCCCTTGTTCTTCGACATTGCTCTTTCTGTACATATGGAAGAGAATAGTATGAGGCGAGAGAGAACTTCTTCCCCGAGTTGATTGCATACATCAATTTGGCTTCCGAATTGGATACATCGATCTTTGATGTAGACTTTGGCCTGATACAATTGATCACAATTTTGTGCAGCACAATATTGATGGCACTCATCTTCGAGTAAGTAATCTTCGCCTCTGTATCTCTGTTTTTGACAAGATCCAGAGTAGCACGAGCAATCGAGACTTTGATTGGTTGATAACGTCCTCGTTCAACACCAATTATGTCCGCCAAAGATGTCCACATCTATCACATAATCCTGATCGTGAACACTGAATGATATTCTATTCGCATCTAGAAAACTGAGATTTGAATAGAAGTATGCAGTCAAGTGTGCATAACCATTTGTGGTATCGGTGCAAACTGCTCAAGTTGAAGCAGTTCAAACTTTTCCCTTAAGTTCACATTAATTGCATCCAGGAAATCAAAATCAACACTCCTGGGGTTTATCACCCCTCGTTTCAACGACCGAAGAACAGCTTCTCCCCGTTCATTCGATCTAAACAATTCCATCTTCTTTCCCTTCACCTTTGCAGCAATTCCCATTCTCGGTTGAAAATCACTAAACATTTTATCATCTTCGTTCCCCTCATTGGGAATCGGTCCTGAAACACGAGGGTCACTTGGAATGTTCGCAAGTGACTCTTCAGCCTTACCTTTGGGAGCAATTCCCAATTCCTCCATTCGCTTCAAAAATTTGTACTCGTTTCCATAATTCTTATCTCTAAGGAAGCTGTCTATATAATTCAGAGGAGAACCAGAAACTTTCAATGCACGATAGAGCATGTAAATAAATGAGGGTTTTTGTGCTCTCACTGGTTCAACGTCCTCTAGAATGACTTCCTCCTGATGATGACCCTCACCTTGTGGGGTAGATGGAGAGTGATGAGGTGGAGAAGGAACAGGACTCTGTTGCTGTCTCGACAAATCATCTTCCTCGGTGAGATCGAAGTGCGTAGGTCCCTCCTTCATTCTTTGTGGACTCCTGCTTGCTATCCTTGACGACTTTCTCGAAGAAGACATCTTTTCTTGTCGATGGAAGATTCCTTCACTCGTTTTCCCAAGGAAAATGACAACTTTCTCGAGAATGAATACGAAGTAGAAAACAGGTTGAGAGAAGAATGCCTTTTAGGGTTTTGAGAATCGAGTAAAAAGTGAAAACTGTGTATATATAACTCGCTTTTGAAAAGGAAAGAGCAATCGTTACGAAGAAAAGTGAACAATGTCTTTCTTTAAATAATAACTGCCATTTTAAAAGAGATTATCCCTTTTTTGAAAAGGCATGTTTCCGGAAATTAAAGATGGTATCAATCAATTATAACTGAACGAAAGATCATACCTTTTCAAGATTAAAAGAATAACTTACAGTCTATACAATGAAGGTCTGAGTCTGAGAATTCAGAGTCTGAAGGATAGAGTCTGATTGATGTAGATTCTTCGGACTTTAACTTCTTCAAGCTTCAAAATGTTGAGTCTCGGTATGGATGAAATCGAATTGATTTTTCTCCAATGGCTTTGTGAATATATCCGCTAGTTGACTTTTCGAATCAACAAATTGAATTGAGATTTCTCCATTTTGAATATGATCTCTAATAAAATGATGTTGAATCTCTATATGCTTTGCTCTTGAATGAAGGATTGGATTTTTGGGGAGATTGATTGCGCTGGTGTTGTCATATCTGATTTCTGTGCATGAGTCTTCAATCCCAAAGTCTTGTAGCTGTTGTTTTATCCATAGAATTTGCGAACAGCAGCTTCCAAGAGCTACATACTCGCTTCGTTGTAGAGAGAGCTACAAGGTGCTCGTTTCCTTGAAAACCAAGACACTTTGTCCCGCTTCCAAGCAACCGGCGGGTTCCTAAAGTACTCTTTCTATCGACTCGCAACCGGCCGGATCGGCGTCGAATATCCCCGGAAGATTGAAGTCTCCCTCCTTAGGATACCATAGACCGATGCTTGAAGACGAGGCAACGTATTTAATAACACGTTTTGCAGCCTTGAGATGAGATTCTCTAGGATCCGATTGAAACCTAGCACGATGCAAACACTTAACAAAATGTCGGTCTAGAGGCGATAAGATAAAGAAGTGAACCGATGATGCTTCTGCATGCCTTTTGATCAACTTTCTTCCCTTCTTCATCTTTGTCTATTTTCAACGAACTTGACATTGGTATATCGTCTTTTTGCAATTTTCCAATCCAAACCTTTTGACAAGATCATTAGCATATTTTTCTTGATAAATGAAAGTTCCTTCCTTCAATTGCTTTACTTGAAGACCAAGAAAGAATGTTAATTCTCCCATCATACTCATTTCAAATTCATCCCGCATAGACTTTGAAAATTTCTTGCCTGAGACTTTCATTAGGGGATCTAAATATGATATCATCCACATATATTTGAACAAGTAAAAAACTTTTGTTTTCCTTTTTAATAAATAAAGTAGTATCAACTTTACCTTTGGCAAAACCATTCTTTAATAAGAACTTACTTAGTCCGTCGTACCAAGCTCGAGGTGCCTGCTTTAAACCATACAGCCTTTTTCGATCGAAGACGAGTCCGGCTTTGGGTCTTCAAACCCCGGAGGTTGTTCCACGTAAACTTCCTCATGGATAAATCCATTTAGGAAAGCGCTTTTGACGTCCATTTGGAATAACCTGAAATTTTTGTAACAAGCAAACGCAAGTAATAGACGAATAGCTTCTAACCTTGCCACAGGAGCGTAAGTTTCATCATAGTCTATTCCTTCTTCTTGCATGTATCCTTTTGCCACGAGTCTTGCTTTGTTTCGTACGACTTTTCCTTTTCATTCATCTTGTTTCGAACACCCATTTGGTTCCGATAACGGTTTACCTTTTGGTTTAGATGTCGATCCCCGGACGTCATTAATGTTGAATTGTCTCGAGCTCTTCTTGCATGGCTTCAATCCAGCTTTCATCGATAGAGCTTCTTCTATGCTTTTTGGTTCAATTTCAGAAATAAGAGCTACAGCACTAGACTCTTCACGCCTTTTGGATCTGGTGCGAATTCCTTCATTAATTTCTCCGATAATGAGATCTTTAGGATGACTGGATTTATGCTTCCAGTTACTGGTTGATTTGACTGGTTGAAGATCTCTTTCTTTATCTCGAGTCTTCATGAGTAGCTTGATGTTGATCTTCCGTGAGTCTCGAGAAGCGTGTTCGGACTCTTCATGCTTTGAGTCTGACCGGATTCATTTTGCGCAGAGTCTTGGAATTTGACATTCATTGACTCCTCCACGGCATCGGCTCTTCTTATTATAGACTCGTAGGCTTTGCTTGATGTAGAATATCCAAGGAAGATGCCTTCATCCGATCTTTCTTCAAACTTACCAACTTGATCTTTTGCATTTTTCAATATAAAACATTTGCATCCGAATACATGAAAGTATGAAACAATAGGTTTCTTTCCTTTGAATAATTCATAAGGGGTTTTTTCCAGAATAGGTCTTAGAAAAACTCTATTAATTATATAGCATGCTGTTGAAACAGCTTCGGCCCAAAATCGTGAAGAAATTTTACTTTCACTTAACAGAGTTCTAGCCATTTCTAGAAGAGATCGATTCTTCCTTTCCACAACTCCATTTTGCTGAGGAGTATATGGAGAGGAGAATACATGCTTAAATCCAGAATTATCACAAAATTTTGTAAAATTTTGATTTTCAAATTCACTTCCATGATCAGTTCTTATACTTGATATAACACATCCAATTTCATTTTGAATCTTTTTAGCAAATTTTTCAAAATACGAGAATGTTTCGACTTATTTGCAAGAAAATATACCCGAGTAAAACGGAGTAATCATCTACAATTACTAGGCAATATTTCTTACCTCCAATACTCGGGTTACGGTTGGTCCGAATAGATCCATATGCAAAGAACAAACATGATTAGTAGAAACATGATTTATTGGTTTGAATGAATTTCTTACCTGTTTTCCCAGAATGCATGGAGTGCATGGATTGGTCTTTTGATATGATAATTTTGGTAGTCCTTGAACAAGCTGTTTTGATGAGATTTTGGCCAATTGCTTCATGTTGACATGACCGAGCTTTCTATGCCATAAGCTTGTTTCGTCTTGAATTGAGATTAAGCAATGCGAATCATTTGGTTTTACGTCTAGGAGGTAGATATTTCCATGTCTTCGACCTTTGAAAGACTGAGTAGAGTCTTTACTGATTCCAGAACATGTTCCTTTTTGGAAGAAAATCTTGAATCCAGTATCACATAGTTGACTGATGCTGAGAAGATTGTAATTGAGGCCTTCTACTAGAGAAACATTGTTTATTGTGAGATTTTCAATTTTGACAGTTCCAAATCCCACAATATTTCCTTTGCTGTTTCCTCCAAATGAAACTTTTCCTCCATTCACTTGAATAAGCTTTATGAAGCAATTTGAGTCTCCCGTCATGTGTCTTGAACATTCGCCGTCAAGATACCATTTTACCTTTTTCTTGATGGAGACTCCGCATTCAAAAGAGAGTCTCAAACTTTCTTTGGTACCCAAATTTTCTTGGGTCCTTTGGTGTTAGTAGAATAATCATTATAAGGCCATGCTTTCTTAACAGCTTCCAAATCATAGGACACTCTATTTCAAAGTGATCCTTACTTTGTTACACTTTGAACATCTTAGAGCATTTCGACCTACGATTTTACAAAAACTTTCTTGAAATGATTTTTGTAAGCCTCTTTCGATGGTCTCTTCTTAATTCTTTCTTTTACTTTAGAAAAATCAATCAAGGGAATTGTTTCTGCTGTCATACCTAGACCAGACTTATTGAAGTAAGGTCTTTGAACCGAAAGAACTTTTTCAAGTTTTTCAGATCCTATAGAAAATTTCCTTGAAATATTTGATAAGTCGGTTTTTAGAAAAGTATTTTCTTTTAAAAGATTATCTTCTTTTTCTTTAAGAGTCGAAACATTCAAATCTAAACTTTTGATTCTTTCTTCTAAAATGTTTTCTTTTTGTTTTAAAGCTAAGTTTTCCCTTTTTAGTTCGGAAACTCTTTTGAGAGAAGTCTTAAGATTAAAACACAGTTCATCAATATATTTAGAGACTTTGACAGAATTTTAAAATCACTTACCTTAAATTCACTTTCCGAGTCCGATCCAGAATCCAGTCCTGAGTCCGATTGTGCCATCGACACGATTGGCATATTCATCCTCACTTTCTTCACACTCGCATCACTCCAAGTTTCGGCTTTGAGTGCTTTTCGAAACTTTTCAGCTTTTCCTTCTTCTTCTTCGAAGAGGACGGTTGGGTCTTATGTGTCCCTTTTTCTTACATTCGAAACAAACTACATCTTTGTTTGGTTCCTCATCATCAACAGTACTTGGATTGCTGTCTTTGAAAATTTTGTTTCTTGGAGTTGAACCTTCTTCCTTTTCTATTCAGTTTTCTGAACCTTCTTATCATAAGAGCAAGCTCCTCATCGTCCGATCATCTTCGAATCCGCATCATCGAATCATCATTTGATTTCAATGCAATAGATTTCTTACCTCTTGGATCTTTGTCTTCATTGATTCGTTCCACTTCATAAGACCAAGAGTTCCAATCAGCTCATCAACGATAGTGGCATAATTCTTTGCGTCTCTTTTATTGAAGTCTTTATATGATTCCAATCCTTAGAAAGTCCACGCAAGTAGCTTGTTCACTTTCATGGGATCGAGAGATCTTTTGTCCTTGGTTCTCAAGACCATTGACAATATCTGTAAAACGACTAAACATGTCAGTTATAGGTTCTCCTGGTTTCATTTTGAATGATTCATATTGACCAAGGAGAATGTTGATTCTGGTCTCCTTCACTCGATCTGTTCCTTCATAGGTGATGTGTAATCTGTCCCATACTTCTTTTGTTGTAACACAAGAAGATATTCTGTTATATTCAGTTGGTGACAAAGCACAATATAAAGAGTAAATTGCTTTTGCATCGAGTGCTTGTCTCTTATTGATTTCTTCCTGAGTCATTCCACCGGTCTCAATTGTTTCTTTTCCTCTTTCGAAACCGATGCAGCAAGTAGGAGTGATCCCTTTTTCCACAACGTCCCATTCCGAGAGGATCCTTTGATCACGAAAGGCTTTCATCTTGTTCTTCCGGATGTTGTAATCCTTTCCATCAAAGTAGGGAGGTCTGGGTATTGCTTTGCCCTTCCATCGGCCTTGGTGCCAAGATACTAGCCATGGATCTTTTACTCAAGTAAAACACTTCAAATAAAGTAAGAACACGAGCTCTGATACCAATTGATATAGCTAGTGCTAGTACCTAGAGGGGGGTGAATAGGTATATAACGATTTTTCGCACAATACTTAGACAGTTAAGGAATTGCAACAAATAACAATTAATCGTAAGACTCAGTGAATGAAAGAGAGAATTAAACACGCGGTTTATAGTGGTTCGGCTTGATTCAAGTCTACGTCCACTCTTCGCACCGATGACCAATCGGCTGGATTCCACTATGAACAAAGAGATGTTACGGCGTTGATCTTCCTTGATTTCGGGTGTAGATGAACTACCACACTCACTCAAGGTATCACCAAGTAAAGACACTCTGTGTATACAATTTCGCTCGAGGCTCGTATCGACTAATAATCAAGGTGCTTCGACTGGAATTTCTCTATCGATCACACTTCTAAAACAAACTGAACGTCTTTCTTTTATACTCCTTTATGCCATCATACCCGTTGGCACTTACCAAAGGAATTCCTCCAATCTACCCGTTGGACGGAATCAATCAAGAAGATCATCCGAGCTATTAAAGGAATCTGACGATAGTCCATCAATCCTGTTCGCCCATACAATCAGGATCTTGGTTTCAATGAATAGAACCTTCCAAGAATACTTCGTCGATTATCGGATCTTCAATTGATCTAGATACGAATCAAAGAATCCGTTATATTTATCCAGCCAAAAGATCTTCTCCAGAAATCAAGATGAAATCCTTAATCATAATCCTCGATTTGGATTTCCTTCGACACCGGATCGATAGACTCCGTCAATGAGAATAATTTTGAGTCTTAAGTCTTGAGTCTTGAATTCGAGTCTTGAGTTCGAGTCGGTGGTCGAGAAAGTCTTCGACTCAAATATCCAGACTAGACTGATGGAAACGTTTTGTCAGCTTCAAAATCTTCTAGAGCGATTTCTCCAACAGAGAGAGCGCGCGAGAGAGGAGAAGACGTACGTTAATTATCCAAGAGGTGTCATCTCTCTCTCTCTCCTCCCTTTTATACCTTCCCCCATCCACGGACCCTATTCCCGTGGCCCGGGCTTTTTTTTGGGCCCAACTTGAGCGGACGGGCCAACTCAGGCCCATCAATAAAGAAAAAATCCATCATCTCCCACTCGCACATGGTGGTCCAAAACCAACATGGGCGAATATTCCCTACTCAGCCCCATCGAGAAAAATCCATCATAGACTCTCACTTAACATGGTGGGCCGAACAGAATCCTCTTTTCCTCTCTTCAACATTCATACCGGTGAATAATCCGTGCGACCAGCATACTTTGAGAGCTCGTTGCTATACATCTGTTAGGAATATATAACAGCTCATAATGGGCAGCACATCCTGAGTAGATTTAGTATGCAGTACCCTAGATCGATCGATCACATTTATATCTCTCTTGATCTCTTTCAAACAATGATATATATATATATATATATATATATATATATATATATATATATTGTATTCACAACTATGATTATCCCAAAGACAACATAATTGGTTAACCGGTGAATACAAAACTACAATATGATTCTCCAAAATCGATCTTCCTCTTTCCTTCAAACTCTCAATTTCAGTTCAGCTTGCTTTTCTAGAAATGCCCCATTAGATCGAATCAAACTCATGACCATTGGCAACATCCTAAGATAGCAAATACTAAATAGAAATCTTGAGAATAAGTAAGAGTCATGAGGGGACTAAAAAATTGAGGAACTCTTTTCCTCAAGAGTCTCACACGACATAAAAAGTTGAGATCAAATTTTTGCTACTCTTATTGGTCGTCTCATGCATACGTAGTATGAAATACGTATTAACTCCTTTCCCATGGAGCGCATGTCTACACCTTCAATACCGTACGGATGACGATTCGGACATATCCAATGTCTAACTTGAGTTCACGTATCTACTCATTCACAAAATTCATCGAACTCACATCGGCATCATAGACGGATAAAGTAAAATATGTGGGTTATTTTACTTTCGGACACAAGTAAGTATTAAGTCCTCATCTTAACACCCAGTTAAGGCGACATACGTATTTTAAGCTTGAGCTCTCGATTATCACCTAGATAATAAGCTTAAAAACAGTTTCATCTCTATTTATCACACAGTAAACAAAGGCGATTACCCGTGTGAGTGGGCTAATCTTATATCTGTCCGACATACTTCTCAACTTAAAATAATGCACTGAGCATTAAGATGCATAAAGATCAAACAAAGATTCATAGGCATTAATGATGAAAACACAAATTCATCAAATTGTGAACACTTAGGGAAATTGGAATATTCAGTACATCAGCCTCTACGCAATCCTAGAGATTTCATACAGCCACAAAACACATCTCTAGGTATTGGCTTTGTCATAGGATCTGCTACCATTCTATGCGTAGTATGTACTCTAAGTTCACATCTTTTCGTGCAATCATATCTTTGACAAGATTATACTTGGTATCTATAAGTTTGGTCTTGCCATGATATTTTGGATCTTTAGTGTACGCTTTTGCTGCTTGGATATCACAATTAACCAACAATGAATCTGCAGCACTTCCAATAACACCTAAATGATCCAAAAAATCTCTTAAGCCAAACACATTTTTATACTGCTGCTGATAATGCCACGAACTCAACTTACATCGTGGACAAGGCTATACACTTTTGTTTCTTACTACTCCAACATATGATGCCATTATTCAGTAAGAAAACAAATACAGAGGTAGATTTCCTTTCATCTAAATCTCCTCCCCAATCAGCATCATAATAGCCTTAGAGTCGCGGATCATTTCCTTAATGACTCAGCGTATAATCAGCAGTCCACCTTAGATACATCAGTATTCTCTTAACGACTTTTCAATGTGCTTGACCTGTATTGGATTGGTATCTACTCACCATTCCAACTGCAAAACATATGTCAGGTCTTGTACACATCATAGCGTACATCAAGCTTCCAACAGCACTAGCATAAGGAACATGTTTCATTTGTTCATTCTCTCGTGGAGTCCTTGGACACAGTCTATGGCTCAAACCTTTCACCTTTTGTAATAGGAGTGTCTATGAGTTTACAATCTTGAAATCTTAACTCCAAGAATGTATGCAACATCACCCATGTCTTTCATCTCAAAGTTGGAAGACAACCAACTCTTGACAGTATTAACAAGCTCCATATTACTTCCGGCAATTAGTATATCATCAACATATAATAATATGATCACAAATTGATCCTTGGATCTTTTGATATATACACAATGATGCTCATTAATCATTGTAAAGTCATATACCTCTATGGCATTATGAAAAAACGTATATACCATTGTCTTGACAACTGCTTAAGGCCGTATATCGACCCCCAAAGTCGACATACCTTTCTTCTTGGCCTTTCACTATGAAACCAGTAGGTTGTTCCACATATATTTCTTCCTCTAATTCTCCATTGAGGAAAGCAGTATTTACATCCATTTAATGTAACTCAAGATCCATACTAACCACTATTGCCAGAATAATGCGAATTGAGGTAAATCTCACTACAGGAGAAAATGTATCTTCATAATCAATTCATTCCTGTTGATTATACCTCTTCGCCACAAGGTAAGCCTTATGCCTTTCTATCGAGCCATCAGCCTTTCGCTTTATTTTGAGAACCCACTTGTTCCCAATAGCTTTGTGTCCTTCTGGAAGATCAACAAGTTCCCAAACATGGTTTGACTTCATTGACTCAATTTCCTCTTCCATTGCATGAATCCATTTTTCCTTATTAGGGCAATTCAGAGCCTCATTAATATTTCTTGGCTCATCCTCATCTTGTGGAGCAATCATAAAAGTTTGCCCTTCAATGTTAAAACGTTGACGGGAAATACTTTGGCGACTCGTTCACCATATGGGAGATTGTACACTCAGCACATCATTACCCATTATGCTCCCACTAAGATTAGATAATGATGACGTCGTCTCATCATGTGGTTGCAATTGAGAATGAGTTGAATTCAATTCATCACTTCTCATATTACTCCCACTTGGATGAACACCACTAATATCATTATCTTAATCCAAGATTACAAATAGGGAGTAATCCGCCCCTATTTCGCCCTTCTTAGGAATTTCATCCACTAAGAATGTGACATCCTGTGATTCAAATTCAGTTATACTCCCACTTTCCTGCTCACCTATGAACACATACCCTTTCGAGTGTTCTAAGTATCTCATGAAAATACTCTTATTTCCTTTGGGACCCAATTTCCCAAACTTGTGAGAGGATTCATGTGTATAGGTAGCACAATCCCATGGCTTAAGAAAACTTAAGTCCGGTTTGCTACTTATCCATAACTCATATGAAGTGGAAGTAACTAATTTGGAAGGCACCCGGTTAAGTATAAAGGTAACAGTTAACAACGCATCACTCCAAAAAGTGATAGATAAGTTAGCATGCGCCATTATGGACCTAACCATTTCCAGTATGGTTCTATTTCTTCTCTCTGCAACACCATTTTGTTGAGGAGTATATAGAATAGACAACTATATTTCTATTCCTTTTTCATCTCATAATTTTCTGAACTCATCAGATAAATATTCTCGACCTCGATCGGATCTCAATACTTTTATTTTCTTGTCTAATTGATTTTCTACCAAGTTTATAAACCTTTTTGAAACAACTTATTGCTTCAGATTTATGAGAAATCAGATAGACATATCCAAATCGAGTATAATCATCTATAAAAGTGATGAAATAAACAGCCCCATGCCTTCCTCTCACATTCATTGAATCACAGACGTCAGAATGGATTAAATGCAGAGGAAATTCAGCTCTTTTATCTTTTCAAATGGTTTCCTTGTCATTTTCCCTACTAGGCAACGCTCATATCTGGGCAAATCGACTTTTTCAATGTTGCCCAACAAGCCTTATTTGGCTAGTCCATTCATATGTTGTTAGCCAATATGACCAAGTCTAGCATGCCACCTAATCACATCATTATCATATAAAGTAGAAGACGTGAAACAAGGGAATAACAAATATTGACATCACCACAGTCAACATTTAGTACAATAAAACCATCTAGAAAGTGACAACAACTATAGTAGTTTGTATCCAAATACAAATCTACACCTTTATTACGGAAGTTCACACTAAAACCAAGCTTAACCAACAACAAAACATACACTAAATTTCGATGAATCTCCGGAGCATATAGAACATCATGTGGGAACAAGGTGCGTCCACCACGCACATTCAATTGGCAGGTGCCAATCCTTTTAACTTCAGTTCTGGAGTTATTTCCCACATGGATCTACTTAGTTCCAGTTGGTATTCGTCGGAATTCCACGAAGGATTCTCTATCCTTCGCTACATGGTCTGTCGTTCCTGAATTTACAGTTCACAAAGGATTGGATTCAATCAATAATTCAGAACTCGACACATAAGCAAAGTTCTCAAATGTGCAAGAGGTGTTTACCTTATTTGACTCACGACAGTCGCGAGCATAGTGACCCTTTTTGTCACAATTGTAACACCTCACCCTTGACATTTTCTTCACTTGAGGACGTTTTCCTCTCTTGTGTTGGTTAACTTTTGATTTCTTTCAACAATGACTTGATCCTTTGCATTCTCACATATTGAACGAATCAATATGCTTGCGCTTAGAGCACAAAGCCCTTTCTGAGCTAGAACCAGCATTACAAATGTCTATTTTCAACTTAAATGCCGTTAGGCGGTCCTCTACCAGCTCAAGATGGCGCACAGCATCCTCAAGATCTTCCATAATATGGTCAAGAGCTTCTAATGATTCATGTTTTTCCAACACATATTGAATCATCATATTCAATATTTCACAATTGTTGCCGTTCATATCAGCAATAACGTTCTTAGTTGTTGAAACCATCTATCTGAACACATCAGACATATTTGCACGAATAATTAATGTCTATCATTTATGCATCCACTTTGCACAGACCAATCATATCAATGAATAATTTTAAGTAAGGTTTCAGAATCAAAAGGTCACTATGTTTCCAATCATCCTCCAAAAATCCTAACTAAAAACTATCATTAATATGATTGTCATATGCAAAATCAATTCTATGAAGTTACAAAAACTTCTATGACTACCTGACTAATTACCCACAAAGAACCAGAATAACAGAAAGCAACAATATCTAACATCCAATAGAATAACAATGCTTTCACATAATACAATTATACATTACACTAAGCAATATATACAGAAAAAATATCAACATGGAAAGAGATATTTACACCCATAAAACATCTCATCCTAATCAAAGAAATAAGTAGGGAATGTCCCTTCTAATCTATCAGTCAAAATATCTGAGAAATTTGAAGGCACATTTGCCAACCATGAAAAAACTTTTGGAGAGCTGTCATGTCGCCACCAAGGCGCATTCACTCTGCGCCATGTGGCACTCAATCTAAGGGTTGAAGTTTTGGCCAACTCAATCCTATATTACTCTCTTACAAAAGCTTCCACTAGCCTCCTATAACCCGGGACCACGTTGACCTCCCACAGCCGATCTAACACTGCTTGCCATTCAGGTGGAAGAGTGTTCATCAAAGCCGGCACCTTCTCAAAATCCGGCATAAGATAACCATTTCAAATGATTTCCTGTATCATTTGATTGACCCTGACCACATGTGATACTAAATCACCGTCATGCCACCGATAATTAGCTAAATCTGATATCAGCCTTTTAAGTCTTGCATTTCCCTCGTCTGTTCTCGGGATTGCAGGTATCTGTGCATAACTCATCATAGTTCCTGCAACAAATGCATAACTAAAAAAAAAATGGATCACTTATAATCCATAATGCACATAAGAGAAAATACATAATTTTCCATAATTCATGAAACAAATACAGAATAAATAATGGATTGCTTATAACCTACATAGGCATAAATGAAAAAAAAAATTGCTTTTTTTTCTTTTTTTTTTTTTTCGGGTCAACGGTCAACGGCCTGTCAACGGTCAACGGTCGTCGGTCAACGGTCAACGGACGGTCAACGGGTCAACGAGCGGCGGGTCGCCGGGCGGCGGGTCGGACCGGTCGGCCGGTCAAACCAAGTCGGACGAACCGACCGCACGTGCCGCGCGCATGCGCGCATGCGCTGGCTGACGTCACGCAGACGTCAACCGGCACGTGACGCGCACGTGCCACTCGTCCGCGGTTCGGGTCGGGTCGGGTCTCTAGGTCAGGTCGCCAGCCGGTGATCGGCCGGCCAACGGTCGACGGCGCTGACGTCATCGATGATGTCACCCCAGCGGTTACCGACCGTTGGGTGACGTCATGCTGACGTCAGCACGCATCGGTCCGTCGACCGGCGCGTGCCGGTTCACCGGCCGGTGGCGCGCACACGCCGGTTCTCCGACCGGCGCGTGTGCCGCACGCGCTGGGCGAGCCAGCGCTTCCGGGCGCATCGTGCCCACGCGCAACGGTTTCTGGCCGCGCGTGTGGGCGCATGTGGCGTCGCCCGGCGGCGCACGACCTGTCGCCGAACTCGTCTCGACGAGCCCTTTCTCCCAGTGCCTTCAAAATTTGATTTCGACTTACGGAAACTCAGAAAAATGGCCAAACAACGCTCGGGTGTTGGGATTTCACGCCCCGATCCGTACGGTCGAAATTTTTTTTGCGAAAAATCAATCAAAAAACGTCAAACAGGTCGGGAAAATGTGAACTAGGGCTCTGATACCAATGTTGGGAATAACGAATCCCCGAAAATCGAATTCGACACTAAATCGAACCCCTAAAACGAATACGAAAGCGAAGCCCGAGAAAAACACGTATCACCGATCCTAAAGCACACCACGGATTCGAGCGTACCTTGTTAGCCACAGATTAAACACCAATGCTGAAGATCGAGGAAGAAATTCTGATCCGATGATGTCAATTTGCCTTGAAGGGAAGACGGTGTCGCCGTAAGCGTTTTTCTTCTTTTTCTTGGAGGGAGAGAGCGCGCGAGAGAGGAGAAGACGTACGTTAATTATCCAAGAGGTGTCATCTCTCTCTCTCTCTCTCCTCCCTTTTATACCTTCCCCCATCCACGGGCCCTATTCTCGTGGGCCGGGCTTTTTTTTTTGCCCAACTTGGGCGGACGGGCCAACTCAGGCCCATCAATAAAGAAAAAATCCATCAGGTAATGACTTGATAAATCGCACATTATATACTCAACACCAAATTATATAAAGACATGCATTTTCTATATTACAAGGATATTGAGCTCGTCCTATCAACAATAGATGAGAACTTGCTATAATTTTTATCACACCCCAAATCCTATCAGAGTAGGAGTAATGGCACAGCCATCATTCTCTTTTGATGAAGGACGCAGCCTCAAAGTCAAAACAAAATATTTTAGTTTCTATAATCCAATCAAACATATGAATACATCTTCAACACAAACCCAAAATTCAACTACCAAAAGTTCCTCACTATCGATGCTCTCGTCCTACTTGATACTAACAAAGGACCTAAAAAATTAAGAAAGAATAGGGGTAAAAACAGCACAGGTGCCAAATTTCTAGAAGTTCCTTCTCTCTAGAATTGAAATTCCAGAGAATTCATAGCCGATTCACCTTCTTAGGACGTCATTCACCGCCGTTGATCATCGCCTCAAGCCATCCCTATTCTCAACCACCATTGTGACATCCAGATTTTTCAACCCTGTCTTCTACTAAATGAATCGTGCATTTCATTGACGTGTCTATAGGGTTATTCTCAGAGCCAATCCCTCTCGAGATAACTAGACTATCTGGGGAAATTATTAAGGAATTTTAAGGTAATAGATTTGAGAACTCGATCAGGAATCGGCTTCTCGACCGTGTCCATCTTTAGAGGTCATTACGGCACAGTTAAAAATCGATTTGAAATCAGAGATAGACTGGATCGACAGAGATGTGTGGTTAATCATGGGTGACACCACTAAATTAGAAAATTTTCTTCGGCCGGCGCTAGACTGATTTTCTAATTGTTTTTGGTACCCTGTGTTCGTAATTGAATCATCGAGATTTTTACGACAATCGAAAGTCACCAATGAGTCGAGTGGGTTCATAGTGGTTCAAAGAAAATCGACCATGAGTCATTTGCACTTAAAAATATCTGAAAGTTACCTAGTAACCTAGGTCACGCTAAAAATGCGCCAAGTGGAAATTAATCGAGAATTCAAGTCCGATTTTAGAAATTGAAGTTTCTGTCATGTCACAATAAATTCTAGGAGTATTGACTCAGTCTCAGAAGATTTTTCTGACAACTGACACTTTTTGGGAAAAAAATCGTCGCCGGGTTGTTTTAGTGCAAAAAATGCCGAAGATGGTTTTCGATTGTGAAATTGAGGAGCGTGAGGGATTATTGGATGAGAAAGATTGTCAATTGAGGCATTGAAGTGCCAATTGATTTTGTAGAGGTCAAATGAAATTAAATCGAGCAAAGATCGATGTCCAATTGAGAAGGGTTTGTGCCAAAATTCGTCGTATGCCTACAAAGCCCAAACTTTTTGGCCACTTTGTCTTCTAGAAAAGGGTGTCATGGTGGATCATTGAAGACCAAGTAAATATGCATGGCCTAGAATGATTTTTTTTGGAAGATATTTTGTAAAATATCAAGCCAAGTGGAGCCCTCACCTTTCTCTCTTATCCATCTCTCTCGCACCCCTCTAACCGATTACACTCACTCCTCCATCTCTCCATTTTCCTCGCACGAAGCCAAGAGTAGAGAAGCCGCGCCAGCACACCCATCTCCGCGCGTCCCTCAGCCCCACGCCAACACACCACCGTTCCGCTTCCACGACCAGCTGCACTGAAGACCGAAGCCGCATCCTCCACTAGGCTTTGTCGGCAACAAATCAATTCCATCTTCACCGGTCAAGACAGCTCACGGCAGAAGCTGCTCCAACGTCGAAGCTGGCCTCCACGTGTCCTCAGCTGGAGCTCCTTCGGTCAACACTTCTCTCCGTGAAGCCCCTAGTTGACCAACAGCACCACCTGCCGCCTCCTGTTGCCAGCGAACTCCACAGCAACAACGACAACGCGTGGTCTTCTCCTGCCCGAGTATTGATCGAAGCTGCACGCCACACGTCCGCAGCAAGCCCACGATTGAAGACGCCAGCAGCTGCAGCGACACCAATCTTCGGTCTTCTCCAGCGGCGTGCCCTCAGCCTTCACGAAATTGTCGAGGCCCATCTCTGCCTTGTTCGGCCCGTCTTCGTCAGTCCACGCTCGAACAAGCAGCCCACCGAACAGCCAGCTTCCAGTTGCAGTCTGTTCAGCCCATTTGGGCCGCAAGCCAGCCCAGTCGAATTTCACCAGCAGCAGCCCATCAGCAGAATTTTATTGAGGCCCATCTCCTGCAGTCTTCAAGCCCAGTCCAGTCCAAGTGAATTAATTGGTCAAGCCCAGTTCAGCGAAGCCCGTTTAGTTCAGTCCAGTTTCAGTGGGCCCAAGCCCAAGAGCAAGCCCATTCCAGTGCAAGAACAAATCTCAGTTGGGCTGAGATTTGTTGGGCCTAGTTCAAGGCCTGGTCCAAGCCCATCGGTATCACCGAAATTTTGGAATTCGGCCGCCGTTGCGGTAATTTGATCTCCACTTTTACCAAGTGAGTTTTACTCACTAATGCTTTCTTAGTTTGCTAATTATACTTAGGGGTTGGTTAGATTTAATTAAATGCAATTAGGTGATTAGATTAGTTTAGATCAATTAAATTAGAGACTTAATGATGCATGTTAGGTGGTTAGAAATAGACATTAACAAGTAAGCATGCCATGTTATTTATGGAACGAGTCTCGGTAATTTTTCGGGCTCGTCTTGACGTCCAATTCGGCATTACGGGCCAAAATTGGATTTTTTATAATTATTTATTTAATTTTCGAAATTAATTATTTAATTATTTATTTTTCGGAAATTCAACCGGGAATGCCAGTGACCGAATTTCGTGCTGATTGTCGTGGTGCAGTCCGTTTATTTAATTGAGCTTTATTTGGTGCTAAAGTAATTTATGAGTGATTTTAAGATTCATTCCTAAATTAGATCTTGAAATAGTCGGATGGGACCGTAAAGCCACTAGTTATTGAAAGAGTCGGGTGGGACCGTAAAGCCACTAAATCGTTGCTTGGTGTGGGATGAATGACCTAGAAATGATCCGATTGAAATGTAATCGATTAGGTCGATTTGATCGATGCTTCGATCGGTGATGTGATTGTTTGAGTACCTATTGAACTATACTAATATGCAGATGGAATCTGAGGCCAAGGTAAGTCCTCTGACTCGTGCTGTGCTTAGGCAACTGAGTAGTGTATTGGTTTACTAATCGAGTCTTAAAGGGTAGAACTCGCTGAGACGTGATCTTATTGGTTATTGAATAACCATTTCAGGACCCTAAGGAGAAGCTAAGGAGGAGGAACCTGAATGAGAGAAAGACTTTTGAAGAAGAAGATGATCCAGAGAGGGATCTTGAGTATAACCCGGATGTGGATTGAGATCTCATCCTTTTTGTAAACCTTGTCTTAGTGTAGATATGTGTGAGACAAGTATGTTGTGAATAATATTGTAAATATACTATAAGTTGTGCTGTTAATAAAAGTGTGGTTGTGAATTTCAATATGAAAAATATGGCATGTTTTTCTATCCTATTGTTTTATTGTCTTAGAATTTATAATTGCTTCCGCATGAGTAATAAATTAGAAAGGGTCGGCGATACTTAGTCCTGGGATATCGTACTTTAGAATCGACCTAGTAGAAGGATGGACGCGTCCCCGAGGATCGGGGCGTGACAACCATTGTCGCTAAAGAGCTTGTGCCACATTCACCATTTATTATTTCGTTCATTCCAGTCTTCGAGTTGTTTCTGTGACTGCCTTGCTCATATCCAATTGATATGTTTAATCGAATGGTATCTGCTCCCGTTTTAGCAAAACTGAGGCCGATATCTTAGCTCAGTTGTTTCGCAAAGACCGAATGATTTAGAAAACATTTTTTTTTTTTAAAAAGTGATAATTTTTATCATTTAAATAAATGAATGAATAAAAATGTTTTCATCCTCCATGATAAATTGTTATCAATAAGGAAAGCATTTTCATTTGATTAATTATTTCAAGCAAGCAATCATTTTTAGAAAAATGTTAGCTTCTGCTATCAATTTGAACTCATTGTGTTGCTTTGGTGATGATATGGAGACGAATCGTTGACATATTCTGGTGCATGGATCATTAGATTAAAAGGTCAACCAAGTGTTCGATGATTTTTGAGGGAATCTGTATACGAATTTGAGTAGAACTCTTGCACATCGGCGTTCGGTTGATCGTTACGTGTTCGGATTAAGACGTTTATGTTTGATCCTTTCAATTGCAACTTTGAATTGATCTGCCGAGACCACCCATCTGGCCTGTTCATTGTCGTACGTGATCATATGTGAATTCGTCCGTTCAGTTTTTTATTTTGTGATAATTACTAGTAGTATTATACCACGAGCCTCATTGATAGTGGTAAGTAATTATCGTATAATAAAACCTTTATGTAGGACTTTATTCTCATTTTAGTAATAAGAATTTTCATGTGATATAGCCTAAATTCAGAAAAATAGATGTGAGAATAAAATAGCATTTAACCTGCCTTGGATCTTATACATATGGTCGATCACTTTCAAATGCTAATTACCACAATATGCATGATTGTCTTGTTTTTTGTACATCAATTAAGAATTAGAGACTTTCTAGCATTTGAAATTTAAAAGTCTTAAAAATTTAAATTTCTAGCCAAAATTCACATGTGAGAGTGGCACATCATTCAACCCCGCGCGCGAATTTTACCCACTTACATGTTTGTATGTATGTATGTATGTATGTATGTATGTCCAGGCTACCTTTTTGAAGATTTTGATCGTTACATAGCAAAAAAAAAAAAAAAAAAAAAAAAAAAAAAAAACACAGAGAATTTTAGTTAGTGATAAAACTTATTTAGAGAGGTATTATAACAATGTACATTTCACTTTTGTCTGTTTATTTTGCTTTAGATCTTGATGGAACCAGCCACAGTCTAGTTTTGGTCTGTGGTTTCTCTTTATTTCGACGATATAGGTAGAACAAACAACAAGAAAATTTTAGGCAACAATATCCGTTAATATATGTACACGATGAACTTCTCTCATAACATGTTGAAAGGACCACCTCTGAAGCTAGGGGTGTGAATGGTTCGGTCAGGTTCAGTTTTTCGGTTTTTAGTTTAGCTTTTGGTTTTTTCTGTTTTTCTTTTCGGTTCTTTTCTTTCATTTTTTGGCTGGATTTTTGGCTGGATGAAGCGGATAAAAAGTGGGGACGCTCGGAAACGGCGAGGATGACGGCCATGGATGGCGTGCAGATGCAGGACATGGTGATTACCCGTGCGGGCATTACGAGTCAAACCACTTAAACAACATGTAAAAGCCCAACAAAAAGCTCAGCATCTCAGCATCTCAGCATCTCTCTCTCTCATTATTCAAGTTTATCATCGTTTTTCAAGGACTCCTCCGTGACTTTGGGTGCTGTCTTTGCCTTCGCCAGAGACCCATTTTCTTGGTTTTTTCTTATCTTTCTTCTGCCACTCAAAGTCCAAGGCCCATCTGCTCGCCTATTTGATCTTGCTGAGACTCCACTGCTTCTCGTCGAAAGACCACTTCTCTCCTCTCCTCCGCGACCGCCCTCCATTGCCCATCAGCTTTTGGTTTTATCTGTTTTTCTTTTCGGTTTGTTTTCAGCCTAAACCGAATGAGGCCAAGACGGATCTGGTTCGGGCATTATGTCGAACATCTAGTGGTTGTCGACCGTGTGGGGCGTCCGAAGACATCGAAACAAAAACTCAAGCCAAAATCAACATACAACAAACAAAAAATGCTCAAGGTCGACTCAGAAACGATTCCTTCACATTAAACACGAGCATAAACAAGGAACAAGGAGTCCCCCCTCGGTTGAAGCAAGACAGGGCAAAACAGAGCATCAAACGGGGAAGTGGTCCAGAGGAGACGGGAGACGGGAGTCGGGAGAGAAAATCAAACCATTAAAATTCGGTTTTATTATCGGTTTGTGGTTCGGTTCGAGTCGGTTAACCGATAAAAACCGAACCAATAAAAAAATATCGGTTTTTAATGAGAACCGAACCGAACCGAAAAAACCGAATTTTTCGGTTTGGTTCGGTTCGATTCGGTTTTCGGTTCGGTTCCTGACACCCCTACCTGAAGCACTGTCGTCAACAATGTCCTATATAGTATCCAACAGTGAGCTGACAGGAACATTACCACCATGGATCTACAAATTGAGTTCAGCAATCACACTAAACTTGTCTACTAACAATTTGACTAGTGTGCCTCCAGTTTGTTTGGGCAATATCAGCAAATCTCTCATGATTTTGAACCTAAAAGGTAACAATTTCCATGGGAGCATTCCTGAGGTATTGGTGACAGGGACACAACTGACGATGCCTGATTGGAGTGACAACCAGTTGCAAGGTAAGTCACCGAGGTCCTTGGCCAATTGCAAAATGCTTAGGATCATTGCCTTTGCAAACGATTGTATAATGGACACCTTCCCGTCATGGTTGGGATCTCTACAAAAGCTTCATGCCTTATTTTGCGATCCAATAAATTCCACGGCATCATAGAAAGGCCTAAATCCAATTCCACATTCCTTAAGTTATAGATAATTGACGTTTCTATTAATGCATTTGTCGGTAAATTGCCCATAGAATTCTTTCATTCGTTGAATGTCATGAAATCTGCAACAGGAAACTTTATGTACTTGCAAAGCGACGTAAAGTCAAAATGGTACCTTTACTCAACCTTGGATGACACCAATCGCGATTTCTCCATCACATTGATCTACAAAGGGATTAAAATGCAGTACCCAAAGCGCTTAGAAGTCTTCACATTCATTGACCTTTCCATCAACTTGTTCGAAGGAGAGATCCCGAGTGTCATAGGTGATGTAAAGGGGCTACAGGGACTAAACCTTTCCAAAAGTTCTTTACAAGTCACATCCCATCATAATCAGGGAATTTCACGGCACTTGAGTCATTGAACCTTTATTCCAACAAACTTTTAGGCCAGATGCCCCAAAAGCTACTAGAACTAGGGTTCCTTTCTTTCCTAAATATGTCTTACAACAATATGATTGGTATGTGCCAAGAGGGAAATAGTTCAATATGTTTTCAAACAATTCTTTTGAAGGGAATTTGGGATTGTGTGGGGAATTCATATCTAGGAAATGTCCAAATTCAGGTAGTGACAACCTTCAACCCACCAAGAAGAAGACTCAAGATCACCAATTGAACTTAATTTGAAAATTGTTCTTATAGGGTATGGAAGCGGCTCAGTGATTGCAATGGTCATTGGAAAATTCATCCATCTCTTGGAAATGTGTGTGGTTTGACGGAAATGGCAGGAGGTGGCAACAGGCTAGTTGGGGGCAGCCTAAGAGGGGTGGGAAGTCCTAGCCAAACAAGTTTTCCAATTACTACAATACTAGAGCTTCCCTACGAAATGAGCTATGTATTTCCCTCTTTTCTTAAATGTACAACTTTAATAACATTTTAAAGTAATCACTTCTATCAAACCGTCACTTTCTTAAGTCAGTCTCTCATCGCATCTAGGTCATAATCGTACCCTTTTTCATTTTTTTGATAAAGCCAATTTTATTTGTTAAACAAGCTCACATGCCCCTTGTGACAGTCTGATTTTCCACTTCTGTTTTCACTTAAATAAATCGGGCTTTTCGTCGACGTGTTTATAGCGCTATTCTCTGAGCTGATCACTCATGAGATAACTTGACTAATCGGGAAAGTTATTAAAGAATTTTGATGCAACGGACTTGAGAATTCGACCAGGAATCGACTACTCGACCGTGTTAGTCTACAAGGATCATTTCAGCACATCGAAAATCTATCGAAATCGAAAATAGGTCGATTCGATAGAGATAAAATTAGGCTTGGGTGATTCCATCTAATTACAGAATTCTCGTCGATCGGCACTAAATCGATTCTTCTGTTGTTTTGGTACCCTGTGCTCGTAATTGAAACCTCGAGATTTTTTCACGACAATTGAGAGTCGTCAATGCGTCGAAGATGTACATTGTGGCTCGGGAATAATCGACCACGAGTCAGTTGTACCGAAAATTTCTAAAAACTAACCGATAATTTAGGTTGCGCTAAAATCACACTTGATTGAAATTAACCGAAGAAATGATGTCGATTACAGAAATTTAAGAATTGTCACATGTCATAATTCATCCCATGGATATTGTTACGTCTTATCAAAAATTTATGGATGATGGGAATTGTTCATGAAATGTGCAAGATCAGCAAATTAAAAGAGCAAGGGAATTGCCGCATTTTAAGTAGGATTTTAAGGCCTCTAATGTGAAGCAATTTAAGAGGTATTACAAGTTGTTACTAAGGGACTTGACCCTATTGAATTAGATGTTAGATTGGTAATTAAATAAATAAGATAAGTCTCCTCCAAAAAGGAAATTCGTAGGAATCCCTCTCTCCTACAACTTCACCTCAATTTCCTTAGTATTTAATGGAGATTGACTTGGAAAAGATAGGGGGACCACTTGATAGGGAAAGGACTCAATTTCCATGGGGGAAAAGCTACGAGAATCACCCCAAAATTCGGATTCCAGCAGCTCACATGGATTCCACCCTTTCTTTCATCTCCTCTAGAAGAGACAATGTTGGAAACTTGGTGGGACCTATGATGGTGATAAGTAGCCAAAGTTTCCATGGAAAATTTGGCCAAAGGCTGAAGGAAACTTCAGTGAAACTTCCCAGCAATTTACACTCTCCTTCCCCACCATTTTTCTTACGTATAGAAGTCTTCTGCTGTAAGTCTGTCTGCTGTATTTTCCACAGCAACTTCCATCTTTCCCTTTCTTCCTTTTAGTTTATTCTTCTTCCTTGTCTTTTTCAACGAACAAACCGTTGTTTTCTTTTCCCTTGAACGTGCTACTTCCATCTTTGCTCCCTCTTGAACGACAAACCGGAGACTAAGAAACAAAACAAAGCAAGGCGTGAAAGTTACGTTACCAAAAATATTCTTGGACCCACATAAACGTCAACCGTCTACCACCATGGTTTTAGTATATAAGTCATTTAGTTGGAATGAAGAAAGAGCCCCCTCACCCGCACAAGAACCGCACAACCGACCAAACTCCATATTTAGTTTCCTTTACCGAAAAATTTACAAGTTCATGTGTTGCTGTTGCCATCGCACCACAGCACATTCTTCTGCGGTTTCGGCTCAACACCATCACCAAGAGAACCAAGCTGGTCTCTGTGTTGCTGCCCAACCACCAACGGGAGCCGCCGTTAGCGGTGGTTAGGTGAGTTGTCTTCTAAATCTGGACTAGGGGTTGAGTACCTCTATTAGGAATTCGTATAAGTTAAAAATATGTAGATGACGTTATATATAGATGGATATTAACTAGGGATGTTAGGATGGCCATAGAAAAGCTTAGATAGGGTTTAGAGATCAAAACAAATGTCGTGGAGGAAGATTCGGACTAGAACAGTAGTTGATTTCTGAAACAGTTTTCAGGACGTGTGTATTTTGCTAATTTCGTAGACAACTGTGTGTTGCGATTTTGAAGGAATTTTGTTCTGAAGAAACGTTGTTGACATTCTGAATAATAACATATATTTTTCTCAGAATTTTTAGAAATCAAAAAGATGACGATTTTCATGACGTCATCCTCGGAACAGTAATTCGGACAGTTTTGTAACGCCTGACCTGTTGTGATTCCGAGGGCTGTTACTGACCTTTAGAGGTCGAATTTCCAATCGGTTTCTTCATGAAAGTTGTTTGTTATAACTTTTAGTTTAACATACTTAAATTTCAAGTCAAACGGACCAGATTTCGGCTCAAAAACGAATTGATTTCGGTAAGTCAGACTCTCTGGAACTGGACCCGATTTTTGTGCTGGATAGAAAGAATTTCTGGGCCGAATCCAGAGGGATCTGGATCTCGGTGTCTTCATGAAAAATGCTTGTCTATATGTTGTCTAGCACGTGTTCGAATTTGAGAATTTTTCAAGATCGTATGGATGAGTTTCTGACTTCGAAATTGGGAGTGCGTTATTGGGCAGTTTTCTGTCAATTTGGATTAATAAGAGTATATACTTGTTTTGAAGAATTCTTGCTATGATATTGCTCAATTGATGCTGTGGATGCTTTATATAATTGATTATTGAAATGTGACATCGATCATATGCATTCACGACATGATTCCGTCACGTGCCTTTGGGGCCGGACGATGCTCCTTCGGGAATGCCCCACGTCAACGGATGCCGGTCGCAGTGGAGGCTGGACCGATGCTCCTATATGGAATGCCGTCTAGATGTAGACGATGCCGCGCTCGACGGTGCGAGGCGATGCCCGATTATACCGGAAGACTGTTATCTGAGCATTGACATCATTTGTGACACACGAGATGCCGGTTTTGCCGGAAGATTGTTATCTGTAGCATTGACTGTGGCCTGTATGCTTACATGGATATTCACGCCCTTGCATATGCTTATGTTAAAGTATTCCTGTGATGTGTGAACTTGATATTGTTAGGAATATTTTATTTGATGCTAATATGCAGGAACTTGCTGGTGTTAAAAGAGTGGTAAGAAATGTGATTAGATTGCATGCTGGATGTACCCTTCACCTAATCTAGAATTAGGAGATTTACTCGCTGAGATGTGATCTCACCCCTTAGTGGGCTAACATTTTTCAGGTTCCTAAATGGAGGAAGGCCAGGTCGTGTACAGTCGGTCGCGGTAAAGGAGGAATAGGACTCTCGTTATCTCCTTCCAAGTGATGACGGGTTTTCCGTCAAGACTAGATGTAGGGTGACGGCTCACCCCCGAGATATTGAGAAATATGGTATTATAGTAGTAAACCCCAGTCTTATAGATAGAAGCTTAGTTAGTAGGAAACCAAACAGCTTCACTTTTTGTATCAGACCTTGGGGTGTTAAACTAGTTTGTATGTATAAGTACTGTGATGTTGTAGGTTTAGTTTGTGAAAAATAATATCCTACGTTTCTATCCCACTGTTTTGTTGTATGGAGATTGTTTTACGTTTCCGCATGTGCAAAATAATGAATGGGTCGGCAACAGTTCCTGGGATGTTGCGAATTCAAAATCGACCATTGAGGGATGTGCATGTGCCCGGGGTTCGGGTCGTGACACCCCTTTTTATATCAATATTTAAGAAAAACTACTCGAAGTACTCCTATGGAACTCAAATCTAAATTGCCATGAGGATTCTTCTTTATCCAGGGTTCACATAAAACTGAAACTCGTTTACAAATTCTAGTGAAGCGATCAATAGCAAGGTTACAAACTAGTGCAAAAGTAGGCACTCACCCACGCTCCGAATATTTGCATTGTTTGTTTGTCGTCACGGAAACTGTCAAACAACCTTTGTATTGAAATTTGAGACGCAATGGAGTTTGACTGAACAAGAACCGTAACAATTGATTCAAATATAAAGCATTCCGCAGGTGAACCATGTAAAGAAACCTTGTTTCACCGGTTTCACTTTCCTTAAGGGATAAATATGTATTTCAGTTTAACTTTTCAAATTTTCTTTTATGTTTGTACGGTCATGTCCTCCAGCATTTATAGAGTTAGGGCGCGTTTGGTAACATTTCTGCTTAAAAATTGTTTCAGGAAACAGAAATAGAAAAAAGTGTTTTTGTTCCGAGGAACAATTTTTGAACAAAAAACGCGTTTGGTAAACTTGTTCGAGAATAAAAAATTAACATAAACACGTTTGTTAAATTTGTATAATTTTTTTATTTCTTTTATTTTTAATATTTTTATTTTTTTCTATTTTCTTTCTTATTTTTCTTATTTTCTTATTTATTTTTCCTTTTTTTCTTTTTTTCTTTTTTCTTTTTCCTTTTTCCTTTTTTTTTTCTTCTTTTGGCCGGTCGGCCTCGGCCATGGCCGGCGACCGGCCGACGAGGGCTGGCGGCCTCGCCTAGCCATGGCGAGGCTCGCCGACCCCCGGCGAGGCCGAGCCTCGCCATAGCTGGGCGAGCTTGGCCTCGCCAGATCTGGGCGAGATCGAGCCCGCCCAGCCCGGTGCAAGGTCGAGCTTCGCCGGCTCCGGCGAGGTCGCCGACCCTCGACGGCATCGCCGACCCTCGACAGCCGATTGTCGGCCCTAGCCGAGGTCGGCAACCGGCCAAAGAAAAAAAAAAAAAAAAAAAAAAAAAGAAGAAAAAAGAGAAGAAAATAGAAAGTGTTCTAAATTTTGTTCCGAAAAACAAGAAAAAACTTTTTTTTTTTCTTGTTTATTCCAGATGTGTTTCGAGAACAAAAAAATAATTTTGGAACAAAAACACAAACAAACGTGTTTCTGTTCCTTTTTTGTTCCCAGGAATAAAAAAACAAAAAAATTGTTTAAAAACAGAAAAAAGAAATGCAAACAAACGCAACCTTAATCTCCATTTGTTCGTGGACAATTTTTTGCCGAAAAATATTTTCCTCATTTTTTGGCTTTAGGACCGCTCATGAAAATAAGTTAAATATATATACCTAAATAATTTAGAAATTTGATTTTTTTAAATAAAATAGAAATCATTTTTCTCAATGTGACTAGATATCAACCATTTGATCAAAGAATTTGTTTTTGAGCACGAGAAATCCTTACACTTGTGCCCATGTCCTCAATGGCTAGATAGGTGGGGACTAGGACCCCAATGCCTATGTTTGTGCTTGTGCTTGTGCTTCTGCCCAAATCCATGGTGGCTATGCCCAAACCCTGGTGTTGTACCCGAGTCCTCATAGACCATGCTCAAGAAACCAACTCTCACGCCTAGGTTTAGTGAGGCTAGGGCAGGTTGCTTGACCACCAAACCTAGGTCCACAAATATTGGGCCCACGTTCCTCAAGGCTGGACCAAGACCTTCATTCCTTTGCCTGAGTACCTGGCTCATATGAACAAGCCATTGGCTCCCAACCCAAGTCCATTAAACCTAAGCCCAAGACCCTAGAGCCCTTGTCTGGGTACTTGGCTCCTGCATCAAAGTCACTAACACCCTAGCCTAGGTCTATAGAGGCCAGGACCCCGGTACCCATACCCAGGTCCCCAATAGCCATACTCGAGTACTCGAGTCCTATGCCAATTCACAAACGCCCTAGCCCGAGGCCTAGGCTAGTCCACTAAGGCCGGGCGATGCTCATGCCTAGGTCCCCAAGAGCTATTCTTGAGTATCTGTCTCTTGTGATAAAGTCACCAAACCCCTAGGGCCTAAGTCCAAGGAAGTTGGACTCAAGACTGAGGTGCTTGTGCCTAAATCCTTGGTGGTCATGCCTAGATACTCAACTTGCATGCCCGAGTCACTAGTGCTCCAGTCCAAGTCCACAATGGCTGGGCTCAAGACTTGGTGCCCATGCCCAAGTACTCAGCTCCTATGCCCAAATCATTAGTGCTCGAGCCTGCTTCCTCAATGGCAAAATACCAAGCCCAATTCCCTTAAGGCTTGGCCCAAGACCTCCGTGCTAGTACCTAGGTCCCCAACAGCTTTACCCTGCTCCCACGCCCAAGTCACTAGCGAACAATGCTAGGTCCGTAGAAGTCGGGATAGAGAACTCAATGCTCATGTCAAAGTCCCCAAAGACCATGCCCAGGACCCCCGTGCTAGTGCTTGGGTCCCCAATAGCCAAGCCCAAGTCCATAGAGACTAGGCCTAACTCTCTTGAGATCGGACCCAAGACTCCGATGCCAATGCTTAGGTCCCTAATACCCGTGCCTGGATGCTTGGCTCTTGTGCCCAAGTCACCAACATCCGAGCCTAGGTCCATCAAGATCGGTCATGGTTCCTCAACACCCGTGGTCGGGTTCTTAGTGGCTGGGCCTAAGAATCCCTACTCGTGTGATCGAGACCCTGGCAATCGACATCTCTTATATAACACAAATAGTGGATATCTGTTTAGGAAAATAAAATGAAGTTTCCTTTCCAAACAATGAAAATAATATTTCATCTAAATATCGAAAACTATTCATACTTTTTTGGAAAGTGATTTCTTAAAAATATTTTCCAAATGCCAAATTTTTCTCAAAATAAACGAATTCTTAATGTCATTTTATACTCTGTATAATCTTTCTTTACCCCCTAAAAGAAGGATCATTTGATTAGGTGGCTTTTTTACAGCAATATAATCACTTGGAAGGGTTTCCAGATAGTGATTTGTTGATTATGGGCCGAAGTAGATGTCGATTGATTAAAAAAAGTACACGTAATTGAGTTGTAAGGAAACTTGGCTCATATCAGGAAAGTCCGAATTGAACTCTCGCTAATAGGTCCGCAAGACCTCTTCTCCTTATTGAACTGGAGGTCCACTTTGACGTTGGAGAAGGGCTTATAGCTTTTCTTTGCATATAAACCTTGTTGAGTTTGGTCTTGATGCAATGGGAGTGCGCTTAATATATGTAAAACTTGCGAGAGACACGGAAAGCATTGAAAGTCTTCCAGTAAAAAATTTAAGAGTGTGAGAACTCATTTGCTGAGATTAGTTCTTGCAACTTCAAGTGTTATCTTAAATAATTAGGAAACACTCGAGAGTGTTCGAGCAATTGTAATCTTCTCTTTGCCACCTATAATGGAACCATCTCTCGTTGATCTCTCCTTGTGGAGTAGGCTAGCCGCCAAACCATGTACAGGTTTTATTTCTATAATTTATTTCTTACTTGATTGCTCCATTTGTTCACGCTTCCATGTTAGTTATAACAAAGTGGCATTAGAACCTAAGTTTATTGTTGATTGGAGGCTTGAATCGCTTTGGTTGTTCATGCTTTCGTGTTATTCATAACAAATAAGCATTAGAAACTAAATTATTGTCGATTGGTTGTTCCGGGAATTTTGTTCATCTAGGACAATCATTATGGTATCTATGATATTCAAGTTAGACCAATCCACAATTTTAATTTTTTGCGCGTTAAGATGTGTACTTTATTGGAGACATGGGATTTGGATTGAGTATTTAAGGGAGATGATAAAATTCCCCAAACTATGAAAGCTGCAATAAAGGTGACAATTTGAAAAAAGCTACAAGTTTTATTCTACTAGAGACACAAGATTCCTCAACAAGTAGGCCAACCAGGCCTTGGTCCTTTAAGGCTTGACCCGATACCTTGGTGCTGGTACCTGGGTCCCGACGGCCTTGCCTTGCTTCCACACCTAAGTCACCGGCAAACAAGGCTAGGTCCATCAAGGTCGGGCTTGACAACTCAATGCTCCCATCAAAGTCCCCAACGGCCCATGCCCAAGACCTCGGTAATAGTACATGGGTCCTCGACCGCCATGCTTGGGTAACTGACTTCCACACCCAAGTCACTAGCTCCCAAGCTCCCTTAACAGCCAACCTCCCTCAAGATCATGCCAAAGACCTAGGTATCTATGCCCAAGTCCTTGATACCGTTGCTTGGATACCGCTCATGCCGCCAGGACACTGATGGTTGGGTATCTCTTATATACTATGAATAGTGCATGACTTTTTAGGAAAATAAAATCAAGTTTTTCTTTCCAAATGATATAATTTTCAATTCATTTTTAAATTTCAGCTAAATACCAGAAAATATTCTTATTTATTTAGAAAAAAAAAATCTTGAAAAATATTTTTGGAAAATATCAAATTTTCGTAAAACAAATGGAGCCTTGATTTCATTTGATTTTTCTTTCTAATCTCTTCATCTTTTTCCCCGAAAGATGGATCATCGGATGAGGACGCTTCCTTACAGCTAATATAATCACCTGGAAGTGTCATCTGATTAGAAAGCCTGCACACAATTGAATTGTAAGGGAATCTGGCCCATATCAAGAAAGTCCGACTTGAACTCTTGCTGACAGGCCCCCAAGACCTCCTTTTCTTATTGAAGTTGAGGTCCATCGTCGGAGAAGGGCTTCTACGGCTTTTTTTTTTTTGCATATAACTCTTGTCGAGTTCGGTCTGGATACAAAGTGAGTGCGCCTAATATATGTAAAACTGGCGAGAGACAGAATGCATTGAAAGCCTTCTAGCTAGAAATTTAAGAGTGAGAGAACTCATTTGCGGTGATTGATTCCTGCAAGTTCAAGTGACATCTAAGATTAGGAAACACTTGAGAGTTGTCT
Source organism: Eucalyptus decipiens (assembly GCA_014182575.1). Classification (NCBI taxonomy): domain Eukaryota; kingdom Viridiplantae; phylum Streptophyta; class Magnoliopsida; order Myrtales; family Myrtaceae; genus Eucalyptus; species Eucalyptus decipiens. Next base: position 7,126,626 of record CM024619.1, read on the forward strand.
GTTCAAGCAATTGTAATCTTCTCTTTGCCATTATAATGGAACCATCTCATTGACTCTCTTCATGAAGTAGCCAAAGCGCCAAACTGTGCTCAAGTCTTATTTCTGTAATTTGTTTCTTGCTCTAATGGCTTCATTTGTTCACACTTCCGCATTAGTCGTGACAAAGTGGCAATGGAAACTAAGTTTAAATTTCACTTGAGGCTTGAATCACTTCATGTGTTCATACTTCCGTGTTAGTTGTAACAAAGCAGCATCATAAACTAAGTTTATTTGTTGATCGGTTGTTCCAAGAATTTTGTCCATCTACCATAATTATTATGGTCTTTGTGATATTTGAATTAAAAAAAAATTCATAATTTTAATTTTGTGCGCATTAAGATGCACACTTTATTGGAGACACAGGATTTTGGATTGAGCATTTAAGGGACATGATAAATTTCCCCAAACTATGAAAGCTGCAAAAAAAGCTGATATTTTGAAAAAAGCTGCAGGTTTTGTTCTGCCAAATTTAGGAAACGATGTTTTTGGTTGAAGTGGCTATGAGTTTAATGTAGCTGCAGTTTGGGCTGCAAAGCCGTCCCAAAGATACTTTTCCCGATTCAACGTTTCTTAACTTTCCAGATTAATGAGGAACATCAATCCAAAATCACCTTTATAAGTTCAATAGTAATTAATGACATGAAGAATGTGGATGAGAACGTGGTGGAGGAAGCGTGAACTGGTGAACCTGCTACTTTACAGGCCGTGGCGTTGGGATCCTCAAATCGCCCGGATTTCATCATCAACAAAGATGTTGCAAGGAGACATGGTAGCCAGTAGTATTCTTCAAAAGCAATGTCAGGTGTACAGCTTCAGCAATGGATTGGTGCAACGAGAGAGGAGATTGGAGTCCCTTGAGTGGAATCAAACACGGTAATCAGTGGCATCTGGCAGAAGATAGGGTGCAAGTTGGCATTCAGAAAGGCGCGTGATAGTTTTGATTCACGAGCGACCAGATATAAGACCTGCTTGGCGAAGGGATTTTTTGCACGAGATATTCTCACTTGTGGTGAAGCATAGTTCAATCAGGGTGGCGTTGGGACTAGTTGCGGCAGACGACTTGGAGTTGGAGTAGCAAGATGTTAAGACTGCGTTTCTAGACAATGAATTAGAGGAGCGGATATTCATGCAATAGCCAGCAGGCTTTGTCGTTTCGGTTCATTAAGGCAATGCATGCTTGCTCAAATGATCTGTTTATGGCTTTAAGCAATCTTATAGTGGTACAAACGATTTGATTCCATTCCACGTTATATAAGAGTGCTCATGATCATTGCATGTACTCTAGGAGGCTATACAATTGCAATTATTTAATGTTATATGCTAATGATATATTGATAGCAACTACGAACATGTTTCACATTGATGAGTTGAGACACCAATTGAGGAATAATTTCGAGATGAAAGATTTTGGTGCATCAAGAAAGATAGTCGGTATGAAGATCTAGAGAGATAGGTTTGTAGTGATGCTTTTGGCTATCACAAGGTGATTACATATGTAAATTTCTGAGGCGACTAAATTTTTAAAATATCAAACTGGTGATTTTCTCACTAGTTGCGTACTTCACGGTTTCACCTGACTTTAGACCAAAATCGGAGGATGAGATGGAATATAAGGCCCACTCAAGCCAAAGGGGTCTCAAAAGCATTTCTTGGCAGGCTATGTAAGACTATTTAGTTAGAAAGCTCGAGTCTGCCCGAGGGGAGGCCTAAACAACAAGTTAGGTTCAACGTAAATACCTAACTAAGCCTAGTCCCGCCCATTGATCGCTTATGTTGGCAAGTCGAAAGGTACCCTTCTCTATAGTGGAAAATCTACATGTAATTAGTGATTTTTTTGTATAAAAAAAAGTATCTATATTTATATTATCTTCATTGTATCCATAACTTTTCATATAAAAGAAATAACTAATATCATAACTAAAGATATGTTTGGACATCCCAATAACTAGTGGCTAGTTTTGACTGAGCACCTTCACAAATAATACATTAATCGGCCGAACAAGTCATTTGTTTTTTTCCCCCGATCCAACGGTGCATACTCCTTCATCAACAATGAACGGTCCAGAATGACCACGGACGAATATTCATTTTCAAGCCAACCAAACCATCGGAAAAGGCCCAACCTCTTATTATCATATGACCATTTTTGAAATAATGTTAAAAGATGGATTATTATATATACCATGCCTGCACCAAAGAAAAAGCAAAAACAAAAAAACACGTAACCCTCTTTGCTTGTACTCTTTATTCTTCTTTTTCTCTTCTTTTTCGAATGAATCTGCTTTAGTATCCCCACTTAAAAATTGTGCATGGAGTTAAATAATATATATATATATAACAAGAAACCAATGCACAATAAGATTAATTACAGGATTAATTTAAAACCTTCAAAAATGTTCCCAAAGCAAATACCAATATGGAATTGAAGGCACTTCTTAATAAAATGGATCATTTCAATTTTCAAACCATCTTTCTCGTCATTATCACTAGAGGAGTGTAATTCTGGGATTGGTCCAGCTTCCATCTGGTATCTACCCTTAAGAACCGATTCCCAAATTTTTGAAATATAGAACTATCATACATTCTTTGAAACCCGGAACCTAATCTGTTACAAATTTCAAGGTCAGCTATAAAGTCTATCTAGGTTTCCCATGCATCATTAATTGAACGATTGCATATTTAGACACAAAACATATATATATATATATGAAACATTAATAAATTAAAAGTTTTAGTCATGCACATGCCGGAAATGGAAACTCATACTCAGAATAGTGGTTTTAGATTATATAGGAATTTCGCAAAATTGCTCGAAGACTTGGAACAAGAAAAACACAAAAACTTATTACAGGTTTTAGATTCTACAACTTACCTATTTATTTAAACCAATTCCCAATTTTTTGAACTTGGAAGTTACCTTGCGTACCCTAAAACCAAACCAACTCCAACAGGTCTGGTTTTTACTCCGATTCCCGGTCATATCCTCAAACCATGCTCACCCCTAATTTTCATGGTTAAAAAAGGGAAAAAAAAAAAGAAAAGGAACTTCTCCAATTATCATCTTGCAATTTCCTAGTTCACCATTGTACCTAATTTAATTAGGTCTGATTAAAGACAAGTTAATTCGGTTTCGATTGTGTGTAAATTACCTATACAATAGTTAGTCTTGCTTATATTTAGATAAACATATACATATGCCTATGAACTATGTTAAATGATACACTAATGAGAATGTAGAGGATAATTAATAAATTAGTTTTAAATCTATCGTTTGGATGCCAATTTAATCTTAAACTTTCAAGTTTACTACCATAGTCCTCAACCTTTGATTTCTAGTGCCAATTTGCTAAAAGGACTGTCTTCAAATCTTGCGCAAATATTCAGAATTATGTTGGCAAAACTGAAAATTTTAAGAGTGACCAAATTGATACTTTCCTATGAATGTAATATAGAAGATGGATGGCTGAAATGCCTCAAAAATGGACTCGAGAAAAACAAAAACAAAAAACCAATTGTGGTGCATTTGCAAAACAAAAATCACCTACACCTTCAGAGATAATATAATAAAAATTAGAAATGCTTACAAGAACGGAATCAGAAACTTCGTGGTTTTCTTTTACAAGTCACTAATTTAATGACAAAGCTTTACACACGATTACTTGCACATTTCCAAAAATTACAATCATCCTTTGGAAGTTACCATTCCTATTACCAAACGTGACCAAAAAAATAAAATCCAGCAAGCACTTACTGACAAAAAATAAGATAGCAGATAATAAAATCCAGAGAGCACTTAATGACAAAAAATAAAATAAAATCCACACAACCTCTCTCTCTCCATCCCAGCTGTCCATTACCAATACACTTGATATTGTAAATGACTTTGTCAAAGACTCACCCCACTTTTTGCCCCTTTTATTCCTCCATTATCTTATACAAGTCACTAATTTATATTTTTTCTTTCGCCCTCATATACGAACAACAACACAAAAAATACGCTGGCAATGATGTACGCGTATAAACGAAAGAGACATTCAAATAATTAAGAAAAATCACCATATCAAAAAAAATACTTCGATAAAACTAAATAATTGAAATGTAAGATGATAAATACACAAAGAAAATTATGAGAAAATTACTTTGCAGCTTTTCTTGAAAGGTTTTTGTAAGATGGATTAGATTGGAAATGGGGGAATATAAGGTAGATTATCGATTCATGCATTTACTAATGGCTATGATATTTGTAAAATAAGTAACTAAGGTTATTTAAAAAAGAGAGGAAATTAATTAAAATGCCATAAAAGTATCAGATTCTCTTTGCTTTAAATAATAGTATAGCCAGTATAGATATATATGGTATAAAAATATATATATCACATTAAATCACATATTATTAAATGGCACCATAATTAATAATGAGAAATAATAAAAAAATAAAATACAAAAAGTACACATCTACCTAATCATCATCACCTTCCTCTCTCTCTCTCTCTCTCTCTCTCTCTACCAAACCCAGCCCTAACCAACAGCAAATGCACCCCCCGCACATTTTAGTAAACACCCCCTTCACTTTCCGATTTAATTACAATTAAAATTAAAATTAAAATCAAAATGTTATATATAAATAAACTTTATATTAACGCCCGCCCCTCCCCGTTTACTTTCACTCAATCTCATAATAATTTTTTTTTATTTTTCCTTCGTTTTATTAACTCCCTTTTTTGGGGCCCTTTTCCTCTAAAGACCGCATCCCCCCATCGGCGATCCACCGGCATCTCCCGGTCCGCGCCACCGATCGCCGGAGCTGCTCCGCCGCGCCGCCCCCGAAGCTTGCCGCCCTCAGCCACCGTGCACGGTGAGTCCTCCATTCGCGGCCCCCGTCTCTGTGCTGCGGCCGCCTTGAAAAGCGGTTCCTTCAGTGTGTTTTGTGTGCGCGTGGGCGTGCGTGCGTGCTTTTGGTGGTGCGTAACCCCACCGAGATTCGCGAGCTCAACTCGACCTCGATTCCCTCGAGCTCCGGATCGCAGCGCCGCGATCCGAGGCCCCCCGAGCTCGAGTCTCAGCTGGAGTCACTGTGAGTGTTGATTATCTGCCTAATCCCTCCCGTAATCTTCCCGGTTAATCGCTCGCCGAATCGCGGTTGGGCCGGATACGGCAGAATTCGCCGTTGTCCGGCTTCCGTCCGGTGATTCTGTGCCGGGATCTTGGTGATTTGGCGCCCTAGTTGATTTTGAACTGCGAAATGATGCTTTTTGCTGTTGATTACAGTCGTTCGGGTCGATTTTCGAGTGAAATGCTCGGTTCCGCTAGGGTTTTGTGTTACTTCGCCTTTGCTCGGTGCTAGTGGAGTATCGGTGTAATTGAGGTCAAGTATAAGTCGTGGACACTCGGGCTTTTGGTGTTTTGACTTTCGAGGTAGGGTAGAGAAGTACTAGGCGAGTCTTTCTAGGGTTTTGAGCTGGTGCTGCTCACTGCTCTGTAGTCTGTACGGTTTAAATGTTTTCCGGTTCTGTCTCTGTGACTTTTAGGTTTTACGTCATAGCCCGCTGACTCGTCCTTGGTCTTTTGCGACGTTGAGATTATCTGGATGCGATGCATGATTAGTCGGTTTGATTGCATGGGGAAATGATAAAGCAACTCAATTAGAGTTTTGTAGCTGTATTTATTGCGCAGTATGCTGTGCCAAAATGAGAAAGCAACTCAATTAGAGTATCGTAGCCGTATTTACTGTGTAGTATGCTGTGCCGGAATGAGAAAGCAACTCAATTAGAGTTTCGTAGCCGTATTTATTGTGCAGCATGCTGCGCCGGAACAGTTGGCTCGAGTTGGCATTATAGTCCACATTTGGAGATTGATTAGATAAGAACCGTAACAAATGATTCTCATGAAAAATTTACATATCAATTTTGCTTTTCGGATCCTTGTTTAGGTTTGTGCGGTAGGAAATCGAATTCTCTCATAAAGCAGCATATTATGCTGAGGACCAACGTAGCACAGTTGAATTTCCTAAAGTTCTTACCATGCTTGCCAGTCATGTTCTTGGTTAATGTCCCTTGATTTATCCGTTTAATTTTTTCTGTTTTTCTCAAAGAAGGATCATTTGATATGGTGACTTATTTTTGACACCTGAAATTTTGCCGATAAGTCAAGTTTCCATCTTTTTAAAACCAAGAAAAATAATAATAAATCTAATAAACGAGAGAGTCCAATTTGGACATTTATGCAAGGATCTAGACCCATAGTCTAACTCGCTCACTTTGGCCCGGTCTACCAACCCAGCCTCTAGCCAAGCCCATCAGGAATTGGGCCGGCTCATCATCCTAGCCCATGAAGCCCAAATTTAAAGTCGCATTAAGCAACTTCTACACAGGCCCAGATTTACAATTTTAAGTCGGAGCCCCAGAGAGTTTGGCCCATAAAGCGAGCACGTGGAGGGACTGAGAAGAGCGAAGGAATTCTGGCAAGGGACACGTAACAAAGAACCATATTAGCACTTCACGGACTGACAAAATTTCCTTCTCTCTGGTTACAATTCCAGAGAATTCGTAGTCCATTCTTGTTCTCCAGACATCGCTCGCAATTACGGCGGTTGATCGTCGCTTCAATCCATCTCCCCCGCCGAAGAGGTGGCTGAGAATCACTTGTATGAAAATTCAAAGAATAATTACATATTAAATCGTATCTTCATCTAAAAACTTAAGTTTTTAAACAGTTGACAACGGTTTCACAAAATCTTGAAAATCTTGAAATTAATCGTGGTGTGTGTTCTTTCAAGTGTTCTTCTCTTTTTTTTTTTTTTTTTATGTTTGTACGATCCAGTTTAGATGCATTTGAATCCTTTCTGCTGTTCTACTTGATTTCGCGGAGGATAATGTTATGCGTACGGACGTTGAACAGGAATGAAAGAGAGAACGATGGAGGCTCGAAGAAGTGAGAGTTTTGTGATTCTGCGATTGAGTAATAGTTTATGCATGTTTGCAAAACAAAAGAAAAGAAGTGAAGAACTCGTGCCTTGTGGTGTGATGGCGTTGGACTAAGAAAGAAACGAAAGGAAATAAAAAGACAATAAGTAAAAGTAATATATTAGACATAATAAATAAAAAACAAAAAATAAAATGCGGAATAAAAATGATTGGGAAGTGTGAGTCCTAGCTAGGCAGTTGCAGCTTAGAAATAATTTTAATCGAATTTCATTTGATTCGAATTCATCTAGTTTAAGAGTAATTATATTTGGATTTCGAAATAATTTGATTTTTTAGCTTTTATTTTCTTTTAGACGAAATGGATAAGCAGACAAAAAAAAAACAATAACAAAGAAAAGGATAAAAAAAAAAAAATCTCATTTGCTTCATATTAGAATTACTTGTATGGGTCATTTTATTGATTTCCGTCTTTAATATCGTTAGTGTAATTCTCCTTAGTTGAAATTAGACTTTGACTTTGATTTTGAAAATTAGCTCACGGTGGTCATGCCTAGCTCAATAATAAGGCAATAAATATACTTTACTCCATTCGTACCGGATTATTTTACCGCACTCTACTTTTTGTTGTCAATTTTTTTACGGCATTTGAGTATCGTGAGGTATTAGCTCATGGGGATCATGTCTAGGGACTTAATAACAAAACCATATTTTTTTTCTAACTCATATTGGATTAACGTCACGAAAAATCCCAAACTGGTATATCTATAATAAATTTATCTAAAACAAATTTTTTGAAAAATAGCCTAGTTAAATAAATGCACGAGGCAAATAAACAGCTAATATTTTCATTGTTTGGAGCTAGAAGTACGTTAAAGAATGGCCCAACCTTTTGGCCATGATGTTTATGGACATGATAAGTAAGATTAAAGACCACGAATTAGACTCCTCCGCTAACTTATTTGTCCATCAATGAAGAAAAGCACCATAAATTCCTAATGAGACCTTTTGAGGGGTGGGGTTTGTACGGGATGATATTGTAAGAGTTTTTCTAATTATGGACTACATTAATTGATATTGTAATTTTACCGTTTTACGGGGTTTGGTCTAAGGTGAGATAGAAGGTTTCTTAATTAGTCTAATATGGGTAATTTGGTGTGGGCCGAGTTGAGCTGGCCCGTAATGAGAGGGACTTTGAACTACTATAAATAGTCTTTCAAGTCTCTCCTCTAACCCTAATTCTCACCCGTATCCTCACCTAAGGGGCGTTTACCTAACGCTACACGTGAGGGCCGCCTCATTGAGCCCAGGTGATACGGAGGGCAATAGAGAATAAGGACTTGTGCGTGGAACATTGTGTTTCCACTTCCGCCGTCAATAACAATGGATTCCAAAACAGGGTTCGTCAATTCTTTCTACTCAATCATGCATGTGCTTGTTCTAGTTATGGAGATCTTGGGGTTTGCGCAATTTGCGCCCAATATGTGGTATCAGAGCCTCCATAATCCTAGAACACGAACACAATTGATTTTGCCCTAATTTGTACGAATTAACCCTAATTAGTACGGATCTTGCCTAATTTGTGATTTTTGAGATTTTTTGTTTAATAAAATTAAAATTAAATCACAAATTCGAACTGGGCTCGACGAGTCGAGAAAAACCATGGGCGGCGCGTCTCCGGGGGAGGCCCCACGCGCCCCCACGCGCGGCTACGCGCCGCGGGGGCGTCGAACACGCGCGCCCACGCGCGGGCACTTTGCTCGCGCGTGCGCGCACGCGGCGCCGACGTCACGATGACGTCGGCGGCCCGGATTCGGATTCGGATTCGAACGCGCGACGTCACGATGACGTCGGCCATTTGGATTCCGACCGGTTCGGATTCGGACCCGACCCGACCCGACCGAGACCGAGGACCGGAAGGTCAACGACTGCACCCGACCCGACCGGTCAACTGTTGACCGGACCGGTCTGCCGGTCGGACCGGGCGGCTGGACCGGAAGGTCGGACCGGGAACCGTCGGACCACCACCGGTCGGACCGGTTTTGACCGGATTATGACGCTCGCGCGTGGACTCCACGCGCCGCGCGCTCGGGCGCGCGTGCGGGCGCGTGGGGCTCCGATCGCGCGTGGCCGGTGGCGGTGGACTCGTATGGTTATTTCCTACGTCATGGTATATTTATTTTAGATTTTTGATGATCTTATGGATGTGAAAATACATACGGAGTCCTAAATACGTGCTTTTTAGTGTATTTTCTGCGTATTTTTCTTGTATTTTCTCCTGTGATTTTGAAAATACAGGTGCGGGGATACTGGTATGTTATCACATGAACTTTATGAGTGTGATTCATTAATAAAAATTAAATTTTAAAGATTTTATTAATGAATAAAGCAATGTAATTAGCATGATATGTGATTTTAGTGATATGATGCCCCTATCACTAATGTTAAATCACATGTATATGATGTATGTGAGAAGTAAAGTTTATATCCTTGGTATGAGATAATTTCAATAATTTAATTGAGTAGTGATCGCCAAAGTGGCACGCTTGATTGGGTTTGAGAAATTTCGGTCTCGTATGATGATTGGGATGTCTCCTGATCTAATGCATAATTATACTCCCAAAGGAGGTAATTGTGTATTAGTTCACGGAGGGATACATGATAGTGTGGTGGAGGAGTGACCGATACTAATGGTTCATATACCCAAAGGTGATGAATTCACGAAGATTGGAATATATTCTCATAACCCTTATCATGTGGGGAGTGTACAATTGCTTGTCATGTATTCTGCCCAAAGGTGATTATGTGATTTTGCATGTAACTCTTTGGATGTGTACTTGTGTGTCAAGTTACACAATGCTCACATGATGCTAATTATATATACTGCTTGTCTTTCAGTCACCTTTTCTGTAAATGGTAACTCCGTCACCATTGAGGTTCTTGCTGGTTCGAATTTTAAGAGATGGAGAGAGGATTTTCTGTTTGCTATGGAGATGGCAGATGTTCATATGGCTCTTACTACTGATCGGCCGGCAGTTTTGACTGCCGAGAGTACAGAGGCTCAAAAGGCAAATTTTGCTGCATGGGAAAAGAGCAATAGAATTTGCTTGCTGTCTATGAAGCGTTCCATTCAAGAACACTTGAAAAGTGGTTTGCCTGCAGATTGCAATACTAGGCAAATGATGGAAGCTTTGATGGCTAGAAACCGTGTGTCGCCTAATGCTGAGATAGAGACACATATGCAAACACTTTTTACTATGAAGTATGATGGTTCTAGTGGAGTCAGAGATTATGTTCTGAGGATGGTTAATTTGCAAACAAAGCTTCAAGCTCTTAATGTTGAAATTCCAACTGCTTGCATTGTCCATCAAGCTTTAAATACTCTTCCTCCTGATTTTGGGATTATTAAGACCAATTATAGTTCCCAAGATGAAACCTGGTCCATTAATGACCCGATTGCAAGGTTGGTGGCAGAGGAAGAGAAATTGAAGAAAGATAAAGGACATATTGCTCTTTATGCTTCTAGTTACGCTAGTGACAAGGGTAAGAAGGTGAAAACTTATACCCATAAAGGCAATTCAGAAGTTGCTAGTCCTTCCAACAACAAAGGAAACTCGAAGGAGCAGGTCCTTCTAACACTTTGGGTCCTAAGAAGGCAATCACCAAGAAGGATGGTGTTCTTTGCTATTTTTGTAGGGAGAGAGGACATGTGAAGAGACGTTGCAGCAAGTTTAAGGCTTGGTTGTCTAAGAGAAATAAGAGAGAACCTAAAGGTAATGATTCTTTGGCATTTGTTTATGAATCCAATCTATTCGAAGTTCCGACCAATTCTTGGTGGCTAGATAGTGGTGCAACTAATCATGTTGCATTTACCATTCGAGGATTCATAAACCGAAGGACGCCAAATCGGGATGAATCAAAGCTTCTTGTTGGAAACAGTGTTGGAGTTGACGTTGAGTTCGTGGGAGATGTTATTTTGATTTTAGATTCTGGTTTTCGGATGGTGTTAAGAAACACTTTTTACATACCTTCTTTTAGGCGGAATTTAGTTTACGTGTCTTGTTTAGACATGTGTGGATACTCTTTTGAAATAAAGAGTTATGCTATTTCCATGTTTTATGATTCAAATAAGATTGGGTGTTGCAATTTATCAGATGGATTATATCGATTGAGTTTATCTCCCAACGACATATACGTTGCTTATTCCGCTGAAAAGGTTGTTTCCAAAAGGCCTCTACCTATGGAGCAATCTTATGCATTGTGGCATAAACGTCTTGGTCACATCTCTAAGGATAGAGTAGAAAGGCTTATAAAGGCTGATATCTTGCCTACTCTCAAAGATGATCAAGAGACTTGCATAGACATTGCGGAGGGTAAGATGACTAAGATAAAGAAGAAATCTGTGTACGCAGTTCGGACTTGTTGGAGGTTATTCACACTGATATTAGTGGACCGTACACGGCTACCTTGTGTAGAAATTTTTATTTCATCACATTTATTGATGACTTTTCTCGATATGGATACTTGTACTTGATTAAAGAAAAGTCCGAGTCTCTTGACAAATTCAAGATTTTTCGGATCAAGTGGAGAAATAGTTGGGAAAAGTTATTAAGATTGTCGATCGATCGTGGTGGTGAGTATTTTGGTAGGCACGGTGATGCTGGACAACTTAAGGGCCATTTGCTAAATACTTAGAGGATTCTGGAATTATAAGTCAGTTTACTATGCCTGGTAGTCCTGAACAAAATGGTGTAGCTGAAAGGCGGAATCGTACTCTTATGGACATGATGAGAAGTATGATTAGTAGGACAAATTTACCTAAATTTCTGTGGGGAGAAGCTTTGAAAACAGCTCTTTATATTCTAAATCGTGTTCCTACTAAAGCGGTTCCATTGACTCCTTTTGAGTTGTGGACTGGACGTAAACCTAGTTTGAATCATCTTAGAGTTTGGGGATGTCCAGCGAAGTGAAGTTATATAATCCAACATTGAGTAAGCTGGATTCCAAAACTACTCGATGTTACTTCGTGTCTTACCCAGATCATTCAAAGGGGTATCGGTTTTATAACCCTACTGGAGGTACAAGAATTGTGGAATCTCGACGCAAAATTTCTGGAATTTGATGTAGCTGAAAAGGGTAGCTACTCACACGCTATCGAAGATGATGGTATGGTGGGGATTACTTGGATCCTTATCTCATCCTGTGCAAACAATTATGGATCCTCTTGCACCACAAACTGAGCATGTTGTGGTCCATGATCCTGTTGTTGAGACTGTTCCTGAAGAAGTTCCACAAGTTCCTCAGATTCAAAATGAGGATGAAATAGCTCCACTCGGATCAACTAGAGAAAGACGTTCGGCTATACCACCAGACTATCTAGTCTACCCGGGAGAGCATGATTATGACATAGGCTGTGTTGTTGATCCCGTGACTTATACTGAAGCCATCTCATGTCCTCAATCAAATTTGTGGTTAGATGCAATGAAAGATGAGATGCAATCTATGAAACACAATGGTGTTTGGGAGCTTGTTGAATTGCCTGATGATTGTAAACCTATTGGCTGCAAATGGGTATTCAAGACTAAAAGGGATTCCAAAGGAAAGATTGAAAAGTTTAAAGCCAGACTGGTAGCTAAGGGTGTGACATCCCGATTTTCCAATTTTATTTTCAATAAATTGAGACGGGCATTTCGTTGGCACGCATATAGTTCTTTTCCTTGAGTCGGCCACTCATATGAAAACTAATCTATCGGGTGAAGCGGTCAAGAGTTTCTAATGCATCGGACTCGAGAATTTGACCAGGAAGCGACCTTTCGACCGAGCTAATCTGCAAGGTCATTACGGCACGATTAAAATCGATTAGAGATCGGAGATAGGTCGACTCGACGGAGGCATGTGATCGGGTGTGGGTGATTCCACCGGATCGCACAATTCTTGTCGATCGACACTTTGGACCGACTTTTCTATCGATTGGGTACCTGTGTTTGTATTTGAAACCTTGAGATTACCCCGACAACCGAAAGTCGCCAATGATTCAAAGATGTACATTGTGGCTTGAGATGATCAACCACGGGTCAAATGTGTGAAAATTTCTAAAGGCTACCCGGTAGGTTGGGCCGCGCTAGTATCGTGCCAAAGTGAAATTAACCGTTGAATTGGGACCGAATTCAGAAATTGGAAGTCTGGGTGTGTCACAAATCATTTCAGGATCATTGAATCATCTTTAGAAGATTTTTCTTGCAATCAGAGTTCTTTGGCAAATTAATCGAGAATGGCTAAATTGGTTCGGAAAATTAGTAGGCTCGTCTTTGGTCGCGCTTTTGGGACTTAAGTTGGTTCTATGGACAAGTGAGGACGTGAATTGAAGTATGGTGACATCGGATTAATTTTATGGACTTCAATTTGATTTAATTGGAAGGGAATCAAGTGGAATTAAAGGAATTGATGTACAAAATTTTAGGCCCGGCGGAAAATGGAATTGAACCCATTGGAATAGGGTTGTGAGAGAGAGTTGAAGTTAGTGGAACATGACATCATGCATGAGGTCATGTGGTGGGCCAATTTGTGGATTAAAGAAAAGGGAAAAAAAAAAGGAAAAGAAATTGGTCTCCCTTCTCTCTCCTCCCTTTCTTCTTCCTCCCCCTCTCCTCCATGGACGGAAACCTCCATCTTCTTCTTCCTCGGACGCGCCCAGCTCATACGCCCGACCGGCCGCCTCCGCCGCACGCCATCGTCGCTCCGCCGCCCGCGCGTCCTCCGCCTTCCTCTCTCTCCCTCCTGCTGTCGTCGACGTCCTCTTCTCCTTCTCGGTCTTTTGCTCGACGTCCAGCGGATCTGGAAAGACGCCGGAGCAGCCAGCAGTCTAGTCGGACCGCCTCACGCCGCCGTCGCGCACCGCCTCCGCCGCCGCTCGCCTCGCCCGCGCTTGGCCAACGCTTAGCCGTCCCCGTCGTCCCCGCCGGCCGAGTTCCAGCAGCTTCCTCAAGCGATTCGAGCCACCGCCGGGCTCCCTCCGCCGCCGTACGCCGCCGCTGGACCGTTGGAGCTCGGCGGACCACCACCGGCCCTGTCCAGCTCAAACCGGCGCCGGATCTGCTCCCTCTCGACCCCGATCAGCAGCAAACCGAGAAGAAGAAAATGGGTATGGCAGCCCCTTCGTGGGCCGTTTCGGCCGCCTTCCCGAGCCCGGATGCTCGGCCCGCTTTGAGGAAAGTTGATCCTCGCGTCGTCCCCGTCGTTTTGGTCCGCTCGGCTCGTTAATCCGGTGAGTTTACCTCACTAAACCCTAATTAGAGGGTTAATGATGCTTTATGGGTGTTTAGTTTATGTTAAGTATTATTAGGTGGTTAGTTTAAATTATTTAAGTGTAGATTATATTAAGGTGTTTGATTAACTTAAATTGTGTTTAATTTAAGGTTAAGTGAGTAGTTATATTAATATAAGCTTTGATGTGACATAATAGGATTTTAATTTCGAATTATTTAATTGCTTCGAAATTCTGGAAATTTATAATATTATATTAATTCCGAAATTATTAAAATATTATAAATAAAAAAAAAAAACGGAAAATTTATTTTTGAGCCCTATTGCTCGAATTTCGTGCCGATCGCTGCTTGTGTAGTCGGATTTTGAAATTGATGATTGGATATTATAAATTGAGCGTGGATCGTGAAAAATATGGATATTATTATTATATTAATTTTCGGAATAAATTTAATTATTTAATAAATTCCAAAAATTTTGTCGGGACCTTATTCTCTTAGAATTTCGTGCTGATCGTTGCTTTGTACATTTAGAATTTGATATTGATGATTGATTGTGGCAAATTGAGTGTGATTGCGATTTATGAGGATTCTTTAGAAAACCCTAAGTGTGGGAATTGATAGGAGATTGGCCGTGATTAACCACCGATTGGAGGTCGTGCCTAGTAGGGCCGTGATGAACCACCTATGAGAGGTCGTGCCTAGTAGGGCCGTGATGAACCACCTAAGAGAGGTTGTGCCTAATGGGGCCGTGATTGACCACCTAGTAGAGGTCGTGCCTAATAAGGCCGTGATGAACCACCTATGAGAGGTCGTGCCTGGTGAGGCCGGGATGGACCACCTATGAGAGGTCGTGCCCAGTGAGGCCGTGATGGACCACCTAATTAAAGGTCGTGCCGAGTGGGGCCGTGATTGCCACTAGTTGTTAAATCTTCCTATAGGGCCGTGATTGAGAGCAATGATTGATTTGCTAGAATGACATGTAATCGGCCGAGTCGATTGATCGCTGAGACGATCCAAGTGTTTGAATTGTTCTGATGATGTGATTGTGCCATGGTTGTTTGGTTATCATAATCGCACGTGGTTGAATTATATAAATTGTGCTAACCTGCAGATGAAGGCTAATGCGAGGTAAGTCTTCTGTGTGATGTGGCTAGGCCACCCGGGGCGTATTTTCTTTCTAATAGGAGTTTAGGGGGTTGAACTTGCTGAGACATCGTCTCATCCCGGTTGTGGGATTAAAATTTCAGGTCCCTGGTGGATGGAGCGGCCTGATAGCTTTGGTTGGCCTTGAGAAGTTGCAGGGGTGAAGTCATAAGGATTGGAGAACGTGTCCGACTTATAGGTCGTAGGACAGTTCCTTTTTAAGAGCCGGTCTTTTGTAGACTTTTGGCTATAGGCCTCTGTTTGTAATTCTGTTGGCTTATGAAAGTGTTATGTTGTGATTGATTGCCTGCCTTTCTATCCCGTATTTAATGGTCAGGGGTTTTATAATACGTTTCGCTTGCGCAATAATAAATGAATGGGTCGGCGACATATCCTGGGATGTCGCATATTTGATCGACCACAGTGGGATGTGCGCGCGCTCGGGGCTCGGGGCGTGACAAAGGGTTTCACTCAAAGAGAAGGAATAGATTATGAAGCAACATTTTCTCCAGTATCTTCTAAAGATTCCTTTAGAGTGATCTTAGCATTGGTAGCTTATTACGATATGGAGCTACACCGGATGGATGTTAAGACCTGCTTTTCTAAATGGAGACCTTGATGAGGAGGTTTATATGGTGCAGCTGAAGGTTTTGTAGCGGATGACTCGGTCGCTTGTTTGTAGATTAAAAAAATCTATTTATGGCCTTAAGCAAGCTTCCGATAAAGTGGTATTTTAAGTTTCATAGTGTTGTTACTTCATTTGGATTTATTGAGAACAAAGTAGATCGGTGCATATACACCAAGGTCGGTGGGAGGAAATATATTTTTCTCATACTTTATGTAGATGATATCTTGCTTGCTAGTAGTGACATTGGTTTACTTGCATGAGACAAAACGGATGTTATCGAAAAATTTTGACATGAAAGACCTTGGTGAGGCGTCTTTTGTTCTTGGCATTGAGATCCATAGGGATCGCTCATGCCGTTCATTGGGTTTATCTCGAGGGCGTATATTGATCGCGTTTTAGAAAGATTCAATATGTCGGATTGCAAACCAGGAATTGCTCCTGTTGTTAAGGGTGATAAATTGAGTCTTTCACAATGCCCTAATTCAGATTTTGAGAAAGCTCAAATGAAGGATGTACCTTATGCTAGTGTGCTTGGAAGCATCATGTATGCTCAAGTTTGCACTAGACCGGATATTGCTTTTGCAACGGGGCTTCTAGGCGGATATCGGTCTAATCCAGACACGATCACTGGGTTGCTGCCAAGAAGGTTTTAAGGTACTTAAAGAGAACAAAAGATTATATGCTGATTTATAGATATGTTCCCGGACACTGCAACTAGTCGGGTATTCGGATGCAGATTTTGCTGGTTGTCAAGATGATAAGAAATCAACGACTGGATACATATTTATGTTGGCGGGAGGTGCGGTATCATGGAAGAGCGAGAAATAGAAATCCATATCTTCTTCAACCATGCAAGCGGAGTTTGTAGCGTGTTTTTCAACGCTACTCAAGCTATTTGGCTCCGGAACCTCATTAGGGAGTTATCGTTTTTGATTTTGTGGATAGACCCATACAGCTTTATTGTGACAATAACTCTGCAATGTTGTTTATTAATAACAACAGAAGTCTCAAGGGGTCTAAACACATGGAGGTCAAGTTTTTGACTATAAAAGAATCGGTACAGAATGGTGACGTTGCAATAGATTATATTAATACAGATGATATGGTTGCAGACCCACTAACTAAAGGCTTACGCCCATGTGTTTTTGATCGACATGTCATTAGTATGGGCCTAGGAGCGTCTTGGGATGCTGTTATTTAGTGGGAGCTGTGTTTTATTCTTCTTTGAATAAAGTTTACATCTGTTTTGTTACAATTTAGTAACAGTTTGATACATATATGTCAACTTTTGCATTCAATAAAATGTTTTTGAATGGATTGTTATTATGTTGATATATATTGTTAAAAGTCTCAGGGTATTGTTTAAACCTTGAGTAAAGGCTAGGGGCATCCGGGCATCCGGTTATTAGCCTTGCACATATGTCTTGTGATACATAAAGAAAGGTTAACCATAAAGACAAGACATATGTGGGTTCATTGGAACCATAAAGCATTCTCTTGTGGCACAAATTTTTGTGTCGCCTAAGGTAAGAGAATGGTGACTGACAAATGGGATCTCTCTATGAGAGATGTTATCCATTGCCACACTACCATATTGAATCCATATCAATAAAGTTGAGAACATTCGTGACCATGGAAGGCTCTGTGTGTATACATACGCTTACCGCCATGATTCGGTGTTTAAGACTTTATGGGATAGGATTGACTTGTTAAGAATTATCTCTGGACCAATGTGCGCACATAAGGTACGATTTCAATTAATATAGTCCAAGTGGGAGAATGTAAGAGTTTTTCTAATTATGGACTACATTAATTGATATTGTAATTTTACCGTTTTACGGGGTTTGGTCTAAGGTGAGATAGAAGGTTTCTTAATTAGTCTAATATGGGCTGGCTGGTGTGGGCCGAGTTGAGCCTGGCCCGTAATGAGAGGGACTGGCTGGAAACTCTATAAATAGTGCTCAAGTCTCTCCTCTAACCCTAATTCTCACCTGTATCCTCACCTAAGGGGCGTTTACCTAACGCTACACGTGAGGGGGCCGCCTCATTAAGCCAGTGATACGGAGGGCAATAGAGGAGAAGGACTTGTGCGTGGAACATTGTGTTTCCACTTCCGCTGTCAATAACAATGGATTCCAAAACAGGTTCGTCAATTCTTTCTACTCAATCATGCATGTGCTTGTTCTAGTTATGGAGATCTTGGGGTTTGCGCAATTTGCGCCCAACAGATATTACATCAGGCCGATTCCCACCACACCAGAAAATGGAAAAGACCTCAGGCGACGGAAGTGCCCGTCGCTAAAGCGTAAAATCTCGTTCCTGTCTCTCGCTAGGGACGGAAAAGGGACTGAATGGAACCGCTCCAGAGCATGAGCAAGTTTTTTTTTTTTTTTTTTGTCATTTAAATAGTAATAAGAGCATCTTTATCTTATAGTTACCGTATCGATCAAAATAGTGCAAGAATTCATGATCTATTATTCACTCTCAAAATGTTTAAATTGCGCAAAGAATTCACATTTTAGAATGAATAACAAGAAATATTTTGAAAAGGTTTGGAGATAGAGAAATGACCCATCCACTTATTTTGATGTGTATATGTCTACACAACGAGTGAAGAATTCTTTTGTTGTTTGTGAGATCTTGTCTTGAATGGTCCCAGTAACATGGGTATGCATGGTGCAACTTTGTACCGAGCAATTTTTTCTTTAAGGTTAATTTCTTCACTCGGAAATAACGAAACGTCAGTAGAGTCAAGAAGAAGACAAATTGCTTCACCTTTTATGCTTAGTTAAGACAGAACTTTGTATAATTGCACGATAAAATGGGGTACCGCATACACAATAGCAAACAATTTGCTCTATTTTTACTTAACTAGGCAATATGAACAGAACGACCAAGCCCAAGGAAAAGTAGATGCGTCATTGAATGATTGAGTGCGGGTTATGTTAGATGATGTGCGGCAAGTACTAAAAATTGGCTCTGCCGTGCAACAACATAATCTTCTTATGAGTAAAAATTATCTTCAACTGGTCTCCTTGAGCACATCATTTATCTCGACATGAAGTTAAGACTGATGGAACAAGAAGAAATGCATGATCGGCTATTTTACTCCTAGAATTGCGTTCAAATGATTCAAAACGTCAAGTTTTGTTCCTTTGGTCACAGCAATGCAAGCTTGGTTGTGCCTTTGTCGACATGCCGGGATTTCATTAGTTTCCTATAACAAACGGAATTCTGTAATATTTGCAAAATACAACCAATCGTACTTTGAAATTAAGTTATTTTCCTAGATACCGATGGTGCCGACAACTGTATATTTTTGTCTCTGATTTCTATCCATTTTGGCATAAACAAACAAAGTGGTAGGAAAATAGGAGACAGCAATGTTAGGCTAATGCACAATCCAAACAACTATAATTATGTGGGAGTAACAATCTGCACAAAACAAGGCCAATTCCACCTCTATCTCCCTCTCAATAAGGGAGACTGATCAAAATTCTAAACACTCTTAATTTCTCTGAATGCATTACACAAAAGAAGTTATATTCTTCATAAGTGACCAAAGAAAATGTTCACCAATCGTAATTCTAAATGAAAATAGCACTAATATCACAAACAAAAAGGACCCACATAGCGCAATCGTTAGGTGAATGAAAGGGGTCAGATGGGCTCCCAAAGTCTTCAATTTCGACCCTAAAATCACACCATTTCATAGACTTTTTTGCCACTGTCCTTCCATAGACTTTTTTGCTACAATCCTAACAAGTAACCAAAATCTTCAATTTTGACCCTCAATTCACACTATTTCATAGACTCTTTTCCCATTGTCCTTTCATAGACTCTTTTGCCATTGCCCTAACGAGTAATCAAAGTCTTCAATTTCGACCCTCAAATTGCACCATTTCACACCATTTCATTTACTTTTTTGCCACTGTCCTTTCATAGACTTTTTTGCTAGAGTCCTAACAAGTAAACCAAAATCTTCAATTTTGACCCTCTATTCACACTATTTCATAGACTCTTTTCCCATTGTCCTTTCATAGATTCTTTTGCCATTGTCCTAACGAGTAACCAAAGTCTTCAATTTCAACCCTTGCCATTTCATAGACTCTTTTACCATTTTCCTAACAAGCAACCAAAGTCTTCAATTTTGGCTCTCAAATCGTACCATTTCATATGGACTTTTTTAGCCAGCAGTCGCATCCATTTGTTATATGACCCGTTGGTCTGCCAACTGCCAGGCAAATAAAGATCTATGGGCTGAATTTTCTGTCAATTCGCCCTGTAGCTACACATTATGGCACAGCATAGAGTCATGCTATCATGCACCTAGAGATTCATCAGCATTGCCCAAATTTTGCATTTTATCACCAAAATATGCATAAGAATAGAAGATTTGATAGGATTTGATTATAGAAATATATGTAAATATATTATTTCTTGCATAGCGGTTAGAGAATTGTTAATGAAATAAGCATAAAAAATAGATGTTAGGATAAGAGATTTTATAAAGTGACCTAAAATTAAATTGTTACCCAAAACTCACATGAGAGCGCCATGTGGTACGTGGCTTTTGTGTATCGTTCTTTTAAAAAAAAAAAATAGTTACATAGATGGAAAAATTGTCCAAAGTCCTAAACCTATTGTATTTGTTAATTTAATCCTAAACTTTTCAATTTAACCAATTTAGTCATAAATCTTTTCATATTTTGCCAATTGAGTCATCCAAATCAATTTTGACTGAAAATCGCCGACGTGGACATTAGACGTTCCAAAGTGACTTGACCAGCACCAAGTAAATAATTTTAAATAATATTTTAATATTTTTCGATTTTTATTTCCTTTCTTTTTATTTTCTTCCCTTTTGCCTCTAGTTGATCATCAAGCTTGGACGACCGGCTAGAGGCAAGAACCGGTGAGGTTGACCTCACCAACCTCAAGCGAGCCTCGCCCACATATGGCAAGGCTCGACTTGGCCATTCACATCCATTTTCTCCTTTCGTTGACTAGTCAAGCTTTCTCATTTTTTCTTTTGTTGTCATCATGTTTGACTTTTTGACCAACCCAATAATCAAATATGCTCAAATGTTAGACAATCTCCTTTATTCTACATAACATAAATCATATTCCTTCATTGATAAACGTGTTTTGATATGTGTCTGTTCTCTTCCTTGCTATTAGCGTCGATGATTTTTACATTATGTTATATGGGGTTGTTATTCATGGAATGTGAGAAATGCCAAGTAAAAGTATTTGTCCATTCAGACACAAAAGATGTTGCCTTAAAGATTAAGCTTAAAATTTTGATAAAATAGATGGGAAATAGAAATTTTTTTTGGGATTCATATGATAGAAAATTAAGTAACATTGTTCAAAAACACTATGAACTGTCTTAATTTCCTGAAGACATTACACAACGTAAATCACATTCCTCATCAGTGACCCAAGGATGCACACATTCATATCACAAGGCACCAAGCACCGCCTATAAAATGTGCTTCACTCTCTCATACTCGTTGTGTTTTTATGTTTGTGATAATTACTTGTAGTATTATAAAATGAGCCTCATTGATAGTGATAAGTAATTATCGTATAATAAACCTTGATGTAGGACTTTACTCTCACTTTAATAATAAGATTTTTCATGTAATATAACTTAAATTGAGAAAAAGGGATATGAGAATAAAATAACATTTAACCTGCCTCGGATCTTTGATATATACATGGTCGACTAGTTTCAAATGTTAATTACCACAATAATATGCGTGAATCTTTTTTTTTTTGCATCAATTAAATCACCAAAATATGTATAAGAATTAGAGATTTTCTAGCATTAGAGATTTTAAAGTCCATAAAAATTGAATTTATAGACAAAATTCACGCGTGAGAGTGCCTCGGTTGACCCAGTCTCCACGGATGAACGTCAATTATTTGCGTCTACTTTCTCCTTTTGTTGACTAGTCAAACTTTCTCATTTTTTTTTTTTATTGTCACCATGTCTGATTTTTTTACCAATCCAATGGTCGAATATTAACATTTCACATACTTTTTCGCTACTTTCTCCACGATTGACCCAAGTCTTCCCTGTAGCTACACGTTAAGGCACTGCACAAGGTAATGCGCCCGCTCCTGAATATTCGTAGGTACTGCACATGTGTTTCATCACTTTAAAACTCATTGGTTCGATGCATCCTAGCATAAGATGAGCCGTGTTCATCTGCTTCACTCTCTCGTACTCTGCTCATCAAAACAAAGTAATCTTTGTTTCGAACAAAATGGCTTCCTCATCGTGCTTCTACATGTCCATACACTTTCTTCTCTTGTATTTGTCATCTCAGCTGATTGGCACACACAATCTCTCTCATTCCACGACACCTCTATGTCTCGAGGAAGAAGTGTCTGCCCTGCTGCAATTTAAAGAGAGATACGAAATCACCAATGTTTCCGATGATCCTCTCGCTCGTCCCAAGACTCTGTCCTGGAAAAACAGTCAAGATTGCTGCTCTTGGGATGGGATCGAGTGCGATGAGAACACAGGCCACGTAATTGTTCTCAATCTGGGAAGTAGTTTTCTCTATGGTTCTATCGACAACAACTAGGGGTGAGCAGCGGTCTAGGGTCGACCCTGGACCAACCCTGGACCGGCCCAACCCTGCTGGTCCTGGTCCGGTTCCCAAGGGGATTGGGTCGGTCCTTGGTCCTAAAATTCCAGGACCAACACTATGCGGGTTGGTCCTTGGTCCTAAGAGTTTTGGGTCGGTCCAACCCTAAACCAACCCTGTATATTATATTATATTATTTATAATTATTTTATACATTCAAACCTAAATAAAATGTCTGTTATATTATATTATATTGAGACGTTCTATCAATAGCACTAATAGTAATTTCAATTTAAAAATTGTGTTGAGTATTAATTATGTGTTGTTTGTTTTGTTTTTAGGTGTTTAGAAGTTCAAGTGAATTAACAAGATGTGAAGTTATATATTCATGGTTTATATTAAGTATTTTGAACTTTTTATGGTTTAATTGTATTTTACTAATGAATTTCAGCTACACTTTGCTTTTCAATTTGTGTCAAATGGTAGAAGTTTTTGAAGAGTAAAGTAGTACTGTAGTTGCTACGGTGATTTGCTA
Source organism: Eucalyptus decipiens (assembly GCA_014182575.1). Lineage (NCBI taxonomy): Eukaryota > Viridiplantae > Streptophyta > Magnoliopsida > Myrtales > Myrtaceae > Eucalyptus > Eucalyptus decipiens. The sequence goes on from CM024619.1 coordinate 7,149,758, forward strand.
GTTAAGTGGTGTGAAGCTCATTTTTTGGTTGAGTGGACTCTGCATGATCAAATGCTAGTCAAGTGGTGTGAAGCTCATTTTTTGGTTGAGTGGACTCTATATGATCAAATTTAGGAAAACGCTTTTGCATATGGTGTTATGAATATTAAAGATAGATGATTACAAGAATTTTCCATCTTGTCCTATATCTCGATGAGTGATTAGCAGGTACAAAATTTCTATTATTGTGTCATCTTAAATTTGCTAAATATGTATTGGTATTTATAGTTTAGTTGCACAATGCTGCATTGTCGATGGATATGTAATTTGAATTTGTAAGTTTGCTTTTTTAGGGAGTATAAAAAATAAGATGAAAAAAATTATTGATTGGTCCCGGGTTGACCCTGGAACCGGACCGAACCCATTGGGTCGGTCCGGTCCTTGGTCCCAGGCTCAATAAGGTCGGTCCTCGGTCCTAAAAATTGAGGACCGACACTGTATGGGTTGGTCCTAGAGTTAGGGGGTGGCCCGGACCAACCCGGACCATGCTCACCCCTAACAACAACAGTACCATCTTCCAGCTTGCTCATCTTGAAAAGCTCAATCTTGGCGACAATCACTTCAACTACTCTCAAATACCATCTCGAGTTGGAGATCTGTCTAGATTGACTCATCTCAATCTCTCTGCTTCCATTTTTTCTGGCCAAGTTCCATCAGAAATCTTCAAACTTACAAGGTTGGTGTACCTCAACCTGTGTTGTAATGTGGATCCACATCCTTATAGACATTTGTTGCGGATGAAAGCACCGGGCCTGAGAAGCCTAGCTCAAAATCTGACCAGCCTGGAAGAACTTCTCCTTAGTCGCGTCGATATGTCGTCCCAAGTGCCCAGCACTCTGGCGAATCTGTCTTCACTGAGAAGGCTGGACATGAGTCATTGCGACCTGCACTGTGTATTTCCATCTGTCATTTTTCATTTACCGAAGTTGCGATATCAAGATGTGGGTCAGAATGAAGTAACGGGCCGCTTGCCTAAGTTCAACTCGAGTAGTCCTCTTGAAGAGCTGCGACTGACAGAGACGAGCTTTTCTGGGGAGCTACCCGCTTCAATTGGAATCCTTCCATCCTAGCTTCCCTTGCTAATCTTAGCAACCTCAAAGACCTGGATATCTCAGGGAACCCATTCACTGCCCAATCCATTTCCTCTATTTCTTGGGTTTGGACGAAGAAGAAGCTCACATCTTTGACACTCGGAAGCATCAATCTATATGGTGAGATTCCACCCTCAATCGGAAACTTGTCTCAGCTTGATTTTTTATGGTTAGCAGACAACCAATTAAGCGGTGCCATCCCATCTCAGCTCATGAACCTCACTCGACTGACTTCTTTAAACCTCGGAAGCAATCGACTGTCGGGTTCTATACCGTCTTGGCTTATGAACATGACTCAACTGGTTCACCTTGACCTTTCAGTCAATAAATTCCACGGTGAGATACCTTCATCAATCTCTCAACTTCAAAATCTAGAGGACCTCCGCCTTTTCGTAAACAACTTCAGGGGTACTATTGAGCTAGACAACTTTCACAAGTTCAAACATTTGGGAACGCTGCAAGTATCATTTAACAGGCTATCAGGCTGCATGAGTAGCGCAAATCTTAGTATTCCTCAGCTTACTACCCTAGGATTGGCTTCATGCAATTTGAGTGAGTTTCTGGCATTCTTACAAAACCAAGAGGATATTGGGTGGTTGGACTTGTCCGATAACAACATTACGGGAGAAGTGCCCTTTTGGGTGTGGGACGGAAGATTTAAAAGCATGCAGCACCTGAATCTCTCCCATAACTTCTTAACTGGTCTTGATCGATATTACCCGATGTACACTTTAGATATGTACACGATAGACCTCTCTCATAACATGTTGAAAGGACCACCCCCTGAAGCACCGTCATTGACAGTGACCTATATAGTATCTAACAACAACCTGACGGGAGCATTGCCAGCATGGATATGCAATTTAAGTTCAGCAATCACACTAGACTTGTCTTTTAACAATTTGACCGGTGTGCTTCCCATTTGTTTGGGCAATATCAGCAAATCACTCGTGGTATTGAACCTAAAAGGCAACAATTTCCAAGGAAGCATTCCAGAGCTCTCGATGAGGGGGACACAATTGAGGATAATTGATTTGAGTGACAACCAATTGCATGGCAAATTATCGAGATCCTTGGCTGATTGCGAAAAGCTCAAGTTCATCAATTTTGCAAACAATCTTATCATGGACACCTTCCCATCATGGTTGGGATCACTACCAGAGCTTCATATCCTTATTTTGCGATCCAATAAATTCCACGGTGTCATAGAAAGGCCTAAATCTAGTCATGCATTCCTTAAGGTACGGATACTTGACCTCTCTTCTAATGCATTCATCGGTAAGTTGCCTGTGGAATTCTCTTGGTCTTGGAATGCCATGAAATTCGAGATGCGGGACTTTACATACATGGGCAATTATCTATCTCCACCACAATTCGATGTGTACTCCTACTATGGCTATTACGATTTTTCCGTGACGGTGATTTACAAAGGGCTTAAAAGGTATTACCCAAAGGTACTAGAAGCCTTCACGATCATTGACCTCTCCAGCAATTTGTTCAAAGGAGAGATCCCTGATGTCATAGGTGATCTTAGAGGATTGCAAGGGCTAAACCTTTCCAACAATCTCCTCACTGGTCACATCCCATCATCGTTAGGGAATCTCACAGTGCTTGAGTCATTGGACCTTTCTCGAAACAAACTCTCAGGACAAATCCCCCAAAAGCTAATAGAACTCGGGTTCCTTTCTTTCCTGAACATGTCTTACAACAATCTGATTGGGTCTGCGCCTATGGGGAAACAATTCGATACGTTTTCGAACGATTCTTTTGAAGGAAACTCGGGATTGTGGGGAATTCATATCCACGAAATGTGGAGATTCAGCAAATAAGTCGGACAACCTTCAGCCTACCAAGAAGAAGACCTAGGATCACTAATTGAACTCAATTGGAAAATTGTTCTTATGGGGTATGGAAGCGGCTTAGTGATTGGAGTGGTCATCGGAAATGCATTCATCTCCTGGAAACATGATTGGTTTGAAGGAAATGCCAAGAGAAGGCAACGGCCTAGTCGGAGGCAACCTAGGAGAGGTAGGAACTCCTGGTCAAGCAAGTTTCTCAATTTATGCAGATATTAGAACTTCCTTAAAAACTGAGTTGGGTATTTCCTTCTTTTTCTCAAATGTACTTGTTTCTTCGTAGTATCTTTATAGTTATTTATGTCAAACTTCACTTTCTTAAGCTAATCTCTCATCACATCTATTTATAAAGCCATTGTCGACTTGTAACCCAGCTCATGTACGCCTTTTCCTATCAATGTTCAAGCAAAAGTACTACTATCGAACACTCAAATATGATTTGCCACAAGGATTCTTCTTTGTCCAGGGTTCACATCACAAGCTCAAACCCGTTTACGGTTCTAGTAAACGATCAATTGCAATGGTACAATGTTCTCATAACTTTATGCAAATCTAGGCTCTCATTTGCGCCTCAATCGTTTGCTTTGGTTGTTCGTCACCTCACAAATTGTACAGACAACGGTTGTATTGACATTTGAAGCAAAATCCACATTTGGATATTGATTGGATAAGAACCGGGACCAATGATTCTCGTGAAAAATATACATATCACTTTTGCTTTTGGAATCTTCTTTTATGTTTGTGCGATAGAAAATCAAATTCTTTCTCATAAAGTAGTATATCATGCTAAGAACCAACATCCCGCAGTTGAATTTCATAAAGTTCTTATCATGCTTGCTAGTCATGTACTTGGTCAATATCATTTGATTTATCTGTTTAATCTTTTCTGTTTACTCAAAGAAGGATCATTTGATATGGTGATTTATTGTTAACATCTGATTTTTTGCCGATAAGTCAAGCACCCATCTTTGTAAAACTCAGAAATATAATAATAAATCAATAAAGGAGAGAGTTCAATTCGGCCATTTACGCAAGGACCTAAACCCACTTGCCTCAGCCCATCTATTAAGACTAACTCGCTCACTTCGGCCGGGTCCACCAACCCGGACCATAGCCAAGCCCATCAGGAATTAGGCCGACCCATCAGCCTAGCCCATGAAGCCCAAACTTAAAGTCGCATTAAGCAACTTCTGCACAGGCCCAGATTCACAAGTCCAAGTCGGAGCCCATAAAGCCCGTGAGAGTTTGGCCCATAAAGCGCGCACGTGCAGGAACTGAGAAGAGCGAAGGAATTCTGGCAAGGGGACACGCAACAGCGGACCATACCGCACCAGATAGCGCCTCACGGACTGACAGAATTCCCTTCTCTCTAGAATCCAATGCCTGAAAATTCGTAGTCCATTCTTCTTCTCCGGACATCGCTCGCCGTCGCCGCTGTTGATGGTCGCTTCAATCCATCTCCACTCCGCGAGATAAAGGCTCTGTTCCTCCTGTTCTCAGATCCTGTCGCTGACGAGCCTGAGCCACGATTCGATATTTACTCTTTCGCTGATTCCTACGGTCTTCGAAGTTTGCTTCTTTGACTGTCTTGCTCTGGTACAATCGATAATCATTGCGGGGGCCGAGAATCCTACATACTGATTGTGTATAAGTCTTATGTAACCGAGCTTCTGCTAGCAATTTGAACTCATCGTGTTTTGGTGATGATATGGAGAAAAATCGTTGGCATATTCCAGCGTTTAGATCATTAGATTAAAATGTCTACCATTTGTTTGACAATTTTTTTAGTGAAACCTGCGTGTGAATTTGAGTAAAAATCTTGCATATTGACATTTGGTTCCCTCTTACATGTTCAGAATAAGACGTCTGTGTGTGATCCTCTCATTGCACCATTGAATTGACCTGTTGTGATGCTCCGAGACGTTGCCTGCTCTGTCTTTGCGTATTTCAGCCTCGATTTCGGTCCATTTCGCTGGTCTTATTGTCAAACGTGAATATATGCCCATTGATCTTTAGAGGTGATTGAGAATAACCAATATGCAAATTTATAGAATAATTAAATATTAAACCGTTATTTCATCTAATAGTTTAAAATTTTAAATAATTAGCAGCAGTCTCATAAAATCTCATAAAATAAAATAATATATATATTTCAATAACAAATTATTGATGGTTATGTTTAAGACTACGTCGTTTGGATAAAAGGACTACCTTGCCATTGTACCTATACTTGTAGAGTTGGGGGTGTGACAATAATGGGGAGAATTACCAGAGAAGTCCTAAATTGGCCGACGTCCACGTCAGCATTGGCTGGCCAAAATTGGCCAAATAAACTGAATTAGCACAATTGCAAAAAGTTTAAGACTGAATTGGCCTAAAAAAAATTATAACTGAATTGATACAATTGTATTAGGATTATGATTTTTTTGGTAATTTTCATAAAATAAAAATCTATATGATTTTTATTTTGTATTTTTAAGAGTGAATATTTGCTTTGAAGCTAATAAAATGTTAACATGACCCCTCCTTAAAAAATTGATATGTATTGTATTTAATCAAGGTGTCAAGTATACAAATTTTTATGGCCTCCATATTTGTGATCAGATTAACAATTGTGAACGAGGAAAATTAAAACGGGGAAAGCACGTGCTTTGGTGGTTGACTATTGCAAAATTGAGTGGACACGTTATTGAGACCTTGCATTATGCACGATAGACCGGCTAGCTATTGCAGCACTGCTTTGGCCCACTTCTGGAAATATCCTGCATGAATGTTTGAGTGATATGATTGAGTAAAATATTATCGAATATAAGATCTAGACCCCACAGTTGGTTTAATGTTCGAGGCCTAGACATGTGCATGCTGTTACAATCTTCCTAGGACCAAGTCATTGCATTAGTGATTGACAACGCACAGGGGGAAAAGTCTAGGAAATTAAGGGAAGAGTCCTGAAAGTCGGAGCTATTGACAGATCTGGTAATCACGATGTCAAATGACGGACCGCAAACAAGAGTCTTGAAAGCATTGCGAGGTGAGCCTCTGTCGATGGATGGTAAATCCAAGCTTGCACACATTCAGATTCAATGTGGTTCAATTCTATTTGACAAGTATTTTATGTTCGAGTGCCTTGACGACTAAGGCAACAACAAAATTGTGGCTATTCTTATTCTATTAGTAGCATTAGCCTCCAAGACTTGGGGGGTCACATCTCCTGTGAAGCCATGAAAGCTACTTCTGCATCCCTGAATTCGAAAAGGAGTTTGCTGCGTCCCCTACATGTAAATATAGAAAGAATCCACCTTGGCCCTCTTCCACTTGAAGTTCTCAAATCTTTCCGATTCGCACTAAGCAACAAGGAAGATATTCACATGGCCCCTTCTTCAAAATGCCTCTTCATGCCTTTGCTGTCCCTATCCCCACTATTGGTGATGGCGAATTCATCTCCTCCTGCCGAGCATCCACTGTGCGGTGATCATGAGAAGCTTGCCTTGTTGCAGTTCAAGCAAAGCTTTGCTATTGAAACTTCTGAATTTTGTGACTTCTCCAGAGTAGAATCATGGGGCTCAGAGGAAAGCGGAGATTGCTGCTCATGGGGTGGGGTCCACTGCGACGAGGATACTGGCCATGTGGTTGGCCTTGATCTCAGTTCCGGTTGCCTCCTTGGTTCCCTCAGTCCAAACAGCACTCTCTTCAACCTTGTGCACCTCCAAGAACTTAATCTAGCTGAGAACCACTTCAATTTCTCCGAAATCCCATCCTCGCTTGCCCGATTGACAAAGCTGAAGTACCTCAACTTCTCAAAATCTTTCTTCTCGCGGAAAATCCCACGAGAGATATCCATGTTCTCAGACTTTTTTTATTTTTTATTTTTTTGGGGGTCAGAAACAATAGTTACTTTCATTCATAAAATGCGAGAATTACAAGAAGACAATAGATAAGATTCCGAGCATAAAATTTCCGAAAGAGCTGGAGGAGGAAAGGACTTCCAATTTTGAGGTAGTGATTTAGTCCTGTGCGCCTTCGCAAGCCAATCTGCAGCATTATTGGCATCCCGCGAGCAGTAAACCAACTTCGTCGAATTTGAATTAGATAATATGGCTTTGCATTGCTCTCAGAGTTGGGGTCTCTTGATTTGTCCGTGAGCAATGTCTCGTCTGTTGAACATCCGTCGGAATTGAGCGGTCCTGTTTTCAGGAGTCTAATTCAGAACCTGAGCAGACTAGAGGAACTTCACCTTGGCTGGCTCACCAGAAATTCTGCGATTCCTCATAGAATGGCACACTTGTCTTCTTTGAGATCACTCCTTCTGACAGATTGTGGGTTACATGGGGATCTCCTGGAGAGGATTTTTCATCTGCCAAATTTGCAATTTCTCGATGCCAAGTATAACCAGGACCTCACAGGCCATTTCCCCGAATTCCCTAGCGGAAGTCCACTCCGGTCTTTGAGGCTCACAGGAACTAGTCTTTCAGGCCAGCTGCCGGGCTTGATAGGAGCTCTGAACAGTTTAGATGAGCTATTCCATCTTTGATTACCAATCTCACTCAGCTGGTGATCCTAGACCTCTCAAACAATACCCTGCATGGCCAAATCCCTTCTTTGGAAAACCTCACCAAGCTCACTTATTTGACCCTTGACACCAGTAACTTTACCAGTGGGAGCTTCCAATGGATAGGAAGGCTATCCAAACTAACCGCTTTGGATCTCAGTGCTATCGCCCTAAACAACGAAATTCCATCTTCTTTTCCAAATGTAAGCCGAATATTTTACTAAGGCCTAGGCTTCTGTCATTGACATGGTCACCTTCCACCATGGCTGATGAATTTGACAATTGACCGGGTTGCAGCTCTCGTACAATGATTTGGAAGGTCCAATCCCAACCTCTCTTTAGACTTGTAAATCTCAGGTATCTTAACCTTTACTTGAATATGTTGAATGGAACGCTATCCTTAGACACACTTGTTCACCTCAAACAACTGAGCATCCTGCATCTTTCGGGCAACCACATCATGCTATTGCACAATTGTGCCACTACTACATTGGGCAAGCTGACCGTCTTGGGATTGTCGAAGTGCAACTTAAACGGATTCCCCAATTTTTTACGGAGCCAAGACAAGCTAGAGCGGATGGACTTATCGTATAATGGCATAAGCGCTCAGGTGCCTCAACGGTTCTTAAGCATAAGTAGAGGAACCCTACAGTATCCGAATATTTCTCATAATCGTCTCTCGGAATTTGAACAGGAACCAAAGTTCTTCACTTGGACTAGGGTGCACACTATAGACCTTATATTTAATATGTTTCTAGGGCCGGTCCTGATTCCACCTGCATCCAGCCTCTACTTTTCACTCTCAAACAGCAAATTTGCGGGGGAGGTACAGCCAATGATCTGCAACTTGGATTCCCTAGTTGCGCTTGATTTGTTTTATAACAGATTAAGCGGCATGCTTCCGACGTGCCTGGGCAATATCAGTGGTTCTCTTTCAATACTGAATCTTTGGAGCGACAACTTTCAGGGTCCCATTCCTCAAATCTGGACGAATGCAAGAAGCCTAAAGATGGTTGATCTGAGTCAAAATAGACCCGAGGGGCAGGTAGCCAGATCAGTGGCAAGTTGCGAAATGCTGGAGTTTCTGGATCTCGGAGACAATCTGGGCAATGATACTTTCCCTTCTTTGTTGGGAGCTGGTCCTAGGTTGAGCATTCTCATCCTGCGATCTAATGCATTCCACGGTCCAATTGGGAAGCCCAAAACCAAGTCTGATTTCCCTAAGCTCCGTATCATTGATCTCTCGCACAACCAGTTTACAGGAGGGTTACCATCTAAATACTTCCAACATCGGGAAGCCATGAAATTATCTGACAAAAAACTACTTGCATATATGCAACAAAGTCTCATGCCCACCACTGTGCACATATACACGCACTACGGGCGATTATGACTACTCCTTGTCGATGAACAACAAGGGCATACAAATGGTATACATGAAGATTTTGGATGTTCTGACGGCCATTGATTTGTCCACAAACCAATTTGAAGGAGAGATTCCTGAAACCATTGGGTATCTCATAGGACTTCACGCTGTTCTATCTCACAAAGTGCTCACGGGTCGAATCCCATCTTCGTTGGGGAACATCGAAGTACTCGAATCGCTGGATCTGTCTCAGAACAAGCTGACAGGGCGAATCCCACAGCAGCTGACTTAGCTCAATTTCCTCGCCTTGTTTAACGTGTCTTATAACTTGCTTTCAGGACCTATACCAAAAGGAGGGCAATTCAATACGTTCCTCAATACTTCATGTCACAACCGGAATCCTAAAGAGATGGGGTGACACGGCTGTCCTTTCTCCCGAAAGACGCAGCCTCAAATCACCCAAAGTCCAACTCCCAAAAGTCCCATGATGACGCTCTCGCTCTAATGGCCACTAATTGAAGGACTTGAAAAACATGATAAGAAGAAAGAAATGAGCTACCACAGCCCAGTGAGTAATACATTTCTTCTAAACGAATCGAGCAATCACTATGCACATTTAAAATATAAACATAACTCGCTTTCATCAAACTCAGAAATTTAACAACCTGCAGAAATGTAACAACCTTCAAGGCCAAAATGTAACCTTTCTTACTTTAACACAAAATGTTCAAAGCAAAAAAATATTCAAGAACTAACCAATATATATATATATATTCAAGATAATAATAGGCAAACACCAATGATCGGTCTATTACATTGATTAATCTCATCAAACCACACATCGATGGTCCATTCCATCGACTAAACTCAAATCACATGTCAATGGTCAACTCCGGGTGCGTTTGGGAACCATTTTTGGGGAAAGTCCTTGGGAAAATGCAAAGACCTTTGAGTTAAATGTGTTTTTCAAAATGCAACCGTGTTTGGTAAATTGTACTTTGAAAGCCCCTTTGTGAAGTACTTTGAACAAAATAGTGTTTGGGGAATTACATTTACAAAGGATCTTTGTGATTAAACAAAATTAGCAAAAGAAAAATTTTAAAAACTTGACCGGCAAAGGCAGCGACCGCCGGCGACCTTTGGCGACCTCCGGCGACCCCGGATCTGGGGCGGCGAGGTTGCGCAACGCCGCCTCGACCTCTGGCGACCTTGATCCAGGGCGTCGAGGTCGCGGGAGGACCTCGCTGCCCCGAATCTGGGTCGTGGGGGGGTCGTGCGACCTCGCCGCCCCTCGGATTTGGGGCGGCGAGGTCGTGGGAGGTCGCCCGGTGCCGCTGTGACTTAGATCTGGGGGCGGTGAGGTCGCGCGACCCAGATCTGTCGCCGGAGGCTCGAGCGGCGACAGATCTGGTCGTGACCCAGACCTATGACTGGATGGGTTGCACGGCCTTGGTGAGCTCCGTGCGGAGGTCGCGGTGCAGCAGGCGACGGTCGCCAGCGACCGCGTGTGTTTGGCCACCAAATCTGCGACTCGTGGAGGTCACCCGAATCTCCAACAAAGATCGCCTAGGTCGCGGCGTCTCTCTACGCCCAGAGAAGATGAACAGAGCTCGACAGGGCACACACCCGGAAAATCAAAAAATTTGTGAGGATAATTTCGGAAAAAAAAAAATGTGAACAGTGCGGGGCGTGGGCATGCCGAAAAAGCCGAAAGCCCAGGGCAAGTCTCCACCTGCCTTGGGCTTTCAGCCTTCACAAGGCTGGCATTTGGAGAAGGAGGGTTCAAAATTTTTTGCCAAACGGGCTAGCATTTGCCCAAGTATCTTTAGGCCTCCAAAGGGCTTTGGGAAGTGGTTCCCAAACGGACCCTCCATTGACCAATCCATTACTCAATATCAAACCATGGTCACGATACAACGCCTGGTGACGAGGTGACCAAGATTCTCCCCTTGGCAAGGTCTCCACCTATTATTGGCCGGTGGCTCGGTCCATAAAGATATCCTAGAATAGTATGCACATACCCACAAACCCCTCACTGGATTCATAGCGATATTGAGCATCAATACCAATTCAGAACAATACCATCCACAATCCACAAAGCTAAGTCCATAAATCATTTCATATATCACCAAAAGATTTCGCAACTCAACTTATTCACCAAAAATACTTTTTATAAAACATCCTCAAATAATTTTAAGACTCTTCTCATAAATCGATTTTATAAACCAAATACATTTCTAAAAGCTTATCACAAATCAATATTTATATAGCCTTCCATAAACCATCTCAAAGTCGAGATCTTTCTAAAAAGGTTTCATAAACCCAAAACATGTAATATTTCTCAACGTCGTTCATCAAACAGAATATATATTTCCATCAAAAGTTCTCACGCTATTCTTAAATACCAAAACGTAGTAAATGCCCGATCCAAATTTTATGCAACAAATATGCTTATTCATAACTCATTAAATATCAATCATTTATCATTTTAAAAACATGAGCTTATAAATTCTTAGAAAAAATAGTATCACTCACCTGGAAAAGCCCAAACTAACCTACTACAGTTACTCGAGCGCACGTACTCGAATTCCTAACAAATAACCAAAGAACGCTATCAAAAGATTTGAGTAAAAGGATATTTTTATAAATGACTCGATTATACTATACCTATTCATTGAGAAAACGACATCCATGTGCCAACCAACGCTTGCCCATACCAAAAATCTATTGTTGTCCCATCGCGCTCTAAACTTGCTCGGGCCATAATTTCCTCCACATAGGTTCTTTTCAAACAAACATACGGTCCATAGAAAGCCCTTTCGATGTATTACAAAAACCCCAACTCAGCCACCCAAAAAACTCACTGAAAACAGCTGAAATTCAGGCTGAAAGTTACTGTTCGGAACCCCACCAGCGAACGCGACGAATTCGAAATTTTGTTCCAGCCAAATCCTAAGCCCAAATTGAGATCCGTAAAATTCTATAACTTCACTACACCTTAAACTATCACTTTTATAAAAATACGCAACTCAACGACTTAAAAATCGGACTTCACTGCATGAATTTCTAATAATTCCGAATTTTAGTCCTAACCTTGAAAAATAATCCTATTAGAAGAACGATAGGTGCGAGCGTTTACCGGGCATTGCAAATCGGAGTTGAATCGGCTTGGGGAAGCGTCCATGACAAGAATCCCCTCTCTTTTCTTTCTTCTTCTTCTTCTTCTTTCCCTTCCTTTCTCTCCTCTCCCTTTCTTCTGCCCGAACGTGCTTCTCCTTTTCCTTTTATTCCCTCCCTTCTCTTTTTCTTTCTTTCTTCTTTTTTCCTCTTTCCTTCTTTTCCCGAATGTTCTCGGTGCCTCCTCATTCTTCTTCTTTTCTCCTCTTTTCTTCTTTGACTTTTCAACATTTCTTTTCCTTCTATTTTTTTTTTTGTTTTGTTTTTGCTGGGTCCCAAAAATGCCATATCTTACACTTTATATTTGGAGAATTCGGGGCTTTGTGGGAGTCTGTTATCAAAGGAATGCGGAGATCCGGACTCATCTTCACCGAGTAAAGAAGATGAAGATTCAAGGTTTTTGCCTGGTCTTAGTTGGCAAGCAATTGTCATAGGATATGGAACTGGCCTATGCGTTGGACTAGTTATTGGCCTCGCCTTTGACACACGAAACCTGAGAAGCTTGTTGATGCTACTCAAATTCAAGGTTGGAAGTTGACACTCGGACCCTGGAATGCCAAAAGTTGGTACAAAAAGACACTTAAGTGCCAAAAATTACGAAAGTAACATTTAAGTGCCAAAATCGGAGCAAAATGGACCACTTAAGTGCTAATCCGGCCAAAATCCGGTCAAAATACTAACGTGTGCAATTTCCGGTGAAAGAAGTGCAAAACGGCATCTTTTAGCATGTTGATGTAGCTAAACAGTGTCAAAACAAAGTCGTTTTGGTGGTAACGTGATAAATAATTAATGTAATAATTAATGAAATTTTATTTAGAAATTAATTAATTAATTAATTTAAAAAGGGGGAGAGGAGGGAGGCAGCGGTGTCGTTGAAAGGTGGGGGCGTGTCGGCCAAGGGTGAGGGCTGAGCCCTCACCGCCGGCTGCCTCCTCCTCCCCTAAATAATTAATTATTAATTTTTTAAAATTTTAATTTAATTAATTATTATATTAAAATTCGAATTAAATCAAAACGACATTGTTTTTGTGTGTGGTTTGATCAGTCAACCTTCTGGTGAGCCACATAAGCGAAAAAATTAATAAAAAATTACCACGTAGAATTTCCAGCGAGGTTCACTGGATGTGACACTCAAGTGTCTCAATTTTCATAAAAAGTGACACTTAAGTGTCCCTTTTATAAGTTTTGGCATTTAAGTGTCCCTTTGTGCCAATTTTTTGCACTTGTGACATTCTTTTGCCGCAAAGCCTGAGTTCGCTTTTCACTCATCGCTTAATGCAAGTACAACACAACTGGGAAATTTATCGTCGGAGGATCTATTTCGATTCCAGTTAGTATTGATATAATGAGAACATGGACTTTTGCTCAGTATGACGCTTTTATTTATTAGAGAATAAAAGAGTGATACAGTTTATATCAATGGACAGGTTCGCCTTATGAACTATTTTCACTCTCCGAGAATTCTTTTGGCTCTTCCGAGGGCATTATTATGTCAATTACTTTCCTGATCACCAGGAAAAATTTGTACGTCTGAACGTTAATCCATGAAGAAGGTTCAGGGATCCCTAGCTTGAAGTGAGATAAAGACAAAATTTCAAAAGAAGAAAGAAAACACAGATTAGTCAATTGGACCCGTATGAGCGAAAAAATCATTGGCACTGCCCCTTGACATGCCATCGCGTAGACTTTGCTCATGGGTTTATGACGGTAGGCTTGTCTAGAGGTAAACTTAGATCATCTCTTACCAAAAAAGTTATGTCCGGTCTTGAGTGGCAAATTTTATTTTCCATTTTTATCTGGGACCATCCGGATGTTACATTTAATTCCTTGAATTGCACCTTGGGAAAAGTATCAGATCTAGAAAAGGGCATGAAATCAAGGACCAAGTCTTCAAACTAACAGACTGCCGAAATGTTCAGGTCTAAGTACCAACACTGATAAATATATATATATATATATATATGTGTGTGTGTCTTGCAGCATACTTGAAATAGGAACGCTCATTTCTAACATATGCAAAATGGTAATCATTTGATAAGTCTCACATTTTATAGTTAACACCAAATCATATAAAGACATGATTTTTTTGTATTACAAGGATATTGAGCTCATCCTATCAACAATAGATGAGAGCTTGCTATATTTTTTGTCACGCCCCAAATCCTATTAGAACAGGAATAATGACTCAGTCATCATTCTCTTCACCATCAGAAGGACGCAACCTCAAAGTCAAAACAAAATATTTTAGTTTCTATAATCCATAAAAACATACGAATACATCTCCAACACAAACCCAAAGTTCAACTACCAAAAGTTCCTCACTTTTGGCGCTCTTGTCCAATTTGATACTAATGGAGGGATTTGAAAAAGAATAAGAAAGAATGAGGGTAAGAACAGCACAAGTGTCAAATTTCTTGAAGTTCTCTTAAGCTTTCTCGATCTCATTGGTAACAGCAAAACATATACACCACAGAGCACCTCATGGATTGACCTCATCAGAAGTTCCTTCTCTCTAGAATCGAAATTCCAGAGAATTCATAGTCGATTCACCTTCTCAGGACGTCATTCACTGCCATGGATCATCGCCTCAAGCCAACCCCCATTCTCAGCCATTGTCGCTGAAGAGCTCATGCCACGTTCGCCATTTACTATTTCGTTCATTCCAGTCTTCGAGTTGCTTCTGTGACTGCCTTGCTCAAATCCAATTGATATGTCTAATCAAATATACTTGCTCTAGTTTTAGCAAAACTCAGGCTGATATCTTAGCTTAGTTTGTTTCGCAGAGACTAAATGATTTAGAAAAAAAAAAAGTGATAATTTGTATCATTTAAATAAATGAATGAATAAAAAATATTTTCATCCTCCATAATAAATTATTATTGATAATGAAAGAATTTTTTATCCGATTAATTACTAATAGTATTATATGACGAGCCTCATTGACAGTGGTAAGTAATTATCGTATAGTAAAACCTTTATGTAGGACTTTATTCTCATTTTAGTAATAACATTTTTCATGTGATTAACTTAAATTCAGAATAAGAGATGTGAGAATAAAATAACATTTAACTTGCCTTGAATCTTATATATATGGTTGATCACTTTCAAATGTCAATTACCACAATATGTGTGAATCTATAGTTTTTTGTACATCAATTAAGAATTAGAGATTTTCTAGCATTAGAGATTTTAAAGTCATAAAAAAATTAAATTTCTTGGCAAAATTCACATGTGAGAGTGGCACACATCATTCAACCTCATGCTCGAACTTTACCCACTTACATGTTTGTATGAGTGTATGTATGTATGTATATCCGGGCTACCTTTCTGAAGATTTTGATGATAACATAGCGAGAAAAAAAGAAAATGGAGACTTTTAGTAAGTAATAAAACTTATTTAGAGAGGCATTTTAATGTACATTTCACTTTGTCTGTTTACTTTGTCTGAGATCTTGATGGAACCAGCAACAGTATAGTTTTGTCTGCGGTTTCTATTTATTTCCACGATATAGATAAAACAAACAACAAGAAAATATTAGGCAACAATCTTCATCTATCGCACAATACAAACCGTATTGAACATATACAATTACATTTATTCTACCTCTATTCTCGCTCTCAATAGCAAGACTCTTCCGAACTCTAAACAGCCTTGATTCCTCCAAACGCATTGCACAACAAAAATTACATTTCTAATCGTTGACCCAAGGAAATGTCCACAGATCATGAATTCAAAGTCAAAACGGCACTTACGTCACAAACAAAGAAGTCCAACACTGAGCAACCTAAGTCTTCAACTTCAACCTTAATTATTACCATTTCTTATGTTTTTTTGCTGCTTTCTCTATAGATTTGGAGTTTTTTATGTCATGAAAAAAAAGTTTGGGTAAATATATCACAGTTTGTAAAGTTTGATATTTTTGTGTTATAAAAAAAATGTTTAAAGTAAATTTGTTTGCAAAATTTGGGCTTATTAATGGCTTTTTCCCTTAACATATTTCTCAAACCTTCACTTTCTTCGGATAAATCACATTTGTGTACCTCCTCTCTAACGAAAATTTAAGTTCTCTGTTTTTGTTTTTTCATAAAGCCATTATTAACTCTAACAAGCTTATGTGCACCTTTTCTCTTTATATCAATGTTCAAGCAAAAGTACTTTTATTGAACACCCGATTACAAATTCCAGTAAAACGATCAATAACAAGATTACGGTGCTCTCATAACTCAATGCAATTTAGTGGGCTTTAATCCGACCTTTGAAGTGACATTTAAGACACAATTCGCATACCAGAAATGTGCCAAACGATTCCCATGAAAAAAACATTCTGCCGGTATAATCTCCGCCTCTCTCCTCCTCCTTGTTTACGGGGGTGATTTCCCATCTCTATCGTCATCTGCCGCCCCGCGTAGCTTCGAGCTCCAAACCTGCGACGCGATGATCACTTGGGATCGAGAGTCGTTCGAGGAAGTCGACGAGAAGCTCGTAGATGAGCACAATTCCCTCCCCACCGCTCGCGTTAACAGAGCAGAAGCAAAGTCTGCAAGAACCCAACAAAAGCCTCGCAACCACAATCACGAGAGCAGCCATGGCTGATTTCTCCTACCTTTCCGACACCGACGACTCCCCGGTGAGTTGACTTCGCAGTGGAAGACCTCATTTCCCAGACCAAGGATCTCTTCATCCTCGAGCCAAAATTGCCGCCATCAACTGCTCCTCGGAGGACGCAATGTCCCTGCTGCCAAAGCGGAATCCGGACGAGAAATCGCGTTGGAAGTCCACCACGAAGTACGATCCAGTCTCTTCGCCGATGGATTGTTCCGATTCGTGGGGGAGGACGAGTTACTGTCGGATTTGGGGGCTGTCTCCGCTAAAGAGCGGAAGAAAAGTTGCTGAAGAAGGCAATGAAAGAGCGGAGAAGATCACGAGGATGGCGAAGCAAACGGATGGGTAGGCTGTAATTTATTCTTACTCAGATCTTTTCGTTTGTTCTCGCTTCCGCGTTAGTCGTAACATGATCTGTTGCTTTCTTGGCAGATGTGCTCTTAAATATCAGTATACTTCATTAATGAATAGTAGTGATTACAATCTCGGCCATATGTTTTGGTCTCAATAGAGGAAGCAACTTTTTCACATAACCATGATTCAGGAGCAAAAATTAAACCATAGATGCTGGCAAACTGCTTGGATACGGCCTAAGGAGGTCGACTTCGAATTTCTCTTGGAAATTTTTAAATGTCATTACTTCTATGTTTTGAAAGAGGAAATGAGCGTGAACTGGCATTAAGAGGAAATGAGTAGTTTGGCAAAACCACTACTAAATCAAATGATCTGGTTAAAATTCAGGCTGAGCAGTATGGAACTTTAATGCCTCTCTCAAGTCTCAACTAGATAGAGTGACCTTCTTAGGCTTTAAACCAGGTGATTTCACTCAGGCTGATGCTTGGAGCTTAACGAGGGAGAAAAAAGGCTAAGGTAACTTGGCATAAGCTAATTTGGTTTAATCCAAATGTGCCGATATTCAGCTTTATATCTTGGCTTGCTACCCTTACCAAGTTGCAGCAGACTGGTGATAGATTGTGCGAATGGCAGAACGTGAATCGTATTTGTGTCCTCTGTGGATTGAAGCCCGAATCAAGGAGACATTTGTTCTTTGATTGCTCTTTCTCCTCTGAAAAATGAAGTAGGCTTTTTCAGCTCTGTGGTGTAAGGGGTTTTGTTGGGGATGGGATGCTGAGTTTATGCGGGTGTTGCAGACATCAAAGGGGAGTTCTCTGGAAAGTCTTATTAAAAGGTGGCAAGGAATGGTGTCATTTATTTCTCCTGGAAGGAAAGAAATACTATAGTTCACAATGGGAAAGTTGCATGTGCTGAAAAGGTTTCCGAGATCATCTTGTTTGTGGTAAGGTTGCCGAGCAAATTTTTTTCGTTGAAGGTATCTTTTTCACTCAGACATAATGAAACGTCATATAGCCAAGAAAGAAATCACATTACACCACATTTTTGTGCTTAGTTAAGATAAAATGTTGCGTAACTGCAACTTACCAAAAAAAAAAAAAAAAAAAAAAAAAGGTCGCGTAACTGCATGATAAAATGCTGTACCAAAGAGATAATCACAAACAATATGCTTTGATTCTACTCAAATAGGCAATATGGATATAAAGATTGAGCCCAAAGAAAAGTAGATCCATCATTGAATTGCCTATGGATGATTAATGGGCTACAAAAAATTGGGAGAATTGTCCAAAAAATCACGAACTTTTTGCATCTTTACCAATTTATTCTTAAATCTTTCAATTTTACCAATTAAGTCTTAAACATTTTCATGTTTTATCAATTGAAGTGCATTCAGCCAATTTTGGATGAATATTGTTGATATAGACACCGACTATCTTATGTAATATGAACGACGCTAACATGGACATTTTTTAATAATATTTAAATATTTTTCGTCTTTTTTTTTTTCTTTTTCTTTTGCCCTTTTTCCCTCCACTAACCACTACTGGGCCTCATTTGTCACGCCCCAAACCCCAAGTATGCGAACATCCCTCAAGGGTCGTTAAAAATGCGACCTCTCAAGACATGTCCCGATCCATTCTTTTTATCTTTCGATTAAACGCATGCGGAAGCGACTGAATTAAACACCCAGTCAATCGACAATAATAGGGATAGTAAAGCACAACATAAAATGCTGAAAACAACATATTTATTTGTCCACTGTTACCCCTAGTAAGTTTAATAATTACAAGCATTTCTACGGCCACTTCCTATCGATTCTCTCAAAAACCTTTAGGGATTAGGATTAACCTAAACTTCACAAACAGCAAGGCCAGCCAAAAAGGTGTCGCATCTCGCGCCCACCACATCCGCACTTAGCAGATCTCCACGTTACCACCTTGAAAATGTTTGACAACGACGGGGTGAGATAAAATCTCAGCGAGTTAAAATCCCTAAGCCTCGATTAGAACGTGAATTCACCTCAAAGGCAACCGAAGCATGCATCACACATAAACTCACCTCACCTCGGCACACCCCTACATATTAGTGCGTTACATATGCCATTATAAATACAACAAGCATAATCAATAATCAGAACACATAACTCTCATGCACCAAGCATCCACACGGGTCCCGATTACAAGGCAAAACCTGTTTTGGCATTTCTCTTGCCATGCCTAATAGTTTTATCCCATAATTAAGCAAAATGCATCACAATCATTCACACATGTTTCGATTATTACGACCCCTCGGGCCACCGCCAACACATGAGTTGGCGGTCTTCCGACATGACTGGGCATATTCCCACCCCATCGAGCACGACATCGTCCAGAACCCCCCGCCTAAATGGCATTCCATAAAGGAGTATCAATCCGGCCTCTACTCCCCAAACTCCTGTTGGGTAGCGGGTTTGATTAAGTGACCACTCGAGCACACCATCAATCAAGCCAACTTTTATTGCCGTTATTTAGTCAAGAACACCATATTTTTGCCTCCAAATAACGAACTTGGGCAACTTTTTTTTTCTACGTGGTCACGTATTCAAAAATCAACCTGTCAAACTTTGCACACTTCTATTTTAAAATCTCATTGTTTTATTGAGCACATAAAATTTGGTGTCCAAACCCGTCACCTCATTTTTTTCTATTTCTTTGTCCAACCACTCTTTTTGGAAATAATCTTGGGCAACCCTTTTTTTTTCTTTAAAACTTTTGGAAAGAAATTTGTACGTGGTCACGTACTTGAAATCAACCCGTCAAACTTTGTACACTTCCATTTTAAAACTCCATCATTTTATCTAGCATGGAAAATTTGGCATCCAAACCCAACACCTCACATTTTCTTATTTAATTGCCTATAAAACCATCTTTTGTAATAATAATAGATAATTATCATAGAACAACCAATCACATAATATCGTACATGCAAACACTCAAAATCATGCATAATTTCATAGTTGTGGAATTATGATATATTTTTATCTATAGTAGAGATGTGGCATTCAAAGAATCTACAACAAATCATATTGTTTTACAAGATCTTGAAAAACCACAGACGGTTGAGTTAAGTGTCGATTTGAAGGAAGAGGAAAAGGTTATACAAGCTTGAACATAAAACTCATATCCTAAAGTTGATGAGCCTGATGGGAAGGATGATATTGTAGATTCTGAAAATGAATTGGAAGATGAAGCATCACCTAAACCGATCTTAAGAAGGTCCACACGACTAAGAAGACCACCTAAGAGTATACCTTATTTCTTGATAATGAAAATTATGCTATGACTATTACAGGTGATGATCCAAGTATTGTCAAGGAAGCAAGAAGTGCGGAAGATGCCAAACAATGGGAGAAAGCCATGAAAGATGAGATGGAGTCATTATATAAAAAACAAAACGTGGAGTCTGGTAAAACTACCTATGGATCGAAAGGCAATCAGTTACAAGTGGGTGTTCAAGAAGAATATATCTACAGATGGAGAGATAGAATGATACAAAGCTCATTTGGTTGCTAAGGGATACTCGTAGATAGAGGGAGTCAATCATGGCGAGATTTTTCTCCTGTTACAAAATTAAATTTCATAAGACTTGTCTTATCTTTAGTAGCTGCATACAATCTAGAGATAGAGTAGCTTAATGTGAAAATAACGTTTCTCCATGGTGACTTGGAGGCAGATATTTTCATGAAGTAACCAGAAGAGTTTGTGGTCAAAGGAAAAGAAGACTTTGTTTGCAAACTGAACAAGTCTTTATATGGCTTAAAACAATCTCCAAGGATGTGGTCTTAAAATTTTGACTCATATGTTTTGAAGCTTGACTTTGTTTGTTGTTATGTTGATCAGTATGTCTATGTGAAAATGTTAGATGATAACTTTATTATCTTAACCTCATATGTTGATGATATGCTGCTAGTTGAGAATAACATGAGAATGATTAGCACTGTGAAAGGACTATTGGTAACACGGTTCAAGATGAAAGATCTAGACCCAGCAAACTTCATCCTGGGCATGCATATTAAAAGAGAGCATGAGAATGGGAAATTGTGGTTAAGTCAAAAGAAATATGTTGAAAGTGTGTTGAAGAAATTCAACATGACAGACTACAAATCAGTGTAAACCCCATGTCCATAAGTTCCAAATTATCAACGCTTCAGTATCCTAAGATTGAAGAGAAAACTGAAGAGATGACAACAATTCAATGTGCAAGCGCAGTTGAGAGTTTGATATATGCCATGGTATATACTTATCCATATTTTGCTCAAGGAGTGAGACTAATAAGTAGATATATGTCCAATCTGGGGAAAGAGCATTAATTGGTAGCAAAACGGGTGCTTTGTTATCTTTGAGGTACATCTGACTTTGAGTGATGTTATGAAAGCATGAAAAACTCAAAGGAACAAAAAGTATTAGAACTTAAATGTTTTATTGATGCTGATTGGGGAGGCGACATTTATAGTAGGAGGTCAACTAGTGGATATGTTGTTTCTTTATTCGGTGGAGTTGTGAGTTGGATGAGTAAGAGATTAGGCAAGGTGCTTTATCTTCTATTGAGGTAGAGTACATGGCCCTTAATCATGCTATTAAGGAAGTAATTTGGATGCGTAGATTATGTAAAGAGCTTGGTTTTACACCAAGAAAAGTGAAGATTGGATGTGATAGTCAAAGTGCTATATTCTTGACTAAGAATCCTGAATTTCATGCAAGAACAAAGCACCTCGACATTCAATATCACTTCATTCGAGAGAAAGAGGGAAAAAAAAACGTAGTGCTAGAGAAAATTGATAGAAAGGTGAATAGTGCAAATTTTTTTATCAAGGTAGTACGTGAAGAAAAATTTAAATGGTGTACAACTGTATTGGGTTTAAAGAAGTATATGGAGTATTTGCCAAGTGGGAGAATGTTGGGGTATGGTTTATACTCCCCATCAACTATGTAGGGGCAGTACCCCTGCAGCTCTAGAAGTTAAGCTCATATTTTATTTTATTGATACTTTGGACTTAAGCTCATGAATAGCTATTGGATATATATTTTTTCCTTTTACATTTTATTGGTAGTTTGAATTTGTACTCATGAATAGCTACTAATATATATTCTCTTTTCTCTTGTAATTGAGGGATGTAATAGAGAAATACGAGGTGCTAACTATAGTGGAATCCTCAATAAGACATAACCCTAATTTAAGGGTGAACTGAGATAAAATCTTGCATCTCGAATTCTCTTTCTTACTTTTACTTCTCTTTTTCTTTTTCTTTTTTTGTGATTGTGCGATGAATCCTAACACCGGCTCAATCTTAGTGACAATGACTTTAATAACTCTCAAATACCGTTCCGAGTTGGAGATCTGTCAAGATTGACTCATCTTGATCTCTCTGCTTCTGTTTTTTTTCCGGTCGAGTCCCATCAGAAATTTTCAAGCTGACAAAGTTGGAGTTGTTAGGGAAATCCCTTATGATGTTTTGAAGATGACAAAATAAATCAAAGGCTACTAACATGTTTGATGGTTAAGTAATAGACCATGCAGATTATAGAACATGTAAAGGATATTGTCAAAGTATGAAGACGACCAGAAGACTGAACGTAACTTATGTCCAAAGTATATTCTGAAGATATCCAGACTTCTGTGTCAAAGTCTGAAGACTGCCAGACTCAAGACTCAAAGTCTGAAGACTGCCAGACCAGATTGTAAAGTCTACAGACTCAGATTGTAAAGTCTACAGACTCAGACTTTACATCCAGATTCGATGAATCGTAACTCAAGCCCAATCATACAACGGCTAGTGATCTGATTTGGATTCCACATCAAGATTGATTTGATTGATTCAATCTAATTGATTGATGATTGGATCTTGAAGACAAGAACTTTCTACACGAAGAAGCTTTACTTATGGAAACCAAGATTTCGTTTGTATGGGCGATCGTAATCAATTTGGGATTTTACCTTTGTCACTCAACGGCTACCAAATCTTCTAGATACGAGCTGTCCAATGGGTATATTGGAAGACGATTCTCCGGGATGCTGTCCAACGGGTAGTTTGGAAGTGGAGGAGTATTTAAGGAGATCATGGACCGATGAGCAAGAAAGAGATAGAGCGTAGAATTTATAATTCCAAAGTCTGAGCGACCTTCGATCATACACTTGTCTTTGGAGAGCTTAAACGTTTGTAATCGTGAGAGAAATACCAAGAGAGTGACTTAGTGAGATAGTGTGATCTACTAAGTGTCTGCACTCGAAGTTGTAATCTCTTGTTGATTGCATAGTGGAATCCAGCCAAGAAGGCTGTTAGCGTGGGAGAGTGGACGTAGGCTTGGATTAAGCCGAACCACTATAATTTTTGTGTTCTTATTCTCTTCCCTAACTCCTTTATTTTGTTCATACTAGCACTCTCAGGAGTACCTCAACCTGGGTTGCAGTCTGGATCCATATGGTTCTACACTTTTGTTGGAAACGAAATCACCGGGCCTGAGAAGCCCAGCTCAAAATCTGACAAGCCTGGAAGTACTTCGCTTAGGTGTCGTCAACATGTCCGAAGTGCCCAACAATCTGGCGAATTTGTCTTCCCTAAGAGGGCTAAACATGGATGTGTGCTTCCTGCACGGTGTATTTCCGTCTGCCATTTTCTATTTACAGAAGCTGAGGTATCTCGGGTTGGCTGACAATGAAGCTCGCGCAGGATGATTGCCTGACTTTTATTCGAGTAGTCCTCTTGAAGAGCTACGACTGCTTGGCACAATCTTTTCTGGAGAGCCACTCGCTTCAATTAGTAATCTCCGCTCCTTGCAGATATTGAATCTTAAATCCCAAACATACAATTTGACAAGGACGCTACCCACGTCAATCGGAAAACTTCCTTCGTTGAGTTATTTCGACATATTTGGTTGTAAATTCTCAGGATCTATCGCGGCTTCATTTGCTAATCTTAGCAACCTTGAATACCTAGATGTTGCAATGAACCCATTCACTGCTCAATCCATTTCCTCTTTTTCTCGGGTTTAGCAAAATAAGAAGCTCGCCACTTTGAGCCTCGGGATGATCAATTCATATGGCGAGATCCAACCTTCAATCGGAAACTTGTCTCAACTTGTGAGCTTAAGCTTTTACGGCAACCAATTGAACGGTACTGTCCCATCTCAGCTGTTGACTAGTTTGTCCCTACGTACCAATCAACTATCGGGTTCTATACTGTCTTGGCTTGTGAACATGACACAACTGGTCATGCTTGACCTTGCACGCAATAAATTCCACGGCCAGATACCTTAATCAATTTCTCAACTCTAGAATCTCCAAATCCTCCGCCTTTTTGAAAACAACTTCAACGGAAACTGTTGAACTAGACAACTTTCTCAAGCTCAAACAGTCGCAAGTGCTTCAACTATCATTTAACAGGCTATCATGCCGCACTAGTAGCGCGATCTTCCTCAGCTTGTGGCCCTAAGACTAGCATCATGCAATTTGGGTGAGTTTTTAGTTTTCTTACAAAACCAAGAGAGTATTGATTGGTTGGACCTTTCAAATAACAATATTAGGGGAGAAGTGCCTTTTTGGGTGTGGAACGGCAGTTTTAATATCATGCAGTACCTGAATCTCTCTCATAATTTCTTAACTGTTCTTGATCGATATTACCCAATCAATCCTTTCCATACGTACAAAATAGACCTATCTCATAACATGTCGGAAGGACCAACCCCTGAAGCGCCACCATCCATAATGTTCTATGGAGTATCCAACAATAGGTTGACGGGAGCATTGCCACCATGGTCTGCAATTTGAGTACAGCAATCACACTAGACTTGTCTTCTAACAATTTGACTGGTGTGCTTCTGATTTGTTTGGGCAATATTAGCGAATCTATCGTGATATTAAACCTAAAAGGCAACAATTTCCACGGAAGCATCCCCGAGCTATTAGTGACAGGGATAGAGCTGACGATGCTTGATTTGAGTGACAACCAATTGCAAGGCAAGTTACCGAGGTCCTTGGCCAATTGCAAAATGCTCAAGTTCAACTTTGCAAATAATCTTATCATGGACACCTTCCCGTCATGGTTGGGATCTCTATCGGAGTTTCATGTCCTTATTTTGCGATCCAATAAATTCCCCAGTGTCATAGAGAGGCCTAAATCTAGACCCATGTTCCTTGAGCTACAAATACTTGACCTCTCTATTAATGCATTTGACGGTAAGTTGCCCATAGAATACTTTCAGTCTTCAAATGCCATGATATCCAAAACAGGAAACTTTACATACATGCACAAAAACCAACAGTCAAGATGGTACCTTGACCTCACCTACTATGGCAATTACGATTTCTCCATGAGAGTGATTTACAAAGGGCTTAAATTGTATTACCCAAAGATATCAGAAGTCTTCACAGTCATCGACCTCTCCAACAATTTGTTCGAAGGAGAGATCCTACGTGTCATAGGTGATCTCAAAGGACTACAGGGATTGAACCTTTTCAACAATTTCCTCACTGGTCACATGCCGCCGTCTTTAGGGAATCTCATAGCACTTGAGTCATCAGACCTTACCCAGAACAAACTCTCTAGACAGATTCCCTAGAATCTGATAGAACTCAGGTTCCTTTCTTTCCTAAACGTGTCTTACAACAATATGACCGGGTCTGTGCCCAGAGGGAAGCAATTCGATACATTTTTCATACAATTTTTTTGAAGGGAACTCGGGACTGTGTGGGGAATTCATATCCAGCAAATGTCAAGGTTCAGGGGATGCGTCAGGATAACCTTTGCCCACCAAGAAGAAGGCTTGGGATCACCCGTTGAACTCAATTGGAAAATTGTTCTGCTAGGATATAGGAGCGGTTTAGTGATTGGAGTGGTCATTGAAAATGCATTCATCTCCTGGGAACATGTTTGGTTTGAAGGAAATGCTAGGAGAAGGTGACAGCCTAGTCAGAGGCAGTCTAGGAGGGGTAGGAACTCCTGATTAGGCAAGCTTTTCATTTTCTCTAGATTTTAGAACTTATTTGAAAAATGAGCTAGTTATTTCCTTCTTTTTCTTAAATGTACTTGTTTCTTCATAGTATCTTTGCTGTTATTTATGTCAAACTTCATTTTCTTAAGCTAATCTCTCATCACATCTATTTACCACCTGTCTGACCTAAACTTTTTGTTCTTTTGGATAATGCCATCGTTAGCTTGTAATCCAAGCTCATGCGCACCTTTTTCTATCAATGCTCAACCAAAAGTACTCCCATTTAACAATCAAATCTAAGTTGCACCATGGATTCTTCTTTATCCAGGGTTCACATTACAACCTGAAACCAGTTTCAAATTCTAGTGAAGCAAGCAAAAGCAAGGGTACAACGTCCTCATAACTTTATGCAAATCTAGACTCTCAACTGTGCTTCAATCATCTGCTTTCCTTGTTTGTCGCCTTGCAAATTGCACAGACAACGGTTGCATTGTCATTTGGAGCAAAATTTGCATTTGGAGGTTGATTGGACAACAACTCTGATAAATAATTCTCGTAAAAATTTACATATCAGTTTTGCTTTTCAGATCTTCTTTTTCATATGTGCACTGTTGGAAATAGGATTCTCTCCCTTAGAGCAGCATATTATGCAGAGAACCATCGTGGCACAGATGAATTTCCTGAAGATCTTACTATGCTTGCTGGTCATGTACCGCATTGAAGCCCGCAAGAGTTTGGCCCATAATCCGGGGATCGGCCCGGCTCTTTAACTCTCTCTCTTTCTTTCCCCATGGAGGTTCAAAGAGGAACCGAGATGAGCGAAGGAACTCTAGCAAGGACACACGAGCGGGCATCGTTTGCAACAGACTGGGTGATTCCTTTTAAGCTCTCTCGGTCCCATTGGTTCAGCAGACCATATACGCCGGAGAGCACCTCACGGACTGACCTCACCAGGAGTTCCTTCTCTCTACAATCAAATTCCAGAGAATTCGTAGTCGATTCTCCTTCTCTGAACGTCGCTCACCTCCGTTGATCGTCGCTTCAAGCTAGCCCCTGTTCTCAATCGTTGTCGCTGAAGGGCTCAAGCCAGAACTCTTTCGTTGATTCCAGTCTTCGAGTTGCCTCTGTGACTGCCTTGCTCAGATCCTATCGATATGTTTAATGGAATCATATCCGCTCTGGTTTTAGCAAAACTCAAGTCGAGTATCTTAAATTAATTTGTTTTGCGGGAATTAAATGATTTAAAAAATAATTTTTTTAAAATGATAATTTGTATCGTTTGAAAAAAAAAATGAATGAAAATTGTTGTCATCCGTTCATGATAAATTGTTGTCAAGCATGAATCATTTTAAAGAATACAAAAATCATTTATTTTTCATGAAACAAATGGAGCCCTACATATAAATTGCGTGTTAATCATATATAACTAACCTTCTGCTATCAAAATGAACTCATTGTGTATCTTTCGTGATGATATGGAGACGAATCGTTGACATATTACTGTGCGTAGATCATTAGATTAAATTGTCAGCTACATGTTACGTGATTTTTTTAGGGAATCTGAGTATGAATTTGAGTAAAATTCTTGCACATTAGCGTGAAGACATATATGTGTAAAACCAATTGCAACTTTGAATTGATCCGCCGAGAGCTCCTATCTTGCATGCTCATTGTCGTACGAGACTATCGGCGAATCCATCCGTTTGTTCTTTTTGTTTTGTTTTGTTTTTTTTTTAAATTTTGTGATAATTACTACTCATAGTATTATACGATGAGCCTCATTGATAGTGTTACGTAATTGTCATATAATTAAACCTTTATGTAGGACTTTATTCACATTTTAGCAATAAGAATTTTCATGTGATATAACTTAAATTCAGAAAAAGAGATGTGAGAATAAAATAGCATTTAACCTGCCTTGGATCTTATGTATATATATATATATGGTCGATCACATTCAAATGTTAATTACCACAACATGCGTGAATCTATTGTTTTTTGTACATCAATTAAAAATTAGAGATTTTCTGGCATTAGAAATTTTAAAGTCTTAAGAAATTAAATTTCTAGGCTAAATTCACACGTGAGAATGGCACATCATTCAACCCCGCGCGAACTTTACGCACTTACATGTTTGTATGTATGTATGTACGTATGGGCTACCTTTTTTAAGATTTTGATGGTTACATAGCGGAGAAAAAAAATAGATACTTTTAGTTATTGATCCAAACTTATTTAGAGAGGTATTTTAAAAATATACATTTCACTTTAGTTTGTTTACTTTGTCTTAGATCTTGATGAGCCAACAACAGTCTAGATTTTGTTTGCCGTTTCTATTCATTTCAGCAATATAGATAGAACAAGCAATAAAAAAAATATTAGGCAACACCATTCGACTATCGCACAGTATAAAGGCCTCATAGACAATCACCTTTATTGTACCTCTATTCTCACTCCTAATAAGTAAGACTATTCCAAACACTAAATAACCTTAATTTCTCCCAACGTATTACATGGCATAAATTACATTCCTCATCGGTAACAAAAGGAAATGTCCAAAGATCATGAATTAAAAGTCAAAATAGCACTAACGTCGCAAACAAAGAAATCCAACATAAAGCAACCTAAGTCTTCAACTTCGCCTGGTAATTACTTATTACCATTTCATGTACTTTTTTGCTGCTTTCTCTACGTTGACCCAAATCTTCAATGCAAAATGTAGAGATATATATGCTTTTTTGATGCTTTGTCCACGATTGACCCAAGTTTTCCATGCAAGCGTATATTGATTGGCTGAGTTTTCATTATGTTCCCGGCAGCTACCTGCTACGATGCTCCATGTCACGCCTCGATCCTCGAGCATGCGCCCATCCCTGCTTGGTCAATTAAATAGCGATGTCTCAGGACGCATCACCAACCCTTTCATTTTAATACGCATGCGGAAGCATATAAATAATCCTCAGACAATAAAATAATGGGATAGGAAAGTAGGACTACAAATTTTCCAATCAAGGGCCTTTTATAAACAAACATGTTTGTATACCATATCATGCTGTTTACAAAATCTCGACTTAATAACAAAAAGGCACTGTCCTATGACCCACTGGTTGGAGACGTTTGCCAATTCTTTGATCTCCACCTTCCCAGACTCCGGGGTTCCCGGTCCTCCACCAACACCATCTAAGGACCTGAAAATGGACAATGTCTCAGCGAGTTCTACTCCCTAAGACTCGATTAGAAGGTCAATACACTCTAAGGTTGCCTAAGCACAACATGAGCCAAAGGACTTACTTTGGCCTCAATTCCTCCCTGCAAATCAGTTCAATTCAAACAGACATCCAATCAATCACACAGATCGAGACTTCGATCAATCAACCTAGTCGATTACATGTCATCACGACCTTTCCCTGGTCGGCACATTCAATACTATCTATAAGGTCCTATTAAACTAGGATCACTCACCCAAAGCTGAAAATATAGATAGTATAGTTCGCTCAAAACTGATAATATAGTATACTAGGTATATGCTCACCCAAAGCTGATAAATTAGGGCCCCCAGGCCAATTTAGTATACTATATATGCTCGCCCAAAGTTGATAATTATTGCTCGTCTAAAGTTGATAATATGGTATACTATATATATTATATATATGCTCACCTAAAGCTAATAGATTAGGGCCCCCTGGCCAAAATAGTATACAACTTCAATCATATGACCAACTCATCATTTTTATCATACTTGATAAAAATAACCGTGTGTGGGTACATGATCGGCCTTAGCCAAAATATCATACTTTCAAAATTAAACTTCCCACTGGCTTCAGTAGTCTAGAAATATAATTTTAGCACTGTAGACCCACACCTGGTAAAATCCCAATTAATTATTAAAATTAATTAATTTAAAGATAAATTCCTAAATTCACACTTAAATCGAAATTAGCACAATATAAAGCTCAATTAAATAAACATATCACACTGCTGCAATTAGCGTAATTTTCCGGTCATCGACCATCCCGGTCTAATTTCCGAAAAATAATTAGTTAATTAAATAATTGCATAAAATATTAAATAAATACAATAAATCCAACTTAGGCTCGATATTGCCTAATTAGAAGCCGATACTAGCTCGAAAAATTTCTGAATCACTCTAGTTAAATACTAGAGTGTGTCTTGGCTCTAACTACACTAACTAATCACCTAACATTCATCGATAACTAATTTAAATTCGCTAATTAAGTCTAACTAACCACATAATTGCACTTGATTAAATCTAATTAACTCCTAAGTATCATTAACTGACTAAGTAATGTTTAGTGAGTAAAACTTAATTGATTAAATGCAAAGGCCGGATCATCGCGACGACAGCGCGATGGCGATCGAAAATCCGAATTTTCGACGACGTCGATGGACACTCAAGCCAGGCCCAAAAGCCTTGCAAGCCCACAACAAATTGCTAAGCTCGGTTAATGGGCTTGGGCTTGCTGAATTCTTGGGCTGAACTTGCTGGGCCTCAAAGTCTAGGCTTGTCTTCGGATGGGCTGATCTTTGCAAGCTGGGCCAAGCACCAAAAGAAATTGCTAGGCTGAACTATTGCTGGCTTGTGGGTTGAATTGTGGACTTCAAATGGGCTGAAGACAGACTGGATGGGCTGCAGCTATACTGGGCTTCGCTGGATCGAACTGGACGGAGAGGGAGAGAAGCAGCTTCGGCGATGCTGGCAACAAGGAAACGAAGCAGAAAAAGAGGAAGCAAGCTAGTGTCGTTGGCAGCTGCTTCGGTGGTGGTGGCGTGAGTCTTCGATGGAATGGAGTCGCATGAGGGGATGGTAGCTAGCGGGTCAACAAACTTGCTAGAGCTGACTGAAATTTCGGTGGTGGGGATTCGGTGAAATCTTGGGCAGCTGGCGTGAGGAATTCGAACAAAGCAGGGGAGAGGGTGTTGTGGGTGATGGCAGCACAGGACACGGAGCTGCTGAAGTTGAAGCAATTCAGTGGCAGAGGAGCTTCAAGTGAGATGGCTTCGCTGGCGTGGGGCATGCGGTCAATTGACCGGTTGATGCTGACTTTGGTGAGCTGAATTGAAGATACGAAGCGGTGGAGTGGAGCAGCTGCAGGGATTCGTTCAAGGAGGGGGGTTTCAGACAGAGGAAGGAAATGAAAGGAAAACATAAGCAAGGCAGAACTGGATGAGGTCTTCGACCGAGATAGGGATTTCACGAAGAAGATGGAGGCCGGTTGAGGTGTGTCCAAGAAGCCATGGAAAGAGGGCTTAAAGTCAACACAATTATCCTTTCAATTGAATGTTTTGTCTCCTTAATAAGATTAACTCTCAAATTATCCAATTTGGTGCCAAAGTTGCACCCCTCCATCCTAGGCTCCGAATTTAGCAATTTTGAACTTCAATTTCATTCCCAATCTCTCCAATTTAAGTTCCAGCTTTGCAAAGGAAAAAACCTACACAAGTGCTGCAAGTTCCTACAACCAAATAGCTTGGTATAGAAGCCAAAATCTCCCTTTAATTTTGCCCGTTCGAATTTCCACTATTTTCCACGACGTCCGAATCGATTTTCCGTCAAAATCTTGGAATCTTTGAAAATTCTTCGGAGGGTGAGTCGATATTCCTAAAATAAGTTGTGACATGACAGAACTTTCAATTTTTGAAATCGGATTTGAATTCACGGTTAATTTCCATTCGGCGCATTTTTAGCATGATCTAAGTTATCGGGTAACTTTAAGAAATTTTTAGTTCAAATGACCCATGGTCGATTTTTTTTTAGCCACAATGAACCCACTCGATACATTGGCGACTCTCGGTTATCATAAAAATCTTGAGGATTTAAATACGGACACAGAGTACCAAAACAATAAGAAAATCAGTTTGACACAAGGTATCAAAGCAATAAGAAAATCAGTCCAGTGTCGGCCAACGATAATTTTTTAATTTAGTAGTGTCACCCACAATTAGCCACACATCTCAGTCGAACCAACCTATCTTTGATCTCTAATCAATTTATATATGTGCCATAATGATCTTGGCAGATGAGCACGATCGAACAGCCGATTCCTGATCAAATTCTCAAGTTTATTTGCTTTAAAATTCTTAATGGCTTCCCCAGGTAGTCTAGTTATCTCGAGAGTGATCAGCTCTGAAAACAGCCCTATAGACACATCAATGAAATGCCCGATTTATTCAGTAGAAAACATAACTGAAAATCTAGGATGTCACATTGCAAAAAGTAATGTGCATGCACACAAAATGACTAAAGTACACCATAAGTACAAGTGAACAAAACTTTCACATAAAGTACACTTAAGTGTCAAAATCGAATAAGAATGAGACAATTAAGAGCATCTAATAACCATTCTGTCCTCAAGAACAATTTCTTATCTAAAATAACTTTTCTTATTATGTTCCGAGAACAATTTTTAAGTATTTTAAGCCGTTTGGTAACTGTCCAAACTTTTTATTCTGAAATAGAATTGCGTTTGATACCATTCTAAAAATTTCTAATCCAAATAATTTTTAAATAATTTTATTACTTTTTTTTTTTCCTTTTTGTTCTCTTTTGTTCTTTTCTTTCTCTTCTTCTTCTTCTTCTTCTTCTTCAAGGTTTGCCAATCGCCATCCTTGGGGTGACCGACGACCGGCCAGATGAGGGTCGACAATCTCATCGGAGTGTCATCAACCCTCGACAAGGCCGCGCCTTGTCAACTGAGCCTCACTGGCAGTTGGGCAAGCGGCTTAGCCCATATCTAAGAGGTCGAGCTTGCTCAGTCACTAGCGGGGCTTGGCCTCACTGGGCCGCCACGAGGTCGGCCTCGCCTGGGTCGAGCGATGCCAACCTCACGATGACATGGAGAGGTCAAGCCTCACCTAGCTATGGCTCGATCGAGCCTAGCCAGTGGCTGGGCCAAGCTTGTCGGGCTAGGCGGGGTCGCCGATGGCTAGGGGAGGCCCGAGCGAGGCCCACTAGGCCATGGGCAAGGCTCGGCCTCGTCGGTGGTTGGACGAGCCTCTGGTGAGCTCGTTAGACCTCACCCTAGCCTGGCGCGCCTCTAGCGAGCTTGCTGAACCTTGCCCAACCAGTCGCCAGCAACTGGCGGTGGCGGGCGGTAGACGACAGCAGCGGATGGCAATGACAGCAGCTACAACAGTTGAAGAAGAAGAGAGAGGGATGAGGCACAAGAAGAAAGAAGAGAAAAAATAGATTAGCTTGATTTTAGAATTATTTTCAGAAACAAAGAATCAACTTTTTTTTACCTCTTGATTATGTTTAAAATCTACTTTTGGGAATAAAAAAAATATAAAATTGTTCCCAGGAACAAAAAATTTACCAAACGAATTTATGTTCTAAATCTACTCCCAAGAACAAAATAATAGAAATTGTTCATGTTTGGCAAGTTGCTAAACAGAGCCTTAAGTGCCAATGGTGAAATTTTCCTGCCAAATTGCTGATGTGCAATTTTCCAATGAATTAAGTACAAAACGACATCATTTTTTACAATGGTGTGGCTATATAAGCCCAAAATGACGTTGTTTTGCCTCTAGATTCGAATTATAATATAAATAAGATTTAAATAAATTAACAAAACTAAATTATTAAAAAAAGTAGTAGCGGCGTTCGGCGAGCCCTCGTTGCCGGTCGCCCAAGGTCGCGGCCCGCCCAGGCCTAGTGACCCTGGCCAACCCTTCCCCAACCGTCACCGACCATTGCTGACGATGGTGGGGTGGTAGTGGTGAGGGCCATGCAGGCCCTTGTCAAATGTTGCACCTTTTTTGAAAAAGAAAAACCTTTAATTTATTTCAATTAATATATATTAAAATTCGATTTTGGGAGAAAAACAACGTCATTTTGGATCTTCCTTGCTGAGTCAGCTTTTGGCATACCACGTAGACCACTTATATTATTAAAAATATACCACACTGTATTTCCAGCCATCTTCGCTGAACTTAGCGCTTAAATGTCTCAATTTTCCAAAAAAGTGGCACTTCATTATCTACTTGTATTAATTTTTGGCATTTGCATTGCCTGAACATAAACAATCACTTTTAGTCTACTTCTATTGTCACTCTCAATAAGTAACATAGACAATCGTTTTTATTCTCCCTTTATTTTCACTCTCAATAAGTAAGATTATTTCAAACACTAGTTAATCTTAATTTCTCTGAACACATTACACGACATAAATTACATTTCTCACCAGTGACCAAAGGAAATGTCCACAGAGCATGAATTAAAAGTCAAAACAGCACTAACATCCCAAACAAAGAAGTCCAATATAGAGCAACCTAACTCTTCAACTTCGACCCGGAATAATTTACTATCATTTCATATATTTTTTTGCTGATTTCTCCATGGTTGACCCAAGTCTTCCATGCAAAATGTAAATATTTATGTATATGATATATATGTATATGTCTATGTTTTTTTGCTACTTTTTCCACGTTTGACCCAAGTCTTTCACGAAAATGTAGATCGATTGGATGAGTTTTCATAATATTCCCGACAGCTACCGGCTACGGCACTACAGAAAGTAATGCGCACGCGCATGGCTAAAATACATCGTAAATATCAAAACTTAGCACAATTAAATACTTAAGTACCAAAACTTTCAAAATGTACACTTAAATATTAAAATGGGAAAAGAATAGGACGCTCACATGTCAACAATGAAATTTTCCGGCCAAATTGTTGACGTGGCATTTTTCCAACGAGTTAAGTGCAAAATGACATCATTTTTTGCGATGACATGACTATATAAGCAAAAAACGATGTCAATTTGCCTCTAGATTTGAATTTTAATAAAAATAATATTTAAATAAATTAAAACAAATAATTTTTTTTTTTTTTTAAAAGTAGTAGCCATGTTCGGTAGGCCCTCATCGCCGATGGGCCAAGGTCATTGGCCCCTACGTAGGGCCTAGTGACCCGAACCTTGCCAACGATGGTGGGGGGCCGCCGACGAGGGTTGTCATCATCAAATGCTGCACCTATTTTTTTTTAAATGGTTCTTTTAATTTATTTTAATCAATATATACATTAAATTTGATTTTGGGGGCGAAACGATGTTGTCTTGCATTTTCATTGCTGAGTTAGCTTTCCAATGTGCCACGTAAATCACTTATATTATCAAAAATATGCCACATCGGATTTCCGACCACCTTTGCCGAACTTGGTACTTAAATGTTCCAATTTTCAAAAAGAGTGGCAGCTAAATATACATTTTAGAATTTTTGGTACATAAATATCCACTTATGCTAATTTTTGACATTTGCACCACCCAAATACAGACAATCACCTTTATTCTACCTCTATTCTCACTCTCAATAAGTAAGACTGTTCCAAACACTAATTAATCTTAATTTCTCCTACTGCATTACACGGCAAAAATTACATTCCTCCTCAATGACCCAAGGAAATGTCCATAGATTATGAATTGAAAGTCAAAACCACACTAACGTCGCAAACAAAGAAGTCCAACACAGAGCAACCTAAGTCTTGCACTTCCACCTGTAATACTTTATTACCATTTTATATACTTTTTTTTCTGCTTTCTCTACGATTGACCCAAGTCTTCTAAGCAAAATGTAAATATATATATGCATTTTTGGTGCTTTCTCTTCGGTTGACGCAAGTCTTCCATGAAAATATAGATCCATTGGTTGAGTTTTCATAATGTCTCGACAGCTACATACTACAGCACTGCAGAAAGTAATGCGCACGCACATGCTTAAAGTATATCGTAAGTATCAAAACTTAGCACAATTAAATACTTTAGTATCAAAATTTTCAAAAAGTACATTTAAATACCAAAATCGGAAAAGAGTGGGATGCTCAAATGTCAACTTCAAATTTTCCAACCAAATTGTAGACGTGGCATTTTTCTAGCGAGTTAAGTGTAAAATGACGTCGTCTTTTGCAATAATGCGGCTATATACGCAAAAAAAAACGACGTCATTTTGCCTCTAGATTAGAATTTTAATAAAAATAATATTTAAATAAAAACAAATAAATTAAAATAAAAAAAACAGTAGCCACATTTGGCAGGCTCTCATCACTGGTGGGCCAAGGTCACGGGCCCCTACCTAAGGCCTAGTGACTTCAACCTTGCCAGAAATAGTGGGGGCCCGCCGACGAGTACTGTCATCATCAAGTGCTGCACAAAATTTTTTTATTTAAAAAAATTGGTTCTTTTAATTAATTTTAATTAATATATACATTAAAATTCGATTTTCGGGGCGAAATGACGTCGTCTTGCATCTTCATTGCTAAGTTAGCTTTCCGACGTGCCACGTATATCACTTATATTATCAAAAATATGCCACATCGAATTTCGGACCACCTTCACTGAACTTGTCACTTAAATGTTCCAATTTTCAAAAAGAGTGGCACTTAAATATACATTTTAGAAGTTTTGATACTTAGATATCCACTTATGCTAATTTTTGACATTTGCAATGCCCAAATATAGACAATCGCCTTTATTCTACCTCTATTCTCACTCTCAATAAGTAAGACTGTTCCAAACAGTAATTAATCTTAATTTCTCCTACTGCATTACACGGCAAAAATTACATTCCTCATCAATGACCCAAGGAAATGTCCATAGATCATGAATTAAAAGTCAAAACCGCACTAACTTCGCAAACAAGGAAGTCCAACACAGAGCAACCTAAGTCTTGCACTTCCACCCGTAGTACTTTATTACAATTTTATATACTTGTTTGCCGCTGTCTCTACGGTTGACCCAAGTCTTCTAAGCAAAATGTAAATATATATATGTCTGTGTGTGTTTTTGTTGCTTTCTCTACGGTTGACCCAAGTCTTCCACGAAAATATAGATTGATTGGCTGAGTTTTCATAATGTCCCGACAGCTACATATTGCAGCACTGCAGAAAGTAATGCGCACACACATGACTAAAGTACATCGTAAGTATCAAAACTTAGCACAATTAAATTCTTAAGTATCAAAATTTTCAAAAATTACACTTAAATACCAAAATCGAAAAAGAGTGGCATGCTCAAATGTCAACACCAAAATTTCAAACCAAATTGCAGACGTGGCTTTTTTCTAGCGAGTTAAGTGTAAAATGACATCTTCTTTTGCAATGACGTGGCTATATAAGCAAAAAACTAAGTCATTTTGCCTCTAGATTAGAATTTTAATAAACATAATATTTAAAAAAATTAATAAAATTAAGAAAAAGAAACAGTAGCCACATTCGGTAGGCTCTCATCACCGGTGGGCCAAGGTCACAGGCCCCTACCTAGGGCCTAGTCACCCCAACCTTGCTAGCGACAGTCGGGGGCACTGACGAGGGTTGTCATCATCAAGTGCTACACCGAATTTAAAAAAAAAAAAATTGGTTCTTTTAACTAATTTTAATTAATACATACATTAAAATTTGATTTTAGGGGTCAAATAACGTCGTCTCGCATCTTCATTGCTAAGTTAGCTTTCCGACATGCCACGTATATCACTTATATTATCAAAAATATGCCACATCGAATTTCGGACCACCTTCGCTAAACTTGGCACTTAAATATTCCAATTTTCAAAAAGAGTGGCACTTAAATATACATTTTAGAAGTTTTGATACTTAGATATCCACTTATGCTAATTTTTGACATTTGCACCGCCCAAATATAGACAATCGCCTTTATTCTACCTCTATTCTCACTCTCAATAGGTAAGACTGTTCCAAACACTAATTAATCTTAATTTATGCTACTGCATTACACTACAAAAATTGCATTCATCATCAATGACCCAAGGAAATGTCCATAGATCATGAATTAAAAGTCAAAACCGCACTAACGTCGCAAACAAGGAAGTCCAACACAGAGCAACCTAAGTCTTCCACTTCCACCCGTAATACTTTATTACAATTTTATATACTTTTTTGCCACTTTCTCTACGATTGACCCAAGTCTCCTAAGCAAAATGTCAATATATATATCTGTGTGTGTGTGTTTTTGCTGCTTTCTCTGCGGTTGACCCAAGTCTTCCACGAAAATATAGATTGATTGGCTGAGTTTTCATAATGTCCCGACAGCTACATACTACAGCACTGCAGAAAGTAATGCGCACGCAAATGGCTAAAGTACCTCGTAAATATCAAAACTTAGCACAATTAAATTCTTAAGTATCAAAATTTTCAAAAATTACACTTAAACACCAAAATCGGAAAAGAGTGGGATGCTCAAAGGTCAACACCAAATTTTCCTGCCAAATTGTAGACGTGGCATTTTTCTAGCGAGTGAAGTGTAAAATGACGTCGTCTTTTTGCAATGACGTGGCTATATAAGCAAAAAACAATATCATTTTGTCTCTAGATTAGAATTTTAATAAAAATAATATTTAGACAAATTAAAAAAAATAAATTAAGAAAAAAAAAAACAGTAGCCACATTCAACAGGCTCTCATCACCGGTGGGCCAAGGTCATGGGCCCCAACCTAGGGCCTAGTGACCGCAACCTTGCCAGCGACAGTGGGGGCTGCCGACGAGGGCTGTTATCATCAAGTGCTGCACCAAATTTTTTTTTTTTTAAATTGGTTCTTTTAACTAATTTTAATTAATATATACATTAAAATTTGATTTTCGGGGCGAAATGACATCATCTTGCATCTTCATTGCTATGTTAGCTTTCCGACGTGCCACGTATATCAGTTATATTATCAAAAATATGCCACATCGAACTTCGGACCACCTTCGCTGAACTTGGCATTTAAATATTCCAATTTTCAAAAAGAGTGGCACTTAAATATACATTTTAGAAGTTTTGATACTTAGATATCCACTTATGCTAATTTTTTACATTTGCACCGCCCAAATATAGACAATCGCCTTTATTCTACCTCTATTCTCACTCTCAATAGGTAAGACTGTTCCAAACACTAATTAATCTTAATTTATGCTACTGCATTACACGGCAAAAATTACATTCCTCATCAATGACCCAAGGAAATGTCCATAGATCATGAATTAAAAGTCAAAACCGCACTAACGTCGCAAACAAGGAAGTCCAACACAGAGCAACCTAAGTCTTCCACTTCCACCCGTAATACTTTATTACAATTTTATATACTTTTTTGCCACTTTCTCTACGATTGACCCAAGTCTCCTAAGCAAAATGTCAATATATATATATATATCTGTGTGTGTGTGTTTTTGCTGCTTTCTCTGCGGTTGACCCAAGTCTTCCACGAAAATATAGATTGATTGGCTGAGTTTTCATAATGTCCCGACAGCTACATACTACAGCACTGCAGAAAGTAATGCGCACGCACATGGCTAAAGTACCTCGTAAATATCAAAACTTAGCACAATTAAATTCTTAAGTATCAAAATTTTCAAAAATTACACTTAAACACCAAAATCGGAAAAGAGTGGGATGCTCAAAGGTCAACACCAAATTTTCCTGCCAAATTGTAGACGTGGCATTTTTCTAGCGAGTGAAGTGTAAAATGACGTCGTCTTTTGCAATGACGTGGCTATATAAGCAAAAAACGATATCATTTTGTCTCTAGATTAGAATTTTAATAAAAATAATATTTAGACAAATTAAAAAAAATAAATTAAGAAAAAAAACAGTAGCCACATTCAGCAGGCTCTCATCACCGGTGGGCCAAGGTCATGGGCCCCAACCTAGGGCCTAGTGACCGCAACCTTGCCAGTGACAGTGGGGGGCTGCCGACGAGGGCTATTATCATCAAGTGCTGCACCAAATTTTTTTTTTTTTTAAATTGGTTCTTTTAAATAATTTTAATTAATATATACATTAAAATTCGATTTTCGGGGCGAAATGACATCATCTTGCATCTTCATTGCTATGTTAGCTTTCCGACGTGCCACGTATATCAGTTATATTATCAAAAATATGCCACATCGAACTTCGGACCACCTTCGCTGAACTTGGCATTTAAATGTTCCAATTTTCAAAAAGAGTGGCACTTAAATATACATTTTAGAAGTTTTGATACTTAGATATCCACTTATGCTAATTTTTGACATTTGCACTGCCCAAATATAGACAATCGCCTTTATTCTACCTCTATTCTCACTCTCAATAGGTAAGACTTTTCCAAATACTAATTAATCTTAATTTATGCTACTGCATTACACGGCAAAAATTACATTCCTCATCAATGACCCAAGGAAATGTCCATAGATCATGTATTAAAAGTCAAAACCGCACTAACGTCGCAAACAAGGAAGTCCAACACAGAGCAACCTAAGTCTTCCACTTCCACCCGTAATACTTTATTACAATTTTATATACTTTTTTGCCACTTTCTCTACGATTGACCCAAGTCTTCTAAGCAAAATGTCAATATATATATATATATATCTGTGTGTGTGTGTTTTTGCTGCTTTCTCTGCAATTGACCCAAGTCTTCCACGAAAATATAGATTGATTGGCTGAGTTTTCATAATGTCCCAACAGCTACATACTACAGCACTGCAGAAAGTAATGCGCACGCACATGGCTAAAGTACCTCGTAAGTATCAAAACTTAGCACAATTAAATTCTTAAGTATCAAAATTTTCAAAAATTACACTTAAATATCAAAATCGGAAAAGAGTGGGATGCTCAAAGGTCAACACCAAATTTTCTTGCCAAATTGTAGACGTGGCATTTTTCTAGCGAGTGAAGTGTAAAATGACGTCATCTTTTGCAATGACGTGGCTATATAAGCAAAAAACGACGTCATTTTGTCTCTAGATTAGAATTTTAATAAAAATAATATTTAAACAAATTAAAAAAATAAATTAAGAAAAAAAACAGTAGCCACATTCAGCAGGCTCTCATCACCGGTGGGCCAAGGTCATGGGCCCCAACCTAGGGCCTAGTGACCGCAACCTTGCCAGCGACAGTAGGGGGCCGCCAACGAGGGCTATTATCATCAAGTGCTTCACCAAATTTTTTTTTTTAAATGGTTCTTTTAATAATTTTAATTAATATATACATTAAAATTCGATTTTCGGGGCAAAATGACATCATCTTGCATCTTCATTGCTATGTTAGCTTTCCGACGTGCCACGTATATCAGTTATATTATCAAAAATATGCCACATCGAACTTCGGACCACCTTCGCTGAACTTGGCATTTAAATGTTCCAATTTTCAAAAAGAGTGGCACTTAAATATACATTTTAGAAGTTTTGATACTTAGATATCCACTTATGCTAATTTTTGACATTTGCACTGCCCAAATATAGACAATCGCCTTTATTCTACCTCTATTCTCACTCTCAAAAAGTAAGACTGTTCCAAATACTAATTAATCTTAATTTATGCTACTGCATTACACGGCAAAAATTACATTCCTCATCAATGACCCAAGGAAATGTCCATAGATCATGAATTAAAAGTCAAAACTGCACTAACTTCGCAAACAAGGAAGTCCAACAAAGAGCAACCTAAGTCTTCCACTTCCACCCATAATACTTTATTACAATTTTATATACTTTTTTGCCACTTTCTTTACGATTAACCCAAGTCTTCTAAGCAAAATGTCAATATATATATATATATATATATATATATATATATATATATATATATATATATATATCTGTGTGTGTGTGTTTTTGCTGCTTTCTCTGCGGTTGACCCAAGTCTTCCCCGAAAATATAGATTGATTGGCTGAGTTTTCATAATGTCCCGACAGCTACATATTACAGCACTGCAGAAAGTAATGCGCATGCACATGGCTAAAGTACCTCGTAAGTATCAAAACTTAGCACAATTAAATTCTTAAGTATCAAAATTTTCAAAAATTACACTTAAATACCAAAATCGGAAAAGAGTGGGATGCTCAAAGGTCAACACCAAATTTTCTTGCCAAATTGTAGACGTGGCATTTTTCTAGCGAGTGAAGTGCAAATGACGTCGTCTTTTGCAATGACGTGGCTATATAAGCAAAAAAACGACGTCATTTTGCCTCTAGATTAGAATTTTATTAAAAATAATATTTAAACAAATTTAAAAAAATAAATTAAGAAAAAAAAAACAGTAGCCACATTCAGCAGGCTCTCATCACCGGTGGGCCAAGGTCATGGGCCCCAACCTAGGGCCTAGTGACCGCAACCTTGCCAGGGACAGTGGGGGCCGCCGACGAGGGCTATTATCATCAAGTGCTGCACCGAATTTTTTTTTTTTTAAAAAAATGGTTCTTTTAAATAATTTTAATTAATATATACATTAAAATTCAATTTTCCGGGTGAAATGACATCATCTTGCATATTCATTGCTAAGTTACCTTTCCGACGTGCCACGTATATCACTTATATTTTCAAAAATATGCCACATCGAATTTCGGACCACCTTCGCTGAAATTGGCACTTAAATGTTCCAATTTTCAA
Organism: Eucalyptus decipiens; assembly: GCA_014182575.1. NCBI lineage: Eukaryota > Viridiplantae > Streptophyta > Magnoliopsida > Myrtales > Myrtaceae > Eucalyptus > Eucalyptus decipiens. The sequence goes on from CM024619.1 coordinate 7,192,131, forward strand.
AAGGAGTAGCACTTAAATATACATTTTAGAAGTTTTCATACTTAGATATCCACTTATGCTAATTTTTGACATTTGCACTGCCCAAATATAGACAATCGCCTTTATTCTTCCTCTATTCTCACTCTCAATAGGTAAGACTGTTCCAAGCACTAATTAATTTTAATTTCTCCAACTGCATTACACGGCAAAAATTACATTCCTCATCAATGACCCAAGGAAATGTCCATAGATCATGAATTAAACGTCAAAACCGCACCAACGTCGCAAATAGGGAAGTCCAACACAGAGCAACCTAAGTCTTGCACTTCCACCCGTAATACTTTATTACAATTTTATATACTTTTTTGCCACTTTCTCTATGATTGACCCAAGTCTTCTAAGCAAAATGTCAATATATATATCTGTGTGTGTGTGTTTTTGCTGCTTTCTCTGCGGTTGACCCAAGTCTTCCACGAAAATATAGATTGATTGGCTGAGCTTTCATAATATCCCGATAGCTACATACTACAGCACTGCAGAAAGTAATGCGCACGCACATGGCTAAAGTACCTCGTAAGTATCAAAACTTAGCACAATTAAATTCTTAAGTATCAAAATTTTCAAAAATTACACTTAAATACCAAAATCATAAAAGAGTGGGATGCTCAAATGTCAACATCAAATTTTCCAGCCAAATTGTAGACGTGGCATTTTTCTAGCGAGTTAAGTGTAAAACGACGCTGTTTTTTGCAATGACGTGACTATATAAGCAAAAAACGACGTCATTTTGCCTCTAAATTAGAATTTTAATAAAAATAATATTTAAACAAATTAAAAAAATAAATTAAGAAAAAAAAAACAGTAGCCACATTCAGCAGACTCTCATCGCCGATGGGCCAAGGTCACTGGCCCCTACCTAGGGCCTAGTGACCTCAACCTTGCCAGTGACAGTGGGGGGCCGCCGACAAGGGCTGTCATCGTCAAGTGTTGCACCTAATTTTTTTTTTTAAAAATCGGTTTTTTAATTTTTTTTAATTAAATATACATTAAAATTCTATTTGTGGGGCAAAACGACAACGTCTTGCATCTTCAATGCTGAGTTAGCTTTCCGACGTGCCACGTAAATCACTTATATTATCAAAAATATGCCACATCAGATTTTTGACCACCTTCGCCGAACTTGGCACTTAAATGTTCCAATTTTAAAAAAGAGTGGCACCTAAACATACATTTTAGAAGTTTTGGTACATAAATATCCACTTATGCTAATTTTTGACATTTGCACTGCCCAAATACAGACAATCACCTTTATTCTACCTCTATTCTCACTCTCAATAAGTAAGACTATTCCAAACACTAATTAATCTTAATTTCTCGTATTGCATTACACAGCAAAAATTACATTCCTCATCAATGACCCAAGGAAATGTCCATAGATTATGATGTGAAAGTGAAAACCGCACTAACGTCGCAAACAAGGAAGTCCAACACAGAGCAACCTAAGTCTTGCACTTCCACCTGTAATACTTTATTACCATTTTATGTACTTTTTTTTTCTGCTTTCTCTACGATTGACCCAAGTCTTCTAAGCAAAATGTAAATATATATAATGTATTATATATAAGCATTTTTGGTGCTTTCTCTGCGGTTGACCCAAGTCTTCCACGAAATTATAGATCAATTAGCTAAGTTTTCATAATGTTTCCGGTAGCTACCTATTATGGCACTGTAGAAAGTAATAGGGGTGTGCAACCGGACCGGGTATACCCGGTTCCCGAACCGGCCCACCCGGAAAACAAGGTCGAGAACCGGTTCCCATTGAAACCGGTCCGAGAACAAGTTCCCAAAATTCAGAACCGGTTTAAACCTGTCCAGGAATAGGTTCCGAGTGATTACCCACCCGAAAACCGGTTCCCGGACCGATTTTATAAGTAGAGGTTCAAAATCATTTTTTTTCTCCCGATTTCTATTCTTACCCCCGCAATCACACAATATTTTTCCTCTTGGCTCTCTCAAACACTCACGACACTCCTCCTTTGTCATTCTTCTTCCTCACTGGCTTCCCTCCCTCACCGACTTCCTCTCGCACTGTCTGATGGACGGACGGTGTTCGTTACTGCCAAATTCTTGTGTATTACATGGATTGGCTTACCTAATTTCTCTTTTGTAGGTGGAGTTATACTTGCATAAATGAGTAGCTTCATGTAGTAGTTGTGGGAATAAGACTAATATTAGACTCGTGTTTGTTGCTAATTCTTTTCCTTATGATTTTATTTATTATAATTAGCCCTATGGATCCTTAATTTTTCATTTAGTCAAAAAGTTCATGTATTAATTTATTACCAGTGCTTAATGTTTCAATATAAATTAGGAGGATTACATTATTTTCTCACTTATTAATATAAAATTCAAAGTCGTATAGGATATTAGGAGATTGCAAAATAGGTTCTCGTGGAAATATGATTGATCTTGGAACTGGATGGAAAAACAGGGTGGGTCGGATATAAGGTCCAATACAAATAAGGTCTGGTATAGGGTACAGAAAAGAGGAACCGGTTATAACAGGGTCGGGTATAGGGTCCAGGTCTAGACCCTACCCACCCTGAACCCAATCATCCCTAGAAAGTAATGCGCACACACATGGCTAAAGTAAATCATAAGTATGAAAACTTAGCACAATTAAATACTTAAGTATCAAAAAGTTCAAAAGATACACTTAAATACCAAAATCGGAGAAGAGTTGGACGCTCACATGTCAACAACAACATTTTTCAGCCAAATTGTTGATGTGCCCTTTTTCTACCAAGTTAAGTGCAAAATGGCGTCATTTTTTGCGATGACGTGGTTATATAAGCAAAAACGATATCATTTTGCCTCTAGATTTGAATTTTAATAAAAATAATATTTAAATAAATTAAAACAACTAAATTTAAAAAAAATTATTAAAAAAAAGCGGTAGCCACATCGGCAAGCCCTCATCCTTGATAGGCTAAGGTCACCAGCCCCTGCCTAGGGCCTAGTGACCCCAACCTTGCCAGCGGTAGTGGGGGACCGCCGACGAGGGCTACCCTCGTCAAATGTTGTACCTATTTTTTTTTTTATAAAAAAATTGGTTCTTTTAATTTATGTTAATTAATATATACATTAAAATTCTATTTTGTGGGAAAAACGACGTCGTTTTGCATCTTCATTGCTAAGTTAGCTTTCTCTTTGTGCCATGTAAATCACTTATATTATCAAAAATATGCCACATCAGATTTCCGATCACTTTCGCCCAATTTGGCACTTAAATATTCCAATTTTCAAAAAGAGTGACATTTAAATATACATTTTAAAAGTGTTGGCACTTAAATATCCACTTATGCTAATTTTTTACATTTGCATCTCCCAAATATAGATAATCACCTTTATTCTACCTCTGTTCTCACTCTCAATAAGTAAGACTATTCCAAACGCTAATTAATCTTAATTTCTCCTACTGCATTACATGGCAAAAATTACATTCCTCATCAATGACTCAAGGAAATGTCCACAGATCATGAATTAAAAGTCAAAATTGCACTGATGTCGCAAACAAAGAAGTCCAACATAGAGCAACCTAAGTCTTGAACTTCGACCCGTAATAATTTATTACCATTTCATATATTTTTTTGCTACTTTCTCTACGGTTGACTCAAGTCTTCTACGCAAAATGTAAATATATATAATATATTATATATATGCTTTTTTGCTGCTTTCTCCGCGGTTGACCTAAGTCATCCACGCAAATGTAGATCGATTGGCTGAGTTTTCATTATGTTCTCGGAGCTACATGCTAAGGCACTACAGAAAGTAATGTACATGCACATAAAATATTCATAGGTATTGGACATTGTGCGTTTCATCACACAAAGAGTCATTGGTTCGATGCATCGTATCATAAGATGAAGCGTGTTTATATCCCCAGGCACCCAGCACCGCGTATAGAATCTGCTTTTTTGAGTAATAGTTTATGCATGTTTGTAAGACAAAAGAAAAGAAGTGGAACGGTAGCAGATTCATGACGAAGAAGAAGAACTCGTGCTTTGTGGTGCGACCACGTTGGACTAAGAAAGAAACGAAAGAAATAAAAATATAATAAGTAAAATTAATATATTAAATATAATAAATAAAAAAGGAAAAATAAAATGCGGAATAAAAATGATTGGAAAGTGTGAGTACTAGCTAGACAGTTGCAGCTTGGAAATAGTTTTAATCGAATTTCATTTTATTCGAATTCATCTAGTTTAAGAGTCATTATCTTTGGATTTCGAATTAACCCGATTTTTCAGCTTTCATTTTGTTTTAGATGAAATAGATAAACAAACAAAAAAACAATAACAGAGAAAAGGATAAAAAAAATCTCATTTGCGTTTATGATATACTTTACTCGACTCGTATCAAGTTATTTTACCGCGCTTTACTTCTTCTTCTTCTTTTTTCCATCAATTCTTTTACCGCATTTGAGTAACATGAAGTATTAGCTCATGGGGATCATGTCTAGGGACTTAATAACAAGGCCATGTAATTTTTTTGTCTGACTTATATCAAATTGGGTTGATACGACAAAAAACCTCAAATCGGTACTGTAACAAATTTATTTAAAATTAATTTTTTTTTGTAAAATAGCCTAGTTATATAAATGCGCAAGGCAAATAAACGGCTAATATTCTGGTCGTTTGAAGCTAGAAGTACGTTAAAGAATGGCCCACCCTTTTGGCAATGATGTTTATGGACTCGATAAGTAAGATTAAAGACCACGAATTAGACTCCTCCGCTAACTTATTTGTCCATCAATTAAGAAAAGCATCATAAGTCCCTAATGAGACCTTGTGGGAAAATGATATTACATCAGGTCGATTCCCACCACCACCAGGAAAAAAAAAAAAAAAGACCTCTGGCGACGGAAATGCCGGTCGCGAAAGCGTAAAATCTTGTTCCCATCTCTCGCTACGGACGGGAAAGGGACTAAATGGAACCGCTCCGGAGCATGAGCATGCTTTTTTGTCATTTAAATAGTACATCTTTATCTTATGGTTACAGTATCCATCGAAATAGTGCAAGATTCATGATCTATTATTCATTCTCAAAATGTTTAAATGGCGCTAAGAATTCACGTTTTAGAATGAATAATGAGAAAAATTTTAAAAATGTTTGGAGATAGAGAAATGACCCATCCAGTCGTTTTGATGTGTATATTTCTACACAATGAGTGAAGAATTTTTTCGTTGTTTGTGAGATCTTGTCTTGAAGGGTCCCAATAACAAGGGATATGCATGGTGCAACGTTTTACCGTGCAATTTTTTTTTTTAAAGTTAATTTCTTCAATCGAAAATAACGGAACGTCGTAAAGTCAAAAAGAAGTCGAATTGCTTCACCTTTTATGCTTGGTTAAGACAGAACTTTGTGTAATTGCATGATAAAATGGGGTGCCGCATACATAATAGCGAACAGTTTGCTCTGTTTTCACTTAACTAGGCAATATGAACAGAATGACCAAGCCCAAGGAAAAGTAGATGAGTCATTGAATTGCCTATGGATGATTGAGTGCGGGTTATGATAGATGATGAGCGGCAAGTACTAAAAATTCTCTCTGGTGTGCAACGACATAATATTCTTATGAGTAGAAATTATCTTCAACGGGTCTCCTTGAGCACATAATTTATCTCAACACAAAGTTAAGACCGATAGAACAAGAAGAAATGCATGACCGGCTATTTTACTCCTTGAATTGCGTTCAAATGGTTCAAAACTTCTCATGCTTTGTTCCTTTGGTCACAGCAATGCAAGCTTGGTTGTGCCGTTGTTGACATGCTGGGATTTCATTAGTTTCCTGTAACAAACGGACTTCCATAATATTTACAAAATACAACCAATTGTACTTTGAAATTAAGTTCTTTTGTCTCTGGTATCTGTCCGCTTCGGCATAAACAAACCAAGCAGTAGGAATATAGTAAGCAGCAATGTTAGGCTAATGCACAATCTAAACCACTATAATTGTTTGTGAGCAACAATCTGCACAAGACAAGGCCAATTCCACCTCTGTCTCCCTCTCAATAAGGGAGACTGATCACAATTCTAAACAATCTTAATTTCTCTAAATGCATTACACAACAGAAATTACATTCGTCACAAGTGACCACAAAAAATATTCACCAATTGTAATTCTAAGTGAAAACAGCATTAATATCACAAATAAAAAGGTCCCACATAGCACAACCGTTGGGTGAATGAAAGGGACCAGATGGTTAACCAAAGTCTTCAAATTCCACCCTCAAATCGTACCATTTGCCACTGTCTTAACGTGTAACTAAAGTCTTCAATTTCAACCCTTAAATCGCACTTTCATAGACTTTTTTACTACTGTCCTTTCATTGACTTTTTTGCTATTATCCTAATGAGTAACCAAAGTCTTCAATTCCGACTCTTAAATCGCACCATTTCAGACTCTTTTGTCATTGTCCTAACGAGCAACCAAAGTCTTTAATTTCGGCCCTCAAATAGTACCATTTTATGGACTTTTTTAGTTGCTGTAACATCCCGTTGTTGTCTTGCTCAAAAAAAAAAAAAAAAAAAAAAAAAAAACATCCTGTTGTTGTGTGACCCCTTGGTCTGCAAAGGGTTAACTGTCAGGCAAATAAAGATCTATGGGCTGAATTTTCAGTCAATCAATCATTTGTCAATTCGGCCCGATGGTTTTTATTACGTTCCCCAGTAGCTCCACACATTACGGCACAGCATAAAGTCTTGCTGTCATGCATCTAGAGATTCATGCGCATTGCCCAAATTTTGCGTTTTATCACCAAAATATGCATAAGAATAGGAGATCTGATAGGATTTGATTATAGAAATATACAGAAATATATTATTTCTTGCATAGCAGTTAGAGAATTGTTAATGAAATAAGCATAAAAAATAGAAATGCTAGGATAAGAAATTTTATAAAGTGACCATAAAATTAAATTGTTATGCAACTCACATGAGAGTGCCATGTGATATATGGCTTTTGTGTATCTATCTTTCTTTTTTTCTTTTTTTCTTAAATAATAGTTACATAGATGGAAAAATTGTCCAAAAATCCTAAAGTTATTGCATTTGTTAGCTCGATCTTAGATTTTTCAATTTTACCAATTGAGCCATAAATCTTTTCACATTTTGTCAATTGAGTCCATCCGATCAATTTTAATCGAAAATCGCTACGTGGACATTGAATGTCTCATGTGACCTAGCCGGTGTTGGAGTAGACAATTTTAAATAATATTTTAATATTTTTTTCTCTTTTTCTCTTCTTCCCTTTCTTCCTCTAGTCGATCATCAGGCTTGGACGATTGGCCAAAGGTGAGGACTGGTGAGGTCGACCTCGCCGATCTCAGGCGAGCCTCACCCGCATATGGCAGGGCTCGACTTGGCTATTCACGTCCATTTTCTCCTTTTGTTGACTAGTCGAACGTTCTCATTTTTTCTTTTGTTGTCACCATGTTTGACTTTTTGACCAATCCAATGGTCAAATATGCTCAAATGTTAGACAATCTCCTTTACTCTACACACGTAAATCATATTCCTTCATTGATAAACGTGTTTCGATATGTGTCTGTTCTCTTCTTTGCTATTACCATTGATGGTTTTTACATTATGTTATATGGGGGTTGTTATTCATTGAATGTGAGAAATGCCAAGTAAAACTATTTGGCCATTCGGACACAAAAGATGTTGCCTTAAAGATTAAGCTTGAAATTTTGATAAAATAGATGGGTAATAGAAATTTTTTTTGGGTATTCGTATGATAGAAAATTAAGTAACACTATTCAAAAACACTATGAACCGTCTTAATTTTCCCGAAGACATTACACAACGTAATTAGTGACCCAAGGACACACACATTCATATCACGAGGCACCAAGCACCACCTATAAAATGTGTCTCACTCTCTCATACTCGTCGTGTTTTTATTTTTGTGACAATTACTTATAGCATTATAAAATGAGCCTCATTGATAGTGATAAGTAATTATTGTATAATAAACTATGATGTAGGACTTTATTCTCACTTTGGTAATAAGATTTTTCACGTAATATAACTTAAATTGAGAAAAAGAGATATAAGAATAAAATAGCATTTAACCTCTCCCGGATCTTAGATATATATATGGTCGACGACTTTCAAATATTAATTACCATAATATTCCTGAATCTATTTTTTTTTTTGTACATCAATTAAATACCAAAATATGGATAAGAATTAGAGATTTTCTAGCATTAGAGATTTTAAAGTCCATAAAAATTGAATTTATAGGCAAAATCCACATGTGAGAGTGCCTTGGTTGACCCTTCAAGTCTCCTCGGATGAACCTCAATTATTTACGTCCACTTTCTTCTTTTGTTGATTAGTCAAACTTTCTCATTTCTTTCTTTTACTGTCACCATGTCAGATTTTTTTACCAAACCAATGGTAAAAAATTACCATTTCACATACTTTTTCGCTGCTTCCTCCACGATTGACGCAAGTCTTCCATGCAGCTACACGTGAAGGCACTGCACAAGGCAATGCTCACGCGCCTGAATAGTCAGAGGTACAGCACGTGTTTCATCACTCTAAAAGTCATTGGTTCGATGCATCCTAACGTGAGATGAGGCGTGTTCATATCCCTAGCACCAACCGCCACCTATAAAATCTGCTTCACCCTCTCTAACACTGCTCATCAAAACAAAGTTATCTCTATTTCGAAACAAATGGCTTGCTCGTCGTGCTTCTACATGTTCATACTCTTTCTTTTCTTATACTTGTCGTCTCAGCCTATTGGCGCGCACAATCTCTCTCTTTCTACGAAACCTCTGTGTCTCGAAGACGAAATGTCTGCATTGCTGCAATTTAAAGAGAGATATGACACCACCAAGACTCTATCTTGGAAAATTCGTCAGGATTGCTGCTCCTGGGATAGGATCGAGTGCGATGAGAACACGGGCCATGTTATTGTTCTTGATCTGGGAAGTAGTTCTCTCTATGGTTCTATCGACAACAACAGTACCCTCTTCCAGCTTACTTATCTTGAAAAGCTCAATCTCAGTGACAATCACTTCAACTACTCTCAAATACCGTCCCGAGTTGGAGATCTCTCGAGATTGACTCATCTCGACCTCTCTGATTCCGTTTATTCTGGCCAAGTCCCCACAGAAATCTTCAAGCTGACGAGGTTGGTGTACCTCAACTTGTGTTGGAATCGATCTCCACATGATCCATATCATTATAGTTTTACATATTTGTTGGAGATGAAAGCACTGGGCCTGAGAAGCCTAGCTCAAAATATGACTAGCCTGGAAGAACTTCACCTTGGTTTCGTCAAAATGTCATCCCAAGTGCCCAACAATCTAGCGAATCTGTCATCACTGAGAAGGCTGGACATGGATTGTTGCGACCTGCACGGTGAATTTCCATCTGCCATTTTTCATTTACCGAAGCTGCGATATCTTGGGGTGGGTGACAACGAAGCTCTCACAGGCCGATTGTCAGACTTTAACTCAAGCAGTCCTCTTGAAGAGCTGCAACTGTTTGGCACGAGCTTTTCTGGGGAGATACCCGCTTCAATTGGAATCCTTCCTTCCTTGAGCCATCTCGACGTAAGTTTATGCGAATTCTCAGGATCCATCCCGGCTTCACTTGCTAATCTTAGCAACCTCAAAGACCTGGATGTCTCAGGGAACGCATTCACTGCCCGGTCCATTTCCTCTCTTTCTTGGGTTTGGAAGACGAAGCTCACAACGTTGGCACTCAGAACGATCAATTTATATGGCGAGATTCCACCTTCAATCGCAAACTTGTCTCAGCTTTATGGGTTATACTTAGATGGCAACCAATTAAGCGGTGCTATCCCAGCTCAGCTCATGAACCTCACTCAACTAACTTTTTTGAACCTCGGAAGTAATCAGCTATCGGGTTCTATACCGTCTTGGCTTATGAACATGACTCGACTGGTTACGCTTGACCTTGCAGTCAATAAATTCCACGGTGAGATACCTTCATCAATCTCTCAACTTCAAAATCTCATGGCCCTCCGCCTTTTCAAAAACAACTTCAATGGTACTATTGAGCTAGACAACTTTCGCAAGTACAAACAATTGATAGAGCTGCAACTATCATATAACAGGCTATCAGGCTGCACGAGTAGCGCAAATCTTATTTTTCCTCAGCTTTTTGCCTTAGGACTTGCTTCATGTAATGTAAGCGAATTTCCGGCGTTCTTACAAAACCCACAGGATATTCGATGGTTGGACTTGTCCAGCAACAACATTAGCGAAGTGCCCTTCTGGGTATGGAATGGCAGTTTTAATCACATGGTCTACTTGAATCTCTCTCATAACTTCTTAACTGGTCTTGATCAATATTACCCAATGCATGCTTTATATACATACACGATAGATCTCTCTCATAACATGTTGAAAGGACCACCCCCCGAAGCACCGTCGTCGACAATGACCTATATAGTATCTAACAACAACTTGACGGGAGCATTGCCAGCATGGATCTGCAATTTGAGTTCAGCAATCACACTAGACTTGTCTTCTAACAATTTGACCGGTGTGCTTCCTATTTGTTTGGGCAATATCAGCGAATCACTCATGGTATTGAACCTAAAAGGCAACAATTTCCACGGGAGCATTCCAGAGCTCTCAATAAGGGGGATGCAATTGACGATGATTGATTGGAGTGACAACCAGTTGCAAGGTAATTTACCGAGGTCATTAGCCAATTGCAAAAAGCTCAAGTTCATCAACTTTGCAAACAATCTTATCATGGACACCTTCCCATCATGGTTGGGATCACTACCGGAGCTTCATATCCTAATTTTGCGATCCAATAAATTCCATGGTGTTATAGAGAGACCTCAATCAAGTCATGCGTTCCCTAAGTTGCGGATACTTGACCTCTCTTCTAATGCATTCATCAGTAAGTTGCCCATGGAATTCTTTCAGTCTTGGAACGCCATGAAATTTAAGACGCGGAACTTTACATACATGCACAAAGATCTATATCCGCCAGAATATTTTGAGCCCACCTACTATGGCGATTACGATTTTTCCATGATAGTGATTTACAAAGGGCTCAAATCGTATTACCCAAAGATACCAGAAGTCTTAACAATCATCGACCTCTCCAGCAATTTGTTAAAAGGAGAGATCCCCAGTGTCATAGGCGATTTCAAAGGATTGCAAGGGCTTAACCTTTCCAATAATTCCTTCACGGGTTACATCCCATCATCGTTAGGAAATCTCACAGTGCTTGAGTCATTAGACCTTTCTCGAAATAAACTCTCAGGACAAATCCCTCAGAAGCTAATAGAACTCGGGTTCCTTTCTTTCCTAAACCTGTCTTATAACAATCTGACAGGGTCTGTGCCTAGAGGGAAACAAATCGATACGTTTTCAAACGATTCTTTTGAAGGAAACTTGGGATTGTGTGGGGACTTCATATCCACGAAATGTCAACATTCAGCAGATAAGCCAGGACAACCTTCAACCTACCAAGAAGAAGACTTGGGATCACCAATTGAACTCAATTGGAAAATTGTTCTTATGGGGTATGGGAGCGGCTTAGTGATTGGAGTGGTCATCGGAAATGCATTCATCTCTTGGAAACATGATTGGTTTGAAGGAAATGCCAGGAGAAGGCGACGGCCTAGTCGGAGGCAGCCTAGGAGAGGTAGGAACTCGTGGTCAGGCAAGTTTCTCAATTTATGCAGATATTAGAACTCCCTTAAAAAGTGAGCTGGGTATCTCCTCCTTTTTTCTCAAATGTACTTGCTTCTCGGTAGTATCTTTATAGTTATTTACGTCAAACTTCATTTTCTTCAGCTAATCTCTCATAACATCTATTTATAAAGCAATTGTCAGCTTGTAAACCTAGCTCATGTGTGCCTTTTCCTATCAATGATCAAGCAAGAGTATTACTATTGAATACTCAAATCTGAATTGCCACAAGGATTTTTCTGTCCAGGGTTCACATCACTTGCTGAAACCCGTTTATGGATTCTAGTAAAACATTCAGTAGCAATGGTACAATGTTCTCATAACTTTATGCAAATCTTGACTCTCATCCACACCTCGATCATTTGCTTTAGTTGTTTGTCACCTCACAAGTTATACAGACAATAGTTGTATTGACATTTGAAGCAAAATCCGCATTTGGAGATTGATTAGACAAGAACCACAACAAATGATTCTCGTGAAAAATATGTCGCGACCTCCCCGAAGCGGGTTTGGACCACCTAAGGGTTCAGCTAATGGATTGTTAAGCCTAGACTTAACTCGGGCTCTCCCAAGCCCATACCAATTCGCGACTTAGGTTTAAGTTCTTAACATGTAATTGATTTTCAATTAGGAGTCGCCACTAATCTATTTTTGGTGGGTCGATTAGAAACCCAAGTAAAGTAATGGGAGATTTACTTTACTCCTACGAACCAGAGATTTATGAGTTCGGGAACTTGGTTACGCTAGATTTCTCTAACGCCCTTTCGGTACCTTTTCTTTTTACTTCAAAAATATTTTGCAAGCAGCTTGAATTTGATTTTAATTTATCTTCCTAACATGTGAGGTGATCATGCGGGTGCGCAATCCACCAATTTAACACCCAAGAAAGCGATGAATAAATTGCAGGACTTACCTCATAGCAACGAAAACATCTGCAATGTTAAATCAGAATTCATATCAACAGTCCTAGATATGATGTCTAACACGCAGTTTTTTTTTTTTTTACTTATTTAATGAAAATCATGCAATATGCAATGCATCTAATGAAATGGCATGACAATGTGTTCTAAACTACATGACATGAGTGACATATTTTTTTTTGTGTTTCTTAATGAACATGCAATAATTAAATATGCAAATCAAAATGACCTAATTATAATGACGGACAATTTTTAAATAAATGAACCTAGCGATAATTACTAAATGACATGCATTTCATGAACCTAATTCTACATGACATGCGCATGATTTTTTTTAATGAAAATTCGTAATTAAAATTGCTAAAATATAAAAAATCTAACTAAAGCGAGACATTATCTATTTTAAGTTAGGATTAGACTAATCTAACTCCTATCTCAACTTAGAAAATTATCTCATCATGCAATTTAATTCAAAAGATTTTATCTAACCTAGATGCCATCTAGACATGCATTTAAAAACAACTATCTATTTTATCATGTAATTTTATCTAGGAAAATCAATTCTAATCTACATGAAATGCAAATGCAATTTTTTTTGTATTTTTTTGAAATAAATAAAGCAATTAGAAACACAAAATACTCCATGATTGTTTCGCTAATAAAATCAATAAATTGATCTTAAGCCTTAAAGATCAAGATATCAATTTTATTCCCAGCGTGGTTAATTATTCCATCTAAAGCCTTATAGATGAAATAAAAAATCATTGTGCGGTTGCGAATTAGGTGATAGCCGGGGATTTTCAAACATGCACCAAGACTTAATTCAAATAAAGAAACGAAAACATAAAATAACATAACGAAATATTAAAGATAAAGTAACATAAAATAAAATAGATCTACCTAATAGAATAAAATAAACTTACCTAATTTGAACTTTTTCCAAATTTGCCTCAACAAGTGGTGCTTTATGGACCACGACAGGGACTCAGCTCGCGGCCGGGGTGGCTGCTGTTGCGACGGGCAACAGTGGGCGGTGGACAAGGTCGTCGGAGGAGCTCCGGCAAAGGGGCAGCGAACCCGCGGCGAGGGAGGAGCAGGAGTCGCGTGTGGTTGCTGGTGCGAGGCCGATTCCGAGTGAGGCTGCTGTGGTGGTGACGAGCGAGGGGGACGTCGGGTCTTGCGAGTTGCAGCGGCGCGAGCGGGCGGAAACGGCGGAGGCGCGAACGTGGCGTCACGGGTGAGGGAAAGCAAGGCGAACCGCCGCGTGATGAAGCGAGCGGGCGGCCGGCGCGGAGGACAGCAAACGGGGCACAGTGATGCTGTGCGGGGGTCGGTCATAGCGCGAGGGGGAGGCCGACGCTCGGAGGAGGGTGCTCACGGCATCGGACGGAGTTACGGCGCGGGCTGCTTGGTGCGGGGCGTCGGGGCGGAGGTGCGAGACGCGGTGGCGAGCTCGGAGCTCGCTGGAAGGAGATGCTGACACCGGGCGCGGGTTGCTGCAGGAGACTGATGAAGGTGCTGCGGTGGTGCGGCGACAAGCAGGTTGAGGGCTGCAACAGCGACGGTGTTCGGAGACGGTGGTGCAGGAGCGGCGCTGGTTGCTGGGCGTCGGGTCGTCGCTGGTCGGCGCGAGTTGCAGGCGGAGGCTGGCGGGGCGCGATGGAGGCGAGCGACGGCAGCAAGCGGTGGAGGCGAGGGGGCGTCGGGCGCTGCGGGTGGAGGCGAGTAGGTCGTGGGTCGTCGGGTTGAGGGTCTTCGATTCCGGGCGCGTCGGCGTGGGCTCAGGACGATGGGTCGCCGGTGGGGCTTGGGGTTGCGGCGGTGACCGCGTTCGGAGCTTGCCCGAAGGAGGGAGGCTGCAACAGTTCTTTGTGTGGTTGTCGCGACCACAATAGGGGCGACGAGGGGCGGTGCGAGCTCGTGGGTGGTGCTCGCGCGGGGCGGCCGGCGGTGCGGTGGCTCGGCTGCTGGTGCACCGGCGAGCGCAGCGGCACGGACGCAGGCGGAGTAGCAGAAACCGGTGGAAATCCAGCAGCGAAGAACCCCTGGAGAAGATGAACAGTAGGGGTCTTGTCTTTGCTTTTTGCTTTACTTTTTTTTTTCTCTCTCTTTCCTGTCTTCAGTCTCTCTCTCTGTTTTTTTTTTCTTTTTTAATCTCCTCCCCCTGACTTCATATTTTCTTTTTTGGTTTTTCTCTGACACACCCCCTTCCTTTCACTCTGACCGAAGGAGAAGCCTTTCACAATGAAAATTTTTTACTTTTTCACTTCCCTCCCAAAGCTCTCGACTAAATTTTTTTCTCTTTCTCTCTGCCCCCTTTGCGTGACTTCCCCCTTTGCGTATTTATAGAGTTCTTCAGTGTGAACAGGAGGCGGCCGTAACTTTCCTTGCTGTTCACGTCCGGTTGTTTTTTTTCAAATGTGGTGGCTATCGTTAGTCCATCTTCTTGCAGGAGAATTTCCACGTCTCCCATTAATGCGTGCATGTGCTTGCATTAATGAGGGAGAAAAAAATGCATCATGGATTCTTCTTTCTTCCTCATGCTTGGGGCTTCTCTAGAAATTTCTCTGAATTTTGTCCATGCACACGCATGCATTAATGAGGGGGAGACAATGGTCGTGAAGCACTCTTGGTTCTTCTATTTTTTGACTTTCATTGTGTGTTTTCATACCAACAAGAGAAAGACCATCTTCCGCGCATTTTACCGATCGAGGCCCCCGCTTTTTGTTGCCTTTTGGTACCGATGCAAATGCAACTACATGAAATGCAATTTTACTATTTTTTATATTTTTTTAATTTTAATTTTTTTTTTTTCATGCAACTAATTACTAAATGATTAATCAAAATTTAGGTGTCAACAGCTGCCCCTCTTTGAAGGTGAGCTCGCAGAGGTTGCATTCAAAGACAATATGATACCTAAATTTTGACCATGAACATGCAATGGATGATATTTTGGCGGGACTATGGATCCCTTTTTGTTTTTGTTTTTTTTTGTTTTTTTTGGAAAATGAATCCTATTTTGAAATGCAATTTATATGATGCATGTAAATGCTAATGCCAGTGATAAATGAACTTACCTTCGAGGAGAGTAGAGTAACTCGAGATAGTTGGTGTTATATGTCCAGGACCCGTACCATTCTACGGTCGCCTAGAATAGTAACATGACTTTACAAAGAGACTGCTTTCCCAGGACCTTTACCATTCTACGGTCACCCAGTATGGCATTGCTTGGTTGTGTCTAGGACCCGTACCATTCTACGGCCGCCTAAACGGGGATTCATTTTCCAGGACCCGTACCATTCTACGATCGCCTGAATGAGGAAATAGATGTTGTCTAGGACTCGTACCATTCTACGGTCGCCTAAACGGGGATTTATCTTCCAAGACCCGTACCATTCTACGGTCGCCTGAATAGATGTTGTCTAGGACCCGTACCATTCTACGGTCGCCTAAATGGGGATTTATCTTCCAGGACCCGTACCATTCTACGGTCGCCTGAATAGATGTTGTCTAGGACCCGTACCATTCTACGGTCGCCTAAACGGGAAAAGTTTTGAGACATCCGGATCCGGAGCGAGATGTCAAGAATTTGGGACTTAACCAATAAACACTCAATGTTAGGTGAGATGAATATTGGATTAAGAGGGTTCGAAATACCTAGATCCAGACTAAGGTATAACGAGAAAGATCAGAAAGCATTCATATCCAGTGAAGTGCTTAACGAAGAGTTTCGAGACATCCCGAGATCCGATCGAGATGTCAAGAATTTTGGGACTTAACCAATAGACACTCAATGTTAGGTGAGATGAATATTGGATTAAGAAGATTCGAAATACCTAGATCCAGACTAAGGTATGACGAGAAAGATCGAAAAACATTCACATCCAGAGTGAAATGTTTAACGAAGAGTTTCGAGACATCCAGATCCAGATTGAGATGTCAAGAATTTTGGGACTTAACCAATAGACACTCAATGTTAGGTGAGATGAATATTGGATTAAGAAGATTCGAAATACCTAGATCCAAACTAAGGTATAACGAAAAAGATCGAAAAACATTCACATCCAAAGTGAAATGCTTGACGAAGAGTTTTGAGACATCCAGATCCAGACTGAGATATCAAGAATTTTGGAAGATTTCAGACTCTCAATTTCTAAAAATGAACTCGGGCTATAAAAGCACGCGGAATCGATGAAAGGGACTCTGGGCTACGGAAGCACGCCAGGTAATGAAAAGGGACTCTGGGCTATGAAAGCACGCCAGGCCAGTATAAAGGGAATCCGGGCTACGGAAGCACGCCGAATCAATGAAAGGGACTCACGGGCTACGAAAGCACGCCGAGGCCAATATAAAGGGACATCGGGCTACGGAAGCACGCCGTGTCAATCATGAGGGACATCGGGCTATAGAAGCACGCCGAGTTGATGAAACCGGGACTCGGGCTACGGAAGCACGCCGGTCGATATAACCGGGGACTCTGGGGCTACGGAAGCATGCCAGGTCATATCAAGGAACTCCGGGCTATGGAAGCACGCCGGGTCGGTAAAGAGGGACATCGGGCTACGGAAGCACGCCGAGTTGATGAAAGGGACACCGGGCTACAGAAGCACGCCGAGTAATGAAAGGGGACTCTGGGCTACGGAAGCACGCCAGGTCATGAAAGGACTCCGGGCTACGGAAGCACGCCGGGTCGGTGAAAGGTCTCCGGCTACGAAAGCACGCCAAGTAGGTAAAGAGGGACATCGGGCTACGGAAGCACGCCGAGTCGATGAAAGGGACACCGAGGCTACGAAGCACGCCGGGTTGGTAAAGAGGGACATCGGGCTATGGAAGCACGCTGAGTCGATGAAAGGGAACTCTGGGCTACGGAAGCACGCCAGGTCATGAAAAGGACTCCGGGCTACGGAAGCACGCCGGGTCGGTGAAAAGGTCTCCAGCTACGAAAGCACGCCAAGTCGGTAAAGAGGACATCGGGCTACGGAAGCACGCCGAGTTGATGAAAGGGACACCGGGCTACAGAAGCACGCCGGGTTGGTAAAGAGAGACATCGAGCTATGGAAGCACACCGAGTTGATGAAAAAAACTCTGGGTTACGGAAGCACGCCAGGTCATGAAAAGGACTCTGGGCTACGGAAGCACGCCAGGTCATATCAAGGAACTCCGGGCTATGGAAGCACGCCGGGTTGATATAAAAGGGGGACTCTGGGCTATGAAAGCACCCCAGGTCGATGAAAAGGACACCGGGCTACAGGAGCACGCCGGGCCAGTATAAAGGGAATCCGGGCTACGAAAGCACGCCGAATCAAGGCTTCAAGGAGCAACTAACGTCAAGTATTACTCGATCTTCAAGGAAGTATTATCTGTCAGACATGGTTAGAGCAAAACTTTATGCATTCATCAAAGAGGTAGACAATTTGAGCCACTTTAAAATGCACATTTCAAAATTCAGTGAGATCTTCATCAATTCAATCAAGGTTTATGCATAATGACTTTACCATATTTGCATCACCCAAATTTTCTCAGGAGAGAATTGTCGTTCGAGACAATGACATGGAGTTCTTAAGAATATTAAATGAGAGACTTTCAGTTAGAAAGGACTTTCACTCACTCTCATTCAGAAGAGCTATTTTAGGAGAATCACACCATCTCACTTTCATCATACCAACAAGGGTCCAAGTATTCTCGCAAGCAGTACGACCTTACCAATCTGAGAGGTCTTTAACAGGGACCTAATGTGGGCTTGGTCAATGGCTTAACAAAGGGACTCTTTGAGTCAAGGCTATTGAAAGGACAACTTCGCAATTATCTTCGGGTTTACAAGTCAAGAACCCTTCAAAATGAGAAAGAAATAATCTTGCTCGCACTTCTTCGAGCGATGCTTAAAAACATATGAACTCCTACGTTAATTCAAGTGCCATAATCAGAAGAGACTTTGCAAGGGACGTAACGTAGGCTGGGTTCTTGGGTTGAGAAACGAATGGATCAGTAGGCTCAAAATATATGTAAAGGGTGAGAGCTGATGATCATCTTGGCATTGCCCCTAATCTTCCTCTTCATTGTCGAAGATTTTCTTCGTATCAAAACTCCATTGATTGTAACATTTCGGCATACGACTTTCTACAACCAATTTTTGATTTTTCTCTTGGGGCATTGATCTTGCTTCAAGCAAATTGCTTTCATGCCCCTAATTCTCATTCATTTTCTCTTCACTTCTTTTTTCATGGGCATTGGCCTTGCTTTTACCAGGCACGCTGCTTTTTCATGCCCCTTAGTTCTATTTTGATTTCAATTCTTGCGCACAATGCATGCGTCAAGCGATTACACTTTGAATGACATTCGAACTTTCAAGGGTCTTTATCTGCCTTTTGCCTTGCCCCAGTGTGGGGGATGATCACCAACTGGGTTTAAAGAAATGAAATTGTAGGCTCAAGTGGGCTATGCAAAGGATATAAGTATTTAGGATAGAGAAAGAAATGTTCTTCGTCATCTTAAGGCACTTAAATTACCACATGAATTCAATGTAATAGCTCGACTTGAAGATTGATGCAAATGAGAGCAAGAAAATTTCTTTTCATTTTCCTCACCACATGATGCCGTCTCACCTCTAATTTGCCCCGATGTGGGGTGGTTCTTGACAGGGATAATTTGAAAGAATTCCCCACAAGTGTATGAGGTTCAAAAGGGTTAAGCAATGAATCACTTGTAGTGTTTAGGATAGAGAAATGAATTGCCCCTCATCATTTCGGTCATCATACTTTTTGCGAGAGAACTCTTTACCTTGTAGATATGGAACTTCTTACACTCATCTCACAAATGTATAAGTAAGGGACTGTGTATTGGATAAGGCTTGCCTTTCATCATCCCGACATGTCTCATTCAGCGTTTTTAAACATTGATGTCACTCCATTGAATTGTCTATCTTGACAAATCTCCACATGAAATTATTGAGTTAAATAGGCAAAACCACTATCGAAATTCTCTTTTCAAAAAGAGGCTGACAATTTAAGCATGAAAAGCTTTTGTGATTTCAAAACTAAAAATTTTCCACACTCAAAACATGGTTTTAAGCATTCATTCAGGGGATTGCCCCACAAAGGGACTGTTTTAGCAATGGGTGCCCTTGGATTGCCCTTATCGAAAGGGAACAAATGAATTGATCAATTGAAGCTGAAAATCCGATCTTTGATGAATTCTTGCTTTTGCCCCAAAATCTGTTATGCTCCCAATTTGTCATATGATGTGCCTTTTTCAAATGCTCTGAAACATGAAGTAAATGAGTCAGAAAATCAAACAGAACTAACCTAATGCATGCTTTTGGAAATGGCTTAAATAATGTTTTTTTTTTATGAGGAAGCATGAAGAAGCCCAGTCCTTAGAATTCTTCTTGGATGATATTTTCTTTTTATTGTTGGATATCGTCACCGGACTGGTTTGGTGTACCCCGTCATGTCCTCAAAATTGGAACTAAAATTGTAATGAATTACATTATTGGAATGGAAAATGCAAACAAGCAAATCCTAGATACGAAAGCAATAATTAAAGTCTCAGAAAGCAGGAAATCCTAAAAAACTTGAAATCCTAAAAAGCATAAAAAAGACTCCTTTGTAGAGGAGTGTGAAGATAAGAACTTCCTCACTCAGTGACAGCATTTGTGCCTTCGTCATGGTTGGGTAGAAGGTCTTTCTGATCACTGCTGAAAGAGAACGCCTTTGTATCCAAGAGGTCTTGGACCCTATGCTTCAAAACATAGCAATCATCAGTGGAGTGACCAATCTCTCCCATGTGATAGTCACACTTCTTGGAGGGATTATATGCCGGATAATGCTCAGGATTTGGTCGCTTCGGCTCCGTAGAGAGTAATCCCTTCTTTTGGAGGACGGGCAAAACTTTGGATAGGGGTCCAAGAAGAGGTGTAAACTGTCTTCTAACATTACGTCGTCGACCAGAGAGCTGATGTCCTCCACCTTGTTGCTCAGTAGAAATCTTAATTGCTGGAGTGCGATTGGATGTATCACAATTCGATTGAGAATATGTCACATTAATCTCAGCTTCAAGGTCCTTCTCCTTTTTGGTAGAAAACCTCGTGTTAGATGACTCAATAAACCACCCTTCTCTTATCCCCGTCTCAATTTGTTCTCCCACGTGAACAAGTTGGTTGAAGTTTTCGACGTATGTGCTAGCCATCAGGTTACGGAACTCATACGGGAGAGTCTTGATGAACAACTTCATCAATTCTTTATCAGTAGGCTCGGGAGTAATTTGAGCTGCCGATTTCGCCATCTCACGGCATACTCCTTAAATGATTCGCTCCTCTTCTTCTCCATCCTCTCAAGATCTTCTCGGGAAGGTGCAATGTCCATATTGAACTTATACTTTGCTTGAGAAATGCGTCAGCCACTTCATTCAGTGTCGAGAAGATTGACATTCTTCATCACGTACCAGTTCAGTGCAGGTCCGGTCAAACTCGCATGGAATGATTGGATCATGAGGGGCTCATTCTTGACATGTTGGGCCATGCGTACATGGTACATCTGTAAATGAGCCTTTGGGCAAGAAGTGCCATCGTATTTCTCAAATTCTGGCATTTTGAACTTGCTTGGTACTTTGACCTTCTCATAAATGGACAAGTCGATCGGAAGTGAACTTTGCGATTCCTGTAATTGCTTCACTTTCTCCTTGAGTTTTGCAAAGCGTTCATCTTGTTCCGTCTTAAGGGCATTGTCAAGCTTAGTTTTTTCAGCAATGGCCAACAACGGATCATTTTCAAGTTCAGGCATGTCGTCATCACCAATTTGGACCCTACTTGCCAGCTTCGGGACTACTATTTCGGGGAGGACTAATGCAGGAGTCGAATCCACTTGGAGGGATTGGATTTGAGTTGTCAGAAGCTGCATAGAGGTGACTAACTGTTGGAGTTGGTCTTCCATAGTAGAGATACGATCACGCATTTCCGCTTGATCAGCCATTCTGGCTTTTAACCGTGTAATAATAGACGAACGTGAGGGATCCGTTATCACCTAATAAAAATATGTAAGCACGAGGTTTAAATAAAGAGCCAATCCATGACAATGATCTGATCAATTTTTTTTTCATTTTTTTTATTCATGAAAAGTCTGTGCAAGAAGGGAATTTCCTAGAAAAATAAAAATAGGAAACCCTAGCAAGAATCAAATTTCCTAAACATGAACTGGGAAAAGCCAAATTTTGAAACTCCCTAATAGGAACAATAAGGACATGAATTGAAAACAAATTCTCCAAAGTTTTTTTTTTTTGTTGTTATTTTCCAAATGATTAATTGCATGGCAATTTCCTTATTTTATTTTTGATTAACAAATGAATTAAATCAATGATTGACCTAGATTGTCATGGACGGACCAAAAGTATGACAAAGTAAGTAAATTGCATAGTATGGGGATAGAAGACTTACTTCACTAAGGAAAGTCAATGGCAATCACACAGACATGCACATGAGATGTGAAGCTCGATTTCTACTCTAGACAGGTTTAGTAAAGTGAAGTTAACAGGGTGGGATGACTAGTTGCAGCCTCACATACTAAGTCAAGTCCTCCTAACTCCGGCTTAGTCAAAAATGATACCCCAATGCGGCGCAGTCTTGCGGGCAGAGGTAAACATTCTTGACACCAAGAAAAAGCTTTCGGGATTGAGTTGGGCAACCTCTACTACGCGGCCTCGCAGTCGAAGTCGTATCCAACTCAATACCATCCTAAGTGTCCTAGTGCGGCCCAGGTCCGACGGCGGGTTGTGTGTGCAATAGTGTAGTGCAAATGCAAGGCATGCACAATAGTTTATATCAAGCAACACTTCATATGTGAAAGTAAACCATACATTCTGACACCTCCCTACAAAACAAAGGTTAGCAAACACTTCCCCTTATACCTCATATCCTACGAGAACATTTAACACCATAAATGTTAGGGGCGTACCTGGAATCCTCGCTGCCAAACAAAAACATTTTTCAAAAGAAAAGAAAAATTGGCCTAAGTCCACTAAGAGTTTTAACTCAAGTCCCCAGTGGAGTCGCCAAGTTGTCGCGACCTCCCCGAAGCGGGTTTGGACCACCTAAGGGTTCAGCTAATGGATTGTTAAGCCTAGACTTAACTCGGGCTCTCTCAAGCCCATACCAATTCGCGACTTAGGTTTAAGTTCTTAACATGCAATTGATTTTCAATTAGGAGTCGCCACTAATCTATTTTTGGTGGGTCGATTAGAAACCCAAGTAAAGTAATGGGAGATTTACTTTACACCTACGAACCAGAGATTTATGAGTTCGGGGACTTGGTTACGCTAGATTTCTCTAACGCCCTTTCGGTACCTTTTCTTTTTTACTTCAAAAAATATTTTGCAAGCAGCTTGAATTTGATTTTAATTTATCTTCCTAACATGTGAGGTGATCATGCGGGTGCGCAATCCACCAATTTAACACCCAAGAAAGCGATGAATAAATTGCAGGACTTACCTCATAGCAACGAAAACATCTGCAATGTTAAATCGAATTCATATCAACAATCCTAGATATGATGTCTAACACGCAGTTTTTTTTTTTTTTTTACTTATTTAATGAAAATCATGCAATATGCAATGCATCTAATGAAATGGCATGACAATGTGTTCTAAACTACATGACATGAGTGACATATTTTTTTTTTGTGTTTCTTAATGAACATGCAATAATTAAATATGCAAATCAAAATGACCTAATTATAATGACGGACAATTTTTAATTAAATGAACCTAGCGATAATTACTAAATGACGTGCATTTCATGAACCTAATTCTACATGACATGCGCATGATTTTTTTAATGAAAATTCGTAATTAAAATTGCTAAAATATAAAAAATCTAACTAAAGCGAGACATTATCTATTTTAAGTTAGGATTAGACTAATCTAACTCCTATCTCAACTTAGAAAATTATCTCATCATGCAATTTAATTCAAAAGATTTTATCTAACCTAGATGCCATCTAGACATGCATTTAAAAACAACTATCTATTTTATCATGTAATTTTATCTAGGAAAATCAATTCTAATCTACATGAAATGCAAATGCAATTTTTTTATATTTTTTGAAATAAATAAAGCAATTAAACACACAAAATCCTCCATGATTGTTTCGCTAATAAAATCAATAAATTGATCTTAAGCCTTAAAGATCAAGATATCAATTTTATTCCCGCGTGGTTAATTATTCCATCTAAAGCCTTATAGATGAAATAAAAAATCATTGTGCGGTTGCGAATTAGGTGATAGCCGGGGATTTTCAAACATGCACCAAGAGTTAATTCAAATAAAGAAACGAAAACATAAAATAACATAACGAAATATTAAAGATAAAGTAACATAAAATAAAATAGATCTACCTAATAGAATAAAATAAACTTACCTAATTTGAACTTTTTCCAAATTTGCCTCAACAAGTGATGCTTTATGGACCACGACAGGGGACTCGCTCGCGGCCGGGGTGGCCTGCTTTGTTGCGACGGGCAACAAGTGGGCGGTGGACAAGGTCGTCGGAGGAGCTCCGGCAAAGGGGCAGCGAACCCGCGGCGAGGGAGGAGCGGGAGTCGCGTGTGGTTCTTTGTGCGAGGCCGATTCCGAGTGAGGCTGCTGTGGTGACAGACGAGCAGGGGGGCGTCGGGTCTTGCGAGTTGCAGTGGCAGCGAGCAGTGGCGGAAACTGGCGGAGGCGCGAACTGTGGCGTCACGGGTGAGGGAAAGCAAGGCGAGCCACTGCGTGATGAAGCAGCAGCAGGGCGGCCGGCGCGGAGGACAGCAGACGGGGCACGGTGATGCTGTGCGGGGGTCGGTCACAGCGCGAGGGGGAGGCCGACGCTCGGAGGAGGGTGCTCACGGCATCGGACGGAGTTACAGGCGCGGGCTGCGGGTGCAGGCGTCGGGCGGAGGTGCAGACGCGGTGGCGAGCTCGGAGCTCGCTGGAAGGAGATGCTGACACCGGGCGCGGGTTGCTGCAGGAGACCGATGAAGGTGCTTTGCGGTGGTGCGGCGACAAGCGAGTTGAGGGCTGCAACGGCCGACGGTGTTCGGAGACGGTGGTGCAGGAGCGGCGCTGGTTGCTGGGCGTCGGGTCGTCGCTGGTCGGCGCGAGTTGCAGGCGGAGGCTGGCGGGCGCGATGGAGGAGAGTGACGGCAGCAGTGGAGGCAGAGGGGGCGTCGGGCGCTGCGGGTGGAGGCGAGTAGGTCGTGGGTCGTCGGGTTGAGGGTCTTCAGTTCCGGGCAGCGTCGGCGTGGGCTCTGGACGATGGGTCGCCGGTGGGGCTTGGGGTTGCAGCGGTGACCGCGTTCGGAGCTTGCCCGAAGGAGGGAGGCTGCAACAGGTTGCTGTGTGGTTGTCGCGACCACAATAGGGGCGACGAGGGGCGGTGCGAGCTCGTGGGTGGTGCTCGCGCGGGGGCGGCCGGCGGTGCGGTGGCTCGGCTCTGTGCACCGGCGAGCGCAGCCGGCACGGACGCAGGCGGAGTAGCAGAAACCGGTGGAAATCCAGCAGCGAAAAACCCCTGGAGAAGATGAACAGTAGGGGTCTTGTCTTTGCTTTTTGCTTTTCTTTTTTTTTTCTTTTTCCCCTCTCTCTCTTTCCTGTCTTCAGTCTCTCTCTCTGTTTTTTTTTTCTTTTTTAATCTCCTCCCCCTGACTTCATATTTTCTTTTTTGGTTTTTCTTTGACACACTCCCTTCCCTTCACTCATTTGAACGAAGGAGAAGCCTTTCACAATGAAAATTTTGTACTTTTTCACTTCCCTCCCAAAGCTCTCGACTAAAATTTTTTTCTCTTTCTCTCTCCCTTTTTCCTCTTTGCGTGGCTTCCCCCTTTGTGTATTTATAGAGTTCTTCAGTGTGAACAGGAGGCGGCAGTAATTTCCTTGCTATTCACGTCCGGTTATTTTTTCAAATGTGGTGGCTATCGTTAGTCCATCTTCTTGCAGGAGAATTTCCACGTCCCCCATTAATGCATGCATGTGCTTGCATTAATGAGGGAGAAAAAATGCATCATGGATTCTTCTTTCTTCCTCATGCTTGGGGCTTCTCTAGAAATTTCTCTGCTGAATTTTGTCCATGCACACGCATGCATTAATGAGGGGGAGACAATGGTCGTGAAGCACTCTTGGTTCTTCTATTTTTTGACTTTCATTGTGTGTTTTCATACCAACAAGAGAAAGACCATCTTCCGCGCATTTTACTGATCGAGGGCCCCTGCTTTTTGTTGCCTTTTGGTACTGATGCAAATGCAACTACATGAAATGCAATTTTACTATTTTTTATTTTTTTTAATTTTAATTTTTTTTTCATGCAACTAATTACTAAATGATTAATCAAAATTTAGGTGTCAACATATACATATCATTTTTGGTTTTCGGATCCTCTTTTATGTTTGTACAGTAAAAAAAATCAAATTCTCTCTCATAAAGCAGTATATTATGCTGAGAACCAACATAGCACAAGAGAATTTTCTAAACTTCTTACCACGCTTGCTAGTCATGTACTTAGTTAATGTCATTTGATTTGTTTGTTTAATCTTTTCTTTTTTTCTCAAAGAAGGATCATTTGATATGTTCGCCTGAATTTTTGCCGATAAATCAAGTTTCCGTCTTTGGAAGACCAAGAAAAATAATAATAAATCAATAAACGAGAGAGTCCAATTTGGCCATTTATGTAAGGACCTAAATCCATTATCCTGAGCCCATCTATTAAGTCTAACTTGCTCACTTGGGCCCGGTCCACTAACCCAGACCACTAGCCAAGCCCAAATTTAAAGTCACATTAAGCGACTTCTGCACAGGCCCAAATTCACAAGGTTAAGTCAGAGCCTCTAAAGCCCGTGAGAGTTTGGCCCATAAAGCGCGCGCGCGCAGGAACTGAGAACAGCGAAGGAATTCTGGCTAGGGGACATGTAACAAGGGACCATACTACACCAGATAGCATCTCACGGCCTGACAGAATTTCCTTCTCTCTAAAAATCCAATTCTTGAGAATTCGTAGTCCATTCTTCTTCTTCAAACATCACTCGCCCCATCGATCGCGTCACACCCCGAATCTCAGTAAAAAAGGGGATCACATGGCCATCCTTCCACCTGAAACATGCAGCCTCTAGTCACCCAAAGTCTACTTCCAAAAAGTCCCTATCAATAGCACTCTTGCTCTATTAACTGATAACCCAATAATCTGAAAAGGTTAGGAAAGAGAGAGATGAGCAACTACAAGTTCAATGAAGCAACCACTATGCATAATAAAACAATAGCATAAATTCATAATCCAACACTTTAATATACAAATCAAGTCATATATGGTTTGTTCCATTTCAACAAGTTTTCTCCAATTTAGAAAATACTCATTTAAACCATCTTTAGGATCCAAGCATCAATGGTCAAATCCATTGATTAATCTCTATCTCAAAAACCACATCTATGGTCCATCTATTGATTCCTCTCTTTATCAAAACACACATCAATTGTATGTCTATCGACCAATCTTTTATTCAATATCAAATTATGATCACAACACAAAGCCTTGTAACAAAATGACTAAGATTATCTCCTTGGTAAGGTCTCCACTTGCAAAGCCCATGGCTCGGTCCAAAAGGATATTTTAAACTTGATATGCATGTCTACCAGCCTCTCAATGGGCTCACGGCAGTATTGAGCACCAACCCCACATCCTCTAATATCCAAAAATTCAATCAATAATTAATCTCATAATCCACTATGCATTTCATAAACCATAATGCAATTTTTTTCTCGTTCAACAAACTAAACATATTTCACAAGACATTTCGCATAATGTTTCGAAATCCATTCCACAAACCTTGACATTTCAAAATGCCTTTTTATTAAAGGTATCTCAAATCATTATAGAACTCATTACATAAACAATTCGTAACGCAATACATATGTATACTTTCCAATATTTTTCTTAAAGCAATTCTCAAACCATTTCCGAATTCCTTTCATAACCTTTTTATAAAAGGTTTCTCAAATCAATATAGAACTCATTGCATAAACAATTCGTAACGCAATACATATGTATACTTTCCAATATTTTTCTTAAAGCAATTCTCAAACCATTTCCGAATTCCTTTCATAACCTTTTTATAAAAGGTTTCTCAAATCAATATAGAACTCATTGCATAAACAATTCGTAACGCAATACATTTGTATACTTTCCAATATTTTTCTTAAAGCAATTCTCAAACCATTTCCGAATTCCTTTCATAAACCACATTCAAAACAAAATGTCTTTCATAAAACCTTTCTCAAATCATACCATAGATCAACCTATGCCTGTTTATAAGTCTATGTTCATGCCGAATCCTCTAAGAGATCCTATGTTGTCTTGTTCGGTAATATAGTTTATTAGCTCAAAATACCTTTTACAAAAGCATTTCTCATATCATTTGAAAATCCTTTCATAAACTCGTTCGCAAAGTAATGCATATACATAAGCTTCCACACTTCCTTAATAACCAATGAATAATAATTGCCTAATTCAAACTTTTATGCCACAAACATGCTTATTATAGCTCATAATATATTAAATATTTATCTCTTTCAAGATATGAGTTTACAAATCCAT
Organism: Eucalyptus decipiens; assembly: GCA_014182575.1. Classification (NCBI taxonomy): domain Eukaryota; kingdom Viridiplantae; phylum Streptophyta; class Magnoliopsida; order Myrtales; family Myrtaceae; genus Eucalyptus; species Eucalyptus decipiens. The sequence goes on from CM024619.1 coordinate 7,220,394, forward strand.
AGAAGAAATAGCACCACTCACCTGTTTATGTCCCAAACCAAATAACAAGGCTCACTCGATTCAACGAACTCGCATTCCTATCATATAAGCGAGAAATGACATCAAAACCAAGTAAAATGCTATCTCAACTATAGATTGACTAAACTACGCTTAAATTCTAACAAAATGACTCCCACACTTCAACAAATCACTCATCCAAAATGATTATTTAAACCTAAACTCAATGCAGAACTTGGCCTCGAGATTCTAAAATCTCACTTTGACAAAACTGTTACACCAAAACGACTCCCATCAAAACCCCTGGCTCTACAATGCCATAATCGACCAAACCCCGGCTCTACAACGCCATAATCGACCATTCTCATGAAAACCCGAAGTTTTGCAACCCAAAATCGAACTTCGTGGCTTAATTTACACATAACTTTGAATTTTAGTCATATTTTTGAAAATTATCTCGATTGGACAAATAAGAGATGCGAATACTTATCAAGTGTTAAATCGGCTTGGTGAGGCCCGTCATGCCAACACAAATCTATTCCCCCCCTTCCTTCTTTTCTGCCTTTTCCTCTTTTCTTTCTGTTCTTGGAGTGTCGGCCTGTCTTTTAAAAAGCTGAAGCATCCACCATTCCTTGTTTCTTTGACATTCAACCCTTTTTCTTAAGTGGGTCCCACCACCTTTCCTTTGATATTACCAAAAATCTCAAATATTACAGATCGTCGCTTCAATCCATCTCCACCGCCGCAAGAAAAGGCTCTGCTCCCCCTATTCTCAGTCATTGGTCGCTGAAGAGCTTGAGCGGCGGTTCGCCATTTACTCTTTCGCTGATTCCTGCTGTCTTCGAAGTTTGCTTCTTTGAGTGTCTTGCTCTGGTTCAATCGATAATCATTGCAGGGGCCGAGAATCCCACATACTGATTGTGTATAAGTCTTATGTAACCGAGCTTCTGCTAGCGGTTTGAACTCGTCGTGTTTTGGTGATGATACGGAGAAAAAAACGTTGGCATATTCCTGCGTTTAGATCATTAGATTAAAATGCCTACCATGTGTTTGACAATTTTTTGAGTGAAACCTGCGTGTGAATTTGAGTAAAAATCTTGCATATTGAGGGTTGGTTCATTCTATGTATTCAGAATAAGACGTCTGTGTTTGATCCTCTCATTGCACCATTGAATTGACCTGCCGTGATGCTCATAAGAGACGTTGCCTACGTCTTTGCTTCTTTCAGCCTCGATTTGGTCCATTTTGCTAGTTTTATTGTCAAATGTGAATATATGTCGATTGACCTTTAGAAGTGGTTAAGAATAACCAGTATGAAAATTGATAGAATAATTAAATATTAAAATATACTTTCATTTAAAAATTTTAAATTTTAAATAATTGACAATAATCTCACAAAATCTTACAAATATAAAGTATATGAATAACAGGTTGCCGATGGTTATATTTGAGACTGCGTACTGTGTCATTGCACCTATACTTATAGAGTTGAGGGTGTGACAGTAACGGAGAGAATTATCTATAAAAAAAAAAAAAAATTTGCTTGCCGGTCAAAATTGGCCGGATAAACTGAATTGATACAAATGCAAAAGATTAAGGACTAAATTGATCAAAGAAAAAAATGTTTATGATCGAATTGGTACCATTATAATAAATTTATGACTTTTTTGATAATTTTCATGAAATAAACATAAAGACGGTTTTTATCATATATTTTTTATGAGTGAATATTTGCTTTGAAGCTGGTAAAATGTTAACGAGACCCCTCCTTAAAAAGAATTGATGAGTAATGTATTTAACCAAGGTTTCAAGTATACAAATTTCTATGGCCTCCATGTTTGTGATCAGATTTACAATTGAACGAGGAAAATTCAAACGGGGAAAGCATGTGCTTTGGTGGTTGACCATTGCAAAATTGAGTGGACCCGTTACTGGGACCTTGCATTATGCAAAATAGACTGGTTGGCTATTGCAGCACTGCTTTTGCCTACTTCTGGATATATCCTGCATGAATTTTTGAATGATATGATCGAGTAAATATTATTGAATACGAGATCTCAAACCTGCGAGTTGGCTCAACGGTCGAGGCCTAGACATGTGTACGCTGTTACAATCTTCCTTGGACCAAGTCATCGTATTGGTGAATGACAACGCCCAGGAGAGAAGTCCAGGAAGTCCAGAGGAGTCCTGAAAGTTGGAGCAATCGACAGATCCGGGAATCACGATGTCAAACGACGGATTGCAGATAAGAGTCTCAAAAGCATTAAGAGGTGAGCCTCTGTTGATGGATGGTAAGTCTAGGCTTGCACGCATTCAGATTCGATGTGGTTCGATTCTATTCGACAAGTATTCTATATCTTTATGACCATGAGTTCGAGTGCCCCGATGACCAAGGCAATGAGAAAATTGTGGCTATTCTTATCCTATTTGTGGCATTAGCCTCCAAATGTCCTCGTGGAGAGACTTAAAGGGTCACATCTCCTATGAAGCCATGAAAGCTACTTCTGCATCAGTGAATTCGAAAAGGAGTTTGCTATGTCTCCTTCATGTAAATATAGAAAGAATACACGTTTTCCCTTTTTCACTTGAAGTTCTCAAATCTTTCCAATTCGCGCTAAGCAGAGAGGAAGATATTCACATGGCCCCTTCTTCGAAATGCCTCTTCATGCTTTTGCTGTCCCTATCTCCACTAGTGGGGATGGCGAATTCATCTCCTCCTGCCGAGCATCCACTATGCGGTGATCATGAGAAGCTTGCCTTGTTGCAGTTCAAGCAAAGCTTTGCTATTGAAACTTCTAAATTTTGTGACTTCTCGAGAGTAGAATCATGGGGCTCAGAGGAGAGCGGAGATTGCTGCTCGTGCGTTGGGGTCCACTGCGACGAGGATACTGGCCATGTGGTTGGCCTTGATCTCAGTTCCGGTTGCCTCCTTGGTTCTCTCTGTCCAAATAGCAATCTCTTCAACCTTGTGCACCTCCAAGAACTTAATCTAGCTGAGAACCACTTCAATTTCTCCGAAATCCCATCCTTGCTTGCCCGGTTGACAAAGCTGAAGTACCTCAACTTCTCAAAATCTTTCTTCTCGGGGCAAATCACACAAGAGATATCCATGCTCTCAGACTTGAGGTCTCTTGATCTGTCCGTGGACAATGTCTCGTCTGTTCAACATCCGTCAGAATTGAGCTGTCCTGTTTTCAGGAGCCTAATTCAGAACCTGAGCAGACTAGAGGAACTTCACCTTGGTTGGCTCACCATAAATTCTGCAATTCCTGATACAATGGCAAACTTGTCTTCTTTGAAATCACTCCTTCCGACAGATTGTGGGTTACATGGGGATCTCCCAGAGAGGATTTTTCATCTGCTGAATTTGCAATTTCTCAATGCAGGGTATAACCAGGACCTGACAAGCCAGTTCCCTAAATTCCCTAGCGGAACTCCACTCTGGTCTTTGATGCTAACAGGAACTAGTCTTTTGGGCTAGCTGCTGGGCTCGATAGGAGCTCTGAACCTTTTAGGTGAGCTATCCATCAAAGATTGCCGTTTCTCAGGCTCTGTTCCATCTTCGATTAGCAATCTCACTCAGCTGGTGGTCCTAGACCTCTCAAACAATACCCTGAGTGGCCGAATCCCTTCCTTGGAAAACCTCACTGAGCTCACTTATATGACCCTCGACACCAATAACTTTACCCGTGGGAGCTTCCAATGGATAGGGAGGCTATCCAAACTAATCACTTTGGATCTCAGCGCTAGTGCCCTAAACAGCGAAATTCCATCTTCTTTTGCAAATCTAAGCCGAATTTCTTACTTAGGCCTAGGCTTCTGTCATTACGGGGTCAAATTCCGCCATGGCTGATGAATTTGACACATTTGACCTGGTTGCAGCTATTGTACAATGATTTGGAAGATCTATTCCCAACCTCGCTCTCTAGACCTGTAAGTCTCGGGTATCTTAACCTTTACTTGAATATGTTGAATGGAATGCTGTCCTTAGACACACTCGCTCACCTCAAACAACCGAGCATCCTGCATCTTTTGGGCAACCATATCATGCTATTGCACAAAAGTGCCAATACTCCACTGGGCGGTGTAGTTGTTCTTGACTTGGGAAGTAGTTTTCTCTATGGTTCTATCAAAAACAACAGTATGCTCTTCCAGCTTGCTCACCTTAAGAAGCTCCATCTCAGCAACAATCACTTCAACTACTCTCAAATAACATCCCTAGTTGGAGATCTGTCGAGATTGACTCATCTTGATTTCTCTTTTTCTTTTTTTCTGGTTGAGTCCCGTAAAAAATCTTTAAGCTGACAAGGTTGGTGTACCTTAACCTATGTTGCAATCTGGATCCATATGCTCCTACAAATTTGTTGGAAATAAAAGCGCTAGGCCTGAGAAGCCTTGATCAAAATCTGACCAGCCTGGACGAACTTTCCCTAGGCTGTCAACATGTCTTCCGAAGTGCTCAACACTCTGACAAATCTGTTTTCCTTGAGAAGGTTGGACATGGATGAGTGCGACTTGCACGGTGTATTTCCGTTTGCCATTTTTCATTTACCCAAGTTGCGATTTCTTGCGGCAGGTCACAATAATGCTCTCACAGACAGCTTGCCTGACTTTAACTCGAGTAGTCCTCTTGAAGAGCTACAACTGCCAGTCACGAACTTCTGGGGAGCTAATTATGCCAATTGGAAACCTTGCTTCATTGAGTTATCTTGATATAGCTGTTTGCAAATTCTCAGGATCCATCCCGGCTTCATTTGCTAATCTTAGCGACCTTGAATACCTAGATGTCACAAGAAACCCATTCCCAGCCCAGTCCATTTCCTCTTTGTCTTCGGTTTGGAAGATTAAAAAGCTCACCACTTTAGTCTCTTGTCACATCAATTTATATGGCGACATCCCACGTTCCATAGGAAACTCGTTTCAGCTTGTTGAATTAGGCTTTGTTGGCAACCAATTAAGCGGTACCATTCCATCCCAAGTCATGAACCTTACTCGACTGGTTGTGCTTGACCTTAAAGAAAATAAATTCCATGGAGAGATACCTTCATCAATCTATCAACTCCAAAATCTCCAAGCCCTCATCCTTGCGAAAAACAACTTCAGCGGTACTATTGAATTGGACAATTTTCTCAAGCTCAAACAATTGGAAGTGCTCAAATTATCATCTAACAGGTTATCATGCTGCACAAGTAGCACGAATGCTATTCTTCCTCAGCTTTAGACCCTAGGACTGGCATCATGCAATCTGAGTGAGTTTCTGTCATTCTTACAAAACCAAGAGAGTTTGAATTGGTCGGACCTGTTGGACAACAACATTAGGGAAGAAGTGCCCTTTTGGGTGTGGAATGGAAGTTAAATGGCATGCAGTGCTTAAATCTCTCTCATAACTTCTTAACTGGTCTTGATTGATATTACCTGATCAATCCTTTATTAATGTACACAATAGACCTGTCTCATAATATGTTGAAAGGATCACCCCTGAAGCACTGCCATCCATAATTTCCTGTATAGTATCCAACAACAATCTGATGGGAGCATTGCCACGATGGATCTACAATTTAGGTTCAGCAATCACACTAGACTTGTCTTCTAACAATTTGACTGGTGTGCTTCTGGTTTATTTGAGCAATATCAGGCAACAATTTCCATGGGAGCATTCACAAGGTACTGTTGAGAGGAACACAACTGACGATCATTAATTTAAGTGACAACTAGTTGCAAGGCAAGTTACCGAGGTCCTCAGCCAATTGCAAGATGCTCGAGTTCATCAACTTTGCAAACAATCTTATCATGGGCACCTTCCCGTCATGGTTGGGATCTTTATCGGAGCTCCACGTCCTTATTTTGCAATCCAATAAATTCCATGATCTCATAGAGAGGTCTAAATCTAGTTCTACTTTCCTTAGGCTATGGATACTTGACCTCTCTAATAATGCATTCTTTGCTAAGTTGCCGAGGGAATCCTTTCAGTCTTGGAATGACATGAAATCTGAGAGGATAACTTTAAGTACACTCAAAGAACCACATATGACGATTATTATCATCCCAAAACCATAGGTGACAAAATTTATATTTCCATTACCTTCACGAATGGGAATAAACAGCTAGATCGAAACCCTTTCTCTTCTATCGGCGGTTATGATTACCCTGTGACGATGAATTTGACCTACGAAGGACTGAAAATGTATTACCAAAAGATCTCACCCGCCTTCACGAATGTCGGTCTCTCCAGCAATTTGTTCGAAGGAGAGATACCAGGTGTCATATGTGAACTGAAGGCACTGCAGGGACTTAACCTTTTTAACAATTTTCTCACAGGTCGCATCCATTGTCATTAGGAAATCTCACAGCACTCGGATCATTGGACCTTTCTCTGAACAAACTCTCTAGACAAATCCCCCAGAAGCTAACAGAACTCGGATATCTTTCTTTCTTGAACGTGTCTTACAACAACTTGACCAGATATGTGCTGAAAGGGAAACAGTTCAATGCTTTTTCAAACGATTCTTTTGAAGGGAACTCGGAGCTGTGTGGAGAATTCATAGTCAGGAAAGCTCGAGATTTAGGGGATGCGTCAAGACAAACTTCAACCCACGAAGAAGAAGAGTGGGGATCGCCAATTGAACTACACTGGAAAATTGTTCTAATGGGGTATGGGAGTGGCTTGGTGATTAGAGTGGATCATTAAAAATGCAATCCTCTCCTCAAAATGTCACACCCTGAACCCTCGAGCACGCGAACATCCCACCAAGTCGATAAATTTGCGATGTCCCAAGACGCATCATCAATCCATTCTTTTTATCTTCCAATTAAACGCAAGCGGAAACATTTGATATAAACAACACCCAATCAATCATAACAAATATAACATGGATAACACATAAAACACCATAACATCAAACCAAACACTTCAATTATAAATTTACTGTTAACCCTAGGAGTTTAGTGATTACAAGCCTTTACAATGGCAACTTCTAACCAACCAACAAAAACCAACAGTAGGTTAGGGTTAATCTAAACTTCACTAATGCTAGCCCAAATCTCTTGTCTCCAAAAGGACCCCGAATTGAGCATGACGGCTCTCCATATTAGAGGCCTGAAATATATTAAACAACAATGGAGTGAGATATAAATATCTCAGTGAGTTAATGACCTAAGCCTCAACTATGACGCTAATTCATCTTGAATGTAGCCTAAACATGCAACGTTATATCGATGGCAAATCAATAGCAAAGCAACCCTTGCTTCACCTTAACTATGAACATGGTTAGGCAACCAACCCCAAAGACAAATATTAAAGCTATCAAGTAACCTGTAGGCATCCTTATCTCGCCTTGGCGCATCCTACACATTAGTTAATCACATACGCCAATATCAATGCATTAAGCATAACTAATAATCAAAACACATTCCATAGTATCCATGCGCATTGCCAACACACATGTTCCAATTATTACGACATCTTGGGCCATGACCACCACAAGGGTTGGCGGTCGTCCGGCATGACCGGGCATCGTTCTGCCCCATCAGGCACGGCAACGTCGAGAACCCCCGCCTAAAGGGCATTCCATAAAGGAACATTAGTCCAGCCTCAACCGCGACTTAGCATCTAGACCCTCGTTGAGCATCCGATAAACATCGGCCATCGCCCCCAAACTCCCGTTGGGTGACGGGTTCAATTAAGTGACCACTCAAGCACATCAACACTAAAACCAATTTTTATCTGCCATCAATTAGCCCAGTGTAAAAGAGTTCATGCTCAAATAATAAATCTCAAAAAATCTTTACACTTAAAATTCCAGTAAAATATTCACATGTGGTAATGTACTTAAAATCAACCTGTCAAATTTTGCATACTTTCGTTTTAAAGCCCCAATTGCCCCCATTTAACACATAAAACACCGCATCTAAACACGACATCTCAAATTTGTCATTTTTTTGTAAGTAAAACCTTTTTTGAAAATAGTATACAAGGTTTCTAACTTGGCAATAAATTTTCATGGCATCACAAGATTAAACCAACATCAAACATGCATAGATTCATCCTATAAATCAAGTATAAAACACATAAAAATCACCTCTTATCACACTATTGCAATAGCTTATCAATCCTAAACCGATAGCTTATCGTCCATTTAGGGATAGCTTATCGTCTATTTTCCAATAGCTTATCACCCCTTTGGTGATAGCTTATCTCCAATTTCTCGATAGCTTATCATCCCTTCGGTGATAGCTTATCACCTATTCTTGATAACCCATCAAGTCCACTTATCACCTATCGCGACAACTTATCAAGGCTACTAATTACCTACTGTGATAACCTATCAACTAAACAATACTAACTACCATTAGCCTTAATCTAAACCACCCCTATACGCAATTAACATCCTAACAAAAGATTAGGAAGTTAATTCACTATTTTATGGCGACGGCGAGCTAACGACGACGGTGGCGCGACAATGACGAGAACATGGAGCTCACAGTTCGAATGGCAGCACCATAGCGACGGCAATAGCTTGAGCTCACAGCCAAGGAAGCTTGGTGGTGGTCCGATGGTGATGGTGGCTCACAGCTTGAGGGACAGCGAACGGTAAGGTGGCATGGTACGACGACGTAGGGTAGCAAACTGAGAGAGAAAGAGAGGAATGGGTGTGAGATGAGAGAGAGGGATGAAGGAAAATTCGTCCAAAGGGTGAGGTAGAGAGAGAGAGAGTGAGAAATGAGGGAAAAAGAGGAAAACTTGAGGAAGAAGTTGGCCTAGGCCCCGTTTGGTTCGGCTTGGCCCCCAAAGCCCCTTGAGGAAAATATTTTGCGTTTGGTACACTTTTTTAGTCTCCAGTTGCCAAATGCTAGTCTTAGGTTTAATGAATTTTTCTCTTTTCAATATTGCCATTACTAATAATCATATTTTCTCATTTTGCCCTCAAAAATCATTGTTCATCGTCTTCTTCCTTGGACTTGCTGCTCCACCGCAAATCTTTGTCAGCGGGCGGCGCTCGCCGCGAGTGGCCAAATCTAGCCACCTCCCCCACCACCACCGCCACCACCGCAAGCTGCCTCCCCCCGAATGCCATTGCCACCACCGCCAGCCGCCTCCCCCACAACCAGCATCATTGCCGAGCCGCTCCCCCACGATCCCCTCTCCACGCAGCTACGCATTTCTTCTCCTCCATTTTCTTTTCTTTTTTTTTCTCTTTTTTTTTTTCTTTTCACCTTAAAGTTGCTTTGCAAAATATACACAAAAAATGAGTTTCCAAACACATTTGCCTTCACAAAATGCTCATTCATTCAAAGATACTTGGGGAAATGCAAAGCCATTTCCCTAAAGTTGAACCAAATGTGGCCTAACACTTCTTGACTTGAAGCCCTAACTTGGGGAGCAAGATCACTTCTTGGCCCTCCTTTCCGTCCTCCATTGCAACTTGGGCAGCAAGGGTAGATTTCAACCACATAATTGCCTAAACTTGAGGAGCACACAATTGACTAAACTTGGAGAGCAAGAGGCAATCTTGGCCATCCAATAGTCTAAGCTTGGGGAGCAAGGGTTGATCTCAACCATGCAATTGCCTAGGCTTGTCCTCCAAGCTTGGGCGTGTGGCCCTCCCCCTCCACTATAAAGAACAGTTTCAAGCAACTTTTGAAATAAATGTTATTACTTTATCAAACGGATTTGAAAAATTATGAAAATTTAATATAATGTAGAGAAGGTCTTAAATAAAAATTTGCATGAAGAAAGCCAAGCCAATTCATTTTGTATAAAGATCAGAAAATTTCCAAAAACACCCCAACATTTCATCCGTCAGACGCATTCAATGACCGCAGAAGAAAATTCATTTTGATATTTGTTGACACCTATTTTTTATCTTTCAAATAGTATATAAAAAAAAATCAAAATCAAAAAAATCAAAAAATCAAAAAATTTTAATTATTAATTTCCTTTAAAAAAAAAAAAAGAGTTGTGAGGGTCCGGGTCGAGTCGGATCCGGCTTTGGCCCGACCCGGCCCCTTTTTCTTTTTATTTCCACCCCGTGTGGGCCTAGGCTCAAACCCTCCATTTTTCCCTTCTTTTTTTTTCTTTTCTTCTTTTCCCTTCGCACCCCCAGCCCTCTTCTTCTCTCCGGCCCGGCCCACCCGTTGTCTTCTCCCTCACTGCTTTACGACGGGGAACCAATGCGAAAACAGCCGTTCGCACAGGGAAATGGCGAAGCCGAAAGCACGGGAGCGTGGGGAAGGGGAAGAGAAAGGTCAGAGCTGGCTGGCAGGTCGACGGGGGTTGGGGGGAGCCGATTCGGACGCACGCGGAGCCAATTCGGAGGCACGCGGAGCCGAACGAAGGAAAGCAGGGAGAGATCTCGGCAGAAAAAGAAAAAGGAAAGAAAAACAGAAGGAGGCGATCGGGGAGAAAGGAGGAGGAAGAGAACAGAAATTCGAAAGAGGAAGGAGACCAGACAAAAACAAAAAAAAAAGAGAGAGAGAGAGAGAAACCGAGAGCAAGAGCGAGAGAGAAGGAGAGGAAGTCGGAGAAGACTTGCCGCCTCCGCTCGCCACCGCCGTCGACGCGTCTCCCAACCGCTGCAACCGCTGCCGACGCATCTCCGGGCCGCCATTGCCACCGCCACCGCCGCAGACGCATCTTCCAAGCTGCCATTCCCTTCTGAACCGGGTAGGCCTTTCATCGAAATTTCTGGTGTGCGTTTTCTGGAAATGAGTCGGCCGGAGCTCATCCCGATTAGTTCGAGCGAGCTCCGGCCGCCTTCCTGTCCTTGTTACCCCGCCTGCTGTTTTGCCATGTCGCCTTCGAAGTCTAGATAAGTGCTTGGGCTACGACCGAGACAAAGTCTGTTAGTTTTGTTAGTGTATACAACCTGTTTGTGGAATTGTCCGAGTGAACTCCGCCCCCCAATTGCTCCACATAGGGCCCCCTAGGACTGCTGGTGGCCGGAGGGACGCCGCCGCAATTGGAGAGCTCGAGCCGTGTCTCCCGTCTGCCCGAGACGTCGCTACCGCAGGCGTTTGCCAATCCGGCATCCTTGGTCGCGATTGAGCAGTCGCAACCCGGGGAATTGCGGAGTCGAGTTGGGCCGGATCGTGGTCCGGCCCACTCGGCCTTTTGTCCCCGACTTGGGCCCATAGGCCGAGCGAAGGCCCAATCGAAGGCGATGGGGCCTAACCTAGCCGGACCCGACTTCCATGAGACCGGGCCAAACCGAGTCCGGTCCGACCGGACCCGACCCGGTTTGGCCCCGAATTTTATTTTAGTTTACTTTATTATTTAGTTTTTTTAAATATAAGAAAGCAATTTTGAAAAATCCAAAAAAAATTAAATATAAAAAAATTAAAAAAAAATTTAAAAAAAAAAAAATTCGAAAAAAATTCAAAAAAAACTAAATATCGAAAAAATTTTAAAAATTATTTTTTTAAAATTAAATTAAATTATTAAAAAATAAAAAAATTTAAAAATTTTGAAAAATCCAAAAATGATGGGGTTTGGTTAGGAATTGCTATGTTTTGCTTTTCTAGTGTAATTAGACTTTTATTTGTTCGTGTTTTGATTATATTGTATGCTTAATTTGCATATCTAATTATGTTTAATTGTACGTGTTTAATTTTTTGCCGCAATTAGGATCTTGGTAGCTATGGTTGTTACTTTAATAGTTGTGCACTCGCATTATCACCTTACATGTTAGTGGATAGGTATAAAATCAATCCAAGCTATCTGCAAAAAAAAAAAATTATTTTGATAAAATGAACAAGATTAGGTACCGAAAGGGCACTAATTAATCGATTAGTGTAATTAAGTCCTCGACCCTAGATTCTCTGGTTGCATAGGAAGTGAGGCACGCTCCCATGCCTCACTTGGTTTCTAGCCGACCCCAATAGGCTAGTGGCGACTCCTTTTTGTACAAAATTCCTAAAATATATCCCAACGTCACGCGGGGTATGGGCTTGGGAGAGCTCACGTCTAATCATGGGCCTTAGGCCCGTCTTTTAGGCAATACCCCTAAACCTGTTCCCTCCCCCGAGGGTAGGTCGCGACAGCTTGGCGACTCCACTGGGGACTGGTTTTGAACCTTAGAGGACTTAGGCCAAAATTAATCTTGTTCAAAAAATATTTTTGTTTGGCAGCGAGGATTTCAGGTACGTCCCTAACATTAAAGGTGTTAAATGTTTTTGTAGAATGGGAGGTATAAGGGGAAGTGTTTGCTTACCTTTGTCTTGTAGGGAGGTGAAGGAATGTATGGTTTATTGTTCATGTATGAAGTGTTGATTGCTTATAAATTGTCATGCCTGCATCCCCTGCATTGCACTACACCATAGCACACACAACCTGCCGCCGGACCTGGGCTGCATAGGATCACTTAGGATGGTGTTGAGGTGGATACCACTCCGACTACAACCGTGTAGTACGAGTCGCCCACCTTAACCCCGAAATTTCTTTCTTCATGTCGAAGGTGCCCACCCCGGTCTGCAACCGTGCGACATGGGTCGGTTCTTTGATAAAGCCGGAGTCATGGGTAACCCGACCTAACCGCGACTTTGCTGGTTCAGTCCGGTGATCCCATGGCTTCATTTTGAGCCGTCTAGAGTAGAAATCGAACCACTGCCCATGAGCATGTTTATGGCATTGCTACTCAATGAATAGGGTAAGGTTTTCAAAATTCTTTTATGCGCAATTTATTTATCCGTTTTCTTTTTGGTCGGTCCATGACAAAATAGGTTTGTTGTAACTTTGGTTGGCATACGATGGGGGTACCCGAGCTTCACATCTTTTCCGCCCCGAGGGCCGAGCTCCGCACGTGATGGGATGGACTGGATTTGACTGACCGTGATTGGGTGCGATCTTATGTCGGACGATTACTCCCCCTATTAGAGATAGAGACACATTATGGTGTCGTGCGAGCATTAGCGCATTTTTGGTGCCCCGCAACTTGCACGTTCATATTTGGTGATCACGAGCTTACTCCAACCTTGGAGGAATATAGTATTGCCATTGGAAAGCCCTTAGCGTCGGAGTTGGTTAGCCCACCTGTAGGAATTGAGCATGCGTTGACCTTATCTGATTTCCTTAAAATTAAAGAAGATGATGTGAGAAAAGTTTTGAAAGCCAATCGCAAAACCTGCCCATTTTCATTTCTAAATGAACTTTTTCAAAATGCTCAATCTTTCAAAAAGAATAAGATATTCCTATTAGCTTTCTTCGGGTTTGTGATATTCCCACATTGTAGAAATGCTATTAACCCTTTCGTAGCGTGGGTAGTTCGTGAAGTATGTATGGGAAAGAGTTTTGTTAATGCTATCTTGACTGAAACTTTTCTTTCCCTTACTCGTTTTAAAGAAAATAAAGACAAAGTTTTCTATGCTCCTCCTGCACTATTGCAAATTTGGTTTTTCTCTCACATTAAGGGGTTCGGTAATTTGATGACTGTGAGCGACATTTCTGACTCTAGCCACCCCATCCTAAAGTTTAGAGATAGGAAAAAGTTTGCCCCTGATTATCATTATTTTGAGTGGTTAGTTTTCATGACCAACCCCGGACCTGAGGATTTCCAATTGCATGCCAAATGGCTCCGAGTTCGAGAAGCACGGTTTGTGTGTGGACTTACTAGACCTATTCCTTTATTGGGAATCACTGGAGTCATCGAATATTACCCGACTCGAGTCACCCGTCAGTTTCAAGAGATTCAACAGCTTCCACCGGCGATCCAGGAGGACCTGCTCAGGATAGACTTCCCTGACGGATGCCAAGACCACGAAGACTCCGTCGCGTTGGTCAAGTCGATGTGGGATATGTGCCACCCCCGGAAGTTGATATGGCCTGAAGAAGAGTTGGAGGGGCAAGAGAAGACCTATTATGCCTCGAAAGAGTACATCCTTAGACACAAGATTCCAGAGAGCCTTCGCCCGAAGATTCCTAAAGTGCCATTGAAGATCACCCATCGAACCGAGATCAAGCACCTCAAGAGGGTGCTCGAGGAAGCCGAGGAGCATGCTTCGAAGTTAACCCGAGTTAGTGGAGCTGCCACAAGCGAAAGCCGTCCTCATCAGTTAGATTGAGTTGAGCACAATATGTAGAAGGACCTTATTCGCTTACGTTGCAATATTAAGGAGTTTGTCTCAAGTCTCGATGTTGAAAATTGGGAGTTAGGAGAATGTCTTTTCGTCTTTGAAATAGCTTCGTTGTTTAAGGGTTTTCTTTGGCATTTTTTCTTGTATTATGTAGCAACCTAGCTTTCAATGAAACGGGCAAATTGGGGCGATTAGATCTTTGTCATGGGCCGACCGTCTAATTATTACTTGTATTTATATATGCTTATCTACCTTTATTTCAGGTACTAACAGATCGATTGTCTTCTACTGATCGTCGACACGGCCAAGTGGAGATCCCCGATTCGCACGCGCACAAAAGTTAGAATGGAGAACAATGACACCAACGTGCGCATGGCCAAGATGGAGGACCAGTTGGCCCAACTCACCGCAATGATGCTTGAAATAAGCCAAAAGCTTAAGGAGCCTCCCGCTGTAGCTGTCACTGGAACATTCACTCCTACGTTATCAGAACATGCTTCCCTATTGACGGGAGGCGCGCACATTGCTGATCTCCCCAGGAAAGAAATTGCCGGAGAAGCTCCTTTTGTCACGCCAATCATCGTCAATTTGGATCCTCCTCCGAAGGAAAACCCAACACCCCGCCTAAGTGACGAGAGTGAAAAACGTTTGGCAAAGATGGAAGAGCGATTATGTGTCTTGCAAGGTTACGAGTTGAAAGGAGCTGATAGGCTATCTCCATACACCAAGACGAGCTTTCCTGAGAATTTCTAGGAGCCTGAGTTCACAAGAAAGTATGATGGAACGGGATGCCCAAGGACCCACCTTAGGTATTACATGAGAAAAATGGCTCGCTACGCTGACAACGTGCCATTCCTCATACACACATTCCAAGATAGTTTGGAAGGCATTGCCCTAACGTGGTTCATTGCGCTAGATATTGAAGAATTCACTAGTTGGGACGACTTAACCAATGAGTTCTTGCAGCAATACCGGTTTAACACCGAGCTTGCCCCCACGAGGGAAGAGTTAACTCGTGTTGAAAAGAAGAGGAATGAGTCATTCAAGGCCTTCGCACAAAGGTGGAGGACCATGGCCTCACAAGTGAAGCGGCTTTGAATGAGAGGGAGATGAAGCAGCTGTTCCTCAAAACATTGCCCTCTGAATACTTCCAAGGATTAGTGTTCTCGGGTTGCCAAACATTTTCACAGCTAATTGAGGTAGGTGAAGGAGTTGAATGGGCAATGGTTGAAGGAAAGATTTCAACCGAAGGCATGAAGAAATTCCCAGCAAGAAAAGATAAGGAGGCTGCCATTGAAGTGGCACTTGTGCAAGAGCCACATTTCTCTCGGCCAGCCACAATACCCGCGCACAAGCCTACGATGGTTCTAGGTAGTTCATCACAAGCATACGATAATGGCAAGAGGCCCTTTCGAAAGGGGTTTTCTCCACTACAACGCCCACTGTCAAAGTTATTACCCATGCTTCTTGAAAAGAGGATGGTCGCAAAGGAGGTGCCTAGAGATAACCCCCCGAGGTCCGCCGGGTTCGATATGACCAAGACCTGTGAATACCACATAGGAGAAAGGGGGCATGATGTAGATAATTGTCACATCTTTGAGATACAAAGTTCAACAGCTTCTAGACAAGAACATTTTGACTTTCGGGGAAGCTCAGCCCAACGTGCAACGAACCCTCTACCAAATCATGTAGGGGAGTGAACTCAATTTCCGAGGACACACGGGCGAGTCAACAACCTCTAGTATTGGATGCTTCCGAGTTGTATGAATCCCTAGTGCTAGCGGGATACTATGAAGGCCAGGAGGATGTGACCCTAGAAGAGAAATTGAACCACGTCCGTAGGATGGTAACCATGGGAGTAATCAGACGCGGAGAGAAGGAAGAGAAGGCCGTATCCGTGACAATGCCATCGTCATTCCGCTCATCTTTCTGCAACTTTGCTGGTATGTCTCGGGCGAGGAAGGTTATGCGTGGAATTTCGAAGACCCTGGCTTTGTACAAGGAAGGGGTGATAGCTATGATAACCCCGATGGTGATTGAACTGTCCGATGAGGAGCTCGCCGGCGATATCGAGCTGGAAATTGTTGAACCCAGAGTGATCGACCTTATGGTCAAAGAGATGTCGACAATCGAAGTCACGGGAGGAAACACAATGCCAGTCACGATTGAATTGCCTCCCCAGGAGGAAGATGGAATGATAATGCTGGAGTATCCTCCCAAATTCGATCCCAAAGCTGTACCTTGGGATTACGAAACAAATGAGGTAGATGCTGTCACACGATCAGGCCCATTACGCACCCGATAAGGGAATAGAAAAGAAGGTCAGACCGAGGAGGAGGCAAAGCAATTTTTGGCTGTAGTAAAGTCTAGTGAGTTCAACGTGGTGGATCAACTGCGGAAGTTGCCGGCTCAAATCTCCCTCCTGGAATTATTCAAATCTTCCGAGAAGTATAGGGACATCTTGCTAAAAGTCCTTAATGAGGTGCACGTGCCAGAGTCAATCGATGAAGTCCAATTAGAGGAGTTCGTTGGGGCCGTTCTATTGAAAGACCAAATTTCTTTTACTGATGAAGATCTTCCCCCCGATGGTCCTAATCATACCAAAGCGCTACACATCTCGGTGAAACATGAAAGCACTCTTGTTTGCAGAGTATTGATCGATAACGGTTCGGCACTCAATATATGCCCGTTGGCTACTCTCCACCATCTTGGCATTGATCTTGGGAGAATCCGTGCGGCAAGTCGACCGTGCGGGCTTTTGACGGGATGAAGAAGGAGGTGATAGGGAAATTGAACTTGAGCTGCCGATTGGCCCCGTACTTTTCCAAGTCGTGTTCAGTGTTAGATATACCAAGCGCTTTTAATTTTCTGCTAGGGAGGCCATGGATCCACACAGCAGGTCGTTGCCTCCGGCCTCCATCGAAGGTACGATTTGTGGTGGACAACAGGCTTATCATGGTCCATGGAGAATCCGACTTCAAGATCTATCACGAGACAGCCATCCCCTATGTGGAGCCAGAGTGTACAGAGGAATCCAGCTTTCAAACCCTCGAGCTGGTATCCATGGTCCATGTGCCTGTAGGTTCCTTCACAAAGGCTCCTAAATTGTCTAAGCCGGCCATAGCTGCGGGAAAGATCATGCTAGCAAGCGGGTATAATCCTAAAGAGGGCCTTGGATCACACAATCAGGGTGTGCGAAAGCCCATTGAAGCTCATAAAAACTCGAAGAGGAGAGGCCTAGGATATGTTGAGGGGCGAGAAGGTCGTAGCAACCGAGGGGGCCGTGGAAGGCAGAGAGGCCGAAATGCCCGAGGAGGCCGAGGTGGGTATAGAGATTGGAGTGAACGTATTGCCCAAACCGAGGAGGGTGAGGGTGATCAAGGCCCATTTCACCTGTTGTTGGAAGAAACGTTTCCAGGACCTCCAAGGATGTTATTCGAGGAAGAGGAGGACATCTATGGTGTGACTGAGCTATTCGAGGAAGACGTCATATACGCCATCCTGGCATGCGAGGAGGCTGAGTCCTCTGAAGTCATGGTTGTCCCTTCAAAGTAGGGCGGTTCTCGTCCAGCCTAGTCTTTTGTTTTATGTCTTCTCCCCTGCGTGGGATTTCATAGTTTTTCTTTCTTTATTTCCCGTTTATGTCATTTGTAATGTGAACTATGGTCAACCCCGATCTTGAGCCGTTGGTCGTGGGTGGTGTGTGTTAAAATATGGCCTTATCTTTCCTCATTCAATAAAATAGACACATGTTTTATTAAGGACATGTGGAGGCATATCAAACTAGTCCTATGATGGTCACTGAGGCCTAGGTCTCCACATGCTCCCTTATTTGACTGCCTTGCAATGACGAGGAAATCCGAGGATATAAGGATGAGTTCTTGAAACTTTTACAAAAATATTTCAAAAATTCTTCAAAAAACGACATGCATCATTTTTATTGTCAACATTGCTCTAACTCATCTTATCGCATCTCAGGCATTACATTATGCATAATCATAATAAGGACGCATATGACTCGGACACGCATGAAGAAAGTCTCGGGTTCGATGACACGACGATGATGATCAAAGGGGATTGAATGCGAATGGAATCGACATGAAGGATCGAAGCCGTTGACAGAAGAGCGAGCAATCACCATAAATTTAGGTGATGCAGAGAATGTCAGGGAAGTAAGGATCGGGGCATGTCTCTTAGAGTCAGAGGCGGAAAGGATGACTAATCTTTTGAAAGAATATCAAGATGTATTCGCCTGGACATATGCCGACATGCTAGGATTAGACCCCAAAATTGTGGAACATGCTCTGCCAACAGATCCCGATATGCCACCCAAGAAGCAAAGACTCGGAGAACTAAACCGAGTTGTCCAAGAAGATCGAAGAAGAAGTAATGAAGCTGCTGAAAGTAGATTTTATTGAAGTGACACGTTATCCCGATTGGGTAGCAAATATTATGCCGTAATGAAGAAAGATGGGCGAATCAGGGTATGTGTTGACTATCGTGACCTAAATCAAGCAAGCCCCAAAGATGATTTTCCCCTCCCGCATATCGATGTCTTGGTTGACAGCACGGCAGGATTTGAGTTATTCTCCTTCATAGATGGTTTTTCTGGATATAATCAAATCCGTATGAAGAAGGAGGATAGGAGCAAAACATCATTTATAACTCCTTGGGGAACTTTCTGCTACAAAGTGATGCCTTTCGGTCTAAAGAATGCTGCGGCAACGTATCAAAGAGCCATGGTCACGTTGTTTCATGACATGATGCACAAGGAGATTGAGGTATACGTGGATGATATGATTGCAAAGTCAAGACAAGGTGAGGACCATGTTGGAGTCTTGCAAAAATTGTTCAAACGTCTTCGGAAATTCAAGTTACGTCTCAATCCCACAAAATGCGTTTTTGGGACAAGATCAGGGAAGCTATTAGGGTTCATGGTTAGTAACAATGGCATAGAGATTGATCCGTCAAAGGTTAAGGCTATCTGTGATTTACGATCCCCGACCACCACCAGGGAAGTCCGTAGCCTGATGGGGCAGCTCAATTATGTGGCGAGGTTCATCTCAATTATGCAAAAAGCAAGGCATTCTTCAAGCTCCTGAAAAAGAATGCAAAGATTGAGTGGGATATCGAATGTCGGGTGCCTTCGAGAAGATAAAACACTATCTCACTCACGCACCCGTCTTAGTACCCCTCTCCCTAAAATTCCCTAATTTTGTACTTGACCATACATGACGAATCATTGGGAGCCATGTTAACACAGAAAAGACCAAATGACGGGAGAGAATGCGCGATATATTACTTGAGCAAGAAGTTTACTTTTTCCGAGATGAACTACACAGAAGTTGAGAGAACTTGTGTGGCCTTGATTTGGGTCTTGCACAGATTGCGGCAATACACGCTTCATCACCGAATCTTGTTGGTGACCGAAAATGATCTCATCAGATACCTCCTGGAGAAGCCGGCACTGGTTGGCAAGTTGGCCAAGTGGCAAATCTTAATTTCAGAGTTTGACGTTCAGAGCCTGGGGCAGAAGTCTGTTAAAGGTCGCGCCATAGCAGACATGTTGGCAGAAAGTCCCGAGAGGTCCAGGACATCTAATGAGGATAGTGATGCAGAGGAGCAAATTTTACTTGTATCAAGTGACAAATGGACTATGTACTTTGATGGTGCAGTTAATTTAGCTGGGTCGGGTACCGGGGCAGTTCTTATCTCCCCAGACGGTCAGCACTACCCTGTTGCCACTAAATTGACGTTCCCTTGCACGAATAATATTGCCGAATATGAAGCTTGCATTCTCGGCCTCCAAGCTGCTATTGACATGAAGATCTGAAAGATGCAAGTTTATGGTGATTCAGCCCTTATCATCTTACAAACTAAAGGCGAATGGCGAACACAGGATTCTAAATTGATTTCGTATCATGAGTTCCTAGGGAAGTTGACGGAAGAATTCCAAGAAATAGAATTTGAATACTTGCCAAGGTCTCAAAATCAGTTTGCTGATGCCCTTGCTACCTTGTCTTCAATGTTACAAGTAACTAGAGGCTTGGACATTGAACCATTAAGAATTGAAATCTTTAGGCGCCCAGCTTATTGCATGACGATTGAAGAAGAACCGGACGGACAGCCTTGGTATCAGGACATCTTGAAGTACCTGTAGAATGGTGAATTTCCTGAAGGAAGTGAAGCAGCAGATAGAAAGCATTTAATAAAGTTAGCATCAAAATTCTTCGCCAGTGGAGATGTCATCTACAAAAGGTCATTCGACTCGACATTTCTAAGGGGTGTCGACGCTAAAGAAGTTGACCGCTTGATGAAGGAGATACATGAAGGGGAGTGTGGCCCCTATATGAATGGACACTTCTTGGTGAAAAAGATCATGCGACTTGGTTATTATTGGCTGACCATGGAGTCTGACTGCATTCAGCACGTACAACGGTGTCATCAGTGCCAGATTTATGGAGATAGGATAAATGCCCCTCCAAATGAACTTCACAAAATGTCTCAACCCTGGCCCTTTTCAATGTGGGGAATTGACGTGATTGGGCCCATTAACCCCAAAGCTTCAAATGGGCATCGATTTATCCTAGTGGCGATAGACTATTTTACCAAGTGGGTCGAGGCCAATTCATATGCTAATGTTACTGCCAAGAATGTGGCGAAGTTCATTCGTTGTGACATTGTCGCTCGCTACGGGGTGCCGGAGGCGATCATTACCGACAATGGCACTAATTTGAACAACAAAGTCGTAGATGGATTGTTTAGTGAGTTTCGAATTAAGCATTTGAACTCGTCACCGTATTGTCCTCAGATGAATGGAGCAGTGGAGGCGACGAACAAGAACATAAAGAAAATCCTATCGAAGACTGCCGAAAATTATCGTGATTGACACGATAGACTCCCTTACGCGTTAATGGTGTATCGAACTTCTATCCGCACCTCCACAGGGGCAACTCCTTTTTCACTCGTGTATGGGATGGAGGCAGTCTTACCTGTTGAAGTTGAGGTCCCTTCTCTAAGGGTCCTTTCCCAATCTATGCTCGATGAGACTGAGTGGATGCAACAAAGACATGAGCAGTTAAACTTGATTGATGAGAAGAGATTGCAAGCTGTGTGTCATGGTTAATGCTATCAGAGACGAGTCGCAAAAGCCTTCAATCGAAGAGTGGTCCCAAACGGCTCGAAGTCAATGACCTGGTGCTGAGGAAAGTGCTTCCGATCATACTGGAGCCTCGTGGCAAATTCACCCCGAATTATGAAGGGTCGTATATCATTAAGAAGATTCTTCCTGGTGGTGCTATGATTTTAGTTGAAATGGATGGCAATGAATTGCCTAGACCGTAAACTCGATGCGAGTCAAGAAATACTTTCCATGATTGAAATCAAGGTCGAAGAACCACTTCATGCGCAATCTGAGTCACATGGCATCATGCATCACATCATAGATATCATACATATATCACATACACGCATATCTATTTGTGTTTCAGGCACCTTACCGTTCGATGAGGAAAATGGCGGAGGGAAAAGTCGATTCAAAAGACCCATCAAGTCTCCGCACAAATGGTTGAATATCTCTTTTTCTTAAATGAGAGGTAAAAAAAAAGGGGGGGCATAGCGTCATTCGTACCACCTATTTTCTGGTGCCACTATACGTGCTTCATGTCGGTAATTCTCGAAGAGGGGAGCTCGTAAGAATGATTATATTCGGATAAAAAGTTGAAACATTAATCATGCCAAACAAGGAGTGCTTAGGATGAAGAAAGGTAAGTCATTTCCAAACACATCCTTCGAACACTTTCAAGAGTTGAGTGAAAAACAACCTTCTCTTAGGACGGAGGATCCATTTGCATTGAGCGTGAAGATTGAAATGATAAAGGCATTTCCTTCATCAATCCCAAACGCCAAGTTGACATATTGCTAGTCCTTCGGGCCAAATAGAGATGATCCTCCAAAATACCCCTGTCGAGGACGACCCGACATTGGGGCAGCATAGAGGTTACAAATCGTGTTGTAAAGTGAATGATTGGGAAGGATCCTATTACTTTCACTTGCATCAATCTTCTGGTGATAGCTTCAAAGGAATTTTCATTAGATCTTGACTCATCCCAATGTGAAGAAGAGCAGTTCATTCTCCATCCAAACACTGATACCCATTGCTTTAACCAATTTGGGCCTGATTATTCATTTCTAAACCCCGAGCGGTGATCATCTCCCTTCACTGGGGCAGGTATAAGAATTGACCAAATATAATTGACATTCATGAGAAAATGCAAAAAGCATCTCGAAAGTCATAAGAGCTCCAAAAGTTCAAAGAGCAAAAAGTTTGATAAATTAGGGGGCATGAAAAAGCAGTGTGCCCAGTAAAAGCAAGGCCAATGCCCGTCAAGAAAAAGAGCCAAAAGGCTGCATCTTATGTGAAAAATTATCACAGTCCAAGTGCCTGCAAAAAAAAAAAAAGAATTATTGCAAGTGCAAAGAAAATTAGAAAAAAGGGTTAAAGCTCCCATGCATAAATGATTAGTCAATGAACTTTTGAGATGCGTTATATTTCAAAAGCCAAACGATTTGGAAAGATCGAGTGACATGGTCACGATGCCATGATGATCATCGACTCCTAAAGACCCTATTGAAAGTTTTAAGCCTTTCAAGCCTTTCCCAAGCCAACATTATAACCCTTTTCCGAAGCCTCTTCTGATTGGGATAATTTGAGTGAAAATGAAAATACCACAAAGAAGCTACTGCTTGAAGGAGTGGAAGTAATTCTATCTTGTCTTATCTTCTAAGCTCTCGACTTGTAAACCCAATGAAGATAATGACAAATGTTCATTTATTGGCCTCAAAGCAATAATTCCTTTGTGTAAGCCCTAATCGAGCCTATATTGCAGTCCTTTCAAAAGACCTTTTTGATTGATCAGATTGTGCTCATTGCGAATGTTTCCGGAAGCCTTCGACGTAGGTTATGTGAGATACCTTCAGCAACCAATTATCTCCCACATGAATGGATGGGATCAAGTAGCCATTTTATTGAGAGTGCGTGAGAAACCCTTTCTGACTAAGAAGCTCTAGTTTGGCATGCTTAATGAACCTTTTCTCGAGTCGTAGCCGTTCTGATGAGAACTTGTCTCCTAGAGAATTTGATGATTAATGATATATCCACGAGCAAGATGATAGTTTTAAGCCACATGAGGCTGATGGACATCGAATGTTTTTCTAAAGCAGTCAGACTTAGTTTGATTATTTTGTTCAATTATTGCTGCAATATTGTCAATACGTCTCTTGATGACGTCTCTAATGACATTTGCTCAAGTTGAGTTTGACAGGATTCATCAGTGAAGCCATGCAGTTTTCTAAGGGGTTAGCGGGTGCTTCCCTAAAAACCAAAGGTTCATGGTCAACCTTAAACCATGCCATCTCCAAAGGTTTATGGTTAACCTTAAACCATGTCATTTCCAAGATTGGTGGATTCATCCGTAAACCATGCTTGTCCACCTCCTAATCGAAATCCGTTCGTACACAGTGAGACTATCATCCAGTCGAAACCCATTCGTACACGGAGAGACCTACCTCCCAGTCAAAACCCGTTCGTACATGGTGAGACTATCATACCCGGTCAAAACTCGTTTTTACACGATGAGACCTCAGTCCTTCCACCCTTTTTATGACCCGGAGAGCCTTGTATCCTGGAGTCTTCCTCACTTCTTATGACCCGGAGAGCTTTGTATCCTGGAGTCTTCCTCACCTCTTATGACTCGGAGAGCCTTGTATCCTGGAGTCTTCCACCATTTTTATGACCCGGAGAGCCTTGTATCCTGGAATCTTCCACCCTTCTCATGACTCGGAGAGCTTTGTATCCTGGAGTCTTCCTCACTTTTTATGACCCGGAGAGCTTCGTATTCTGGAGTCTTCCACCCTTCTTATGACCCGGAGAACCTTGTATCCTGGAGTCTTCCATCCTTCTTATTACCCTAAGAGCTTTGTATCCTAGAGTCTTCCACCTTTCTTATGACCTGGAGAGCCTTGTATCCTGGAGTCTTCCTCACTTTTTATGACTCGATGAGCTTTTGCAGCTCGAAATCTTTCTTCACCTTATTGACAAAACGCGTTTCCATAGTTATGAGTCCTTTTCGTCGACCTAATACGTGCATATGCACCTAGGGTCTTTCTATCGCCAAAAAATAATTTAGGTGTCTTCTGTCTTTGATTGCAACCTCTTCGAGGCTACATTCAAAGAGGGCCAGTTTGACACCTATTTTTTATCTTCCAAATAGTCTATAAAAAATCAAAATTAAACAAAAATTAAAAAAATTAAAAAAAAAAAAATCAAATCAAAAAATTTTAATTATTAATTTCCTTTTTTAAAAAAGAGTTGTGAGGGTCCGGGTCGAGTTGGATCCGGCTTTGGCCCGACCCGGCCCCTTTTTCCTTTTATTTCCACCCCGCGTGGGCCTGGGCTCAAACCCTCCCTTTTTCCCTTTTTCTTTTTTTTCTTTTCTTCTTTTCCCTTCGCGCAGCCCAGCCCTCTTCTTCTCTCCGGCCCGGCCCACCCCGTTGTCTTCTCCCTCAGCTGCTTTCTGCACGGGGAACCAGCGAAGCAGAAAACAGCCGTTCGCCTGGGGAAATGGCGAAGCCGAAAGCAGGGGAGCGTGGGGAAGGGGAAGAGAAAGGTCAGAGCTGGCTAGCAAGTCGGCGGGGGCTGGGTGGAGCCGATTCTGACGCACGCGGAGCCAATTCGGAGGCACGCGGAGCTGAACGGAGGAAAGCAAGGAGAGATCTTGGCAGAAAAAGAAAAAAGGAAAGAAAAATAGAAGGAGGCAATCGGGGAGAAAGCAGGAGGAAGAGAACATAAATTCGAAAAGAGGAAGGAGACCAGACAAAAACAAAAAAAAAGAGAGAGAGAGAGAGAAACCGGGAGTAGGAGCGAGAGAGAAGGAGAGGAAGTTGGAGAAGACTTGCCGCCTCTGCTCGCCACCGCCGTCGACGCGTCTCCCAACCGCTGCAACCGCTGCTGACGCATCTCCGGGCCGCCATTGCCCCCGCCACCGCCGCAGACGCGTCTTCCAAGCTGCCATTCCCGTCTGAAACCGAGTAGGCCTTTCATCGAAATTTCTGGTGTGCGTTTTAAAATGAGTCGGCGGAGCTCATCCCGATTAGCTCGGGCGAGCTCCGGCCGCCTTCCTGTCCTTGTTACCCCGCCTGCTGTTCTGCCATGTTGCCTTTGAAGTCTGGATAGGTGCTTGGGCTACGACCGAGACAAAGTCTATTAGTTTTGTTAGTGTATACAACCTGTTTGTGGAATTGTCCGAGTGAACTCCGCCCCCCAATTGCTCCACATAGGGCCCCCTAGGACTGCTGGTGGCCGGAGGGACACCGCCACAACTGGAGAGCTCAAGCCGTGTCCCCGTCTCGCCCGAGACGTTGCCGTCGCAGGCGTTCGCCGTTCCGGCATCCTTGGTCGCGACTTAGCGGTCGCGACTAGGAATGCAGTCGAGTTGGGCCGGATCTCGTGGTCCGGCCCACTCGGCCTTTGTCCCTGACTTGGGCCCGTCGTTTGGGCCCAAGTTAGGCTGAGCGAAGGCCCGATCGAAGGCGATCGGGCCTAGCCCAGCCGGACCCGACTTCCGCAAACCGGGCCGAACCGGGTCCGGTCAGACCGGATCCGACCTGGTCCGCCCCCGAATTTTATTTTAGTTTACTTTATTATTTAGTTTTTTAAAAAAATATAAAAAAGCAATTTCGAAAAATCCAAAAAAAAGTTAAATATAAAAAAATTAAAAATTAAAAAGATTAAAAAATATTTTTTAAAAAATTCGAAAAAAATTCAAAAAAATTAAAAAATTATTTTTTAAAATTAAATTAAATTATTAAAAAAATTAAAAATTTTGAAAAATCCAAAAATGATGGGGTTTGGTTAGGAATTGCTATGTTTTGCTTTTCTAGTGTAATTAGACTTTTATTTGTTCGTGTTTTGATTATATTGTATGCTTAATTTGCATATCTAATTATGTTTAATTGTACGTGTTTAATTTTTTCCGCAATTAGGATCTTGGTAGCTATGGTTGTTACTTTAATGGTTGTGCACTCGCATTATCACCTCACATGTTAGTGGATAGGTATAAAATCAATCCAAGCTGTCTGCAAAAAAATTATTTTGATAAAATGAACAAGATTAGGTACCGAAAGGGCACTAATTAATCGATTAGTGTAATTAAGTCCCCGACCCTAGATTCTCTGGTTGCGTAGGAAGTGAGGCACGCTCCCATGCCTCACTTGGTTTCTAGCCGACCCCAATAGGCTAGTGGCGACTCCTTTTTGTACAAAATTCCTAAAATATATCCCAACGTCACGCGGGGTATGGGCTTGGGAGAGCTCACGCCTAATCATGGGCCTTCAGCCCGTCTTTTAGGCAATACCCCTAAACCTGTTCCCTCCCCCCCGAGGGTAGGTCGCGACAATATCCAAATCTTCATAAAACAATTTGAAATTTTAGTATGTTGCATATATGGATGTACTTTACAAATTTTGTGAAGGAAGAATGTTCATATATCAATGGGAAGATTTTATAAAAATTCGAGAAGGCAACCTGGTCACTGTTTTTACTGCGCTGGACAGTTTTCACACGATAAAAGATTAAGCTCTTGTACCAAACATTTTACCTCAGAAAATTCTGAAATTAAAGTATGTTATACATCAAGATGTTTGGAACATCGTTCATGAATAAAGTTTCTCAAATTAGAACCACAAGAAGTTCTATAAAATTAGAAAACAGTGAGGGTCTAGGAATTTTGAAAATTGGAATCATAGTAGAATTTAAGGACGAATTTGGTAATGATTTTGTTCCCGGGAATAGATTCTGATCAGAAATTATTATTTTTTATTCTGTTCTTGGGAACTGATTATGAGTAAAATAACGTGTTTGGTAACGAATAAAATTTCTGATTATGAAATAGAAAAAGAACATAAATGCGTTTGGTAACTGTATAAAATTTCTATTACAATTCTTTTCTAATTACCTTTTCGATGAATGTAAATTTGACATTGAATTTCCATAAACCATTCATTGATTAATTATATATTTATAGTAAGTAATAAAAATATTAACTAATCAATTTTTATTAAATAGTAAATAATAAACCATAGTATAAACTATACTAATGTCCCTAAAATATGTAATAAATATAAATACTAAATTATAATATAAAATTAAATATGTATTCTATATACATCAAATATATATTTCAGAATAGGAAGAAATTAAAATAAAATATAGAAATAAAAAATAGATAAAAATAAAAACAAAATTTGTTGTTATTTTAAATTTGGTTTTCTCATTAGAATTTCAATATTATTTATATTTAAATAAGATTTTTTTTTTTTTTTATCATGGTGATTTCTCATTTTCAATTAATATTTACTTTTACATGATTAAATATCTAATCCATTTTGACTTTAATTTGGATGGATGTTAATTTTAATTTAGCCAAGATACCTCTCTCTCTCTCTCTCTCTCTATATATATATTCCCTTCCCCAAAACCGAACGCCCAACATTTAAGAAGATAAAAGTCTTCAAACCAACATGACTCTTTGAAACAAAGAAAAGGCTTTAACGAGAAACTCATCACTACAACTTATCCATAAATGAATAATGAAATAACGTAGTCCATTGTTCAACTTTGAATATTGGCTTTGATAAGTCAATAATTAAAAACAATATTACAAAGGTCGTAAACATAAAGTTATTGAATCTCCAGCATGTTGTAATCCATTGCCATTTGATTTGTAATACTTCTCCGAAGCATGTTTATCTCCATTGCTTCCTCTTTTGACGTATCATCTACAACCTACATACATCATGGACATTTCATATGTCCAAGTAAGATGAGTAAGGGAGTGACCCAGCCAGATATTGTTGTCTCTAGATTAGCCCAAAAGGAGAAGTTCAAAAAAGAGGATATGGAATTCACAATTGGTTGATTGTATTGGAAAAAAAGAGTATTCACCCAAGCTCGTGATGCTTGCATGTGTTTTTATTTGTTGCAAATATGAAAGCCAAGAAGTCCATCCTACCCTTCATACTGGCTCGAACATATCATTTCGGCAACCTAATACGGCTGGTAATAACACAGCGACCAATTTATCCATTCACCATTTGTGACATCTGACAAATATGTAACAAGCACATTCGAGATCGATTCATGACTTTGTAGTCCAAACAAAAGCAAATAAAATGAAAGAGATGAAACTACTAAAAAGATTACTAGTAACAAAAAATCAGTTGTGAATTATGCTGAGACAAGAGAGTCTATTTCAACAACGGAAATGTCAAGACAAGACCGATTAGCATGAATATTCAATCTCTTAAAACATTGTCTACCAGATATTTCTCATTTATTGCTATAAGAACTGGAATTTTAATACGAAATAATAAAGTGAGTTCTACTATTGTAGCCTCGCCCGTTACCAAACATGAACAAGAAAATTTCAACTCTAATTAAGTTCGGAGTTGTATAAAATTTCAAGATGATTTCCGTAACCATAGGTTTCCTGTACAAGACATGAGGCACTAAAGCTAAAAAAAAAAAAAGACTGTCCCAAACAATGCCAAGATGAGCATCAAAGCGACAAGACGAGCTCTTCACAGGCAAACAATAGCTCATTCTCATACCTCTTCAATACAAACCTCTTGAACCGATAGAACAAAGAAAGATAGACACACACACAACACGTAAACGATCCAGTCGACGACCGATACATAAACATCAAAAGAAGTTCAATGAGTGTGAAGTTTGCCTTCGGATGGGTGCTCAAAACCAGAGTCCACAATAGCACGAAGCAACTCTGGCTTCAAAAGGAAGTCTCTGAAACCGAAGCTGTGAATCTCGACGTAACCCCTGCACGACATCTAAACAAGAATAAGCTCTCCGCGCAAAGAATTGGCAATAGCCCGACTCAACGGGCGCCCTCGCCGAGCGACCCCTCGGCCAGATCGGCGAAGCCGCTTGCTAATTCGGGCCCAGGGGTCGCTCGCTGAGCAACCCCTCAGCCAGATCATCGCGAGCGCCCGCCGACTCGAGCCAAATGGCGCTCCCGCTAGCCATCACAGACGCCGAACCACCCATAGAAGGAAACTCACCTTGAACAATGCCCTTCAACGATGAAGAAGCAACAGTCGCCGTCGCCGTTCTTGAGGAGGGAGAGAATGAGACTGAGCAGAGGAGATGAGAAGACGAGAGAACGTCAAGAGTAGAGAGGAGATAAGACTTCACTGTTTTGATTCTTTTTTTTATTCTCAGATTGAGAATCACATTTTTTTTTTTTTAATTCTTGTCCAAAACTAATTCTGGGAACAAATTTTGTTCACGGGAACAAAAAATTTACCAAACGTGATTTTGTTCCCAAACTGATTCTGGGAATAAAAAATTAGAATCAGACACTGTTTGGATGGTTACCAAACAGTGCCTAAGAAACCAAATGTGGCAAGTCTTCTTACGAGACCGAATTTTTAGTCTCTTGTAATCATGGCTTCTAGAGGGTATTAATGAATTAAGACTTTCAAGGCAAGCCTAAAATTAGGTTTCTAGAGGCTAGGTTACTATTCACGCACACTATTCATTAGGGCTTGGGTTTGGACATGACAAACTTGGACTTGGGCTTAACTCATCCAATTTGGGCCTTTAATTTGGGCATGAGGCCCATTGGGCCTTCGCTTGGCCCGGCTCCCTTTCCAACTTCCAATTCTCAACCTACTAATACTTGTCCAAAAATTAAGGCTTACTGATAAATTGACAGATAAATGAGGCGATGTCCGATAGGTTGATCTTGGAATCTTTGAAAGTTTGATACCTGAAATCGGATTAAAATCCATGGTTGAAATCGATCAAAT
The DNA here is from genome assembly GCA_014182575.1 of Eucalyptus decipiens. NCBI lineage: Eukaryota > Viridiplantae > Streptophyta > Magnoliopsida > Myrtales > Myrtaceae > Eucalyptus > Eucalyptus decipiens. The sequence goes on from CM024619.1 coordinate 7,250,343, forward strand.
GCAACTTTAATACGACCTAAACTATTAATGCATTGATGAAATAACCATTTCATATATTTCGAAATGAGTCGAATTTCAGGATATCACACGAAACATGTTTGGTTGGAAAAAAAAAAAAGCCACTAGAAGGAGATGACGGCTGAGCCGGAGGCAGACTAAAAGGCATGGGAATTCTTGATGAGGCAAGTTTTTCATTTATGCAAATATTAGAACTTCGCTAAAAGATAAGTTAGGTATTTCCTTATTTTTTTAAATGTACTTGTTCCTTCATGATATCTTTATAGTTAACACATCTGACAAACCTTCGCTTTCTTCAGATCAATCACATCTTTTTACCACCTCTCTAACGAAAATTTAAGTTCACTGTTTTTATTTTTTAAATAAAGCCATTGTTAACTTGTAAAACAGGCTGCCAATGTGCACCCTTTCTCTTTATATCAATGTTCAAGCAAAAGTACTCCTATCAGACGAGGTTGGGACACCCTGAGTGCCATAACTTGGCACGCCGACACTTAAGTGCCATAACTTTAAAATGGTACACTTAAGTGCCATCATCGGAGCAAAATGGGACACTTCGGTGCCACTTCGGCGAAAATCCGGCCAAATGGCTGACGTGGCAATTTTCCGGCGACCTTATTCCAAAACGGCGTCGTTTTGCACGCGACGTGGCGGAAAACGCCAAAACGACGCCGTTTCGTGTCTACGTGTAATTAATAATATAAAAATTAATTAAATTATAAAGTATTCAAAAATTTTAAAAAAAAAAAATTTTAAAATTTTAAAAAATTAAGAAAAATTTAAAAATTAAGAAAAATTTAAAAGTTTTAAAAAATTAAGAAAATTAAAAAAAAAAAAGGGGTCGAAGGGGCGGGCGAGGGCGAGCCCTCGCCGCCGCCGCCGCCCGCCGTCGCCGGGAAGGGCCGGCGACGGAGGGGGAGGGTCGGCCGGGTCGCCGGCCCCCGGCCGACCGACGCGAGGGCTCGCGGCCCTCGCCGGATCGCGGCGAGGGCCGCGACCCTCGCCCCCGGATCCGGGCGAGGGCTCGCGGGCCCTCGCCGCCGGTCGGCCGGCCTCGCCGGCCCCGCCGAGGGCCCGGCGACCCGGCCGACCCTCCCCACTCCGTCGCCGGCCCTTCCGGCGGCGGGGGGCGGCGAGGGCCCGCAAGCCCTCGCCGGATCCGGGCGAGGGTCGCGGTAGGGCGCGGGCCGCGACCCTCGCCCGATCCGGCGAGGGCTTGCGGGCCCTCGCCGCCTCCCGCCGCCGCCGGAAGGGCCGGCGACGGAGTGGGGAGGGTCGGCCGGGGTCGCCGAGCCACGGCCGGGGCCGGCGAGGGCCGGCGAGCCCTCGCCTGGATCCGGGGCGGGGTCGCGGCCCTCGCCGCGATCCGGCGAGGGCCGCGAGCCCTCGCCGTCGGTCGGCCGGGGGGGCCGCGACCCAGGCCGACCCTCCCCCTCCGTCGCCGGCCCTTCCGGCGACGGCGGGCGGCGCGGCGGCGGCGAGGGCTCGGCCCTCGCCCGCCCCTTCGACCCCTCCCCCTTTTTTTTTTTTTTTCTTATTTTTTTAAAATTAAAATTTTTAAAATTTTCTTATTTTTAAAATTTTTAAATTTCTTAAAAATAAAATTTTTAAATTTTTTAAAATTTTTTAAATTTTTTAAAATTTTTTAAATTTTTTAAAATTTTTTAAATTTTTAAAATTTTTTAAATTTTTTAAAATTTTTTAAATTTTTTAAAATTTTTAAATTTTTTAAAATTTTTTAAATTTTTTAAAATTTTTTAAATTTTTAAAATTTTTTAAATTTTTAAAATTTTTTAAATTTTTAAAATTAAAATTTTTTAAATTTTTAAAATTAAAATTTTTAAATTTTTTAAAATTAAAATTTTTATTATTTTTTTATTATTTTTTTCTGCTGATTTGGAGCTCCGCGAGCCACGTGGCGAAAAATAATAAAAAAAAATGCCACGTAGGATTTCCGGCAAGCCTCGCCGGAGGTGGCACTAAGTGTCCCACTCGAAAAAAAGTGGCACTTAAGTGTACCGTTTGGAAGTTATGGCACTTAAGTGTCCCGGCGTGCCAAGTTGTGGCACTTGCGCTGTACTTCTGCCCCTATCAGACAGTTGAATCTAAATTGCCACAGCGATTCATCTTCATCCAAGGTTCACGTCACGAGCTGAAACCCGATTACAAATTCCAGTAAGACGATTGATAACAAGATTACGGTGCTCTCATAACCTAAGGCAATTGAGTAGGCTCTAATCCGACCTTTGATGTGATATTTAAGACATAATTCGCATACCAGAACCGTACCAAACGATTCCCATGAAAAAACATTCTGCCGGTATAATCTCCGCCTCTCTCCTCCTCCTTGTTTACGGGGATGATTTCCCATCTCTGTCGTCATCTGCCGCCCCGCGTAGCTTCGAGCTCCAAGCCTGCGACGCGATGATCACTTGGGATCGAGAGTCGTTTGAGGAAGTCGACGGCAAGCTCCCGGTTGAGCACAATTCCCTCCCCACCGCTCTCGTTAACAGAGCAAAAGCAGAGTCTGCAAGAACCCAACAAAGCCCTCGCACCCACAATCACAAGAGCAGCTGTGGCTGATTTCTCCTGCCTATCCGACACCGACAACTCGGCAGTGAGGTGACTCCGCGGTAGAAGGCCTCATTTCCTAGACCAAGGACCTCTTCATCCTCAAGCCGAATTGCCGCCATCAACTGCTCCACAGAGGACACATTTTTACCACTGCCAAAGCGGAATCCGGATAAGAAATCGCATTGGAAGTCCACCACGAAGTACGATCCAGACTCTTCGCCGATGGATTGTTCCAATTCGTGAAGGAGGTCAAGGTACCGTCGGATTTGGGGGCTGTCTCCGCTAAAGAGCAGTAGAAGTTGCTGAAGAAGGCAAATGAAGGAGCGGAGAAGATTGCGAGGATGGCGAATCAAATGGAAGGGTAGGCTGTATAATTCTTACTCAAATCTATTCGTTTGTTCGCACTTCCGCGTTGGTCGTAACATGATTTGTTGCTTTCTTGGCAGATGTGCCCTTAAATATCAGCATACTTCATTACTGAATAGTAGTGATTACAATCTCGGCCATATGTTTTGGTTTCAATAGAAGGAGCAACTTTTTTGCGACTGTCCTTTTATTGACCTTTTTGCCCTTATCCTAATGGATAACCAAATTCTTCAATTTCGATTCTCAAATCGCACCATTTCATAGACTCTTTTGCCACTATCCTAACGAGCAACCAAAGTCTTTAATTTCGGCCCTTAAATCCTACCATTTTATGGACTTTTTTAGCCGCTGTCTAATCCGATTGTTATATGACCCCATGGTCTGCAAAGCGTAAACTGCCGAGCAAATAAAGATCTATGGGCTGAATTTTCAGTCAACCAATCATTATTCGGCCCCGAAGGTTTTTATTATGCTCCCCAATTTCTCTTCACATTATGGCACAGCATAAAGTCTTGCTGTCATGCACCTAGAGATTCATGCGCATTGCCCAAATTTTGCGTTTTATCACCAAAATATGCATAAGAATAGGAGATCGGATAGGATTTGATTATAGAAATATACGGAAATATATTATTCCTTGCATAACAGTTAGAGAATTGTTAATGAAGTAAGCATAACAAATAGAGATGCTAGGATAAGAGATTTTATAAAGTGACCATAAAATTAAATTGTTATGCAACTCACATGAGAATGCCATGCCACGCCCCGATCCTCCGAGCACGTGCCTATCCCTCCTTGGTCGATTAAATTGCGACTATGGCATCCAAAATTTTAGACAACCCTTGGATAGGTGACAGTCACCGAACTATGGCTTTACTTTTATTTTGTAGGCATTGATTTGTATTTGTTCATTTGGAATAGTATTTCAATTTTATCCTTTGAACCAAAAGGATGGGATTTGATCTTGCATATGAATTATATGCGCTAAAAAAATTAGAGAATTAGAACTTGAGGATATTGAGCGGGCCGCAAGAATTTGGAGTATATATATATGTGTACATACTTCTATATATAAGACAATTTAAGTTTTTGTTATTTAAGTAAATTTGATAAAAATAAAATGCTAAGTTATATAAAAGGGATTAGGGCCTTATTTTAAGGACTCTCGGGCCCAAGATTTCGGGCCCAAGCAGGCCCAAGAAACACCCCAAGGGTGTCGCACGAACCAAAAGGGGAGGGGGGAGAGCATGCCTTTCACCACCAACACTTGTCCTTGTTGTACCTACACTTGTCCTTCCTCTTTGACCACTTGTCCTTTGTTCAATTTCCTACATGCAAAATGGAGATAATTAATTAATTAAAGAAGAAAACAAAGGGGGAGGGGGGCTTCGCATGGAGAGGAGGGAGACCGAGAGAGAGTTTGAGAGTGAAACTGAGCAGAGAGAGAAGGAGAGTTCGTGCGTGTGTGCGAGCAGCGAGGGAAAGAGAAGGAAGGGCCACCTCTCGCCATGTCCGTGCAGCCGCCATCGATGCCACCGGTTCCCGTCGCCGACCGGCCAAGCCGTGATCCCCAAACCTCCATTTTCGGACAGCCACCGAGTGAGAGAGTTTAAGGCAAGCAAATGTTCTTCCATCTATGTTGTTGCATGCTGTCATGCCTAGAAAAGAAGTGAAATAGGTGAGGAGAATGGAGTACTTGAGCTGCATGTGGAGTCTTTGATATGTAGGAGGGTGTTAGATCAAGAAAACTGGTTGTGGATGAGGTGCATGTGCTGGATTTCGAATTTCATGAAGTGTGAGTGCTGGATTTTTGAACTTGCAAGTGAAACCAAATGAATTTGAGATCTGACCATGAGGAGTTCGGTGATAATCATGCTGTGGTGTGGTGAAGTGTATGTATATACACTGGATATAATTGTTGGAGGTCGAAATTTAAGGTATAGGAAGAGTTCTTGCTTGGTTTGTGAACTGCCTTGTGAAAAACAGTACGATCCCTGACGACTTTTTAATTTTCTGTAATTATCTAGCCGTTATCCGACTTCGACTTCTTAATGAAAGTTTTAGGGAACATTCTCATGAACAACATATCAAAAGTTCAGAGAAAAAGAACAAGTTATGACCATCGAAATAATTTTCCTATGAAAATATCAAATCTGGAAATTTTACAGAATGATAGTTAGGAAAAATCGAGATATTGTCCTCAGTACGCAAGGAATCTGACGTGGTGTTCTTCTTGAGATTTGTTCCTCTAGGTCTCATTGATAACGTGTCAAAATTTCATAATTTTCTGAGCTCGTTTAGTAATTGATACGGAATTGTTACCAGAACTGCACAATTGTAGAAATTAAACCGTTGCTTCAAAATTTCTACGAGATTGTTCTATAAGAAGTGTAGTTTCGAATTGCTATGTGACTTGATGATGCTGATGGTGGGATATTGTGATTGATAAAAGGTTCATGAGATATCTTGTTTGATAGATGATGATGCATTTGTGAATTAAAATGCGATTTGTTACCCATTGAACCCTCAGGTTAATGATGCCATCGGAGGTGTGAACCGACGATGCCCCGAGAGTGTCGGGATGCCTGGAGGTGGGTGCCGGATGCCCGGAGGTGTGTGCCGGATGTCCTCGGGAGTTTTGGAATGCCCGGAATGTGGGGGTGCCGGAAGCCTCAGAGGTGTGTGCCGGGGGATACCTCGTGATGCTAGTTGGGGTACGAGATGCCCGGAGGTGTGTGCCGGATGCTCAGAGGTGTATGCCGGAGGTTCCTCGCGATGCCAGGTTGGGTGCGAGCAATAAAATGTGAGATGCAATTACTGGTCCCGAGAAAGAAAAATGTGGTGACCCAATTGAAAGATAAAAAGTTGAAATTGAATCATGCATGGTATGGTGACATATATGCATGGCTGTATGATATAATATGGATGAGTGCATAGTTGTATATGCACCTATGGCATGATGGTATATGCACATATGATATGATGACATGGGAAGTTATGCTTGGATGCATGAATGATAAAAATAAATGATTCGACTATAAATGTGTGGGGTTTGGATATAAGACTAAGTGTATGGCATGGAACAGAACATGATATTTCAGTTTGGCTCTATTATTGAAATTTGTTTATCTTGGATATGTTGTCATCACATTGAAGGGTTTCATGATGGTGATCTGATTATGCAGCGTATGATTCTTATAGAATTGCAATTGCTTTAATATTGAAGAATTCCATGATATCGATATCCATTTATCCCTTGACTTCCTAACTTGTCTATCTTGTATGAAATTAGAGGCTGATTGTTATGCTCGATATAGCTTGTTAAATCTTTTGCTGCTGAGTAGTTGTACTCACCCCGTTTGGGAACTAACATTTCAGACTAAGTCAAGATACCTCTACTAGCACCGTCACCAGTAGATGGACCAAGTGATTAAATATGACCACAAGGAGGAGGACAACATAGGAAGGAACTTTTGGACGCCGACACTGATCGATGGACTTTAAGTGTACGACTGTTGGAAAAGATGTCGGTCATCTTTTGAAGTATAGCCGAGTATAGAAGACTACGGCATTTTGGTGTATCAACTAAAGATGTCTATCAAGTTTTATGTGGATAAAAGTGTTCAGCTTATTACCTATAAATGTGTTGAGTTGGTGTGCATCGTTTTAATCAATGAAAGGGGAGTTGATGGATGTGCTTCCGCCATATAAATTGCGCAAGGACCGATCTAAAATATATAAATTCCAGGATTGATAGACCTTCAAGTCAAGTAAGAGAATGGTAATCGAACTGTGGCGACCCTAACGGTTCGGGGGCCGTCGAGGGGTGCCACAACGACGTCCCAGGATGCATCGCCGACCCATTCATTTTTAAATACACATGCGGAAGCAAATAGATAATCCTCAAACAACAATTCAATGGGATAGAAAAGCAAGATTATGACTTATCGAAACCAGAACACACCTTTTTACATATCAGACTAATTCACATACCTTACTAGCCAATAATTACAAGGTCTATCAAAAAGGTTGATTCTCAAAACTAGTTGTCCTAAGACCAACTACTCAAACCCAGTTGCTGAACCTTCAAAGTCCACGAGATACAAGCGAGACGGCGATTCCTCCACTTCACCATCAAGTAGGTCTGTTGGACCCTCCTCCTGGGCAGTATCAATCATCTCAGTAGGGACATCAAGCCTCTAAGGGGACCTAACCTAAGACCGTAGGAAGTGGTGTGGAACCAGGCTCTAAATCGATCGGGTACCTCCTGGTGTGAGGTTTCTTCAACCCAGACTGAAGTCACAACCAACTCATAAGTCCAATCACTTATGGGATTGGGGAAAGCAAAGACCTACTCGGTTATTCTCACGGGACGACCAAGACTCCTAGGGGAAGTCGTCATCTGCGAACCTGAAAATGGTTATACAATAACCAGTGAAACAACGTCTTAGCAAGTTCTACCCCACTAAGACCCGATTATGAAGCCAATATGCCCTAAGGGCTACCTAAGCACAACACGGGTCAGAGGACTTACCTTGGCCTCCATTCCATCCTGCAAATTAATATTATTTACAGATGCCTCAAAACACATCAATCAATCAATTCATAACATCATATCAAATCATTGATCAATCGACCTAGTCGATTACATGTCACAAGAACTTCTCCTGGTCAGCCCATTCAATACTATCTATAAGTTCACCCATGATAGGACTGCTCACTCTAAGCTGATAAATAGATAGTATAGCTTTCGCTAAGCTAATAAATATTGTATTGCTCTCGCTAAGCTGACATATCAAACCCTTGAGTTGATATAGCACACCAATAATGCTCTCTCTAAGCTGGTAAAGTATAATGCTTGCAATCTAAGCTGACATATCAGAGCCCTTATAATGATATAGTATACTGTTAATGCTATCGCTAAGATGATAAGGTATACTACTCTCGCTAAACTGACATATCAGAGCCCGTGGATTGATATAGTATACCGGTATACCACTCTTAATCTAAGCTGACATATCGTCCGTATGCTGATATAGTATACTATCCCAACTATTCAATCAATTCTTCATTTTTATCATATCCGATAAAAATAGCCGTGTGTGGGGGGGTACCTAGTCGGTCTTAGTCAAAATATAATAATTTCACTTTTTGAACATCCCATCAGTTTCAACAACCCATAACATATTTTTGGCGTTGTAAACCAACGCTCGGTAATTTTCCCATTAACTACCAAAATTAATTAATTTAGGAATAAAATCCTAAAATCACAATTAAATCAATTCAGCACAAATTAACGCATAAATAAATAAAAAGACCGTAATGCCTAATTGGATGCCGAAATGGACCCGGAAAAATTCTAAGGTCCATTCAATAATTAGTAGAGTGTGTCTACTTGTTAACTACACTAACCATTTGCCTAACATGCATTGATAAGGCACTAATTTAATGGCTCTACTCTAATTTATCCACCTAATCACACTTAATTAAATCTAAACAACCCCTAAACATTATTAGTCTACTAAGCGGGGATTAGCGAGTAAAAATCACTTGTTTGACGAGCGGGTCGGTGCAAATCGACGGGAATGTCGCGGGGAAATATCTTTTCCAAAGTGGGCCTAACTTTTAGGGTTGGGAACGGGCCAAAACGGCTTCAATGCCCACAAACCCTTGCTATTCTGGCCATTGTTTAAGGCCGAACAAGCTGTAATGGCAGCTGTTCGGGCATGGCCCGGGTTGGTTTCGGCCACTGTGAGTGGGGGTGCGGGCCGCGACTGAAACGGCCGTGAACTGGGCTAATTTGTGGCCGCTAAACTTGCTGGAATAGGCTGCTGACCTTGCTGAGATGAACTGCTAGACGGGCTTCAAGGGCGGGCCGACGTACGCGGACAAGGGAGAGACTTCAATGGAGTAGAGATAGACCCAATTGGGCAGCAAATTTGGCCCAGAGTAGGTGCTGCCGTTGATTCAACGTGGAGTAGCACGTGGAGAGGGAGATGGACAAAAGTGGGGGCTTCAGTGGGGACAGAAGCATATGCAGGCGAGTGAAATTGAAAGAAAACCAAGGGGACTGGGAAAATTGAAAACAAGACAGAAGCGGTCAAAGGGGTTGTCGCCAAAGTTGTGTGGCCTAATAGAAGACCAAAGGAAGAAAAATTCAAGGATAGCTGGCGTTGGAAATTTTTGACTGCATGAGATAAAAGAGGGGGAAAGGAAACCGTCGAAGGTGACTGAAGAATGGGGAAGAAAAGAAATTGGGGCAACTGGCAACGTGGTCTGCAGAATACCGACTAAGGGGGATGACGCCGTTTACTAGATAGGAAGACAGGAATTGTCGGCCGAGGAAAGGAAAATGTCTGAAAAGAAGAGAGGAGAGGTCATACGTTGATGGACAAGAAGACAAAAGCCAAAAGAGGAAAATGAAATGGACGCAGCGTGAGGGATGAACGTCGGCCGAAGGGGGTGTGTGGGGGCGTCAATCCAAAAAAAAAAAAAAAAAAAAAAAAAGAGGAAATAAAACAAAACCAATTTAAAATTTTGATCCACTTCAAAACAACTTTGTCAATTGGTCATCCTATGGCCAATTTCTTTATCAATATGGAGAATTGAATTCCCAAAAGAGGACCAAAATAAGAGGGTCCTTTAATCCCATGAATTTCCTTCGAATCTGAATTCTATTTAATTTTTCTCGGAGTCCGATTTTCTAAACAAACTCTCCGATTTGGGTCCGATTTGATGCAGAAAAAGTCTATGAAATTCCCTGTCACTAATTCACTCACACTAGATACGAAATATCTCTTCAAATTGGCCAATCTGAATTTCCATTCGTTTTCCGAATTGTCCGATTCGATTTTTCATAAAAATCGAGAACTCGTCGGAAATTCATCAAAAAGTGGGTCAACATTCATAGAATGACTCATGACACAACGAGACTTTCAATTTCTAAAATTGAATTCAAATTCGCGATTAATTTCAATCAAACGTGGTTTTAGTGTGACCTAACCACCGGGTAGATTTTAGAAATTTTTGATGCAATTGACCCGTGATCGATTTTCTTTGAGCTACACGTATCTTTTTGCCACATTGGCGACTCTCGATGGTCATGAAAATTTCAAGGTTTCAAATACGAACACAGAGTACTCAAAGTGAAAAAAAATCGGTCTAGCGCCGATTGTGACATCCTAAATTTCTAGTACTGTTTTCAATTGAATAAATCGAGCCTTTCATCGACACGTCTATAGTGCTATTCTCAGAGCTTATCACTCGTAAGATAACTAGACTATTTGAGGAAGTCATTAAGAGATTTTAATGTAATAGACTTGAGAATTCGACAAGAAATCGACTACTCGACCGTGCTAGTCTATAGGGTCATTACGGCATTGTCAAAATCGACCAGAGATCAAGGATAGGTCGATTCGACTGAGATGTGTGATCAAAGTATGGGTGATTTCACCTGATGGAAAAATTCTCGTCGAACGGCACTAGACTAATATTTTGTCGTTTTCGGTACCTTGTGCTCGTAATTGAAACCTTGAGATTTTCACGACCATCGAGAGTCACCAATGTGTCGAGTGGTTTTATTGTAACTCAAAGAAAATCGACCACGGGTCATTTGCACTAAAAATCTCTGAAAACTACCCGGTAGCCTAGATCACGCTAAAAACGCGTCGAATAGAAATTAACCGCGAATTCAAGTCCAATTTTAGAAATTGATAATCCTGTCATATCACAATAAATTCTAGGAACGTCGGCTCAGTCTCAGAAGATTTTTCTGAAACTCGAGACTTTTTGGGAAAAATTTGGCATAGGACCATTTTTGTTCAGAAAAAAGCAGGGATCGTTTTTTATTATATTTTTGGAATGCAAGATGGATCTATAGGTGAGGAAAAATAACAATTGGAATATTAAGATGTCAATTGAATTTTTAAAGGCCATATGAGATTGAATTGAATATGAAACTATGCCCAATTGAAGCCAAAGCCCCTTAAATTCGTATAGCCCCCTTCCCCTAGCCATTTTGGACCAAATCAATGTTGCAAAAAGGGCCTTTGTGGCTCATTGAGAGCCAAGGAAGGTGTGCATGACTATGGATGGGTCAAGGCAATAAAGCATTGGAAGATAAGCAAGTGTGGAGCACTTGTCTCCTTATCCTTCCAACTCCAACCTCATCTCTTCCTTTTCTTTCTCCCTCATTGCCATCCAAGCCATCTCTCTCTCCCTCCATCCTTGCTGTTCGAAGACCACCAACAGCCAAGGAAGTCGTCGGAGCAGCTACACCACCGCCGGACTGTTTTCCTCCTCTATTTTCACTTCTGCCGATTTCTGCTCCAGCTGACCTTTCGCCAAAGATCCTAGTAAAAAGTCGACTTACCGAATGAATTAACGAACGAGCCACCCATCTCCGTGACAAGGACCTCTAAAACGTTCCATCAAGCCTGACCTCGCCTCGAACAAAGCCACCGGCCGTCCGGTACGCCGGCATGAAGTTACCGGTCGCCGAACCGTCTAGAGCCCTGCCGAGCGAACTGTTTCACATTTTTTGCAAGTTTCCCTCAATTCCGACCCTTCCTTTGCTTGTTCTAACCACCAGAACATCCTCCCTTGACCCCGGGAGCCATCGATTGTCGACCACCCATTCGTCGGAGCTCTGATCAACCCGTTTCTTTGTCGTTCGGCCGCTAGTTACTCTCCAAGCCATGCACTGGTCCACTGTTGTCATTCCCTCGCCAAACCAGCTTTTGTTTCTCTTTTGTAGCTTAAAACAGAGAGGAATTTTGTGGGTTTCCAGCTGGCTTCCGAGCCCGTTTTGGAGGTGTTCCAGGCCTCGAAATCTAGGCCCGCTTTGAGAAGAAACGTCCCTTGCGACATTCCTGTCGGTTTGATCCGACCCACTCGTTAAACAGGTGAGTTTTGCTCACTAATCCCTTATTAGTCGATTGATGATGCTTAGGGGTTGATTAGATTTAATTAAGTGTAATTAGGTGAATAGATTAGATTAGAGTAATTAAATTAGAGAGTTATCAATGCATGTTAGGCAAATGATTAGTGTAGTTAGCAAGGAAATAGGTCTTAGTATTTATTGAACGAATCTTGGAAGTTTTCCGGGTCCATCTCGGCTTTCAATTAGACATTCCGGGCATAAATTGGATTTATTGCATTTATTTAATATTTTTCGTAATTAATTAATTAATTTCCGGAAATTAGGCTGGGATAGTTGACAATCGAAATTTTGTGCTGATTTCAGTGGTACTCTCTATTTATTTAATTGAGTGCCTAATTATGCAAATCGAGTGAATTTAGTGGTTGTTGGTATTTATTTCGGAAATTTAATTAAATTTGGTAATTAAGTGGAAAATTACCAGGCATCGGTCTACAGCGCCAAAAATCTATTTTGGGACTACTAAAAATAGCGGGAGGTTCAAAAGTGAAAATCTTATATATTGGCTAAGGCCGACCGTGTACCCACGCACGGATATTTTTATTATGAAGGATAAAAATGGTGAATTGATTAAATGCTCAATTATCAGCATACTAGAAAAGTATGGCTGGCAACTTCTGGCGAACCTATATACATTTATCAGCATACTAGAAAAGTATGACTGACGGCTTCTAACGAGCATATATACATTTATTAGCATACTAGGAAAGTATGGCTGACAGCTTTTAGTGAGCATATATAGAATAGCAGATCAATGAATCTGGCAGCTTCTAGTGAGTATATATAATTCTCAGCATACTATGAAAGTATGTCTGACAACTTTTGGCGAGCATAAATAATATACTATATAAAAAATCGAGGTAGCTATTGGCGAGTATATATATATAGTATATTATCTCATTATTTGAGGCAGCTTCTGGTGAACTATACTACTTATTATCGGCTTATATTAAGCAGTCCTGAGTATGATTTGACTTATAGATAGTATTGATTAAAATGGTCGGGGAATGGTCATCGTTGACATGTAATCGACTAGGTTGATTAATCAATGATTTGATCTGATGCTATGAATTGATGCGGTTCTTGTATATTTGATATATACTGACTTGCAGGAAAGAATTGAGGCCAAGGTAAGTTCTCTAACTCGTGTTGTGCTTAGGTAGCCCTAGGGTGTATTGGCTTCCTAATCAGGTCTTAGGGGGTAGAACTTGCTAAGACGTAATCTCATCCTGGTTGTGAGACAACATTTCAAGTCCATAGATAGCAGCACCTCCGCCTCCTCATCCTCCCATGCATTTTGGTATACCTGAAGAAGTCACCAAGATAGAAACTCACTTTTTGCTACACCCACCCGGAAGGGCTAGAGTACGTTCTGATTAAGTCGACCATTTGGGTTGATGTTGGTAGAGATGACTTGAGGCCTCACGAGTATCGATCGTAGTATCATCACTACCATGATGGAAGAAGGAGAGGTCGAACAAGAAGAGGTGTACCCAGAAGAGAACCTGGAGGGGGAACCTGAGAAGGAAGAACCCGAAAAGGAGGATCCCGAGGATGATCCGAAGTATGACCTGGATGAGGGCTGAGACCTCACCCTGTTTTGCAAACTCTAAGTTGTGATCTAATATGTGATAGATCTAACTTGTTAATAGTATGTTAATATATACCATGAGGTTTGCTTGTATAAAAGTGTGGTTGTGGTTTTTCAATTATGAAAAATATAGTCCTACTTTTCTATTATATTGTTTTGTCGTTTAGGGAATTTTATCTGCTTTAGCATGCGTATTAAAATGAAAGGGTCGATGATACATCCTGGAACGTCCCTAATAATCGACCAAGATGAGGCATTGGTGCGTGCCCAAGGATCGGGACATGACACCGATCGACGAGAATTTTGCAATCAGATGGAATCACCCACACTTTGATCACAATCTCAGTCGAATCGACCTATCTTCGATCTCCGATCGATTTTTAATTGTGCCGTAATGACCCTTGCAGATTAGCACGATTAAGCAGTCGATTTCTGGTCGAATTCTCAAGTTTATTGCATTTAAAATCCCTTAATAGCTTCACCTGATAGGTCAGTTATCTCATGAGTGGTCAACTTAGAGAAAAACACTATAGCCGCGTTGACGAAAAGCACAACTTATTCAATCGAAATCAGAACCTAAAAAACCAGGATGTCACATGCCATGTGATATATGGCTTTCGTGTATCTATCTTTTTTTAATAAAAAAAAAATTAATTCGTACATAGATGGAAAAATTGTCCAAAAGTCCTAAACCTATTGCATTTGTTAATTCAGTCTTAGATGTTTCAATTTTACCAATTAAGTCATAAATCTTTTTACATTTTGTCAATTGAGTCCATCCGATCAATTTTAAACGAAAATCGCTAACGTGGACATTGAATGTCCCATGTGACCTAGTCAGCATTAAAGTAGACAATTTTAAATAATTTTTTTCTTTTTTTTTCTCTTTTACTTTTATTCCCTTCTTCCTCTAGTCGATCATCAGGCATGGACGACTAGCCAAAGGCCAGGACTAGTGAGCTCGACCTTGCCAATCTCAAGTGAGCCTTGCCCGCATATGGCGGGGCTTGACTTGGCTATTCGCATCCATTTTCTCCTTTCGTCGACTAGTTGAACTTTCTCATATTTTCTTTTGTTGTCATCATGTTTGACTTTTTCACCTATCCAATGATCAAATGTGCTCAAATATTAGACAATCTCCTTTATTCTACACAACGTAAATCGTATTCCTCCATTGATAAACGTGTTTTGATATGTGTCTGTCCTCTTCTTCGCTATTAGCATAGATGATTTTTACATTATGTTATATGGGGTTGTTATTCATTAAATGTGAGAAATGCCAAGTGAAAGTATTTGTCCATTCGGACACAAAAGATGTCGCTTCAACGATTAAGCTTGAAATTTTGATAAAATAGATGGGAAATAGAAATTTTTTTTGTTGGTTATTCACATGATAAAAAATTAAGTAACACCACCGGAAAATGAAAATGACCAGGCGACAGAAATGCCCGTCGCTGAAGTGTAAAATCTTCTTCCCGTCTCCGACTAAGGACGGGAAAGGGACTAAATGGAGCCGCTCCGGACCATGAGCATGCTTTTTTGTCATATAAATAGTAACAAGAGCATCTTGATCTTATAGTTACCATATCCATTGAAATAGTGTGAGGTTCATGATCTATCACTCTCAAAAACGTTAAAATTGTGCCAAGAATTCACGTTTTAGAATGAATAACGAGAAAAATTTTGAAAATGTTTGGAAATAGAGAAATGACCCATCCGGTCATTTTGATATATATATTTCTACACAACGAGTGAAGAATTCATTTTTCATTTGTGAGATCTTGTCTTGAATGGTCCCAGTAACAAAGGGATATGCATGGCGCAACGTTGTACCGGGCAATTTTTTTCTTAAAAGTTAATTTCTTCAATCGAAAATAAAGGAACGTCGTAAAGTTGAAAAGAAGTCCAATTGCTTCACCTTTTATGCTTGGTTAAGACAGAACTATGTGTAATTGCATGATAAGATGGGGTACTGCATACACAATAGCAAACAATTTGCTATGTTTTCACTTAACCAGGCAATATGAACGAAACGACCAAGCCCAAGGAAAAGTAGATACGTCATTGAAATGCCTATGGATGATTGAGTGCGGGTTATGATAGATGATGAGCGCCGAGTACTAAAAATTCTTATGAGCAGAAATTACCTTTAACGGGTCTCCTTGAGCACATAATTTATCTCAACACAAAGTTAAGACTGATAGAACAATAAGAAATCCATGACTGGCTATTTTACTCCTTGAATTGCGTTCAAATGGCTCAAAACATCTTAAGCTTTGCTCCTTCGCTCACGGCAATGCAAGCTTGGTTGTGCCTTTGTAGACATGCTGGCATTTCATTAGTTTCCTGTAGCAAACGGACTTCCATAATATTTACAAAATACAACCAATTGTACTTTGAAATTAAGTTCTTTTCTTAGATACCGATGGTGCCAACGACAGTATATTTTTATCTCCGGTTTCTGTCCATTTCGATATAAACAAACCAAGCAGTAAGAATATAGTAGGCAGCAATGTTAGGCTAATGCACAATCAAACCACTGTAATTGTTTGTGAGGAACAATCTGCACAAGACAAGGACCAATTCCACCTCTATCTCCCTCTCAATAAGGAAGACTGGTCAAAATTCTAAACAATCTTAATTTCTCTAAATGCAATACACAACATAAATTACATTCATCACAAGTGACCACAAAAAATTTTCACCGATTGCAATTCCAAGTGAAAACAGCACTAATATCACAAACAAAAAGGTCCCACATAGCACAATCGTCAGGTGAATGAAAGGGGCCAGATGGGCAACCCAAGTCTTCAATTTCCACCCCCAAATCGAACCATTTGCCACTGTCTTAATGAGTAACCAAAGTCTTTAATTTCGACCCTCAAATCGCAGCATTTCATAGACTTTTTTGCTACTGTCCTTTCATTAACTTTCTTGCCATTATCTTAATGGGTAACTAAAATCTTCAATTCCGACTCTCAAATCGCACCATTTCATACTCTTTTGCCACTGTCCTAACGAGCAACCAAAGTCTTTAATTTCGACCCTTAAATTGTACCATTTTATGGGCTTTTTTTAGCCGCTGTCACATCCTGTTGTTATATGACCCATTGGTCTGCAAAGTGTAAACTGCCAGGCAAATAAAGATCTATGGGCAGAATTTTCAGTCAACCAATCATTTGTCAATTCGGCCCCGAAGGTTTTTATTATGCTCCCCAGTAGCTCCACCCATTACGGCACAGCATAAAGTCTTACTGTCATGCATCTAGAGATTCATGCGCATTGCCCAAATTTTGCGTTTTATCACCAAAATATGCATAAGAATAGGAGATCGGATAGGATTTGATTATAGAAATATACAGAATTATATTATTCCTTGCATAGCGGTTAGAGAATTGTTAATGAAATAAGCATAACAAATAGAGATGCTAGGATAAGAGATTTTATAAAGTGACCATAAAATTAAATTGTTATGCAACTCACATGAGAGTGCCATAAAGTAACCACGCAATATGAACAGAACGACCAAGCCTAAGGAAAAGTAGATATGTCATTGAATTGCCTATGGATGATTGAGTGCGGGTTATGATATATGATGAGCGCCGAGTACTAAAAATTCTCTCTGGCGTGCAACGACATAATATTCTTATGAGTAGAAATTGTCTTCAATGGGTCTCCTGGAGCATATAATTTATCTCAACACAAAGTTAAGATGGATAGAACAAGAAGAAATGCATGACTGGCTATTTTACTCCTTGAATTGCGTTCAAATGGTTCGAAACATCTCAAGCTTTGTTCCTTTGGTCACAGCAATGCCAGCTTGGTTGTGCCTTGGTTGACATGTTGGGATTTCATTAGTTTCCTATAACAAACGGACTTCCATAATATTTACATTATACAACCAATTGGACTTTGAAATTAAGTTCATTTCCTAGATACCGATTGTGCCAACGACAGGTTAATTTTTGTCTCTGGTTTCTGTCCGTTTCGGCATAAACAAACCAAGCAGTAGGAATATAGTAAGCAGCAATTTGGCTAATGCACAATCTAAACCACTGTAATTGTTTGTGAGCAACAATCTGTACAAGACAAGAGCCGATTCCGCCTCTATCTCCCTCTCAATAAGGGAGACTGATCAAAATTCTAAAAAATCTTAATTTCTCTTAATGCAATACACAACAGAAATTACATTCGTCACAAGTGACCACAAAAAATCTTCACCGGTTGCAATTCTAAGTGAAAACAGCACTAATATCACAAACAAAAAGGTCCCACATAGCACAATCATCAGGTGAATGAAAGGGGCCAGATGGGCAATCGAAGTCTTCAATTTCCACCCCCAAATCGAACCATTTGCCACTGTCTTAACGAGTAACCAAAGTTTTCAATTTCAACCCTCAAATCGCACCATTTCACAGACTTTTTTGCTACTATCCTTTCATTGACTTTTTTTCCATTGTCCTAATGGGTAATTAAATTCTTGAATTCCGACTCTCAAATCACACCATTTCATACTCTTTTGCTACCGTCTTAATGAGCAACCAAAGTCTTTAATTTTGGCCCTTAAATCGTCTCATTTTATGGGCCTATTTTAGCTGTTGTCACATCCTTTTGTTATATGACCCATTGGTCTGCAAAGCGTAAACCGTCAGGCAAATAAAGATCTATGGGCTGAATTTTCAGTCAACCAATCATTTGTCAATTCGGCCTCGAAGGTTTTTATTATGCTTCCGAGTAGCTCCACACATTACGGCACAGCATAAAGTCTTGCTGTCATGCATCTAGAGATTCATGCGCATTGCCCGAATTTTGCGTTTTATCACCAAATTATGCATAAGAATAAGAGATCTGATAGGATTTAATTATAGAAATATATGGAAATATATTATTCCTTGCATAGCGGTCAGAGAATTGTTAATGAAATAAGCATAACAAATAGAGATGTTAGGATAAGAGATTTTATAAAGTGACCATAAAATTAAATTGTTATGCAACTCACATGAGAGTGCCATGTAATATATGGCTTTTGTGTATCTATCCTTTAAAAAAAAAAAAAAATTAGTTACATAGATGAAAAAATTGTCCAAATGTCCTACACCTATTGCATTTGTTAGTTCAGTCCTAGATATTTCAATTTTACCAACTGAGTTATAAATTTTTTCACATTTTTTCAATTGAGTCCATCCAATCATTGTTAATCGAAAATCGCTGACGTGGACATTGAATGTCCCATATGACCTAGCCGGCATTGAGTAGACAATTTTAAATAATATTTTAATATTTTTTCTTTTTCCTTTTTCTTTTTCTTTTTCTTTTTCTTTTTCTTTTCTTCCATTCTTCCTCTAGTCGATCATCAGGCTTGGACGACTAGCCAAAGGCGAGGACTAGTGAGGTCGACCTTGCTGATCTCAGACGAGCCTCATCCGCATAGGGCGAGGCTCGACTTGGCTATTCGCGTCCATTTTCTCCTTTCGCTGGCTAGTCAAACTTTCTCATTTTTTCTTTTGTTGTCATCATGTTTGACTTTTTGACCCATCCAATGATCAAATGTGCTCAAGTGTTAGACAATCTCCTTTATTCTACACAACGTAAACCGTATTGCTCCATTGATAAACGTGCTTTGATATGTGTCTGTCCTCTTCTTCGCTATTAGCATCAATAACTTTTACATTATGTTATATGGGGTTTTTTTTTTTTTTTTTTTTTTTTGGTAAAATGTTATATGGGGTTGTTATTCATTGAATGTGAGAAATGCCAAGTGAAAGTATTTGTCCATTCGGACACAAAAGATGTCGCTTTAACGATTAGGCTTGAAATTTTGATAAAATAGATGGGAAATAGATTTTTTTTTTTTTTTTTTTTTTTTAGCATTTGCATGATAGAAAATTAAGTAACACTGTTCAAAAATATTATGAACCATCTTAATTTCCTTGATGACATTACACAACATAAATCACATTCCTCATCAGTGACCCAAGGACCCACACATTCATATAACAAGGCACCAAGCACCACATATAAAATGCGCTTCACTCTCTCATACTCGTCGTGTTTTTATTTTTATGATAATTACTTATAGTATTATAAAATGAGCCTCATTGATAGTGATAAGTAATTATTGTGTAATAAACCTTGATGTAGGACTTTATTCTCACTTTAGTAATTAGATTTTTCATGTAATATTAGTTAAACTGAGATAAAGAGATATGAGAACATTTAACCTGCCTTGGATCTTTGATATATACATGGTCGACCAGTTTCAAATGTTAATTACTGTAATAATATGCGTGAATCTTTCTCTCTTTTTTTTTCCATCAATTAAATCACCAAAATATGTATAAGAATTAGAGATTTTCTAGCATTAGAGATTTTAAAGTCCATAAAAATTGAATTTATAGGCAAAATTCGCATGTGAGAGTGCCTCGGTTGACCCATTCTCCACGGATGAACCTCAATTATTTGCGTCTACTTTATCCTTCTGTTGACTAGTCAAACTTTCTCATTTTTTTCTTTTATTGTAGCCATGTCTGATTTTTTGACCAATCCAATGGTCAAATATTACCATTTCGCATACTTTTTTGCTGCTTTCTCCACGATTGACCCGAGTCCTCCATGAAGCTCCACGTTAAGGCACTACACAAGGTAATGCGCACGCACCTGAATATTCGTAGGTACTGCACATGTGTTTCATCACTTTAAAAGTCATTGGTTCGATGCATCCTAGCATGAGATGAGCCGTGTTCATCTGCTTCACTCTCTCGTACTCTGCTCATCAAAACAAAGTAGTCTTTGTTTCAAACAAAATGGCTTCCTTGTCGTGCTTCTACATGTCCCTACACTTTCTTTTCTTGTATTTGTCATCTCAGCCGATTGACGCGCACAATCTCTCTCGTTTCACGAAACCTCTGTGTCTCGAGGATGAAATGTCTGCCCTGCTACAATTTAAAGAGAGATACCAAATCATCAATGTTTTTCATGATCCTCTCGCTCGTCCCAAGACTTTATCCTGGAAAAACAGTCGAGATTGCTGCTCTTGGGATGGGATCAAGTGCGATGAGAATACGGGCCATGTAACTGTTCTCGACTTGGGAAGTAGTTTTCTCTATGGTTCTATCGACAACAACAGTACCCTCTTCCAGCTTGCTCATCTTGAAAAGCTCGATCTCAGCTACAATCACTTCAACTACTCTCAAATACCATCCCGAACTGGAGATCTCTTGAGACTGACTCATCTCGATCTCTCTGCTTCCTTTTATTCTGGCCAAGTCCCCACAGAAATCTTCAAGCTGACGAGGTTAGTGTACCTCAACCTATGCTGTAATCAGGGTCCATATCCTTATATACATTCGTTGCAGATGAAAGCGCTAGGCCTGAGAAGCCTAGCTCAAAATCTGACCAGCATGGAAGAACTTCTTCTTGGTTTAGTCATAATGCCGTCCCAAGTGCCCAACACTCTGGGGAATCTGTCTTCACTGAGAAGGCTGGACATGGATTGGTGCGGCCTGCACGGTGTATTTCCGTCTGCCATTTTTCATTTACCGAAGCTGCGATATCTTGCGGTGGGTGACAACAAAGCTCTCATGGGCCGATTGCCGGACTTTAACTCAAGCAGTCCTCTTGAAGAGCTAAGACTGCCACTCACGAGCTTTTCTGGGGAGCTGTCCACTTCAATCGGAATCCTTCCTTCCTTGAGCTATCTCGACGTAAGTAATTGCAAATTCTCAGGATCCATCCCGGCTTCACTCGCTAATCTTAGCAACCTCAGATACCCGGATGTCTCAATAAACCCATTCTCAGCCCGGTCCATTTCCTCTTTTTCTTGGGTTTGGAAGAAGAAGAAGCTCGCTACTTTGAAACTCCGAATGATCAATTTATGTGGTGAGATTCCACCTTCAATCGGAAACTTGTCTCAGCTTGATAGGTTATTTTTAGATGACAACCAATTAAGCGGTGCCATCCCATCTTGGCTCATGAACCTCACTCAGCTAATTGTTTTGTACCTCACAAATAATCAACTATCGGGTTCTATACCGTCTTGGCTTATGAATATGACTCGACTGGTCGCGCTTGACCTTGCAGTCAATGAATTCCACGGTGAGATTCCTTCATCAATCTTTCAACTTCAAAATCTAGAGTACCTCTGCCCTTTCGAAAACAACTTCAGCGGTACTATTGAGCTAGACAACTTTCACAAGTTCAAATATTTGGAAGTGTTGCAACTATCATCTAACAAGCTATCAGGCTGCATGAGTAGCGCGAATCTTATTCTTCCTCGGCTTAGTACCCTAGGACTGGGTTCATGCAATTTGAGCGAGTTTCCAACATTCTTACAAAATCAAGCTGATATTCAATGGTTGGACTTGTCTGATAACAACATTAGGGAAGTGCCCTTTTGGGTGTGGAATGGCGGTTTTAATCACATGGTCTATTTGAATCTCTCTCGTAACTTGTTAACCGGTCTTGATCAATATTACCCGATGTACGCTTCATATTCGTACACAATAGACCTTTCTCATAACATGTTGAAAGGTTCGCCCCCTGAAGCACCGTTGTCAACAATGTCCTATATAGTATCCAACAACAACTTGACGGGAGCATTGCCAGCATGGATCTGCAATTTGAGTTCAGCAATCACACTAGACTTGTCTTTTAACAGTTTGACTGGTGTGCTTCCTATTTGTTTGGGCAATATCAGCGAATCACTCATGGTATTGAACCTAAAAGGCAACAATTTCTATGGAAGCATTCCAGAGCTCTCGGTGAGGGGGATGCAATTGACGATGATTGATTTGAGTGACAACCAGTTGCAAGGCAATTTATCGAGGTCCTTGGCCAATTGCAAAAAGCTCAAGTTCATTGACTTTGCAAACAATCTTATCATGGACACCTTCCCATCATGGTTAGGATCACTACCGGAGCTTCATGTCCTTATTTTGCGATCCAATCAATTCCACGGTGTCATAGAGAGGCCTAAATCTAGTCATGCATTCCTTAAGTTGCGGATACATGACCTCTCTTCTAATGCATTCATTGGTAAGTTGCCCATGGAATTCTTTCAGTCTTGGAATGCCATGAAATCCGAGACGCAAAACTTTACATACATGTATAAAGATCTATATCTGCCAATAATCACACCGCTCACCTACTATGGCCATTATGATTTTTCTATGATAGTGATTTACAAAGGGCTTAAATGGTATTACCCAAAGATACCAGATGTCTTCACAATCATCGACCTCTCCAACAATTTGTTAAAAGGAGAGATCCCCAGCGCCATAGGTAATTTCAAAGGACTGCAAGGCTTGAACCTTGCCAATAATTCCCTCACTGGTCACATCCCATCATCATTAGGGAATCTCACAGCACTTGAGTCATTGGACCTTTCTCGAAACAAACTCACTGGACAAATCCCCCAAAAGCTAACAGAACTCGGGTTCCTTTCTTTCTTGAACGTCTCTTACAACAATCTAACCGGGTCCGTGCCTAGAGGGACACAGTTCGATACGTTTTCGAACGATTCTTTTGAAGGAAACTCAGGACTGTGTGGGGAATTCATATCCACGAAATGTCGAGATTCAGCGGATAAGTTAAGACAACCTTCAACCTACCAAGAAGAAGACTTGGGATCAACAATTGAACTCAATTGGAAGATTGTTCTTATGGGGTATGGGAGCGGCCTAGTGATTGGAGTGGTCATTGGAAATGCATTCATCTCTTGGAAACATGATTGGTTTGAAGGAAATGCCAGGAGAAGGCGACAACCAAGTCGGAGGCAGCCTAGGAGAGGTAAGAACTCTTGGTTAGGCAAGGTTTTCAATTTATGCGGATATTAGAACTTCCTTAAAAACTAAGTTGGGTATATCCCTTATTTTCTTATATGTACTTGCTTCTTTGTATTATCTTTATAGTTATTTATGTCAAACTTCATTTTCTTTAGCTAATCTCTCGTCACATCTATTTATAAAGCCATTGTCAACTTGTAAACCTAGCTCATGTGCATCTTTTCCTATCAATGTTCCAGCAAGAGTACTACAATCGAACACTATCCGAATTGCCACAAGGATTTTGTTTTTTGTCCGGGGTTCACGTCACTTGCTGAAACCTGTTTACGGGTTCTAGTAAAACAATCGAGGGTGCATTGTTCTCATAACTTTATGCAAACTAGACTCTTATCCGCACCTTGATCATTTGCTTTAGTTGTTTGTCACCTCACAATTATACAAACAACAGTTGTATTGACATTTGAAACAAAATCCGCATTTGGAGATTGATTGGACAAGAACCGTGACAAATGATTCTCATGAAAAATATACATATTACTTTTGCTTATCGGATCTTCTTTTATGTTTGTGTGGTAAAAAATCAAATTCTCTCTCATAAAGCAACATATCAAGTGGAGAACCAACATGGCGTAGGAGAATTTCCTAAAGTTCTTATCATGCTTGCTAATCATGTACTTGGTAAATGTCATTTGATTTATCTATTTAAACTTTTCTTTTTTTCTCAAAGAATGATCATTTGTTATGTTGAATTATTGTTTGACATCTGAATTTTTGTCAAAAGTCAAAGTTTCAGTCTTTTAAACCAAGAAAAATAATAATAAACCAACAAAAGACAGAGTCCAATTTGCCGGTTTATGCGAGGACCTAAACCCATTTGCCTGAGCCCATCTATTAAGTCTAAGTCGCTCACTTCAGCCCGGTCCACTAACCCAGACCACTAGCCAAGCCCATCAGGAATTTGGCTACCCATCAGCCTAGCCCATGAAGCCCAAATTTAAAGTCACATTAAGCAACTTCTGCACAGGCCCAGATTTGCAAGTTTAAGTCGGAGCCCACAAAGCCCGTGAGAGTTTGGCCCATAAAGCGTGCGCGTACAGGAACTGAGAAGAGCGAAGGAATTCTGGCAAGGGGACGTTGGCAAAAGAACCGGCTCTCCCTCCAGCTTCCTCTCTCATCCAACTGACTTTGGTGATTCCTTCTCTCTAGAATCCAATTCCAGAGAATTCGTACTCGATTCTTCTTCTCTGGACATCGCTCGCAGTTGCCGCCTTCGATGGTCGCTTCAATCCATCTCCACTGCCATGAGAAAAAGGCTCTGTTCGCCTTGTTCTCAGTCATTGTCGCTCAAGAGCTTGAGCCGCGGTTCGCCATTTACTCTTTCGCTGATTCCCCCCTTCAAATTTTGCTTCTGTGACTGTTTTTCTCTGGTTCAATCGATAATTATTGCA
Organism: Eucalyptus decipiens; assembly: GCA_014182575.1. Classification (NCBI taxonomy): domain Eukaryota; kingdom Viridiplantae; phylum Streptophyta; class Magnoliopsida; order Myrtales; family Myrtaceae; genus Eucalyptus; species Eucalyptus decipiens. The sequence goes on from CM024619.1 coordinate 7,275,060, forward strand.
GGTAAACATCCCTACTTAACGAACCATATCTGCTCTGTTTATGCTTAAAAACAGAGGCCGCGAATCCTGCATACTGCTTGTGTACAGATCTTATGTAGCCGAGCTTCCGCTAGCGATTTGAACTCATCGTGTTTTGTTGATGATATGGAGACAAATTCTTGGCATGTTCCTGCGTTTAGATCATTAGATTAAATTGTCTACCATGTGTTCGACAATTTTTTATGAAACCTGCGTGTGAAATTGATTAAAATCCTTGCGTATTGATGTTTGGTTGATTCTTACGTGTTCAGACTGAGACGTCTGTGTTTGACCCTCTCATTGCACCATTGAATTGACCTGCTGTGATGCTCCGCCCGAGACGTTGCCTGCTGTGTCTCTGCTTATTTTCAACCTCTGTTTCAGTCCATTTAATTAGTCTTGTTGTCAAACCTGAATTTATGCCGATTGATCTTTAGAGGTGGCTAGGAATCACCTATATGAAAATTGATAGAATAATTAAATATTAAACATTGCCGTCATCTAAAAGCTTAACATTTAGAATAATGGTCTCACAAAATTACAAAAAAAAATAAAATTGATTGGCTAGGAAGTTGAACGGGAATGAAAGAGGGAATGATGGAGGCTTGAAGAAGTGGAGAGTTTTGTGATTCTGCAATTGAGTAATAGTTTCTGAATGTTTGCAAAACAAAAGAAAAGAAGTGGAACGGTGGCAGATTCATGACGAAGAAGAAGACGAACTCGTGCTTTGTGGCGTGACGGCGCTGAACTAAGCAAGAAACGAAAGGAAATAAAATAGTATATTAAAATTAATAAATAAAAACGAAAAATAAAATGCGGAAGGAAAACGATTGGAAAGTGTGATTCCTGGCTAGACGGTTGCATCTTAGAAATAGTTTTGGCTGAATTTCATTTGATTTGAATTCATCTAGTTTAAGAGTCATTGTCTTCAGATTTCAAAACAATTTGAATTTTTAGCTTGTATTTTCTTTTAGATTAACAGACAAAAAAACAATAACAAAGAAAAGGATAAAATGAAAAATCTCATTTAGCGGTCATTTTGTCGATTTCCGTCTTTAATATTGTCAGTGTAATTCTCTTTAGTTGAAATTAGACTTTGATTCTGATTTTGAAAATTTGGTCATGCCCGGATCAATAATAAGATAATATATATTCTTTACCCAACTCATATCAAGTTATTTTACCGCACTTCACCTTTTTTGTCAATTCTTTTACCGCATTTGAGTAAAGTGAGGTATTAGCTCATGGCGATCACGTTTAGGGACTTAATAACAAGGTCATGTAATTTTTTTGTCATTAGATTGAGTTGATATCACAAAAAAACCCAAAATCGGTATATTTGTAATAAATTTATTCGAAATTGATTTTTTTTAAAAAACACCCTAGTCAAATAAAAGCGCTAGGCAAATAAACGGCTAATATTTTCGTTGTTTGAAGCTAGAAGTATCTACTGACCAAAAAAAAAAAGCTAGAAGTATCTTAAAGAATGGCCCACCTTTTGGCAATGATTTTTATGGATTCGATGAGTAAGATTAAAGACGACGAATTAAACTACTCCGCTAACTTATTTGTCCATCAATTAAGAAAAGCACCATAACTCCCCAATGAGACCTGGGGGAAAAATTGACATTCCACCAGGCCGATTCCCACCACCACCGGAAAATGAAAAAGACCTCAGGCGACGGAAATGCCCATCTCTAAAGTGTGAAATCTCGTTCTCGTCTCTCGCTAGGGAGGGGAAAGGGACTAAATGGAACCGCTCCGGAGCATGAGCATGCTTTTTTGTCATATGGATAGTAAAAAGAGCATCTTTATCTTATAGTTGCCGTATCCATTGAAATAGTGCAAAGATTCATGATCTATTATTCACTCTCAAAGCATTTTAATTGCGCCAAGAATTCACATTTTAGAATGAATAACGAGAAAATTTTTGAAAAGGTTTGGACATAGAGAAATGACCCATCCAATCGTTTCGATGTGTATATTTCTACGGAATGAGTGAACAATTTTTTTGTTGTTTGTGAGATTTTGTCTTGAATGGTCCTAGTAACATGGGATATGCATGGTGCAACGTTGTATTGTGCAATTTTTTCTTAAAAGTTAATTTCTTCAATCGAAAATAACGGAACGTCATAAAGTCAAAAAGAAGTCGAATTGCTTCACCTTCTATGCTTTGTTAAGACAGAACTTTGTGTAATTACATGATAAAATGGGGTACCGAATACACCATAGCAAACAGTTTGCTCTGTTTTTACTTAACTAGGCAATATGAACAGAACACCAAGCCTAAGGAAAAGTAGATGCATCATTGAATTGCCTATGGATGATTGAGTGCCGGTTATGATAGATGATGTGCAGCAAGTACTAAAAATTTGCTCTGGTGTGCAACGATATAATATTCTTATGAGTAGAAATTATCTTCAACGGATCTCCTTGAGCACATAATTTATCTCGACACAGAGTTGAGACCGATAGAACAAGAAGAAATGCATGACTGGCTTTTTTTATTCCTTGAATTGCGTTCAAATGATTAAAAACATCTCAAGTTTTGTTCCTTTGGTCACAGCAATGCAAGCTTGGTTGTGCCTTTGTCGACATGCTGGGACTTCATTAGTTTCCTGTAACAAACAGACTTTTGTAATATTGCAAAATACAACCAATTGTACTTTGAAATTAAGTTATTTTCCTAGATATCGATGGTGCCAACAACAGTATACTTTTGTCTGTGGTTTCTATCCGTTTCAGCATAAACAAACCCAGCAGTAGGAAAATAGTAGGTAGCAATGTTAGGCTAATGCACAATCCAGACGACTGTGATTGTTTGGGAGCAACAATCTGCACAAGACAAGGGCCAATTCCGTCTTTATCTCCCTGTCAATGAAGGGAGACTTCTCAAAATTCTAAACAATCTTAATTTCTCTGAATGCATTACACAATAGAAATTACATTCGTTATAAGTGACCAAAGAAAATGTTCACTGATCGTAATTCTAAGTGAAAACAGCATTAATATGACAAACAAAAAGGTCCCACATAGCACAACCGTCAAGTGAACGAAAGGGGCTAGATAGGCAACCAAAGTCTTCAATTTCGACCCTCAAATCGTACCATTTGCCACCGTCCACTGTCCACTTTCCTAATGAGCAACCAAAATCTTCAATTTCGACCCTTAAATCATACAATTTGCCACTATCCACTGTCCTTACAAGCAACCAAAGTCTTCAATTTTGACCCTCAAATCGTATCATTTGCCACTATCTACTATCCTAATTGTCCTAATGAGCAACCAAAGTCTTCAATTTCAACCCTCAAACCGTACCATTTGCCATTGTCAACTGTCCTAAAGAGCAACCAAAGTCTTCAATTTCGACCCTCAAATCGTACCATTTACCACTGTTCACTGTCCTAACGAGCAACCAAAGTCTTCAATTGTGACTCTCAAATCGTACCATTTACCACTGTCCATTGTCCTAACGAACAACCAAAGTCTTCAATTTCGATTATCAAATCATATCATTTCATAGACTTTTTTGCCATTGCCTTAATGAGCAACCAAAGTATTCAATTTTGACTCCCAAATCGTTCCATTTCATGGATTTTTTTACCCATTTCTTAAAAGTTAATTTCTGTGTTATATATAAGGCCATTATTAACTTGTAAAACAAGCTTATGTGCACCTTTTCTCTTTATATCAATGTCCAAGCAAAAGTACTCCTACTGAACACTTGATTCTAAATTGCCACAGAGATTCATCTTCACCCAGGATTCACATCACGAGCTGATACCCGATAACTAATTCCAGTTAAACGATCAATAACAAGATTACGGTGCTCTCATGACTTAACGCAATTTAGTAGGCTCTAATCCGACCTTTGAGGTGACATTTAAGACACAATTCGCATACCAGAACTGTACCCAACAATTCCCATGAAAAAACATTTTGCCGGCATAATCTTCGCCTCTCTCCTCCTTGTTTATGGGGGTGATTTCCCATCTCTGTCGTCATCTGCCGCTCCGCATAGCTTCGAGCTCCAAGCCTGCGACGCGATGATCACTTGGGATCGAGAGTCGTTTGAGGAAGTCGACGAGAAGCTCTCGGTTGAGCACAATTCCCTCCCCACCTTTCGCGTTAACAGAGCAGAAGCAGAGTCTGCAAGAACCCAACAAAACCCTCGCAACCTCAATCACAAGAGCAGCCATGGCTGATTTCTCCTACCTATCCAACACCGGCAACTCTGCGGTGAGGTGACTCCGCGGTGGAAGACCTCATTTCCCAGACCAAGGACCTCTTCATCCTCGGGCCAAATCGCCGCCATCAACTGCTCCTCGGAGAACGCAATTTTACCGCTGCCAAAGCGGAATCCGGACGAGAAATCGGGTTGGAAGTCCACCACGAATTACGATCCAGACTCTTCACCAATGAATCATTCCGATTCGTGGAGAAGGACGACGTACTGTCGGATTTGGTGGCTGTCTCCGCTAAAGAGCAGAAGAAAAGTTGCTGACGAAAGCAATGAAGGAGCAGAGAAGATTGCGAGGATGGCGAAGCAAATGGAGGGGTAGGCTGTAATTTATTCTTACTCAAATCTTTTCGTTCGTTTCGCGCTCCTGCATAGTAGTAACATGATGTGTTGCTTTCTTGGCAGATGTGCCCTTAAATATCGGTGTACTTCATTACTGAATAGTAGCGATTACAATCTCGGCCATATGTTTTGGTTTCAATATAGGAGCAACTTTTTCACATAACGATGATTTGGAAACAAAAATCAAACCATAGATGCCGGCAAACTGCTTAGGTATAGCCTAATTAGGTCGATTTCGAATTTCTCGTCAAAATCTTTAAATGTCATTACTTCTATGTTTTGAAAGAGGAAATAAGCGTTAGCAGGAGGAAATGAGTAGTTTGGCAAAACCACTGCTAGATCAGATGATTTGGTTGAAATTCAGGTTGAGATGTGTGGAACTTTAATGCCTCTCTCAAGTCTCAACTAGATAGAGTGGTCTTCTTAGGCTCTAAACCTGGTGATTTCACTCATGCTAATGCTTAGAGCTTAACTAGGGAGAAAAAGGCCAAGGTAACTCGGCATAGGCTAATTTGGTTTAATCCAAATGTGCCGACATTTTGCTTTGTATCTTGGCTTGCTATCCTTACCAAGTTGCAGCAGACTGGTGATAGATTGTGCAAATGGCAGAATGTGAATGGTATTTGTGTCCTCTGTGGATTGAAGCCCAAAGCAAGGAGACATTTGTTTTTTGAATGCTCTTTCTCCTCTGAAAAATGAAGTAGGCTTTTGCAGCTATGTGATATAAGAGGTTTTGTTGGGGATTCGAATGCCGAGTTTATGTGGGTGTTGCAAGGGGAGATCTTTGGTAAGTCTTATTAAAGGTGGCAAGGAGTGGTGTCATTTATTTTTCATGGAAGGAAAGAAATACTATAGTTCACAATGGGAGAGTTGCATGTGCTGAAAACGTTTATGAGAGTATCTTGTTTGTGGTAAGGTTGCCGTGCAATTTTTTTCTTGTTAAAGGTACTTTTTTCACTCAGACATAATGAAACATCATATAGCCTAGAAAGAAATCACATTACACTGTGTTTTTGTGCTTAGTTAAGATAAAACGTCATGTAACTACACGATAAAATGCTATGCCAAAGAGACAATCACAAACGATATGCTTTGTTCATACTCAAATAGGCATTATGGATATAAAGATTGAGCCCAAAGCAAAGTAGATCAATGTTGATTTGCTTATGGATGATTGATGGGCTATAAAAGATTGAGAAAATTGTCTAAAAGTCATTAATCTTTTACACTTTTGTCAATCCATTATTAAATCTTTCAATTTTACCAATTGAGTGTTAAACACATTTTAACAATTGAATTGCATTCGGCCAATTTTGGATGAATAACGCTGACGTAGACACTAACCATCCTATGTGACATAATCAACGTTAACATTGACATTTTTTAATAATATTTAAATATTTTTTTGTCTTTTTTTGTCTTTTTCTTTCTTTTCTTATTTCCCTTTCTCTTCTCTTTTTCTTTTTTCCTTTTCTTTTTCTTCTTTCTTTTTCCCTCCACTAACCACTACCATGCCTCATTGATGACTAATGAAGGTCGTCAACCTTAGGTGAGGGCCGTCCTCATCGACCCTTGGGGAGGGTCGCCGTTGCCTAGGCAGGCCAGGGCTTGAGGCACACTAAAGGCCAACGAACTCCATAAGCTATCAATGAGGCTTGGGAAAAGGGAAAAAAGGAAAAAAAGAAAAAGAAAAGAATGACAAGTGAAAGAGCAGAAGAAAAAAAATGTGTATATATATATAATTTAAAATTGTCAATGTCAATGTCGCTTGTGTCACATAGGAATGGTTGGTGTGCTAGCACCCATTTTAGCAATTTGCAACTAAAATTTTCTAAATTAACTTAATTAGAAAATTGTGAAAAATGTTTAGAACTCAATTAGCAAAATTATAAAATTTATGACTGAATTAGCAAAAGCGTAATAGGTTTAGGATTTTTTTAATAATTTTCCACCCATAGATTACTTGCATTCTTACTTCGGCGAATGAGGACCTTGTTTGCTACATTGTAATGCGTGGATATGTCAAGAAGGTTAAAATAGAGGATCTCAAAAAGGTTGAGCGTGTAAGGGTCCATGTTCCCAAATTTGTTCCCCACGGTCGAGTCCGAGACTAGCGCTCAAGCCTGTGTCCCGGTGCTCAAACTTGGGACTCCGATTGCACTCAAGACTTATTCTCAAATGTCTATTTCATTATTTTCTTGTAACAGATATCAGTAAATGACTTTCCTATTGTTTGGCAAACACAAACCAACATGCCTTGAAAATAATTTCCTTTTGAAAAATTTCTAGCAAAGTCCATTTTTCGAGAAATAAATGGAGCTGGAGATTTGAACAAACTGCCTTGATTGAACATAGGACTAAATGTAATAAATTTGTTGTTCCTTGTGAACTGATGAGCATTGTTTGCACAATGAACGATCAATCTTGATGTTGCCAACAACACAGTTTAGTTTTCTTTGTTTTCTATTTATTTCAAAGACAAACAGAAGAAGCAAGCAACTGAAAGTGGATGCATTTTTCTATGATTGATGGAGTATAGCCAGAGAAAGTTCTAATGCTGCAAACAAAAGTCTGAGACTAATCCGTCCCCCCTACAATCTAGAGGGGCTATATGAGCAACCAAAGTCTTCATTTCTTCCCTTGATTTGTCCCATTGCATGGACTTGTATGCCATTGTCACAACTTGTGAAATGCATACTCTTTGTCTAGAACAAAGAGGAACACTTAGCGCCATTTTTTTATAACTTACATCTCAAAAATCCATTTGGGTTAAAAGTAAAGTGAGCCTAATTCTACTTTTAGATTGCAAGATCAATGCGTATTTTCCATACTCTCACATCTAGATCTTAGCTTGCTTAGACAACGTCTCTTCATTTCCGCCTCTTAGTAATGAAACTCATTTAGAAGTGTATCTTTTGTTTTTTTGTATTTATTTTCTAGATCTAGATGGTGCCAACGACAATATATTTTTTGTCTTTGGTTTCTAGCCGTTTTGGCATAAACAAAACGAGCACTATGAAAATATTGGGCAACCATGTTAGGCTCTTGCAACATCCAAATGCCTATGATTGTCTAGTACCATCAATTTCCACAAGACAAGGGCCAATTCCACCTCTATCGTCCCTCTCAATAAGTGAAGATTGTTCAAAGTTTGAACGGTCTTAATTTCTCTAAAGCATTATATCATGAAAATTACATTCCTCATCAGTGACCAAAAGAAAATGTTCTCAGATCATGCATTCAAAGGGAAAACATTGCTAATATCACAAACAAACAAGTTCAACCCAGAGTAGTTAGGCGAACGAGAGGGGCCATATGAGCATTCAAAGTCATTGATTTTGACCCCGAATTCATACCATTTCATTGACTTGTTTCTCGCTGTCACAAACTTATGAATGGATACAGTTGCTTAGAATGGAGGGAATAACATATTATCTTCATCTTATGTTCCCACAGAGGGACTTTTTGTGAAGGGGACCATCATATGTTGCTGTGCGACACCCCTTGGTTTGCAAATTTTTGGACTAATTATTGGTGGACTCAAAGTCTTTCGAGCAAATACAAATCTATTTGTCAATTTTGGTTGAACAGTCTTAATCTCTCCAAAACATCACATCATGGAAATTACATACCTCATCAGTGACCAAAGGGAAATGTTCTCACATCATGTATTCAAAGTGAAAACAATGCTAATATCACAAACAAACAAGTCCAACCAGAGCAGTTATTGGGCAAACGAGAGGGGCCAAATGAGCATTCAAAATCTTTAATTTTGAACCAAATTCATATCATTTCATTGACTTGTTTGCTGCTGTCATAACTTATAAATGGATACATTTGCTCAGAATGGAGGGAATAACATCAAACCTTTTTATCAACCACACAAGCCCTTTATCTTATCTTCCCACAGAGGAACTTCTTTTGAAGGGGACCATCACATGTTGCTATACGGCACCCTTTGGTTTCCAAATTTTTGAACTAACTGTTGGTTGACCCAAAATCTTCCGTGCAAATACAAATCTATTTGTCAATTTTGGCATGCTCGCTTACCCCTACGCACTAAGCGCCCTACTTTCCCGGTAGCATTGCTCTAAACACAATAAATAAATAAATAAAACAGTTTTGAGAACAAAATAGGATTTAACCTACCCACTATCTTTGATCGTGCATCTAACTAGAATCTCTACACACATAAAGAGTTCTGTTTTAAAGTTTACAAGGTCTTTCATCTTTTATACATTGCTTAGATATTTATTACCAAATATCCATGAGAATAAGAGATTTGCTAGAATTTGATTACAAAAATACATAAATTTATTACTTCTTGCAGAGCGATTAGAGATGTGTTACCAAAGTAAGCATAAAAATGAGAGAGTTGCCAGGATAAGAGATTTTATAAAGTGAACATAAAAATAATTGCTACTCAAAACTCACACTTGAGAGTGCCATGTGGTATATGGCTTTTGTGCATTTATCTTCTTCTTTTATATATATTAATAGTTACTTAGCCAGGAAAAAAAAAAGAATAGCTACTTTTAAGTTCAAATTTTCGTTGATGAAAATTGTTTAGAGCGGTATTTTTAAGATAAATGTTTTGCTTTTATTCGCTAAATTTATTTAGACCTCAATGGTGCCAATATTGTAGTTTTTCTCTAATTGCCATTTCTTTTGGCAATATAAAAAGAATGAGCGGTGAGAAAATATTAGGATGCAACACAAATGTCTAATTGCTTATAGACAATCGTCACTATTCTACCTCTATTCTCACTCTCAACAAGCAAGACTGATCATAACTCTTAATAGTCATAGTTTCTCCAAAGGCACTACATAAAGTAAGTCACATTCCTCATCAGTGACCAAAGGAGGTGTTCACGGATCATAAATTCAAAGTGGAAACGGCACTAAAATCACAAATAGAAAGGTCCAACGCAGAGTGATTGTTGGGTGAATGAGAGGGACGCAAATGAGCAAGCAAAGTCTTCAATTTCAACGCTCGATTCGTACCATTTCATGGACTTGTTTGCTGCTGTCACAACTTACGAATATATTTTTTTGAATTGTTTGCTGCTGTAACAACTTACGAATGGATACTTTTGGTCTAGAATGGAGGGAACAACCTCAGACCATTTCTTAACCATACAAGCTCCTAAGGATTTTTGTGAAGTGGATCATCAAGATGTTGCTACATCACCCGTTGGGTATGCAATTTTATGCAATTTTTGGACAAACTGTCTGGCCCAAGTCTTTCATGCAAGTGACAGATCTACTGGCTGAATTTCCAGTCAATCGATTGTCGATTTGGGTACACGTTACTTCACTGCACCAAAAAAAAAAAAATGATTGAATTGATATAATTGCATTAGGATTATGATTTTTTTTTTTGGTAGTTTTCATAAAATAAACATATATATGATTTTTATTTTGTATTTTTATGAGTGAATATTTGCTCTGAAGCTAGTAAAAATGTTAACATGACCCCTCCTTAAAAAATTGATATGTATTGTATTTAATCAAGGTGTCAAGTATACAAATTTTAATGGCCTCCATATTTGTGATCAGATTAACAATTGTGAACGAGGAAAATTCAAACGGGGAAAGCACGTGGTTTGGTGGTTGACTATTGCCAAATTGAGTGGACAGGTTATCGAGACCTTGCATTATGTACGATAGACCGGCTGGCTATTGCAGCACTGCTTTGGCCCACTTCTGGAAATTTCCTGCATGAATGTTTGAGTGATATGACTGAGTAAAATATTATCGAATATGAGATCTGGACCCCACGGGTTGGCTTAATGTTCGAGGCCTAGACATGTGCGTGCTGTTACAGTCTTCGTAGGACCAAGTCATCACATTAGTGATTGACAACGCGCCAGGGGAAATGTCCAGGAAATTAAGGGAAGAGTCCTGAAAGTCGGAGCTATTGACAAATCTGGGAATCACGATGTCAACTAACAGACCATAGATAAGAGTCTTGAAAGCATTACAAAGTGAGCCTATGTCGATAGATGGTAAATCCAAGCTTGCACACATTCAAATTTGATGTGGTTTGATTCTATTTGACAAGCATTCTTTATCTTCAAGTACCTTGACGACTAAGGCAACGAGAAATTGTGGCTATTCTTATTCTATTAGTAGCATTAGCTTCCAGTGTACCCCTGGAGAGACTTGGGGGGTCACATCTCCTGCGAAGCCATGAAAGCTACTTCTGCATCCCTGAATTAGAAAAGGAGTTTGCTGCATCCCCTACATGTAAATATAGAAAGAATCCACCTTGGCCCTCTTCCACTTGAAGTTCTCAAATCTTTCCAATTCGCACTAAGCAACGACGAAGATATTCAAATGGCCCCTTCTTCAAAATGTCTCTTCATGCTTTTGCTGTCCCTATTCCCACTACTGGTGATGGCGAATTCATCTCCTCCTGCCGAGCATCCACTGTGCAATGATCATGAGAAGCTTGCCTTGTTGCAGTTCAAGCAAAGCTTTGCTATTGAAACTTCTGAATTTTGTGACTTCTCAAGAGTAGAATCATGGGGCTCAGAGGAGAGTAGAGATTGCTGCTCGTGGGGTGGGGTCCACTGCGACGAGGATTCTGGCCATGTGGTTGGCCTTGATCTCAGTTCCGGTTGCCTCTTTGGTTCTCTCAGTCCAAACAGCACTCTCTTCAGCCTTGTGCACCTCCAAGAACTTAATCTAGCTAAGAACCACTTCAATTTCTCCGAAATCCCATCATCGCTTGCCCGGTTGACAAAGCTGAAGTACCTCAACTTCTCAAAATCTTTCTTCTCGGGGCAAATCCCACGAGAGATATCCATGCTCTCAGACTTGAGGTCTCTTGATTTGTCCGTGGACAATGTCTCGTCTGTTGAACATCCGTCGGAATTGAGCGGTCCTGTTTTCAGGAGCCTAATTCAGAACCTGAGTAGACTAGAGGAACTTCACCTTGGTTGGCTCACCATAAATTCTGCGATTCCTCATCTAACGGCAAACTTGTCTTCTTTGAGATCACTCCTTCTGACAGATTGTGGGTTACATGGGGATCTCCCGGAGAGGGTTTTTCATCTGCCGAATTTGCAATTTCTTGATGCTCGGTATAACCAGGACCTCACAGGCCATTTCCCTGAATTCCCTAGCGGAAGTCCACTCCGGTCTTTGAGGCTAACAGGAACTAGTCTTTCAGGCCAGTTGCCGGGCTCGATTGGAGCTCTGAACCTTTTAGGTGAGCTATCCATCAAAGATTGCTGTTTCTCGGGCTCTGTTCCATCTTCGATTACCAATCTCACTAAGCTGGTGGTCCTAGACCTCTCAAACAATACCCTGAGTGGCCGAATCCCTTCTTTGGAAAACCTCACCGAACTCACTTATTTGACCCTCGACACCAATAACTTTACTAGTGGGAGCTTCCAATGGATAGGGAGGCTATCCAGACTAACTACTTTGGATCTCAGTGCTATCACCCGAAACAGCGAAATTCCATCTTCCTTTGAAAATCTAAGCCGAATTTCTTACTTAGGCCTAGGCTTCTGTCATTTACAGGGTCACATTCCGCCATGGCTGATGAATTTGACACACTTGACCTGGTTGCAGCTATTGTACAACGATTTGGAAGGTCCAATCCCAACCTCACTTTCCAGACTTGTAAATCTCAGGTATCTTAACCTTTACTCGAATATGTTGAACGGAACGCTGTCCTTAGACACACTCACTTGCCTCAAACAACTGAGCATCCTGCATCTTTCGGGCAACGATATCATGCTCTTGCACAATAGTGCCAATACTACACTGAGCAAGCTGACTGTCTTGGGATTGTCGAAGTGCAACCTAAACAGGTTTCCCAATTTTTTACGGAGCCAAGACGAGCTAGAGTGGATGGACTTATCGGAGAATGGCATAAGCGGTCAGGTGCCTCGATGGTTCTTAAGCATAAGTAGAGGAACCCTACAGTATCTGAATATTTTTCATAATCGTCTCACGGAATTTGAACAGCAATCAAAGTTCTTCCCTTGGACTAGGCTGCACACTATAGACCTCAGATTTAATATGTTTCGAGGGCCCGTCCTGATTCCACCTGCATCCAGCCTCTACTTTTTACTCTCAAACAACATATTTATGGGGGAGATACCACCAATGATCTGCAACTTGGAATCCCTAGTTGCGCTTGATTTGTCTTGTAACAGATTAAGCGGCATGCTTCCAACGTGTCTGGGCAACATCAGTGGTTCTCTTTCAATACTGAATCTTCGGAGCAACAACTTTCAGGGTCCCATTCCTCGAAACTGGACGAATGCAAGAAGCCTAAAGATGGTTGATCTGAGTCAAAATAGACTCGAGGGGCAGGTACCCAGATCATTAGCAAGTTGCGAAATGCTGGAGTTTCTGGATCTCGGAGACAATCTGGTCAATGATACTTTCCCTTCTTGTTTGGGAACTAGTCCTAGATTTAGCATTCTCATCCTGCGATCAAATGCATTCCACAGTCCAATTGGGAAGCCTAAAACCAAGTCTGATTTCCCTAAGCTCTCGCACAACCAGTTTACAGGAGGGTTACCATCTGAATACTTCCAACTTTGGGAAGCCATGAAATTATCTGACAAAAAACTACTTGCATATGTGCAACAAAGTCTCATGCCCACCACCGTGCCCATATACACGTACTACGGCGATTATGACTTTTCCTTGTCGATGAACAACAAGGGCATACAAATGGTATACATGAAGATTTTGGATGTTTTGACGGCCATTGATTTGTCCGCAAACCAATTTGAAGGAGAGATTCCTGAAACCATCGGGAATCTCATAGGACTTCACGCTCTTAATCTCTCTCACAATGTGCTCACAGGTCAAATCCCATCTTCGTTGGGGAACATCGAAGTACTCGAATCGCTGGATCTGTCTCAGAACAAGCTGACAGGGCGAATCCCACAGCAGCTGACTCGGCTCAATTTCCTCGCCCTGTTTAACGTGTCTTATAACTTGCTTTCAGGACCTATACCAAAAGGAGGGCAATTCAATACGTTCCTCCATGCTTCATATTTGGAGAATTCGGGGCTTTGTGGGAGTCCATTATCAAAGGAATGCGGAGATCCGGCCTCATCGCCACCGAGTAAAGAAGATGAAAATTCAAGGTTTTTGCCTGGTCTTAGTTGGCAAGCAGTTGTCATAGGATATGGAACTGGCCTACGCGTTGGACTAGTTATTGGCCTCGCCTTTGACAGACGAAACCTGAGAAGCTTGTTGATGCTACTCAAATTCAAGGTTGCTTTTTTCTTATAGCTTGAAGTTAGCGAAGCCTGAGTTCGCTTTTCACTCATCGCTTAATGCAGGTACAACACAACTGGGAAAGTTATCGTCCGAGGATCTGTTTTGATTCCAGTTAGTATTGATATAATGAGAACATATACTTGCTCATTATGATGCTTTTATTTATTAGAGAATAAAAGAGTGATACAGTTTATATCAATGGACAGGTTCACCTTGTGAACTATTTTAACTCTCCGAGAATGTCTGTTGGCTCTTCCGAGGGCATTATATTGTCAATTACTTTCCTGATCACCAGGAAAAATTTGTACTTCTGAACGTTAATCCATGAAGAAGGTTCAGAGATCCCTAGCTTGGAGTGAGATAAAGACAAAATTTCTAAAGAAGAAAGAAAACACAAATTAGTCAATTGGACCCGTATGAGCGAAAAAATCATTGGCACTGACCCTTGACATGCCATTGCATAGACTTTTCTCACGGGTTTATGATGGTCGGCTTGTCTAGAGGTAAACTTAGATCATCTTTTACTAAATAAGTTATGTCCAGTCTTGAGTGGCAAATTTTATTTTCCTTTCTTATCCAGGACCATCCGGATGTTACATTTAATTCCTTGAATTGCACCTTGGGAAAAGTATCAGGTCTAGAAAAGAGCATAACATCAAGGACCAAGTCTTCAAACTAACAGACTGCCGAAATGTACAGGTCTAAGTACCAACACTGATATATATAAGCGAGCGAGCAAATACTTAGGTCATGTCTAACATTTGATAAGTTGCACATTATATAGTTAACACCAAATCATATAAAGACATGACTTTTTTGTAATACAAGGATATTGAACTCATCCTGTCAACAATAGATGAGAGCTTGCTATAGTTTTTGTCACACCCCAAATCCTATCATAATAGGAATAATGACTAATGACTCAGCCATCATTCTCTTCACCAGAAGTATGGAACCTCAAAGTCAAAACAAAATATTTTAGTTTCAATAATCCATAAAAACATATGAATACATCTCCAACACAAACCCAAAGTTCAACTACCAAAAGTTCCTCACTTTTGGTGCTCTTGTCCAATTTGATATTAATGGAGGGATTTGAAAAAGAATAAGAAAGGATAGGGGTAAGAACAGCACAAGTGTCAAATTTCTTGAAGTTCTTTTAAGCTTTCTCGATCTCATTGGTAACGGCAAAACATATACACCACAGAGCACCTCATGGATTGACCTCATCAGAAGTTCCTTCTCTCTAGAATCGAAATTCCGGAGAATTCATAGTCGATTCACCTTCTCAGGACATCATTCACCGCCATTGATCATCGCCTCAAGCCAAACTCCATTCTCAGCCATTGTCGCTGAAGAGCTCATGCCACGTTCGCCATTTACTCTTTCGTTCATTCCAATCTTCGAGTTGCTTTTGTGACTGCCTTGCTCAGATCCAATTGATATGTCTAATCAAATATACTTACTCTAGTTTTAGCAAAACTCAGGTTGATATCTTAGATCCAATTGATATGTCTAATCAAATATACTGATATCTTAGATCCAATTGATATGTCTAATCAAATATACTTACTCTAGTTTTAGCAAAACTCAGGCTGATATCTTAGCTCAGTTTGTTTCGCAAATTCTGTATGATTTAGAAAAAAAGTGATAATTTGTATCATTTAAATAAATTAATGAATAAAAAATATTTTCATCCTCCATAATAAATTGTTATCAATAATAAAAGCATTTTTTATCTGATTAATTACTGGTAGTATTATATGACGAGCCTCATTGATAGTGGGAAGTAATTATCATATACTAAAACCTTTATGTAGGACTTTATTCTCATTTTAGTATTAACATTTTTCATGTGATATAACTTAAATTCAGAATAAGAGATGTGGGAACAAAATAATATTTAACTTGCCTTGGATCTTACATATATGGTCAATCACTTTCAAATGTCAATTACCACAATATGCGTGAATCTATTGTTTTTTGTACATCAATTAAGAATTAGAGATTTTCTAGCATTAGAGATTTTAAAGTCACAAAAAAGTTAAATTTCTTGGCAAAATTCACATGTGAGAGCGGCACATCATTCAACCCCGTACGCGAACTTTACCCACTTACATGTTTGTATGGATATATATATGTGTGTGTCCGGGCTACCTTTCTGAAGATTTTGACGATAATATAGCGAGAAAAAAGAAAATAGAGACTTTTACTTTGTTAGTAATAAAACTTATTTAGAGAGGCATTTTAAAAATGTACGTTTAACTTTTATCTGTTTACTTTGTCTGAGATCTTGATTAAACTAGCAACAGAATAGTTTTGTCTACGGTTTCTATTCATTTCCACGATATAGATAAAACAAACAACAAGAAAATATAGGCAACAATCTTGGTCTATCGCACAATACAAACCGTATTGAAAGTATACAATTACATTTATTCTACCTCTATTCTCACTCTCAATAAGCAAGACTCTTCCAAACTCTAAACAGCCTTGATTTCTCCAAATGCATTGCACAACAAAAGTTACATTTCTAATCAGTGACCCAAGGAAATGTCCACAGATCATGAATTCAAAGTCGAAACAGCACTAACGTCGCGAACAAAGAAGTCTAACACAGAGCAACCTAAGTCTTCAACTTCGACCTTAATTATTACCATTTCTTATGTTTTTTTGCTGGTTTCTCTACGGTTGACCCAGGTCTTCGATACAAATGTAGATCTATTGGCTGAGTTTTCATTATGTTCCCCGGCAGCTATTCATTAAGGCACTGGCCAAAATAATGCGCCCGCACCTAAATATTCATAGGTACCGCACATAGTCTGTGTTTCATCACACTAAAAGTCATTGATTCTCGACGCATTATAGCATGAGTTGAGGCGTGTTCATATCCCAAGTCAACAACCACCACCTATTAAATCTGCTTCACTCTGATTCTCTGCTCATCACAAAGTAAGTTGTCTCTGTTTGGACCAAAATGGCTTCCTCGTCGTGCTTCTACATGCCCATACACTTGCCTTTTTTGTACTTGTCATCTCAGCCGATTGGCATTGACAATCTCTCTCGTTCTACGAAACCTCTGTGCCTCGAGGACAAAATGTCTGTCCTGTCACAATTTAAAGAGAGATTCAAAATCGTCAATGTTTCGGCTGATTCTCTTGCTTGTCCCAAGACACTAATCTGGAAAAACAATCAGGATTGCTGCTCCTGGGATGGGATAGAATGCAACAAGAACACGAGCCATCTAATTGTTCTTGGCGTAGAAAGTAGTTTTCTCTATGGTTCTATCTAAAACAACAGTACCCTCTTCTAGCTTGCTCACCTTAAAAATCTCAATCTCAGCGACAATCACTTCAACTACTCTCAAGTACCATCCCGAGTTGGAGATCTATCGAGATTGACTCATCTTGATTTCTATTTTCCTTATTTCTTTTCCAGTCGAGTCCCATCAGAAATCTTCAAGCTGACAAGGTTGATGTAGCTCAACCTATGTTGCAATCTGGATCCATATGCTTCTACAAATTTGTTGGAAATGAAAGGGCCAGGCCTGAGAAGCCTAGTTCAAAATCTAACTAGCCTGGAAGAACTTTTCCTAGGTGCCATCGACATGTCGTCCGAAGTGCCCAGCACTCTGGCAAAGGCTGGACATGGATGAGTGCAACCTGCACGGTGTATTTCCATCTGTCATTTTTCCTTTACCAAAGCTGCGATTTCTTGCGGCAAGTCACAATAATACTCTCGCAAGCAGCTTGCCTGACTTTAACTCAAGTAATCCTTTTGAAGAGCTGCAACTGCCAGTCACAAACTTTTCTGGGGAGCTAACCGTGTCAATCGGAAACCTTGCTTCATTAAGCTAGCTTTATATTGCCGTTTGCAAATTCTCAAGATCAATCCTGACTTCATTTGCTAATCTTAGCAACCTTGAACACCTAGATGTCACAAGGAACCCATTTCCAGCCCAGTCCATTTCCTCTTTGTCTTGGGTTTGGAAGATTAAAAAGCTCACCACTTTAGGCCTCTGTCACATCAATTTATATGGCGAGATTCCACGTTCAACCAGAAACTTGTCTCAGCTTGTTGAATTAGGCTTTGTTGGCAACCAATTAGGCGGTAGCATCCCATCTGAAGTCATGAACCTCACTCGACTGGTCATGCTTGACCTTGAAGACAATAAATTCCATGGCAAGACACCTTCATCAATCTATCAACTCTATAATTTCCAAGCCCTCATCCTTGCGAAAAACAACTTCAGCGGTACTGTTGAACTGGACAATTTTCTCAAGCTCAAAAAATGGAAGTACTCCAACTATCATCTAACAGGCTATCATGCTACATGAGTAGCATGAATACTATTCTTCTTCAACTTCAGGTCATAGGATTGGCATCAGGCAATTTGAGTGAGTTTCTAGCATTCTTACAAAACCAAGAGAGTGTGGATTGGCTTGAACCTTTCGGATAACAACATTAGGGGAGAAGTACCCTTATGGGTGTGAAACGAAAGTTTTAATAACATGCATTATTTACATCTCTCTCATAACTTCTTAATTGGTCTTGATCGATATTACCCGATCAATCCTTTATACATGTACATTATAGACCTATCTCATAATATGTTGAAAGGACCACCCCTTGAAGCACCACCATCCATAATGTCCTATATAGTATCCAAAAACAATCTGACGGGAGCATTGCCAGCATGGATCTACAATTTGAGTTCAGCGATCACACTAGACTTGTCTTGGGAATTCCTAGTCAGGCAGGTTTTTCGCGACTCTATCCTCAACTGGGGGAACTATGCCAGCCTGTGGTTGAGGACAGTGCTGTAAGGCGTGCTAGCGTAGCTGTGGGATTTTCACCCACCCTCCCTCACTCTAGGCGCAAGAGGCTACTATACATGCCTACCCGGCGGTAGCCAGAACTGAAGTTTTAATGCGGTATCTACTTTCACCACCATGAGACCCCCTAATTCATTGTCTATATTTGTCTTCTCAACACAGAGGGAATAGGAGGACAACAACGGGGTCTCCCACCCAAGGGTGGAGCTCCCGCCTGTTTCATCCGTTTGAGCCTTTTAAGGACTTGCTCAGGTCCAATTTCTACAAATATTAGAACTTCACTAAAAGATAAGTTACGTATCTCCTTCTTTTCTTAAATGTACTTGTTCCTTCATAGTGTCTTTATAGTTAAAATATAGGAAAAAGCTACAAAAAATTTCAAACTTTGCCTTGTATGACAAACTTATCCTGATCTTCTTATTATTTTTTGTGATTAAAAAAAACCCATACTTTGCCAGTTGTGATCTATTTACCTCAAACTTCATTACCGAAGGGCATTTTTATCTTTTATTTTTAACGTTTTCCCTTTTTCCCTTAATCTGTTTTTTCTTTTTCTTTTCTTTTTTTTTTTTCTCCAGGCGGAGGGAAGAGAGGAGAAAAAATAAAAATAAAAAATAGAAACAAAAATTTAAAAGGTAAAAGAGGAAAATGCCCTATATTTTGAAATAAATGTGTCATGTAGGTATAGATTTAGAGTTTTTTATGTCATGAAAAAAAAAATTGGTGAATATATCACAGTTGACAAAGTTTGAGATTTTTTGTGTTATAATAAAAAGTTTGAAGTAAAATTGTTGGTAAAATTTAGGATTTTTTGTGGCTTTTTTCCTTAACATATCTCTCAAACCTTCACTTTCTTTGGATCAACCACATTTGCGTACCTCCTTTCTAAGACAAAGTTTGAGATTTTTTGTGTTATAATAAAAGTTTGAAGTAAAATTGTTGGTAAAATTTAGGATTTTTTGTGGCTTTTTTCCTTAACATATCTCTCAAACCTTCACTTTCTTTGGATCAACCACATTTGTGTACCTCCTTTCTAACGAAAATTTAAGTTCTCTGTTTTGGTTTTTTTATAAAGCCATTATTAACTTTAACAAGCTTATGTGCACCTTTTTCTCTTTATATCAATGTTCAAGCAAAAGTACTTTTATTGGACACCCGATTACTAATTCCAGTAAAACGATCAATAACAAGATTACGGTGCTCTCATAACTCAATGCAATTTAGTGGGCTCTAATCCGACCTTTGAAGTGACATTTAAGACACAATTCGCATACCAGAACTGTACCAAACGATTCCCATAAAAAAAAAAAAGAAACATTCTGCCGCTATAATCTCCGCCTCTCTCCTCCTCCTTGTTTGCAGGCGTGATTTCCCATCCCTGTCGTCATCTGCCGCCCCGCGTAGCTTCGAGCTCCAAGCCTGCGACGCCATGATCACTTGGGATCGAGAGTTCTTCGAGGAAGTCGATGAGAAGTTCCCGGTTGAGCACAATTCCCTCCACACCGCTCGCGTTAACAGAGCAGAAGCAGAGTCTGCAAGAACCCAACAAAACCCTCGCAACCGCAAGCACAAGAGCAGCCATGGCTGATTTCTCCTACCTTTCCGACACCGACGACTCCGCGGTGAGGTGACTCCGCGGTGGAAGACCTCATTTCCCAGACCAAGGACCTCTTCATCCTCGAGCCAAATCGCCGCCATCAACTGCTCCTCGGAGGACGCAATTTTACCGCTGCCAAAGCGGAATCCGGACGAGAAATCGCGTTGGAAGTCCACCACGAAGTACGATCCAGACTCTTCGCCGATGGATTGTTCCGATTCGTGGAGGAGGACGAGGTACTGTCGGATTCGGGGGCTTTCTCCGCTAAAGAGCAGAAGAAAAGTTGCTGAAGAAGGCAATGAAGGAGCAGAGAAGATCGCTAGGATGGCGAATCAAATGTAGGGGTAGGCTGTAATTTATTTCTTACTCGAATATTTTCGTTTGTTCGCGCTTCGGAACATGATTTGTTGCTTTCTTGGCAGATGTGCCCTTAAATATCAGTATACTTCATTACTGGATAGTAGTGATTACAATCTCGGCCATATGTTTTGGTTTCAATATAAGGAGCAACCTTTTCACATAACCATGATTCGGAAACAAAAATCAAACCATAGATACAGGCAAACTGCTTGGGTACAGCCTCACTAGGTTGATTTCGAATTTCTTGTCGAAATCTTTAAATGTCATTACTTCTATGCTTTGAGAGAGGAAATGAGCGTGAACAAGAGGAAATGAGTAGTTTGGCAAAACCACTGCTAGACCAGATGATCTGGTTGAAATTCAGGTTGAGCTGTGTGGAACTTTAATGCCTCTCTCAAGTCTCAACTGGATAGAGTGGTCTTCTTAGGCTCGAAATCTGGTGACTTCACTCAGGCTGATGATTGGAGCTTAACTAGGGAGAAGAAGGCCAAGTTAACTTGGCATAGGCTAATTTGGTTTAATCCAAATGTGCCGACATTTTGCTTTGTATCTTGGCTTGCTATCCTTACCAAGTTGCAGCAGACTGGTGATAGATTTTGCAAATGGCAGAATGTGAATGATATTTGTGTCCTCTGTGGATTGAAGCCTGAATCAAGGAGACATTTGTTCTTTGAATGCTCTTTCTCCTCTGAAAAATGAAGTAGGCTTTTGCAGCTATGTGGTGTGGGAGGTTTTGTTGGCGATTATGATGCTGAGTTTATGTGGGTGTTGCAGACATCAAAGGGGAGGTCTCTGGAAAGTCTTATTAAAGATGGCATGGAATGGTGTCATTTATTACTCATGGAAGGAAAGAAATACTATAGTTCACATTTGTAGATTTCCCTGCGCTGAGAAGGTTTTCGAGAGTATGTTGTTTGTGGTAAGGTTGCTGGTTTGCTGAAGGAGAAAGGAGCTCATTTGGCAAGAGCTGATAATAATGTGTGGTTTTTTGGGGCATATAAATACCTGAGATTGGGCAGCAGAAGGATTATTCTCTTGTTTCATCGTGCTATAATGCTTTAGTTGTGTTCGTTTGGTAGCAGGGGAAGTGAAATTCTTGGGCTTGATGTTTTTGCTTGACATCTTGTATTGAGATTTAGACCTTATTGAAGTTGTAGTGGGAAGTGGATGTCCAATGGTTTGATGATTCATTGGCGATGTTGTTACCATGTCTTAAATTCCAGAAATCATCAGGGATATTTTTGTCTGATGATTCATTGGCTACGTTGTTACCTCATTGTCAAGGTAGTTACCATGGTGGTCGACGACCGTCCCGGAGCATGAGCGTGTTTTTTTTGTCATTTAAATAGTGATAAGAGCATTTTCATTTTACAGTTACCTTGTCAGAATGAAATAGTGGAAATTTTTTTGGTTAAAGGTACTATTTCACTCAAACATAATGAAACGTCATATAGCCGAGAAGGAAATCACATTGCACCGTGTCTTTGTGCTTAGTTAAGATGAAACGTTGTGTAATTGCACAATAAAATGCCGTACCAAATAGACAATCGCAAACATTATGCTTTGTTTCTACTCAAATAGGCAATATGGATATAACAATCGAGCCCAGACCAAAGTAGATCCATCATTGAATTGCCTATGGTGGATGATTGATGATGGGTTACAAAAATTTAAGAAAAGTGTCCAAAAAGTCATAAACATTTTGTATTATTATCAATTTAATCATAAATTTTTCAATTTTATCAATTGAGTCATAAACATTTTCAAGTTTTATTAATTAAGTACATTCGTCCAATTTTGACCAGAAATGGCTAACGTAAATGCCGACTATCCTATGTGATATAATTGGCGATGATGCAAATATTTTTTAATAATATTTTCCAATTTTCAAATTTTTTATTATTTTTTTCGTTTTTTTTTCTCTTTTATCTTTTTTCCTTTTCTCTTCTCATTTTTTTCTTTTCCTTTTCTTCCTCCCCGCCCCCTTTTTTCCTTCGTTAGCCTCCACCGTGCCTTGTCGATGGGCAACAAAGGTCACCAACCTTAGGCAAGGACCACCCTTATCAACCCCTGGCAATGGTCGCCCTTGCCTAGGCAGGCCAAGGCTTGAGGTCATGCCTGAGGCCAACGACCTATGCTAACTATCGATGAGGCCTTGTGAAGGGAAAAAGAAAAAAAAAAGAATGAAAAGAGAAGAACAAAATAAAAAATATATAACCCACGCATGACTGCGCTGGTGGAAGCTTGCCCCTGAATTTGGCCACAACGTCAAGGTTTGACTCCTAGGTGTGGTTTCGTGATTTAAGCGGGGGGTCCTCGGCGGTAGGTTGCTGGGCCAATTTTCTCCGAGATATAGTCGGTGTTGTATTCTCGTAAGATAAGTTAGGCCGAATCCTTGGTATCAAAATAAATAAATGAATAAATAATATATATTATTAAAAATTATCTACGCCAACGTCGGTCATACCATGTAGGATGGCTGGCGTGTCGACACCCACTTCAATAATTTCCAACCAAATTTGATCAGATGGTTTAATTGACAAAATGTGAAAATATTTAAAATTTAATTAGCAAAATTAATAAATTTATAACTGAATTGACAAAAGTGTAATAGCTTTAGGATTTTTTGAATAACTTTTCCTCCCATAAATTTCACCTTTTTTCACTTTGGCAAATTGGGACCTTGTTTGCTGCATTGTAATGCCTGGGGATGCCAAGAAGGTTAGAACGGAGGATCTCAAGAAGGTCAAGCGTCTGTGGGTCCATGTTACCCGGATTGTTCCCCATGGCCGGGCCTGGAACTTGCGCTTGAACCTAGGTCTCCGACGCCCAAACTTGGGACTCCGGTTGCCCTCGAGACTTGTTCTCAAACGTCTATTTCCTAATTTCCCCGTAACTAATATCAGCAAATGATTTTACTATTGTTCAGTAAATACAGACCAACATTCCTTTAAAGTAAGTTCCTTCGGAAAAATTTCTAGCAAAGTTCCTTTTTTTTTGGGAAAAAACGGAACTTGAGATTTGGACCAACTCCCTTGATTGAATTTGGGAGTGAATGTAATAAATTTACTGTTCCCTTGTGAACCGATGAGCATTTTTTGCACATTGAATGAAGGATCTTGATGTTGCCAACAACATAGTTTAGGTTTTCTTTGTTTTCTATTTATTTCAGAGACAGAGACAAAACAAACAAGCAATTGAAAAGTAAATGCATTTTTCTATGAGCAACCAAAGTCTTTATTTTTCTCCCCTCGATTTGTCCCATTGCATAGACTTGTTTGCTGTTATCACGACTTATAAAATGCATACTCTTTGTCTAGAACAGTGGGGAAAACTTAGTTCTGTTTTTGATCACTTACATGTCAAACATCAATTTGAGTTGAAGGTAAAGTGAGCCTAATTCTGCTTTATTGCAAAAATTATTATATATCTACCGTACTCTCACAATCCAGATCTTAGCTTTGCTCAGATAGCGTCCCCTCGTTACCGACTCTCGATGATGAAACTCATTGGGAAAGGTTATCCTTTGCTTCTTTGTTTTTATTTTCTAGATCTCAATAGTGCCAACGACAATATATTTTTTGCCTTTGGTTTCTATTCATTTTGGCATAAACAAAACAAGCACTAAGAAAATCTTAGGCAACAATGTTAGGCTATTGCACCATCCAAACGTCCGTGATTGTCTGATCCCAACAATTTACACAAGACAAGGGCCAATTCCACATCTATTGTCCCTCTCAATAAGTGAAGACTGTTCAAAGTTTTGAATAGTCCTAATCTCTCCAAAGCATTACATCATGGAAATTAAATTCCTCAGTAATGACCAAATGAAAACGTTGCAAATCATGCATTCAAATCGAAAACAGCGCTAATATCACAAACAAACAGGTCCAACCCAAAGTAGTTATTGGGCAAAAGAGAGGGGTTAAATGAGCATTCAAAGTCTTCGATTTGAACCCCCAATTCATAACCTGTCATCAACTTGTTTGTCGCTGTCACAACTTATGAATGTGATACATTTGCTTAGAATGGAGGGAAGAACCTCAAACCTTCTTGTTAACCACACAAGCCCTTCATTTTATTTTTCCACGGAGAGACTTTTTGTGAAGGAGACCATCACATATTGCTGTATGATACCCTCTGATTTGGAAATTTTTGGACTAACCGTTGGCTGACCCAAAGTCTTCCATGCAAATACAAACCTATTTGTCAATTTGGGCACGAAGATTTTCCTCGTGTTCCCCGGTAGCTAGACCCACATGGCACTGTGCAAGGTCATCCTCATGCACCTAAAGATTCATATACATTGCCCATATTTTGAGTATTCTATCACTAACAAAGTCATTGATTTTGATGCATCGTGACGTGCAATGCGACATGCTCGCTTACCCCTAATTTCAACCTTCAAATTGCACTATTTCATAGACTTTATTGCCACTGTACTAATAAGCAACCAAAGTCTTCAATTTCGACCCTCAAATTGTACCATTTCATGGACTTTTTTTTTTTTGGCTGCTGTCATATCTTGTTGTTATATGACCCCTTGGTCTGCAAACTTCTAGGAAAATACAGATCTATGGGCTGAATTTTCAATCAATCAAAGTGATGCTGTCATGCACCGAGAGATTCATGTGCATTGCCCAAATTTTGCGTTTTATCACCAATATATGCATAAGAATAGGAGATTTGATAGGATTTGATTATAGAAATACACGCACATATACTATTTCTTGCATAGCGGTTAGAAAATTGTTAATGAAATAAGTATTAAAAAATAGAGATTCTAGGATAAGAGATTTTTTAAAGTGATCATGAAATTAAATTGTTATGCAAAACTCACATGAGAGTGCCATGTGATATATGGCTTTTGTGTATCTATCTTTTTTCTTTTTTTAATTAATAGTTACATAGATGGAAAATTGTCCAAAAGTCCTTAGCTTATTACATTTGCTAGTTTAGTCCTAAACTTTTTAATTTAGTAATTGAGTCATAAATCTTTTTACATTTTGCCAATTAAGTTTTTTTTTTTTTTTTATGACCTAGGGAAACCCGTAAGCCGATAGCCGGCGGGCAAACCCTGGGGCCCACAGAGGAACCCACCACCTCCGTGAAGCGGGTAAGTCCACCTGCGACATGTTGGGAATTCGAACTTCTCCCATTCGTGAGGGGGAGAAAGCCCGAAACTAGCGCTTTTGCCAATTAAGTTCATTCGATCAATTTTGACCGAAAATCGCTAACATAAATTCTAGGCATCTCACTTGATCACCGCCGACGTGGATAATTTTTAATAATATTTTAATATTTTTTTCAATTTTTTCATTCTTTTTCTTTTTCTTTTTCTTTTTCTTTTTCTTTTCTTCTCTTCTTTCTCTAGTCGATCGCCAAGCCTAGACGACTGGCCAGAGGTGAGGGCTAGCAAGGTCAACCTCACCAACCTCAGATGAGGCCGACTTGGCCATTCACATCCCTTTTTTCCTTTTGTTGACTAGTCGAACTTTCTCATTTTTTCTTTTGTTGTCACCATGTTTGACTTTTTGACCAATCCAACGGTCAAATATGCTCAAATGTTAGACAATCCCCTTTACTCTACACACATAAATCGTATTCCTTCATTGATAAACGTGTTTCGATATGCGTCTATTCTCTTCTTTGCTATTACCGTCGATGATTTTTACATTATGTTATATGGGGTTGTTATTCATTGAATGTGAGAAATGCCAAGTAAAAGTATTTGTCCATTCGGACACAAAAGATGTTGCCTTAAAGATTAAGCTTGAATTTTGATAAAATAGATAGGTGATAGAAAGTTTTTTTGGGTATTCGTATGACAGAAAATTAAGTAACGCTATTCAAAAACACTATGAACCATCTTAATTTTCCCGAAGACATTACACAATGTAAATTACATTCCTCATTAGTGACCCAAGGACACATACATTCATATCACAAGGTACCAAGCACCACCTATAAAATGTGTTTCACTCTCTCATACTCGCCGTGTTTTTATTTTTGTGACAATTACTTGTAGTATTATAAAATGAGCCTCATTGATAGTGATAAGTAATTATCGTATAATAAACCTTGATGTAGGACTTTATTCTCACTTTAGTAATAAGATTTTTCATGTAATATAACTTAAATTGAGGAAAAGAGATATGAGAATAAAATAGCATTTGACCTGCCCTGGATCTTTGATATATACATGGTCAACCACTTTCAAATGTTAATTACCATAATATGCGTGAATCTATTTTTATTTTTTTTTGTACATCAATTAAATCACCAAAATATGGAAAAGAATTAGAGATTTTCTAGCATTAGAGATTTTAAAGTCCATAAAAATTAAATTTATAGGCAAAATTCACGAGTAAGAGTGCCTCGGTTGACCCAAGTCTCCACAGATGAACCTCAATTATTTACGTCCACTTTCTCCTTTTGTTGATTCGTCAAACTTTCTCATTTTTTTATTTTATTGTCACCATGTCTGATTTTTTTACCAATCCAATGGTCAAATATTACCATTTCACATACTTTTTGCTGCTTTCTCCACGATTGACCCAAGTCTTCCATGCAGCTACACGTTAAGGCGCTGCACAAGGAAATGCGCGCGCACCTGAATATTCATAGGTACCGCACGCGTTTCATCACTTTAAAAGTCATCGGTTCGATGTATCCTAGCATGAGATGAGGCGTGTTCATCTGCTTCACTCTCTCATTCTCTGCTCATCAAAACAAAGTAGTCTCTGTTTCGAACAAAATGGCTTCCTTGTCGTGCTTCTACATGTCCATACACTTTCTTTTCTTGTATCTGTCATCTCAGCCGATTGGTGCGTAAAATCTCTCTCATTTCATGAAAACTCTATGTCTCGAGGACGAAATGTCTGCCCTGTTGCAATTTAAAGAGAGATACAAAATCCCCAGTGTTTCCACCCATAGATTTCATGCTTTCTTAAATCAGCAAATGAGGACCTCGTTTGCTGCATTGTAATGCGTGGAGATGTCAAGAAGGTTAAAATAGAGGATCTCAAGAAGGTTAAGCGTGTGTGGGTCCATGTTCCCAGGTTTGTTCCCCATGGCAACTTGGGACTCCAGTGATACTCAAGACTTATTTCCAAATGTCTATTTCGTAATTTTCTTGTGATAAATATCAGTAAATGACTTTCCTATTGGTTGGTAGATACAAACCAACATGCCTTGAAAATAAGTTCCTTTCAAAAATTTCTAGCAAAGTTCATTTTTCGAAAAGTAAAGGGAACTTGGGTTTGAACAAACTGTCTTGATTGAATATGGGACTGAATGTAAAAAAATTGTTGTTTCCCGTGAACCTACAAGCATTGTTTGCACAATAAACGAAGGATCTTGATGTTGCCAACAACACAGTTTAGCTATCTTTGTTTTCTATTTATTTCAAAGACAGAAATAAGACTGTTCCAAACTGTAATTAATCTTAATTTCTCCGAATGCATTACATGGCATAAATTACATACCTAATCAGGGACCCAAGGAAATGTCTACGGATCAAGAATCCAAAGTCGAAACAGCACTAACGTTGCAAACAAAGAAGTACAACACAGCGCAACTTAAGTCTTCAACTACCCTTTGTTATTTTCCATTTCATGTACTTTTTTGCTGATCGATTGACTGAGTTCAGAGTAGGTGCCCGGCAGCTACCCGTTACGACGCTGCGGAAAGTAATGCGCATGTGCATAGAATATTCATAGGTACTGCACATTGTGCGTTTCATCACACGAAGAGTCATTTATTCAATGCATCGTAACACGAGATGAAGCGTGTTTATATCCCCAGGCACCCAGCGCCACCTATAAAATCTGCTTTGCGCTCACATACTCTACTCATCAAAACAAACTTGTCTCTATTTCGAACAAAATGGCTTGCTTGCCGTGCTTCTACATGTCTATACACTTTCTTTTCTTGTACTTGTCGTGCCAGCCTATTGACACGCACATCCTCTCTCGTTCTGTGAAACCTCTATGTCTTGAGGATGAAATGTCTGCACTGTTACAGTTTAAAGAGAGGTATGAAATCGCCAATGTTTCGGGTGGTCCTCTCGCTCATCCCAAGACTCTATCCTGGAAAAATAGTCAGGATTGTTGCTCTTGGGCTGGGATCGAGTGCGATGAGAACACAGGCCGCATAATTGTTCTCGATCTGGGAAGTAGTTTTCTCTATGGTTCTATCGACAACAACAGTACCCTCTTCCAGCTTGCTCATCTTGAAAAGCTCAATCTCGGCAACAATCACTTCAACTACTCTCAAATACCGTCTCGAGTTGGAGATCTATCGAGATTGACTCATCTCAATCTCTCTGCTTCCTTTTTTTCTGGCCAAGTTCCATCAGAAATCTTCAAACTTACAAGGTTGGTGTACCTCAACCTATGTTGCAATCTGGATCCACATCATGATAGACTTTTGTTGGAGATGAAAGCGCCAGGCCTGAGAAGGCTATCTCAAAATCTGACCAGCCTGGAAGAACTTCTCCTTGGTCTCGTCTACTTGTCATCCCAAGTGCCCAACACTCTGGCAAATCTATCTTCACTGAGAAGGCTGAACATAGATGGGTGTGACCTGCACGGTGTATTTCCGTCTGCCATTTTTTATTTGCCGAAGCTACGATATCTTAGTGTGGGTGGCAATGAAGATCTCACGGGCCGCTTGCCTAACTTCAACTCTAGTAGTCCTCTTGAAGAGCTGCAGCTATTTACCACGAGCTTTTCTGGGGAGCTACCGACTTCGATCGGTAATCTTCGCTCCCTGGAGATATTGGATCTTTATTCCTGCAATTTGACAGGGTCCCTACCCATGTCAATCGGAAACCTTCCTTTGCTGAGTTATCTTGACATAAGTCAAAACAACTTCTCAGGATCCATCCCGGCTTCATTTGCTAACCTTAGCAACCTTGAATACCTAGATGTCGGAAAGAATCCATTCATCGCCCAGCCCACTTCCTCTTTATCTTGGGTTTGGAAGATAAAAAAGCTTGCCACTTTGAACCTCTGGAGGATCAAATTATATGGCGAAATTCCCCCTTCAATCGGAAACTTGTCTCAACTTGTGGAGTTATCCTTTCTTGGCAACCAATTAAGCGGTACCATCCCATCTCAACTCATGAACCTCACTCAGCTAACTGATTTGGAACTCCGAACCAATCAACTATCAGGTTCTATACCTTCTTGGCTTGTGAACATGACTCAACTAGTCGTGCTTGACCTTTCACGCAATAAATTCCACGGCCAGATACCTTCATCAATCTGTCAACTCCAAAATCTCCAAGTGCTCGGCCTTTTCGAAAACAACTTCAGCGGTACTCTTGAACTAGACAACTTTCTCAAGCTCAAACAATTGCGAGTGCTCCAACTATCAGCTAACAAGTTATCATGCCGCACGAGTAGCGCGAATACTATTCTTCCTCAGCTTCGGGCCCTAGGACTGGCATCATGCAATTTGAGCGAGTTTCCTACATTCTTAAAAGGCCAAGAAAGTATTAATTGGTTGGACCTATCAAATAACAACATTAGGGGAGAAGTGCCATTTTGGGTGTGGAACGGAAGTTTTAATAGCATGCAGTACCTGAATCTCTCTCATAACTCCTTAACTGGTCTTGATCGATATTACCCGATAAATCCTTTATACATGTATACGATGGACCTATCTCATAACATGTTGAAAGGACCGCCCCCTGAAGCACCGCCATCCATAGTGTCCTATATAGTATCCAACAACAAGCTGACAGGAGCATTGCCACCATGGATCTGCAACTTGAGCTCAGCAATCACACTAGACTTGTCTTCTAACAATTTGACTGATGTGCTTCCGGATTGTTTGGGCAATATCAGTGAATCTCTCATGATATTGAACCTAAAAGGCAACAATTTCCACGGAAACATTCCAGAGGTATCGAGGAGGGAGACGCAATTGACAATGATTGATTTGAGTGACAACCAGTTGCAAGGCAATTTACCGAGGTCCTTGGCCAATTGCAAAAAGCTCGAGTTCATCAACATTGCAAACAACTTTATCATGGACACCTTCCCATCATGGTTGGGATCTCTACCGGAGCTTCATGTCCTTATTTTGCGATCCAATAAATTCCACGGTGTCTTAGAGAGGCCTAAATCTAGTCTCTCATTCCCTAAGCTACGGATACTTGACCTCTCTATTAATGCATTTGCCGGTAAGTTGCTTGTGGAATTCTTTCAGTCTTTGAGTGCCATGAAATCTGACACAGGGAACTTTACATACATGCACGGAGACCTATATCCATCAGCGTGGCTTATGTACACCTACTATGGTGATTATGATTTCTCCATGACAGTGATTTACAAAGGTCTTAAACAGTATTACCCAAAGGTACTAGATGTCTTCACGGTCATCGACCTATCCAACAATTCGTTTGAAGGAGAGATCCCTGGTGCCATAGGTGATCTCCAAGGATTGCATGGACTAAGCCTTTCCAACAATTTCCTCACTGGTCACATCCCATCATCATTAGGGAATCTCACAGTACTTGAGTCATTGGACCTTTCTCGGAACAAACTCTCAGGACGAATCCCCCAGAAGCTAACGGAACTGACGTTCCTTTCTTCCCTAAATGTGTCTTACAACAATTTGACAGGATTTGTGCCTAGAGGGGCACAATTCGATACATTTACAAACAATTCTTTTGAAGGGAACTCGGGACTGTGTGGGGAATTCATACCCAAGAAATGTCGACATTTGGGGTATGAGTTGGGACAACCTCCAACCCAATATGAAGAGGATTTGGGATTGCCAATTGAACTCGATTGGAAAATTGTTCTGATGGGGTATGGGAGTGGCTTAGTGATTGGAGTGGTCATAGGAAATGCATTCTTCTCATGGAAACATGTTTGGATTGAGGAAAATAATAGGAGAAGGCGATGGCCTAGTAGGAGGCAACCTAGGAGAGGTAGGATTTCCTAGTCAGGCAAGTTTTCTAAATTCTAGAAATATTAGAATTTCCCTAAAAAGTAAACAGGGTATTTCCTTCTTTTTCTTAAATGTACTTTCTTCGCAGTCTCTTTTTCGTTATTTATGTCAAACTTCCACTTTCTTCGGTTAATTCCCCATTACATCTATTTACAACCTCTCTAACATAAACTTACACTTTGTCTTTGTTGGGAAAACATCAATAGGGGAAAAATGAAATCAGATTATGAGGCGTGAATATCATATCTTTAAAAAATTATTTATTTCACAAAGTTGCTAATGAAAACTAGCAAAAATTCTCCAGAATATAACAAAATCTCAAATAAGAATACCGTATAGGAACTTTAATATTTCTCCAAAAATTCTAAAAGAGGGAAATAATTGAAAATAATGACTATATTTTTAAAAAAAAAAGGAAATTTGAGAATTAAAAATTATTGAGACGGAATCGAAGAATTTATAATAGTGTTTTAGAATAGATGCAACCTTTCCTTTGAAAACGAAGCGCTCGAATAGCTGGATCTGTCTCAGAACAAGCTGACAGGGTGAGTCCCGTAGCAGCTGACTCGGCTCAATTCCCTCACCCTGTTTAATGTATCTCATAACTTGCTTTTAGGACCCATACCAAAGGGAGGGCAATTCGATATGTTCCTCAATACTTTATATCTGAAGAATTCGAGACTTTGTGGGAGTCCATTATCAAAGGAATGTGGAGATTCGGGCACATCGCCACCGAGTAAAAAGATAAAGATTCAAGGCTTTTGCCTGGTCTTAGTTGGCAAGCAGTTATCCTAGGATATGGAACTGGCCTCCGCATTAGACTAGTTATTGGCCTCACCTTTGACAGACGAACCTGAGAAGTTTGTTGATGCTGTTGAAAAATAATACGTGGAAGGATCTTATAATTTACGTCAATGCGAAATCAATGCGAAATCACTAGAGAAATAAATAAGAAATAATAAAGACATTAGAGAAATACCAGCAGCAAATAATCCACTATAATTAGAGAGTCAGAGTTTACAATCACTCAAACGTTCGAGTATTTTCTACACCTAGATTTAAGCCCAAATCCATAGTATTTACAAAACAACTCACTTAAATGTAAACTCATGACATAGAATCACCACGCATTCAAGCTCAAACAAAACGCCTTACGTACACCAAAAAAAAAAAAAAGTCCTCCAGCATTCGTCTTTTGCTCTACATACATATGGCTTCGCGTTCTTGTTCAGGCTTCGTGTGGCTTCTTTTGACGTGCGGCTTCTCTCTTCTTTCTTTTTTCCCATTCAGGGCTCTATGTGATGAAGAAAAAAAAATAGGCATTTTTTATGAGTGTCCAAAAGTCAACAAATTTGACCTTGGCCCTACTACTTCAACAAAAGCAACGCCAACAAGAATTTGGCTTGTGCATAAGATAGTTTCCTTCTTTTATCTCTCCATGCGAAGACACCTCTGCCCCTAAAAGATAAATTGATAAACTAAAATATAATGTGCCCCTTTTTGTCTTATAGTGGCATATCACATCTTCACCGCTTTCTTTTGTATGTCCAAAAGAAGGTCCCAGAAGGAATTGCTTCTTCATCCGATTTCTAATCTGCTTGGGAAATCTTTCTCAATAAATTCGATTTAACAAATCGTTATCCAAATTCAAACTCAAGACATTAATTTAACAATTTTCCACCTTAGTTTAATGTTTGAAGCCAAGTTATAGTACTTATCATTCATGCTACCCTTCCAATGCCCTCATGGGTGCTTACTCTCTACAGACGCTAATAAAGTTCAAGCAAAGCTTGAGCTCTATCAAAAGAACAGATTTAATCATCATGTTTATTAAGTTATCTACTGTAACAATCTTTTTCACAATAACATTATCCTTAACTAAGACATCTATGATGAAATGGTACCTAATGTTGATATACTTCGTTCGCTCGTAATAAACTAGATTATATACCAAATAAATCGAACATTGGTTATCATAGTATATATCAACACTTTTTTTATCTAACCCAAAGTCTAAGAGCAAACTTCGTAACCATATCGCCTTATTCGCTACAAAGGTTAGTGCCATGTATTCTGCCTCAATCAAAGACAAAGCAACGTGATCCTATAAGGAAGTTTTCCAACTAACTGCACCACCTACTAGTGTAAACACATACCTGGCTAAAGACCTGCAATCATCTAAGTCATGGCGTGATCCAAATCCACAAAACTAGTGGTTTCACTGTCATTACTGTCCCTCCGGTACATATACTCACGTCTATTGTCCCCTTCAAATGTCTAAGAATTCACTTCACAGCTTCCTAATGAGCTTTGATAGAACGTTTCATAAAGATACTAACCACGCTCACAGCTTATGAAATATCAAGCCTAGTGCACACCATAGCATACATAATACTATTTATGGCACTAGAATAAGGAACACAGGACATATGCTCCTCTTTCCTCTCAGTCTGCGGTGATAATTTATCTGAAGGTTTAAAATGCTTCACTAAATGTGTATTTACAGATATTGCCGATTGCATGTTAAAGCGTGCAATCTTCTCAATTTATTTCTTCTAAGATAGATGCAAAACTCTTGCAGCCCTATCACGCAAAATCTTTATACTCAATATTTTTTTTGCAGTACTTAAATCTTTCATCTCAAATTCAACATTTAAATGCCTCTTCAGCATATCAATGTTAAACATATTCTTAGTTGCTACCAACATATCCTCAAGATATAAGAATAGATAAATCAAAAAACCATTTTCCAATCTCTTAAAATAAACACAACTATCCATCTCACTTTTCGAGTAGTCTTGACTAGCCATGAAAGTATCAAAACACTTATACCACTACCTAGTAGACTATTTCAGCCCATACAAAGATTTCTTTAATAAGTAAACATGATCTTTCTTATCCGGAATAGCAAATCCCTTTGGCTACCTCATGTAAATCCATTCCTCCAACTCACTATGAAGAAACACAGTTTTCATATCTAATTGTTCTAAGTCGAGATCCTGCGACGCAATTAAGGCAAGTAAAACACGAATAGAAGTATGTCTTACCACAAGAGAGAACACCTCATTATAGTCAATGCCCTCCGCTATGTACCCCTTCGCCATAAGTCTCGCTTTATACTTTCGTTGTCTCAACATTGGAAATGCCTTCTTTCCATTTCAAGACCATTTACTTCCATTAATCTTCTAGCTCTTGAGTACTTTGACCAACTCTCATGTATGATTCTGATGGAGTGATTCCATCTCTTCACTCTTAACCCCTCGCCATTACGACGGCTCCGAACTAGTCATCGCCTCAAAATAAGACAAAGGCTCATTTGTCTCCATCTCATTACCTATAATCAATGCATAAGCAATAACTATATAACCATAATGTACCAATGATTTAATTTTCCTTCTCTGTTTGTTCGTGGCTATAATGTGTTGTGGTTGTACCGATTGTCCACTATCACCGATGACCTGTAGCTTCATCTATAGTCTCAACTTTTGTTAACTCCGAGGTCTCCGAAATCTTTACCTGAAGCTCCACCTCACTAATGGCATCATGATCTATTTGCTCTACTGGTTGTGTCTCAAAACTCCTTTGTTGAAGTATTGTAATCTCGTCGAAGATCACGACTCTATTGATTAGAAAATCGAGTGATCTAGGATTGGTACACCACAACCGATAGCATTTCACCTCATGTGCATAATCTAGAAATATGCACTTTTCCACTCTCGACTCAAGCTTACCATTACTCACATAAGCATACACAGAACATTTGAATATATGTAATCCGGAGGAATCAATAAGTTTCCCCGACCATACTTCCTTAGGAGTCTTTCACTCGTTAGCAAATCATGGAGATCGATTAATCAGGTAACATGCCATGTTCACTACTTTGACCCAAAATTCATTGCTAAGTCCTGCATGCAAAAGCATGCATCGAGCTCACTCAAGCAAAGTTCTATTCTTCTGTTCTGCCATACCATTCTGCTGTGGTGTCTCAAGTACTATGCAGTGTCTCAGAATCCCTTCTTTCTCGCAAAACTCGATAAAATCTTTACTAAAGAACTCTATACAATTATTGGTTCTTAGGCACTTGATATGTTTATCTGATTACTTCTCCATCAATATCTTAAATTTCTTGAACTAATCAAACACATCATATTTATGCTTCAAAAAGTACACCAATACCTTCATTGAATAATCCTCGATAATGTCAACATATATCAGACACCTCCTTTCGAAGGAACCGAAGATGGGCCCAAGATGTCTGAAT
Source organism: Eucalyptus decipiens (assembly GCA_014182575.1). Lineage (NCBI taxonomy): Eukaryota > Viridiplantae > Streptophyta > Magnoliopsida > Myrtales > Myrtaceae > Eucalyptus > Eucalyptus decipiens. Next base: position 7,310,936 of record CM024619.1, read on the forward strand.
GAATGTATTCAACTGGATGCTTGGTCGACTGTACAGTTATAGTAATCTTGATTTGGTGCTACTTCCCAAAGATGTAGTGCTCACATAAATCCAGATTCCATGTCTTCTGACCTTTTAGCAACCATTTTTCACTCAGCATCGTCATATCTGCCTCATTCGTGTGCCATGAACGCATATGTCATAACTAAGTTAAGTTAAAGTCTGATTCATCTTATGAAACTACAGCAGTTCCAGTCACGGTCTCTCCCGGTAGATGATAGAGAGCATTCACCTTCTTCCCATTTATCACTGTCATGGCACCTTAAGAGATTTTCAATAATTCTGTGACATCCTGAAATTTGACTCCGTCCCAATAAAATGAAATGGGCATTTTGTCGACACATCTATGGTCATTTTTCTCTCAGCTGGCCCCTCACGAATTAACTAACCTATTAGGTGAAACTATTAAGGGATATAAATGTGATAGACTTAATAATTCGATCGAAAATCAACTAATTGACCATAATAATCGGCAATGGTCAATACGACACCGTTATAATTGAATTGTGATCGGATATAGGTTGATTCGACAGAATCACATAATTGAATTGCGGGTGATTCCACGGGATTGCAAAATTCACGTCAAACGGTACTAACCCGGTTTTTTTTATCGATTTTATACTCAGTACACGTGATTGAAACCTTGCAATTTTTACAACAACCAAGAGTTGTCTATGAATCGGAAATGCACAAATGTGGATAAAAAATTATCGACCACGGGTCAAATGCAATAAAATCCCTAAAAGTTACCCCATGGGTTAGGTTGTACTAAAATCACATTCGATCGATTTTAACCACGAAATTGAATTTGATTTCAAGATTTGAACGTTCAAGTGTGTCACGATTTATTTTTAGGATCTCGTCTCATCTTTCGGAGAAATTCCGTCGAGCTCGGAATTTTGTGGAAAAATCAAATTCGGCAAAACGAAAATGGAAGAAATTCGGATGGGCAGCTTAATTTGGTAATTTGGCCTCCAAAAAGGCTTTATTTTATGAGGAAATGGAGGAAAATTGCCATTAAAGGACCCTTTGACATTTGTGGCTAAAGACTTTGATGGCACAGCATTCAAGTGGTTGATATTTTTCCCTTGGCTTCCAATTGGCTGCAATGTTGACCTTCTTCCCCCCCCCCTTTCCCTCTTTCCTTCTCTCCTCCCTCTCATGCGCGTGAATCCCTACCTCAGTCGACTGCTTCCCTTCCTCTTCTTCATTTTCTTTTCCGCTCATTCTCCACTTCTCTACTCCAGCTGCTTCTTCTTCAACTCTTTGCTACCGCACCTATCCACCCGCATCTTCACGCCAGGCCACCAGCAACCGTCCCACTGCTAGTCGTCCACCGCTTCCATCACTGAACCACCAGCCCAGCCTGTCATCTCCAGCCCAGCATCACCAACTCAGTCCGTCATCCCCTGACCATCACAGCCACTACCCTGTCCGCCCGTTTCAGCCGCCCCACATCCAGTTGCCGTTCGTCAGTCAGCCAGCAACCGCCTGGCCATCAGCAGAGTCGCCACCTCCACGAGCTACAGCCCTGACCAGCAAAACCAGAACCGTGACCAACTCAGCTCAGAACCAGATCCTCACTTGGCCGTGAGCCTTGTGAGGCCTTTTCAGCCCCGATCGATCCTCTATTGGAGACTCGGTAGTTACAGGTCTTCACCGCCTTCGCGTCGCCGTCGCTGTGAACCCGCCGCTATTGAATTCCGGTGAGTTAACGCCCCAATCTCGGATTGGAATGTTAATTACACTTAGTAGGTTAGTTAGTATTAATTAAGGATTAGTGGTTAATCTAGTTAGAGTAACTAGTTAGTTAGGTTAGTTTGGTTAGTGCAACTAGGTTGGTTAGGAGGTTAGTTTAATTAGGTTACTACCCTAGGTTAGTTTAGTTAACCTAGGTTAGATTAATTAACTATGGTTAGTTAACCATGGTTAGTTTAATTAAATTATATTTAATTAATTAATTATAATTAGCGTAAATTGTGACGACATAGCCGTTTAGTGAAATTTTACGCCGATCTTCATGGTTGCATTTATATGTGAAATTGACTGCTTAATTGTGCAATTGAGTGCTTGGTGTTTGTGTTGACACCTAAATTTTGGCGACCCAGTCATGGATTTTTTGCATAAAAAATGGGGGATTAATTTTAACCCCTAAAAAACAAATGCATCGAGAACAAATAAAATGAAAAAATGGAAAAAAAATGAGAAAATTGATTTGATTGATTATGCATAGAAGTTTGAAATTCTGATGAATATCTAGATTTTGATAAATGCAGAAGCAATTACAAAATCAGGTAAATAAATGGCAATGATTTCGATAAAATGGAAAGAATAAATCAAAATCGAGCTGATTATGAAATCACGCTCTGATTTACGGTCTTGATTTAATGTGACAGAAGATGGAAAATCGAAAGTTGCTATAAAAATGGTCGTCTGAAAATCACTATAAAAAGGGCCACACAATCGATACAAACGGACACATTTGTGGGGAGCTGAAAAAAATCAACTCAAAGGGAAAAATTGGCAATCTGTTGGTGAGGCTTCGTGAGGGCAGCCATTGGAAAGTGAGAGACCGAGAGAAAAGCACGGCCTCAATACAGAATTTTTTTATGTTTCTCTCCTCCCATAACCACATAGGGGCTTCTACCTTTTTCTTTCTTTCACTCCACCATATTACTATTCCTCACGATCATGGGTGGTCGTATGGTTATCCCATGATCTGACCAGAACCGCTCGAAGGTTGACATAACCAGTAGAGAGAGACACGTCTCTTGGTGAAGCGACCAACAAAGTCAGCTGCGACCACGTACCCCAACGAGCGCCTGAACCCTGAGTTAGCGTCAATCCACGAAGACGTTGCTGCGGTCGGGTCTAACTTTGCGACGCGTGGTTGCTGCCCTGAATCAACGACGAGTACCTTCAAGTTCCTGCACCCTTTACCGACGCGGATGTTGCCTTGATGAAGCTGATCCAACTTGCAACGACGACTCGCTGGGTTTTCTATTGACCGTGGCTGACTTGCTTCTCCGTCTCACTAGCCACGACTCGGGATCTCAGCACACGGTCGCTGGGTTGCCGTCGACATTGCCGATTGTTTCGTGACTTGTGCAATCTTTTCGTCCATTATAAATCCAAGCGTACTCTACAGTCCTCCACACCAACTTTGGCGTGACAATCTCCAGCACTCCTCTCCTCGCCAACAAGTTTCCCAGCAGGAACCATCATGCTTAACGTGTTCTTTTTTTTTTTTTATAGGTCTTTTGTGATTGCAGCATTCAACGATCACTTGCAACAGCTAGGAAAATATTGGATTTTCCTATGAGACCCCACCATCGCCGATCATCAGTCTAGTGCCAAGTGGGAGGAGGTTTATTTTTATTTATTTATTTATTTATTTTTAAAAAGAGTCAAAGTCAAGCAGTAGCCAATCAAGCTCTTGCACTACTCATTCGTGCTCGGAGCTTGACACTCTTCACCGACAACCCTGCTCCATCGACGATTCTTGATCGATCCATTGTTGACCACCAATCCTCAAGCCCAGCCGCGGCAATTGATCGTTCGTTGCTCTATTTTTTTTTTTTTACTCTACTTTGCAGGCTAATTTGTGCACCGACAGCCCAGCGACAAAGCTGCAAACCACTCACATCTCCTGCTTTGCTACTCCAAGACCGCACGCGGCCACTGATGAACCCCATCACGAGCAACCTTGCCCAGCCGGACACGATGGAGTCACTCATCGCGAGCCGTGTAGCCTCCACCATTTGTGAGCCCCCGGCATCCCGATTTGGGAAACTTACCTGCGCAATAATTTGAATTTTAGGCAATTATCTTGTTTGCCATCAATTTGAATATTTTGTAATTCAATTTGATTGAGAATATTACATGATTCCTAAATTTGAGCGATAAGTGCACTCCAATTAGGATTCATTTCCTAATTCGCAACCGCACACGATTTTTTATTCCATCTATAAAGCTTTAGATGGAATAATTAATCATGCGGGAATGAAATTGATATTTTGATCTTTAAGGCTTAAGATCAATTTATCAATTCTATTAGCAAAATAATCAAGTTCGATTAGATATTATTTCCAAATTTAAACGATGGATAATATCTTTGGTGATCATTTGGTGCTTATCTTTTAATCGCTTTATTTATCTAAAAAAAAATTGCATTTGCATATCATGTAGATTAGAATTGATTTCCTACATAGATTGCATTTTAGGGTTACTTGGTTAAGATAATGTTTTAGTTTAAATTAGGATTTGGCTTAACCTAATTCCTAATATAAATTAGATGACATCTTAATTTAGCTAAATAATTTTCACATTTTTCTAATTTCGAATTTCATAAAAAAAAATACAAAAAATGTCTTAGGATAAGTTAATTCCATTTTCTAGGATAAATTGCACATTTATTAAGAAAACACAAAAAATGTAGTTGCATGTCATATAGAATTAGATTCATGAAATACATGCCATTTAGTGATTGTGTTTAGGTCCATTTAGCTAGAAATTGCTTGTCATTAGGTCAGATTGCACGCATTGCATGAAGCCTAATTCTCATTGAATAAGTGAAAACAAAAAAGAAATTACGTGTTAATTAGAAATCATATCTAAGTTGATGATGTGAATTTTGATCTAATAACGCAGATACTTTCGTTGCTACAAGGTAAGTCCCGTAATTTATTCATTACTTTATTGGGTGTTAAATTGCTTACCCGCATGATCACTTCACTTATTAGGGAACTAGATTTAAAATCAATTTAAGCTACCTGCAAAAACATTTTTGAAAATAAAAGAATGGTATCGAAAGGGCATTAGAGAAATCTAGTGTAACCAAGTCCCCATACCCATAGTCTCTGGTTCGCAGGAGTAAAGTAAAACTCCCGTTAGTTTACTTGGGTTTTTAATCGACTCACTAAAAATAGATTAGTGGCGAAAATCTATTTGCATGTTAAGAATTTGAACATAAGTCGCGAATTGGTATGGGCTTGAGAGAGCCCGAGTTAAGTCTTAGCTTAATAATCCATTAGCCAAACCCTAGGTGGTTTACACTCGAAAATTTGGTCGCGACAGTTTGTTATGGATTATTATTACAAAATTTGATTTTATGGGTATTTAATTAGAAAAATACCGGGTGTTGGTTTTTGACGCCAAAATTTTATATAGTACATAAAATCGTGGAATTTTGAAATGAGAGTGTACCATGCTTACTGGCTCAATTTAAATCCATGACCATGCACAATTATTTTACCAAAAATTTTTAATATGAAGAAAATTGGCCAAGTCCATTATTTGAAATTGAGGTATTTGAGTGCAAAGCAAGGTGTTCTTGGCTAAGTATGGATGTGCGTGTGATCGCTATTGGAACCCGTCACTCGATGAGATTCGGGAAGGTGATGCGTGATTAAGTTCGGATGCCCCACGTTAAAGGATGCTGGTTGCAGTGGAGGCTAGGCTGATACTCATTTATGGAATACCGTCTAGATGTAGACGTTGCCATGCCATACGGAACAGGACGACACTCAGTTATGTCGGATGACCGCCGATTGTTGAGTTAGCCGTGGCCGATGGGTCGTAATAACTGGGACATGCCTGAGTGGTTGAGATAGCCGTGCCTGATTATGAGGCAAAATTGCGTGTCACGAAATAAGACGTGTCATAACGATTTTACCTTATAATCGAGACCCTTGTGATTAAGTGATATATGAAAATGATGTGTTCCAGTTATTGATTACGCTTGCTATGTTTATAAGTGCATATGTGATAAGCTAATGTGCAGGGACATGCCAAGGCGAGGTAAGTTGTTTGTGATGCCTGTTTAGGCTGACTTTAGGTGAATTTGCATCCTAATCAAGGTTTAGGATTTTGACTCACTGAGATTTTATCTCACCCCGTCAAAGGCCTTTTTCAGGTCCTTAGTATGGAGCAGAGACCAGTTCGTTTTGGTATTCCGTGGGACACGGAATACGAGTCTACCTTTTTCCTTATTCTCAGGACCGCCTGGACCCGTGAGTTAGTGGTGACCACGGTTTGGATCGTTGAGGGCCTCCTTCACTTGGTACCTCATCGCTTCAAGGCGTGGTTCTTTAACGCATCTAACGGGGCTCGGGAGGGTCTTTTGCAGGGTTTTGACGGACATGTTGGAGAAAACTCCTATTATGTTTTGAAACTAACAAAACTTTTCTAGTTCTATTCAGAAGAATACGAGACTTCTGTTTAATTTTCTAAAAGTCTATCTTACATCAGAAGTCTGCCCACTTTGACAAAGACCTAGATTGAATGCAAGAGAAGAATGAAAATATAATCAGACTCAGAATTATTTTTCTTCCTTCAAGGCTTCAATACAAGCATGATATATATGGCTTTCTTATTGGAAATCTCACTTACCTTGTTTGGTTATTTTTATTATAATCAATCAAGGAACGGAAAAATCATTTTTGGAAGGCAAGTTTATTTGGAAAGAATCTACTTATGGAAACCAAGACTCTGATTGTATGGGCAACCAGGATCATCGGGTTTTTATCTCAATCTTCAAATGGCTCGAGATCTCCTTAATTGATTCTATCCAATGGGTTGATTGGAAGAATTCCTCTGGAAAGTGCCAACGGTCGAAAGGGCATAGAGGATTATTTAAGGAGGTTTTTCAAGTCATTTGACAGAGAGCATGAAAGAAGAATTCCAAAGTCTGATGCTTTCGAATCACTTGTTCTTCATCATAAAATGCTTAAACTTGTATTCGAAAGAGAGAGAAACACCAAAGAGTGACTTTGTGAGAATAATAGAAACTCTTCACTGAGAAGTCAAGATTATAAGGCTGTAATTCTCTTTTGATTCACAGTGGAAACCAACCAGAAGGCTGTCAGCATGGAAGAGTGGACGTAGGCTTAATGTAAACCAAACCACTATAAATCATGTGTTCATTTTCTCTTCCCTAAACTCATTTACTTTATTTGTTGTGATATCCTTCTATGTTTGAAACAATTGTTAAAGCTTGATATCTTTTTCAAAGTTTGTTATTCATCGGACTCAGTTTAAAAATAAAGTAATTTTACTGCATTTCGCAAAAATTATTTTTACACATATTCACCCTACTCTAGGTGGTTATACTAACGCTTTTAATTGGTATCAAAGCCTGTGTGCTTATTTTGTTGAAGTATTTTTACTTCTAAGCTAAAAATCTTCTATGGCTAGTATTTTGGCTCCAGGATTGGTTGAGTGACAAAGTAACACCAAACCTCCTAATTTAGATGAAAATGAGTACAATGTGTAAAAGAACAAAATGAATGCATTTCTCAGATCCAGAGATCCTCTGGAGTGGGATGTTGTTAAAAGAGGAATCAATCCAAAGGCAATATCAAGTTCAGACAAAGGGAAATAAGTGATTGAGAAAGATGCTGATGAATCCACACAAGCTGAAATTATCAAGAGACAGGTTCTTAATACAAAATCAATTTATTCTTTATACTGTGCTTTGTCTCCCACTGAATATAACCGAATTTCTTCTTGTGAAACAGTAAAAGAAGTTTGGAACATATTACATGTTACATATGAGGGGACTGACTAAGTGAAGGAAACAAAGATAAACATTTTGCTTAGACAATATGAAGCCTTCAAAATGAAGCCTGGAGAATCTATTTCTGATATGTTCAGTCACTTTATAAAAATTGTGAATGGCATGGCTTATCAAGGGCAACCAATTTCTAGACCAATAAAAGTCAACAAACTACTGTGTGGACTTTCAAAAGACTAGAATCATGTGAAGACTTCAATCAGAGAAACTCAGAGGATCATGCCTCTATCAGTTGACGAACTGATAGGCACACTTCAACCATACGAAGTGGAGCAGATCAATGATGAAGAAGATCCTAAAGATAAGAAATCAATTGCTTTAAAGTCTAATGTTGATTCTGATGATACAGATACGGATGATAATATGAGCGATGAGGAGCTGGCCCTTATGATAAAGAAATTCATAAACTAAATAGAAAGGGAAGAAGATTAAATTGGAAGAAGCAAAGCATGTAGAATTCCCAGAAGAAACCAACGGAGGATATTGAAACTAACAAGGATGTTATTTGCTTTGAGTGTAAGAAAAATGGGCATATCAGACCAAACTATCCTTTGTTGAAAAAAAATAATGGAAAATCTGAGAAGTACAAGAAAACTCTTAAACCATAAACTTGCAGTGACACCGAATGTGAAGAGAGTGACGAAGAATTTGTGAACATATGTCTGATGGCTCATTCAGAATTAGACTCAGAATCAGATATAGACATTGATTCAGATTCTGACAAGGAAATCGAGATTAGTCACTCAGAAATTCCTGTCAAAGTCTATATGTATATAGATGAACTTTGCATCAATCTTAAATCTTCTCTTTAAAGGATCTCCAAACTAAAAATGAGAATTCTAAGCTCAGGCAAGTAGGTGTTTCTTGGAAAGAAAATATTGAAAATCTAAAAAGAAGTTTTGACAATTTAAAAGAAAATTCTGATTCTCTTTCAAAAGAAAATGTTATTTTGAAGAGGGAGATTTCAGATATTTCAAAAAGGATTTCAAAAGGATTAGAAAAATTGGAGAAAATTCTTACAGCTCAGATACCCTATTTTAATAAATCTGGTTTGGATATGAATAATGAAACTATTCATTTAATTGATTTTCCTAAAGTAAAAGAGAGACATAGACAAAAACCTACAAATACGTTTTACAAAAATCATTTTCAAAAAGTTTTTGTAGAACCTATTGACCGAAGTGCTCTCAAATGTTCTAAGTGTAATAGCTCAAAACATTTTGAGAAAGAATGTCCCAAAGTTTGGAGACCAGTTAAGAGAGATTGGGCAAAAACTGTTTTTAACACTAACACTCCTGGACTCAAGAAAATCTAGGTACCAAATAAAGTTTGAGTTTTTCTTCTAATTGCAGGTCAATATTAAAAGAAAAGTCAAATGGTACTTGGATAGTAGCTGTTCTAGGCATATGACAGAAGATTCTAGTTGCTTTAAGAAGCTAGAAAGACTAAAAGGAGGAAAAGTTTCTTTTGGTGGAAACAATAAAGGGAAGATTATAGGATGTGTGGAACTATGAAGATTGGAAGTATGACTATCAACAATGTTTCCCTGGTGAAAGGCTTAAACTATAATCTTCTGAGTATAAGTCAGCTTTGCGATAGAGGGTTCAAAATAAACTTCCAAAAAGGCATTTGTTCTTAAATAAGTCAAGACTTCTCTTAATCCTTTACTGGGCGAAGGGGCATGGCAATATATACCTTCTGGATGTAAATCCAGAAGATACATAGTATCTTAGTTCTATTCAAGATGAAGCAAGTCTTTGGCATTGAAAGCTTGGTCACGTAAATATGAAGCAGATTGCCAAAATTTCTTCTAAGAAGCTGGTTCGAGAGCTTCCTATTCTGGCTCATCAAAAGTCTAAGTTATACACTCCCTGTGTCTTAGGAAAATAGGTTAGAAGTTTTTTTTAATCGGTAAATCAAGTTTTCACCAGTCGAGTTCTGCAACTTCTTTATATGGATTTCTTTCGGCCAACAAGAACTCAGAGTCTTCGCGGAAAAAAGTATTGTCTAGTAATCGTGGATGATTCACGCTTCACTTAAGTATTCTTTTTGGCAAACAAGTCTGAAACTTTTTCATACTTTTCAAAATTTGCCAAGAAAATTCAGAATGAGAAAAGTTATGCTATTTCAAGCACAAGAACAGATCATGGAGGTGAATTTGAAAATCAGGATTTTGCAAACTTATGTGATGAATCTGGATTTCAACATATTTTCTCTTCTCCATACACTCCAGAACAAAATGGTGTTGTGGAAAAGAAAAATATATCTTTCCAGGAGATGACCAGAACTCTACTGATAGAAAGCAAAATATCCTCTCAATTTTGGGTAGAAGCAGTTTCTACTGCTTGTTATATTATTAACAGAATGTTTTTAAGGCCTATCCTAGAGAAGACTCCCTATGAAGTATATAAAGGAAAGAAGCCAAATGTTTCCTACTTTCATGTCTTTGGATGTTATTGCTTTATTTTGAAAAATGCAAATGATAGATCTGAAAAGTTCGAGGAAAAATCATGAATGAATTTTTCTTGGCTATTCAACGCCAAGCAAGACTTACAGAGTTTTTAACAAATAAACTTAATCTGTAGAAGAGTTTATGAACGTCAAATTTCAAGATAATGTATAGAATCAACCAGATCATACTCAACTTGAAGAGTCTAAACCAGTTCCAAACTTAATAAAGTCTGTTTCCCTCGAAGAGGTTCAGACGTCTGGAATACAGTAACAAGTAGAACAAGTAGATTCAAAAGGAACAGAGGATCAACAAATTCTCAAATCAAATAACAACTGGAAGCACAAGTCAAGCTATCTCAAAGAATTCATCATTGGCAAAATCGATGAAGGAACCAACACTAGATCCAAACAAAGAGAAGACTTAAGTGCAATAGCACTTGTTTCTAAGATAGAACCAAAAGGAGTAGAAGAAGCATTGTCTGATGAAAGCTGGATAGAAGTTATGCAGGAAGAATTCAGACAATTCAGCATCAATAATGTGTGGGAACTGATTCCAAAACCCAAAGGCAAATCTATGATTGGAACAAAATGGGTTTTCAGAAACAAGATTGATGAAAAAGGAAAAGTAATTAGAAACAAAGCAAGGCTTGTGGCAAAAGGTTACACGCAGGAGGAAAGGGATAGACTATGACAAAAATTATGCACTAGTAGTAAGGTTAGAAGTAATTAGATTATTGCTTGTTTTTGCTTGTTATCAAAATTTCAGGTTATTCCAGATGGATGTCAAAAGTGTTTTCCTTAATGGATTCATTCAAGAAGAAGTCTATGTGGAACAACCACCAGGCTTTGAAGATCCAAGAAAACCAAACTCTGTCTACAGACTAAAAAATGCATTGTATGGTTTGAAGCAGGCACCACGAGCTTGGTATGAAAAGTTGAGTAAGTTTCTAACAGAAAATGGCTTTAAGAAAGGAAAATTTGATACTACTCTATTTATAAAAAGAGAATCAAAAGATTTTATGCTTGTACAGATTTATGTAGATGATATAATCTTTGGTTCTCCTAACAAAAGTCTCTGTAAGAATTTTTCAAGATTTATGCAGGATGAGTTTAAAATGAGCATGATGGGTGAACTGACCTTCTTTTTAAGATTGCAAGTCAGACAATCAAAGAAATGTATATTCATTCATCGGGAGAAGTATGCCAAAGATCTTATTAAGAAATTTGGATTGGAAAATTGCAAGAGAACAAAAACTCCTAAATCAAGCTTATCAAAACTGGACAAGGATGAAGGAGGGAAGAAAGTAGATCGGAAACTATACAGAAGCATGATCGATTCTCTTCTTTATCGACGCGCGGACCCCTAGAATGCCATAAGTTGGCACAAATGGACACTTAAGTGCTAAAAATTACAAAAGTGACACTTAAGTGCCAAAATCGGAGAGAAATTGATCACTTAAATGCCACTCCGTAAAATGCTGATGTGTCAATTTCCCAAGCAAGTGCAAAACGACGTCGTTTTGGTGCTAATGTGATAGAAATTTTAATATAAAATTTAATCTAATTTAATTTAAAACTAAATTTATTTAAAACATTTAAAAATACAAATACAAATATTTAAAAAAAATTAAAAAATTAAAAAAGGGGAGGCGGCTCGGGGCTAAACCCTTAGCCGTTGCCGAAGGGCGGCGATAGAGGGGGAGGGTCGGCCAAGGTCGCCGTGCCTTGGCCGGGGGCCTTCGACCCCGGCCGATCGCGACGAGGGGCCCGTGAGCCCTTGCCTCGAGATAGAGGCGAGTGTCAACGGTCGCTAAGGCGATCCCCGGCGGACGTCAACCCTTGGCTGGCCGGGCAAGGGCCGCCGACCCTCGCCAAATGGGCGGGCGAGGGCTCGCGAGCCCAAGTGAGCCCTACCAACCCTCCCCCTATGTCGCCAACCCTTCCCGGCGGCGCTGAGGGCTCAACCGCCTCCCCCACTTTTTTTTTTAATTTGTTTTAATTTGTTTTAATATTTTTGGTATTTTTATTTTTATTTTTAAATGTTTTCAATAAATTTAGTTTTAAATTAATTTAATTTAATTTTAATATTAAATTTTTTACCACGTCAACACCAAAACGACATCATTTTTGCATTGTCTAGCCACATCAGCGTGCAAAACAGTCATTTTGCACTCGCTTTGCCTGAAAATTAACACGTCACTGTTTTGGCTGGAGTGGCACTTAAGTAATCCATTTCTCTCCGATTTTGGCACTTAAATGTCACTTTCATAAGTTTTGGCACTTAAGTGTCCTTTTTGTGCTCTTTTACCCTTATTTATCTCACTGCTTCTAGACTTGATATTTTATTCAATGTGTGTATATATGCTAGATTTCAGACTAATCCAAAGGAATCTCATCTAAGTGATGTTAAACGCATCATCAAATATATTGCAACTTTTCCAAAGCTGGGTTTATGGTATCCAAAAGAATGAGACTTCACCTCACTTGGTTATTCTGACGTTAATTTAGCCGATTGTAAAGTCGACGAAAAGAGCACATTTGGCACTTGTCAACAGTTAGGAAAAATGTTGATATCTTGGTTCTCAAGGAAACAAAGTACAGTGGCATTATCTACAGCAGAAGCGGAATATGTTGCTCTTGGGAGTTGTTGTTTTCAAATTCTATGGATGAGACAACAACTAAGAGACTTTGGAATAGAAGAATCCTGCATAGAGATCAGATGCAACAACACTAGTGCTATCAACCTTACAAGAAACACAATTCTTCATTCAGGAGTAAAGCACATCGAGATTTGTCATCATTTTATAAGAGATCATGTCCAAAATGGCGAGATTATGGTTCAGTTTATTGATTCAAAGAATCAACTGGCAGACATCTTCACAAAACCTTTGGAGAAGAGCTTATTTGAGTCAATTCGCAGCAAGTTGAATATCATATCCTCTTTGGATTAAAGTATGAAGTTGATTAGACTTAGAACTTCAACTTGAAGAAGCTACTTCAATATGAGAATTTCTTGAATCCAGGTATTTTATTTTTGGTATGTAAAATGTGAAAAGGTATGATGATATTTGAATCATCGCTTGCCTATTTTGTTTTTAGAAATTATTGTTTTATTGCTAATTTTCGAATTTCAAGTTTTTAGTAGTTACCTTTTTAAAATTTGCTCGAGAAGACATTTTTCTTTATGACGTTTTGAATACCTCTTTTCAATTTCTTTAAATACTTTTTAGTCTCTCTCTCTCTCTCTCTCTCTCTCTCTCTCTCTCTCTCTCTCTCTCTCTCTCTCTCTCTCTCTCTCTCTCTATTTTTACTCTCAAAATCACTCTACAAAATTCTTACTCTCTCTCACTCAAACATGTCAGCAAAATCTTCCAAGTCTGCATCTATGTCATACCAGCGAAAATCTTCTCACATTGCAAGTCAAGGTCCTCAGAACATGCCTAAAGGACCAACTCACTTCAATCTTACTGGGGACGATTCTCCAAAGAGCTCTCCTCGTCAATCTGTAGATGAGGAAGTTGAACAAGAAGCAATTCTGATCAGAGTAATGATGCCCAAGGTACTCTTAAAGCATTATACTTTTTTGAAGCAGGTTGGTAGTCCAATGACGTTTATTACTGGCTTCTTGAAAGATAATGGGTATGGCAACGAAACTCTGTTCTTGAGAATAATGGAAAGACTAGGAATAACACCCAAATGAACGATTGAAAAGGCGTTTGTGAATTTTCCTCATGATCCTCGTTTTAGGTCAGAAAGTCAACCTGAGACAAGGATGATGAAGAGAGAATTTTTACGAATTTCCAACCCCGGATGGGTGTGGCTACTAATATTCCTGGAGAAAGAATGAAGCTTTTTCGTTCCAAAGAGCATAAAAGGGTTCATAATCAAATGATGAACAGGGGGTGATAAACCCTCGCACAATCGACTTTGACTTCCTTGACTCTATACAAGTTAACTTGAGAGAAAGGTTAGCCAATCTACAACTTGAAAATTTTTGTGTTGAGACAATAGAAGCTTATCCTGAGTTAACAACTTATTTTTACTCCAATCTGTCTTTCCTGGATCAAACTCACATTTAGTTCATTGTCTATGACAAAGTGTTTGTTGTGGATGTTGATATTATGGTCGATATTTTGGGTGTTGAGCGAAGTGGTTTTCTACCCATTAATGCCTCCATCAGTTAAGCTATTCGATTTCTGGTGAAGGACGGATTGCCGAGTAGGAGTATCACTTACTCTCGCATGCCAGCATCAAACATTCTACTGCACAAAATTGTCATCAATTGCATCAAACCTAAGGCTGCCTCTAAGACAGATGTCTCAAGATTTGAGGAGAAAATAATGTGGGCTATTTGCAATAGAATTCCTTTCTCTGTCACATACTATCTTCTTGCATATGTATAGGACTGTGATGAAAGAGAAAGGACAACTGCCCTATTCTGCCTTGATTACAAGATTGTTCAGACATTTTCAAATCTAGTTGCCTTCTCTACTTCAAGCAAGAACTCTCACTCCTATGGAGACAGGAATGAAGATGATTTCCAAAATGAGGCTCAAAGATCTATCAAAGGCCTTGGATCTTTTGAAAAAGGAATCATCTAGCAGAATGAAGGAAGGATTTACTGCTACAAGGAAGCGAAATGAAAAAGACATTGTCCAACAGACTTCAAAGAAAAAGAAGTCTATCATCCTGATGGACGAAGAAGAGGAGGATGATTTGACCATTTATGCGCTTGCCTTGCGAAATCTTCAAGGTTATCTTGATTCTGAAGAGACCAAAGAAGATGAAGTTGAAGCTGAAGAAGAAGAAGAGGAACAAGCAGAGGAAGAAGAACAAGAAGATGAAGAAGAGGGTGATGCTGAAAAATCAATAGAAAAGGAAAATGAAGATGAAGATTCTGAAAGAGAAATTGGTGCACTACCAGTATCGGATGAAACTAAAGACAATAGGGAAAATCTTGCTTTGGAAGGAAAGGACACTGAACAAGAAAAGAGATCTAGCGCTGCAAAGGACAAGGAACAAGAAGGAGAAGTCTCATATCACCCTGAAGGCACCAAAACAGGGGGAGACTATGAGAAAACTCCTGAACCTACTGCTAGTGATGGTATTAGTCGATCTCCTGCAGATGCTGAGGATGTCTTTGTATCTCATTTCCCCAAAGTTTATATTGAAGGAGAAACTCCAAGTCAGGACAACCAACAACCTGCAAGTGTTCAAGTCGATGTTCCTTCATTTCTGAATAATCCACCGATTCACTTTGCTGAGAAATAAGTACACTATTAGTGCCAAAACTTGTGTACAGCTCTCACTTTGGTACCAAAAGTTTCCGTTGGATCACTTAAATGCCAAATCGGAGGAAAAACAATCACTTTGGTGTCACCAGTGAAAGATTCCGGCTAAAATGATTACGTGGTTTTTTTTATTAAAAAAAATAGATAGGGCCTTTAAACGACGTCGTTTTCGATCCTCCTTAAGAAAACGATGTCATTTTGCTGTCCTATATGGATGGCTTCACTGAAACGACGCTGTTTAGCTCACATGGGGATTGAAATTAGGGTTTCCATTGCTCGATCACCGTCGTTCGCCCGTCGTCGCTTAGCCACCGTCACTCGGCCGCTATCGCTCCGCCACCATTGTAGTTGCTCAACCAGGTGAGCAAGGAGAGATTGAGATTGTTGCTCGAGCAATAAGTGGTAGGAAAAATCGGAGGCGAGAGTGGAGGAGGAGGAGGGGGAAGAAGATTGGTCGAAGGTGCCGCTGGTGCGTTGCTAGTGTCGCTACTAGTGCAATACCGGTGCTGCTGCTAGTGCCGTTGCTAGTGTGGGTCTTCGAGGAAGAAAAAGACGAAGACGAGCCTTCCCTCTCTCTCAATTTGGGGATTAGGGTTTCTAAGTTGGGGAAAAGATGTCAAACGGCGTCATTTTGGTGTTTGGATGCTGACTCAACTCTCCGACGAGCCACGTTGGCTTCAAAAATTAACAAAAAAAGGCCACCTCGGATTTCCGGCCAATTTCATCGGTGTTGGCACTTAAATGATCATTTTTCAAAAATTTTAGCACTTAAGTGATCCGACGGAAACTTTTAGCACCAAAGTGAGCGTCGTACACAACTTTTGGCACCGATAGTGTACTTATCCCCTTTGCTAAAGCTAGTACCTAAACTAACAAAACTATCCAAGGATAGTGGAACTCCTTTTGGAGTTAAAGGCACAGCAATATGCTATGGAGGTTGAAATTCAGAAGGTCCATACTGCCTTGAGGTCTACCTCAGATTTTCTAACTAGCAAGGTATAGTCTCTTGATACTCAAGTTCAGACACCAAATCAACAAGTCTCACGGACTATAGCCAAAGTAGAGAATGTCTATCAACAGTGCCAAGAGAAGCTTGACGAGACAAAGCAATTGCTAGAGGATTTTCGACTTGTTCGCATGCCAAGACAACCCTGAATGACTCACTCTTTTTATTCACACTTTTGATTATCTCTTTCTTTTTGTTGTTGACAAAAAGAGGGAGAATCAGAGCAGATTTAAAAGTTCCTATTTGAACTTTGAAGTTTGTTTGTTTGAACTTGGTTGTGTGACTTATGATTTGCAGTTAACTTTTGGATTGAACTTATTTGTGGATCTTGATGTCATGACTAATATGTTTTCTGTGGCTACAAAATTAATGTCATTTAGTTCTATAATAATATGTTCTTATTATAAGTTACATGTGCTGCTAAAGTGTTATTTTGCAGGATATAAATTTTAAATCTATCGGAAAGTTTTGTCACCATCGAAAAGGAGGAGATTGTTGGAGAAAACTCCTATTATATTTTGAAGCTGACAAAACTTTTCTAGTTCTATTCTAAAGAATATGAGACTTCTATGTAATTTTCTCAAAGTCTATCTTACATCAAAAGTCTTCCTACTCTAACAAAGACCTAGACTGAACGCAAGAGAAGAATGAAGATAAAATCAAACTCAAGATTATTTTTCTTCCTTCAAGGCTTCAGTACGAGCATGATATATATGGCTTTCTGGTTAGAAATCCCACTTACCTTTTTTGGTTATCTTTATTATAATCACTCACGGAACGGAAAAATTATTTTTGGAAGGCAAGTTTATTTGAAAAGAATCTACTTATGGAAACCAAGATTCTGATTGTATGGATGACAGGGATCATCGAGCTTTCATCTCAATCTTCAAACGGCTTGAGATCTCCTTAACTGATTCTATCCAACGGGTTAATTGGAAAAAATTCCTCTGGAAAGTGCCAGCGATCGAAAAAGTATAGAGGAGTATTTAAGGAGGTTTTTTAAGTCATTCGATAGAGAGCGTGAAAGAAGAAGTCCAAAGTCTGAAGCTCCAAATCACTTGTTCTTCATCATAGAGTGCTTAAACTTCTATTCGAAAGAGAGAAAAACACCGAAAGAGTGACTTCGTGAGAACAGTAGAAACTCTTCACTGAGAAGTCAAGATTATAAGGCTTTAATTCTCTTTTGATTCGTAGTGAAAACCAGCCAGAAGGCTGTTAGTATGGGAGAGTGGGCGCAGGCTTAATCTAAGCCAAACCACTATAAATCTTGTGTTCATTTTCTCTTCCCTGAACTCATTTACTTTATTTATTGTAATATCCTTATGTGTTTGAAACAGTTGTTAAAGTCTAATATCTTTTTCAAAGTCTGTTGTTCATTAGACTCAGTTTAAAAATAAAGTAATTTTACTACATTTCGCAAAAATTATTTTCACACCTATTCACCCCCCTCTAGGTGTTTATACTAGCGCTTCAGGACCTACCGTCGAAACCAAGGATAGGGTGGTAGTTGACCCTATGGACATCGACATCCAGATGGTCGAAGCCCGAGGCGGAAGGGTCCAGAGCATAGGCTACCTAGGGCCTCTTTTGAGACAGACCTTTTTTATATAAATTTGCAGGATTGACTTGGCTTGTATATAAAGTGTGTTTTATGAAGAGTTGATGTCCTGCTTTTACTATCTCTGTGTTGTTTGTTGTCTGGGTAATTATTAGTTCATTTTCGTGTGTACATAAAACGAAAGGATCGGCGACGCATCTTGGGACGTTGCATTTTTAGTCGACCGCCGAGGGATGTGCGTGAACCCAGGGTTCGGGGCATGACAAATTCACCTTCAGCGGTGTACCTACACCCAATGTCATCAAGTGTCCCTAGAGAAATAAGACTATTCTTGAGCCTTGGTACATGCCTTACATTTGTCAATGTGTGCACCATCCCATCGTGCATCCAAATCCGAATTGTCCCTATCCCCATAGCCTTGCAGACTACGTTATTCTCCAAAAGAAATCTACCACCATTTGTAGCTGGTAAGCAGTAAACCAGTTCTTATGAGGTGTTATATGATAAGAACACTGCAAATCTAGCACTCATTCGTCTCCTGACAAAATAGTAGTCACCCATAAAACAACTTCTGCATCACTAGTTCTCCCTTCGGTAACATTCGCCACACTGGTTGTGGCATTCTACCTATCACCTTTGTTCCTCTGCTTCGGATAATTTCTCCCAATGTGCTCCTCCTCGTGACACTCAAAGCACTTCACATAACTCTTGGACTTTCTATGGCGTGATTTCAAACTACTTTTACCTCTGCCACCACTAGGCCCTCAATGTTGTTCTCTACCTCGAATTGTTAGTGTTTGCGCTATCTTTTACACCAAATCGTCATCTCACAACTTTCTCTACCATTCCTTAAAAAATAGACTTTACCTCTTCTGAGGTAATCGTAGTACGTCCCTATAACAATAAATCAGTAAAGTGCTCTCATGAATCTGACAAAGAAGTTAACAACATCATACCATGTTCTTCATCATCAAGTATCTTACTAACGTTCTTCAAATTCATCATGAATTTATTGAATTCATCCAGGTAGGATTTGATAGACATACTTTCAGTATATTTAAACTGAAACAGTATATTTAAACTGAAACATCATCTTCAATATGTACAAATGATTGTTCAAACCCTTCTTCAAATAGAATGTCTGAAGTTTTGCCCATAATGCTATGGCATCCTTTTTCTCAGCCACCTCTATTAAAACCACATCCGACAAATTCAACAGAATTGTGCTCTTTGATCTTTTCATTAACTTTACCCTCTCAAAGGCTTTCATTATAATCAGCAACTCATTTTCACCATCCAGTGCCTTGGCCAAACTTTGGCTTGTCAATAATTCCCACATCTTAATGCTTCATAACCCAAAGTTGTTCCTCCCATTAAACTTCTCACTTTCAGATTTCACTTTAGGCATAATTGTAATAACGGAATTTCCAAATAATAATCAGACAAACAAAAGCGCCAAATCACAATAAAGAAATCCGACCCCAAGCTCCGATACTAATTGTTGAAATATAATACGTGGAAACGACAAGATCTTGCAATTTATATCAATATAAAATCATCAAAGAAATCAACAATAAATAATAAGGACACTAGAGATTTATGTGATTCGGTTCGATTATCGGTATCTACGTCCATGAGGAGTCAGCAGCAAATAATCCACTATAATCAGAGAGTCAGAGTTTACAATCGCTCAAACGCTCGAGTGTTTCTCATACCTAGATTTAAACTCAAATTCAAAGTGTTTATAAATAAACAACTCACTTGGACTTAAACTCACGGCACAAATTCACCACGCGTTCAAGCTCAAACAAAACGCTCTATGTATGCCCAAAAACAAGAACTCCAATGTTGGTCTTTTGCTTCACATAGGTATGGCTTTGTGTTCTTGTTTGGGCTTCATGCAGCTTCTTCTTACGTGCAACTTCTCTCTTCTTTCTTTCTTTCCATGTGGCGCTATCTATGTGCATAAGGAAAAAAAAAAACCTAGGCACTTTTTATATGGGTGCCCAAAAGTCAACAAATTTGACCTTAGACTCCACTACTTCAACACCAACAAGAATTTGGCTTTTGCATAAGACAATTTCCTTCTTTTATCTCTCCGAGCAAAGACACTTTCATTCTTTTATCTCTCCAAGCAAAGACACCTTTGCCCCTAAAAGATAAATAAATAAAATCAAATATAGTGTGGCCCTTTTTGTCTTTAGTGGTAGATCACATCTTCCTTGATTTCTTTTGTATGTCCAAAAGAAAGTCCAAAAAGGAATTGCTTCTTCATCCGATTTCTAATCGTTATCCAAATTCAAATTTGAGACATTAATTTAACATATGCTACTTAGATTCAAGGTTGCTTTTTTCTTACAGCTTGAAGTTAGCGAAGCCTGAGTTCGCTTTTCACTCGGCGCTTAATGCAGGTACAACATAACTGGGAAATTTATAGTCGGAGGATCTGTTTTGATTCCAGTTAGTATTGATATAATGAGAACATAGAATTTTGCTCAGTATGATGCTTTTATTTATTAGAGAATGAAAGAGTGATACAGTTTATATCAATAGACAGGTTCACCTTATGAACTATTTCAACTCTCCGAGGATGTCTTTTGGCTCTTCCCTGGGCATTATATTATGTCAATTACTTTCCTGATCACCAGGAAATATTTGTACTTCTGAACGTTAATCCATGGAAAAGGTTCGGAGATCCCTAGCTTGAAGTGAGATAAAGACAAAATCTCAAAATAATAAAGAAAACACAGATTAGTCCACCGGACCCATATAAGCGAAAAAAATCGTCGGCGCTGACCCTTGACATGTCATTGCGTAGACTTGCCGACAGGTTTATGATGGTAGCTTTCTCTGGAGGTAAACGTAGATCATCACTTGCCAAAAAAGATCTGTCCGATCTTGAGTGGCAAATTTTTATTTTCATTTTTTATCCGGGACCATCCGGATGTTACTTTTAATTCCTTGACTTGCACCTTGGAAAAACTATCAGGTCTAGAAAAGAGCAGGACATCAAGGACCAAGCCTTCAACCTAACTTACAGACCGCGGAAATGTTCAGGTCTAAGTACCAACACTGATATATATGTGCAAATACTTAGGTCATGTCTAACACCTGCAAATGGTAATGATTTGATAAATCGCACATTATATAATCAACACCAAACTATATAAAGACATGCATTTTCTGTATTACAAGGATATTGAGCTCGTCCTGTCAACAATAGATGAGAACTTGCTATAATTTTTGTCACACCCCAAATCCTATCAGAGTAGGAGTAATGGCACAGCCATCATTCTCTTTTGATGAAGGACGCAGCCTCAAAGTCAAAACAAAATATTTTAGTTTCTATAATCCAATCAAACATATGAATACATCTTCAACACAAACCCAAAATTCAACTACCAAAAGTTCCTCACTATCGACGCTCTCGTCCTACTTGATACTAACAAAAGGACCTAAAAAAATTAAGAAAGAATGGGGGTAAAAACAGCACAGGTGCCAAATTTCCAGAAGTTCCTTCTCTCTAGAATTGAAATTCCAGAGAATTCATAGCCGATTCTCCTTCTTAAGACGTCATTCACCGCCGTTGATCATCGCCTCAAGCCATCCCTATTCTCAACCACCATTGTCGCTGAAGAGCTTGTGCCACATTCACCATTTATTATTTCGTTCATTCCAGTCTTCGAGTTGTTTCTGTGACTGCCTTGCTCATATCCAATTGATATGTTTAATCGAATGGTATCTGCTCCCGTTTTAGCAAAACTCGGACCGATATCTTAGCTCAGTTTGTTTCGCAAAGATCGAATGATTTAGAAAACATTTTTTTTTTAAAGTGATAATTTTTATCATTTAAATAAATGAATGAATAAAAAATGTTTTCATCCTCCATGATAAATTGTTATCAATAAGGAAAGCATTTTCATTTGATTAATTATTTCAAGCAAGCAATCATTTTTAGAAAAATGTTAGTTTCTGCTATCAATTTGAACTCATTGTGTTGCTTTGGTGATGATATGGAGACGAATCGTTGACATATTCTGGTGCATGGATCATTAGATTAAAATGTCAACCAAGTGTTGGATGATTTTTTGAGGGAATCTGTATAGGAATTTGAGAAGAACTCTTGCACATCGGCGTTCGGTTGATCGTTACGTGTTCGGAATAAGACGTTTATGTTTGATCCTTTCAATTGCAACTTTGAATTGATCTGCCGAGACCACCCATCTGGCCTGTTCATTGTCGTACGTGATCATATGTGAATTCGTCCGTTCAGATTTTTATTTTGTGATAATTACTAGTAGTATTATACCACGAGCCTCATTGATAGAGGTAAGTAATTATCGTATAATAAAACCTTTATGTAGGACTTTATTCTCATTTTAGTAATAAGAATTTTCATGTGATATAGCCTAAATTCAGAAAAAGAGATGTGAGAATAAAATAGCATTTAACCTGCCTTGGATCTTATACATATGGTCGATCACTTTCAAATGCTAATTACCACAATATGCATGATTGTCTTGTTTTTTGTACATCAATTAAGAATTAGAGATTTTCTAGCATTTGAAATTTAAAAGTCTTAAAAATTTTAATTTCTAGCCAAAATTCAGATGTGAGAGTGGCACATCATTCAACCCCGCGCGCAAATTTTACCCACTTACATGTTTGTATGTATGTATATATGTATGTCCAGGCTACCTTTTTGAAGATTTTGATCGTTACATAGCAAAAAAAAAAGAAAAAAAAAAACACAGAGAATTTTAGTTAGTGATAAAACTTATTTAGAGAGGTATTTTAACAATGTACATTTCACTTTTGTCTGTTTACTTTGTCTTAGATCTTGATGGAACCAGCCACAGTCTAGTTTTGGTCTGCGGTTTCTCTTTATTTCGACGATATAGGTAGAACAAACAACAAGAAAATATTAGGCAACAATATCCGTTAATATGTGTACACGATAGACTTCTCTCATAACATGTTGAAAGGACCACCCCCTGAAGCACCGTCGTCAACAATGTCCTATATAGTATCCAACGATGAGCTGACGGGAACATTACCACCATGGATCTGCAAATTGAGTTCAGCAATCACACTAAACTTGTCTAATAACAATTTGACTAGTGTGCTTCCAGTTTGTTTGGGCAATATCAGCAAATCTCTCATGATTTTGAACCTAAAAGGCAACAATTTCCATGGGAGCATTCCTGAGGTATTGGTGACAGGGACACAACTGACGATGCCTGATTGGAGTGACAACCAGTTGCAAGGTAAGTCACCGAGGTCCTTGGCCAATTGCAAAATGCTTAGGATCATTGCCTTTGCAAACGATTGTATCATGGACACCTTCCCGTCATGGTTGGGATCTCTACAAAAGCTTCATGCCTTATTTTGCAATCCAATAAATTCCACGGCGTCATAGAAAGGCCTAAATCCAATTCCACATTCCTTAAGTTATAGATAATTGACGTTTCTATTAATGCATTTGTCGGTAAATTGCCCATGGAATTCTTTCAGTCGTTGAATGCCATGAAATCTGCAACAGGAAACTTTATGTACATGCAAAGCGACGTAAAGTCAAAATGGTACCTTCACTCAACCTTGGATGACACCAATCGCAATTTCTCCATCACATTGATCTACAAAGGGATTAAAATGCAGTACCCAAAGCTCTTAGAAGTCTTCACATTCATTGACAGAAGTCTTCACATTCATTGACCTTTCCATCAACTTGTTCGAAGGAGAGATCCCGAGTGTCATAGGTGATGTAAAGGGGCTACAGGGACTAAACCTTTCCAAAAGTTCTTTACAAGTCACATCCCGTCATAATCAGGGAATTTCACGGCACTTGAGTCATTGAACCTTTATTTGAACAAACTTTTAGGCCAGATGCCCCAAAAGCTACTAGAACTAGGGTTCCTTTCTTTCCTAAATATGTCTTACGACAATATGATTGGTCTGTGCCAAGAGGGAAATAGTTCAATATGTTTTCAAACAATTCTTTTGAAGGGAACTTGGGATTGTGTGGGGAATTCATGTCTAGGAAATGTCAAATTCAGGGAGTGACAACCTTCAACCCACCAAGAAGAAGACTTAAGATCACCAATTGAACTCGATTTGAAAATTGTTCTTATAGGGTATGGAAGCGGCTTAGTGATTGCAATGGTCATTGGAAAATTCATCCATCTCTTGGAAATGTGTGTGGTTTGACGGAAATGGCAAAAGGTGGCAACAGGCTAGCTGGGGGCAGCCTAAGAGGGGTGGGAAGTCCTAGTCAAACAAGTTTTCCAATTACTACAATACTAGAGCTTCCCTACGAAATGAGCTATGTATTTCCCTCTTTTCTTAAATGTACAACTTTAATAATATTTTAAAGTAATCATTTCTATCAAACCGTCACTTTCTTAAGTCAGTCTCTCATCGCATCTAGGTCATAATCGTACACTTTTTCATTTTTTTTGATAAAGCCAATTTTATTTGTTAAACAAGCTCACATGCCCCTTTTTTTTTTTGACCCAGGGAACCCTACATGACCGGCAGCCGGAGGTAAACCACTAGGAGCGACACGTGCTAGCCATCATACACGTGCCACCAGGTAAGTCGCCAAGAGACTCAAAGTTAGCCTTCCTGCAACTTGCGTAGCAGAAGCTTCGAACACTAAAACTCCTCGATAGAAGTCTAGTGCCTACCCAGTTAAGCCACCGCGGTGGGTGGTAGCTCACATGCCCCTTTTTATATCAATATTTAAGAAAAACTACTCAAAGTACTCCTATGGAACTCAAATCTAAATTGCCATGGGGATTCTTCTTTATCCAGGGTTCACATAAAACTGAAACTCGTTTACAAATTCTAGTGAAGCGATCAATAGCAAGGTTACAGACTAGTGCAAAACTAGGCACTCACCCACGCTCCGAATATTTGCATTGTTTGTTTGTCGTCACGGAAACTGTCAAACAACCTTTGTATTGAAATTTGAGACGCAATGGAGTTTGACTGAACAAGAACCGTAACAATTGATTCAAATATAAAGCATTCTGCAGGTGAACCATGTAAAGAAACCTTGTTTCACCGGTTTCACTTTCCTTAAGGGATAAATATGTATTTCAGTTTTACTTTTCGAATTTTCTTTTATGTTTGTACGGTCATGTCCTCCAGCATTTACAGAGTTAGTCTCCATTTGTTCGTGGACAATTTTTTGTCGAAAAATATTTCCCTCATTTTTTGGCTTTAGGACCGCTCATGAAAATAAGTCAAATATATATACCTAAATAATTTAGAAATTTGATTTTTTTAAATAAAATAGAAATCATTTTTCTCAATGTGACTAGATATCAACCATTTGATCAAAGAATTTGTTTTTGAGCACGAGAAATCCTTACACTTGTGCCCATGTCCTCAATGGCTAGATAGGTGGGGACTAGGACCCCAATGCCTATGCTTGTGCTTGTGCTTGTGCTTCTGCCCAAATCCATGATGGCTATGCCCAAACCCTAGTGTTGTACCCGAGTCCTCAGAGACCATGCTCGAGAAACCAACTCTCACCCCTAGGTTTAGTGAGGCTAGGGCAGGTTGCTTGACCACCAAACCTAGGTCCACAAATTTTGGGCCCACGTTCCTCAAGGCTGGACCAAGACCTTCATTCCTTTGCCTGAGTACCTAGCTCCTATGAACAAGCCATTGGCTCCCAACCCAAGTACATTAAACCTAAGCCCAAGACCCTAGAGCCCTTGTCTGCGTACTTGGCTCCTGCATCAAACTCACTAACACCCTAGCCTAGGTCTATAGAGGCCAGGACCTCGGTACCCATTCCCAGGTCCCCAATAGCCATACTCGAGTACTCGAGTCCTATGTCAATTCACAAACGCCCTAGCCCGAGGCCTAGGCTAGTCCACTAAGGCTGGGCGATGCTCGTGCCTAGGTCCCCAAGAGCTATTCTTGAGTATCTGTCTCTTGTGATAAAGTCACCAAACCCCTAGGGCCTAAGTCCAAGGAAGTTGGACTCAAGACTCAGGTGCTTGTGCCTAAATCCTCGGTGGCCATGCCTAGATACTCAACTTGCATGCCCGAGTCACTAGTGCTCCAGTCCGAGTCCACAATGGCTGGGCTCAAGACTTGGTGCCCATGCCCAAGTACTCAGCTCCTATGCCCAAATCATTAGTGCTCGAGCCTGCTTCCTCAATGACAAAACACCAAGCCCAATTCCCTTAAGGCTTGGCCCAAGACCTCCGTGCTAGTACCTAGGTCCCCAGCAGCCTTGCCCTGCTCCCACGCCCAAGTCACTAGCGAATAATGCTAGGTCCGTAGAAGTCGAGATAGAGAACTCAATGCTCATGTCAAAGTCCCCAAAGACCATGCCCAGGACCCTCGTGCTGGTGCTTGGGTCCCCAATAGTCAAGCCCAAGTCCATAGAGACTAGGCCTAACTCTCTTGAGATCGGACCCAAGACTCCGATGCCAATGCTTAGGTCCCTAATACCCGTACCTGGATGCTTGGCTCTTGCGCCCAAGTCACCAACATCCGAGCCTAGGTCCATCAAGGTCGGTCATGGTTTCTCGACACCCGTGGTCGGGTTCTTAGTGGCTGGGCCTAAGAATCCCTACTCGTGCGATCGAGACCCTGGCAATCAACATCTCTTATATAACACAAATAGTGGATATCTGTTTAGGAAAATAAAATGAAGTTTCCTTTCCAAACGATGAAAATAATATTTCGTCTAAATATCGAAAAATATTCATACTTTTTTGGAAAGTGATTTCTTAAAAATATTTTCCAAATGCCAAATTTTTCTCGAAACAAACGAATTCTTAATGTCATTTTATACTCTATATAATCTTTCTTTACCCCCTAAAAGAAGGATCATTTGATTAGGTGGCTTTTTTACAGCAATATAATCACTTGGAAGGGTTTCCAGATAGTGATTTGTTGATTATGGGCCGAAGTAGATGTCGATTGATTAAAAAGCCTACACGTAATTGAGTTGTAAGGAAACCTGGCTCATATGAGGAAAGTCTGAATTGAACTCTCGCTAATAGGTCCGCGAGACCTCTTCTCCTTATTGAACTGGAGGTCCACTTTGACGTTGGAGAAGGGCTTATAGCTTTTCTTTGCATATAAACCTTGTTGAGTTTGGTCTTGATGCAATGGGAGTGCGCTTAATATATGTAAAACTTGCGAGAGACAAGGAAAGCATTGAAAGTCTTCCACTAAAAAATTTAAGAGTGTGAGAACTCATTTGCTGCAATTAGTTCTTGCAACTTCAAGTGTTATATTAAATAATTAGGAAACACTCAAGAGTGTTCGAGCAATTGTAATCTTCTCTTTGCCACCTATAATGGAACCATCTCTCGTTGATCTCTCCTTGTGGAGTAGGCAAGCCGCCAAATCATGTTCAGGTTTTATTTCTGTAATTTATTTCTTACTTGATTGCTCCATTTGTTCATGCTTCCATGTTAGTTATAACAAAGTGGCATTAGAACCTAAGTTTATTGTTGATTGGAGGCTTGAATCACTTTGTTTGTTCATGCTTCCATGTTATTCATAACAAATTAGCATTATTGTCAATTGGTTGTTCCGGGAATTTTGTTCGTCTGAGACAATCATTATGGTATCTGTGATATTCGAGTTAGAGCAATCCACAATTTTAATTTTTTGCATGTTAAGATGTGTACTTTATTGACGACACGGGATTTGGATTGAGCATTTAAGGGAGATGATAAAATTCCCCAAACTATGAAAGCTGCAATAAAGGTGACAATTTGAAAAAAGCTACAGGTTTTATTCTACTGGAGACACAGGATTCCTAGGCAAGTAGGCCAACCAGGCCTAGGTCCCTTAAGGCTTGACCTAATACCTTGGTGCTGGTACCTGGGTCCCCAACGGCCTTACCTTGCTCCCACACCTAAGTCACCGGTGAACAAGGCTTGGTCCATTAAGGTTGGGCTGAGAACTCAATGCTCCCATCAAAGTCCCCAGCAGCCCATGCCCAAGACCGCGGTACTAGTACATGGGTCCTCAATTGCCATGCTTGGGTAATTGACTTCCACACCCAAGTCACTAGCTCCTGAGCTCCCTCAAGATCATGCCAAAGACCTAGGTATCTATGCCCAGGTCCTTAAAACTCATGCTTGGATACTAATGCTGCCAAGACACCAGCGGTTGGGTATCTCTTATATACTATGAATAGTGCATGACTTTTTAGGAAAATAAAATCAAGTTTTTTCTTTCCAAATGATATAATTTTCAATTCGTTTTTAAATTTCAGTCAAATACCAAAAAATATTCTTATTTATTTGGAAAAAAAATTCTTGAAAAACATTTTTGGAAAATATCAATTTTTTTGTAAAACAAATGGAGCGTTGATTTCATGTGATTTTTCTTTTCAATCTCTTCTTCTTTTTCCCCGAAAGATGGATCATCGGATGAGGACGCTTCTTTACAGCTAATATATAATCAACTGGAAGGGTTCCCAGATGGTGATTTGGGGATTGCGGGTCGAAGTAAGTGTCGTTTGATTAGAAAGCCTGCACACAATTGAATTGTAAGGGAACCTGGCCCATATCAAGAAAGTCCGACTTGAACTCTTGCTGACAGGCCCGCAAGACCTCCTTTTCTTATTGAAGTTGAGGTCCATCGTCGGAGAAGGGCTTATACAGCTCTTGTCGAGTTCGGTCAGGATACAAAGTGAGTGCGCCTAATATATGTAAAACTGGCGAGAGACAGAATGCATTGAAAGCCTTCTAGCAAGAAATTTAAGAGTGAGAGAACTCATTTGCGGTGATTGATTCTTGCGAGTTCAAGTGACATCTAAGATTAGGAAACGCTTGAGAGTTGTCTATTCAAGCAATTGTAATTTTCTCTTTGCCTTTATAATGGAACCATATCATTGACTCTCCTCGTGAAGTAGCCAAAGTGCCAAAACCGTGCTCAGGTCTTATTTCTACAATTTGTTTCTTGCTCTAATGGCTTCATTTGTTCGCACTTCCGCATTAGTCGTGACAAAGTGGCAATGGAAACTAAGTTTAAATTTCACTTGAGGCTTCAATCGCTTCATGTGTTCGTGTTTCCGTGTTAGTTCTAACAAAGCGGCATTAGAAACTAAGTTTATTGTTCATCAGTTGTTCTAGAAATTTTGTCCATCTATGATAATCATTATGGTCTCTATGATATTTGAATTAGAGAAATTCACAATTTTAATTTTGTGGGCATTAAGATGCGCACATTATTGGAGACACAGGATTTTGAAAGCTGCAAAAAAAGCTGATAGTTTGAAAAAAGCTGCAGGTTTTGTTCTGCCGAATTTGGGAAACGATGTTTTGGTTGAAGTGGCTTATGAGTTTAATGTAGCTGCAGTTTGGGCTGCGAAGCCGTCCCGAAGATATTTTTCCCGATTCAACGTTTCTTAACTTTCCAGATTAATGAGGAACATCAATCCAAAATCACCTTTATAAGTTCAATAGTAATTAATGACATGAAGAATGTGGACGAGAACGTATCGACCAATGATGGAGGAAGCATGAACTGGTGAACCTGCTACTTTACTCGAGTCTGCGAGCATTTGGGAGCCCCGCATATGGCCATGTTTAGGACAGTAGGCTAGAACCGAGGGCAAAAAAGTGCATATGCCTATGCACTAGGGATGAAAGGTTACAGGCCGTGGCGTTGGGATCCTCAAATCGCCCGGATTTCATCATCAGCAAAGATGTTGCAAGGAGACATGGTAGCTAGTAGTATTCTTCAAAAGCGATGTCAGGTGTACAGCTTCAGCAATGGAATGGTGCAACGAGAGAGGAGATTGGAGTCGCTTAAGTGGAATCAAACATGGTAATCAGTGGCATCTGGCAGAAGATAGGGTGCAAGTGGGCATTCAGAAAGGCGCATGAGAGTTTTGATTCACGAGCGACCAGATATAAGACCCGCTTGGCGAAGGGGTTCGTAGCACGAGACAGTCTCATTTGTGGTGAAGCATAGTTCAATCAGGGTGGCGTTGGGACTAGTTGCGGCGGACGACTTGGAGTTGGAGTAGCTCGATGTTAAGACGGCGTTTCTAGACAAGGAATTAGAGGAGCGGATATTCATGCAATAGCCAGCAGGCTTTGTCGTTTTGGTTCATTAAGGCAATGCATGCTTGCTCAAATTATCTGTTTATGGCTTTAAGCAATCTTATAGCGGTACAAACGATTTGATTCCATTCAACGTTATATAAGAGTGCTCATGATCATTTCATGTACTCTAGGAGGTTGTACGATGGTAATTACATTTATTTAATGTTATATGCTGATGATATATTGATAGGAACTACGAACATGTTTCACATTGATGAGTTGAGACACCAATTGAGGAGCAATTTCGAGATGAAAGATTTTGGTGCACCAAGAAAGGTAGTCGGTATGAAGATCTAAAGGGATAGGTTTGTAGCAACGCTTTTGGCTATAACAAGGTGATTACATATGTAAAGTTCTGAGGCGACTTACTATGCAAAATATCGAGCCGGTAATTTTCTCACTAGTTGCATACTTCGCGGTTTCACCAGACCTTAGACCAAAATCGAAGGATGAGATGGAATATAAGGCCCACTCAAGCCAAAGGGGTCTCAAAAGCATTTCTCGGCAGGCTATGTAAGACTATTTAGTTAGAAAGCTCGAGTCTACCCGAGGGGAGGCCTAAACAACAAGTTAGGTTCAACGTAAATACCTAACTAAGCCTAGTCCCGCCCATTGATCGCTTATGTTGGCAAGTCGAAAGGTACCCTTCTCTATAGTGGAAAATCTACATGTAATTAGTGATTTTTATATTATCTTCATTGTATCCATAACTTTTCATATAAAAGAAATAATTAAGAACGCATTGAAATTCACTAATATCATAACTAAAGATATGTTTGGACATCCCAATAACTAGTGGCTAGTTTTGACTGAGCACCTTCACAAATAATACATTAATCGGCCGAACAAGTCATTTGTTTTTTCCCCGATCCAACGGTGCATACTCCTTCATCAACAATGAACGGTCCAGAATGACCACGGACGAATATTCATTTTCAAGCCAACCAAACCATCGGAAAAGGCCCAACCTCATATTATCATATGACCATTTTTGAAATAATGTTAAAAGATGGATTATTATATATACCATGCCTGCACCAAAGAAAAAGCAAAAACAAAAAAAACACGTAACCCTCTTTGCATGTACTCTTTATTCTTCTTTTTCTCTTCTTTTTCGAATGAATCTGCTTTAGTATCCTTACTTAAATATTGTGCATGGAGTTAAATAATATATATAACAAGAAACCAATGTACAATAAGCTTAATTACAGGATTAATTTAAAACCCACAAAAATGTTCCCAAAGCAAATACCAATATGGAATTGAAGGCACTTCTTAATAAAATGGATCATTTCAATTTTCAAACCATCTTTCTCGTCATTATCACTAGGGGAGTGTGGTTCTGGGATTGGTCCAGCTTCCATCTGGTATCTACCCTTTAGAACCAATTCCCAAATTTTTGAAATATAGAACTATCATATGTACTTTGAAACCCGAAACCTAATCTGTTACAAATTTCAGGGTCAACTATAAAGTCTATCTAGGTTTCCCATGCATCATTAATTGAACGATTGCATATTTAGACACAATATATATATATATATGAAACGTTAATAAAGTAAAAGTTTTAGTCATGCACATACCGGAAATGGAAACTCAGACTCAGAGTAGTAGTTTTACATTACATAGGAATTTCGCAAAATTGCTCAAAGACTTAGAACAAGAAAAACACAAAAACTTATTACAGGTTTTATATTCTACAACTTACCTATTTGTTTAAACCAGTTCCCCAATATTTTGAACTCGGAAGTTACCTTGCGTACCCTAAAACCAGACTAGTTCCAACAGGTCCGGTTTTTGCTCTGATTCCCGGTCATATCCTCAAACCATGCTCACCCCCAATTTTCATGGTTAAAAAAGGGGAAAAAAAAAAAACTTCTCCAATTATCATCTTGCAATTTCCTAGTTCACCATTGTACCTAATTTAATTAGGTCTAATTAAAGACAAGTTAATTCGGTTTTGATTGTGTGTAAATTACCTATACAATAGTTAGTCTTGCTTATATTTAGATAAACATATACATATGCCTATGAACTATGTTAAATGTTACACTAATGATAATGTAGAGGATAATTAATAAATTAGTTTTAAATCTATCGTTTGAATACCAATTTAATCTTAAACCTTCAAGTTTACTACCATAGTCCTGAACCTTCGATTTCTAGTGCTAATTTGCCAAAAGGACTGTCTTCAAATCTTGCGCAAATATTTAGAATTATATTGGCAAAACTGAAAAGTTTAAGAGTGACTAAATTGATACTTTCCTATGAATGTAATATAGAAGATGGAAGGCTGAAATGCCTCAAAAATGGACTCAAGAAAAACAAAAAACAATTGTGGTGCATTTGCAAAACAAAAATTACCTACACCTTCAGAGATAATATAATAGAAATTAGAAATGCTTACAAGAACGGAATCAAAAACTTCGTGGTTTTCTTTTACAAGTCACTAATTTAATGACAAAGCTTTACACACAATTACTTGCACATTTCCAAAAATTACAATCATCCTTTGGAAGTTACCATTCCTATTACCAAACGTGACCAAAAAAATAAATCCAGCAAGCACTTACTGACAAAAAATAAAATAGCAGATAATAAAATCCAGAGAGCACTTAATGACAAAAAATAAAATAAAATCCACACAACCTCTCTCTCCATCCCAGCTGTCCATTACCAATACACTTGAGATTGTAAATGACTTTGTCAAAGACTCAGCCCACTTTTTGCCCCTTTTATTCCTCCATTATCTTATACATCCTTTCGAATTATAATTTAAATATTTTCTTTCGCCCTCATATACGAACAACAACACAAGAAATACGCTGGCAATGATGTACGCGTATAGACGAAAGAGACATACGAATAATTAAGAAAAATCACCATATCAAAAAATACTTCGATAAATCTAAATAATAGAAATGTAAGATGAAAAATAAACAAAAAAATTATGAGAAAATTACTTTGCAGCTTTTCTTGAAAGGTTGTTGTAAGATAGATTAGATTGGAAATGGGGGAATATAAGGTAGATTATCGATCCATGCATTTACTAATGGCTATGATATTTGTAAAATAAGTATCTAAGGTTATTTAAAAAAGAGAGGAAATTAATTAAAATGCCATAAAAGTATCAGATTCTCCTTGCTTTAAATAATAGTATAGCCAGTATAGATATATATGATATAAAAAATATGTATATCACATCAAATCACATATTATTAAATGGCACCATAAGTAATAATGAGAAATAATAAAAAAGTAAAATACAAAAAGTACACATCTTACCTCATCATCATCACCTCTCTCTCTCTCTCTCTCTCTCTCTCTCTACCAAACCCAGCCCTAACCAACAGCAAATGCACCCCCGCACATTTTAGCAAACACCCCCCTTCACCTTCAGATTTAATTACAATTAAAATTAAAATTAAAATCAAAATGTTATATATAAATAAACTTTATATTAACACCCGCCCCTCCCCGTTTACTTTCACTCAATCTCATAATAAAATTTTTTTTATTTTTCCTCCGTTTTATTAACTCCCTTTTTTGGGGCCCTTTTCCTCTAAAGACCACATCCCCCCATCAGCGATCCACCGGCATCTCCCGGTCCGCGCCGCCGATCGCCGGAGCTGCTCCGCCGCGCCGCCCTCAGCCACCGTGCACGGTGAGTCCTCCATTCGCGGCCCCCGTCTCTGTGCTGCGGCCGCCTTGAAAAGCGGTTCCTTCAGTGTGTTTTGTGTGCGCGTGGGCGTGCGTGCGTGCTTTTGGTGGTGCGTAACCCCACCGAGATTCGCGAGCTCAACTCGACCTCGATTCGCTCGAGCTCCGGATCGCAGCGCCGCGATCCGAGGCCCCCCGAGCTCGAGTCTCAGCTGGAGTCGCTGTGAGTGTTGATTATCTGCCTAATCCCTCCCGTAATCTTCCCGGTTAATCGCTCGCCGATTCGCGGTTGGGCCGGATACGGCGGAATTCGCCGTTGTCCGGCTTCCGTCCGGTGACTCTGTGCCGGGATCTTGGTGATTTGGCGCCCTAGTTGATTTTGAACTGCAAAATGATGCTTTTTGCTGTTGATTACAGTCGTTCGGGTCGATTTCCGCGTGAAATGCTCGGTTCTGCTAGGGTTTTGTGTTACTTCGCCTTTGCTCGGTGCTAGTGGAGTATCGGTGTAATTGAGGTCAAGTATAAGTCGTGGACACTCGGGCTTTTGGCGTTTTGACTTTCGAGGTAGGGTAGAGAAGTACTAGGCGAGTCTTTCTAGGGTTTTGAGCTGGTGCTGCTCACTGCTCTGTACGGTTTAAATGTTTTCCGGTTCTGTCTCTGTGACTTCAGGTTTTACGTCAAAGCCCGCTGACTCGTCCTTGGTCTTTTGCGACGTTGAGATTATCTGGATGCGATGCATGATTAGTCGGTTTGATTGCATGGGAAATGATAAAGCAACTCAATTAGAGTTTTGTAGCTGTATTTATTGCGCAGTATGCTGTGCCGGAATGAGAAAGCAACTCAATTAGAGTTTTGTAGCCGTATTTATTGTGCAGTATACTGTGCTGGAACAGTTGGCTCGAGTTGGCATTATCGTCTGCATTTGGAGATTGATTAGATAAGAACCATGACAAATGATTCTCATGAAAAATATACATACCAGTCTTACTTTTGGGATCTTCGTTTATGTTTGTGCTGTAGGAAATCGAATTCTCTCTCATAAAGCAGCATATTATGCTGAGAACCAACATAGCACAGTTGAATTTCCTAAAGTTCTTACCATGCTTGCCAGTCATGTTCTTGGTTAATGTCCCTTGATTTATCCGTTTAATTTTTTCTGTTTTTCTCAAAAAAGGATCATTTGATATGGTGACTTATTGTTGACACCTGAAATTTTGCCGATAAGTCAAGTTTCCATCTTTTTAAAACCAAGAAAAATAATAATAAATCTATAAACGAGAGAGTCCAATTTGGACATTTATGCAAGGATCTAAACCCATAGTCTAACTCGCTCACTTTGGCCCGGTCTACCAACCCAGCCACTAGCCAAGCCCATCAGGAATTAGGCCGGCCCATCAGCCTAGCCCATGAAGCCCAAATTTAAAGTCGCATTAAGCAACTTCTGCACAGGCTCAGATTTACAATTTTAAGTCGGAGCCCATAAAGCCCGAGAGAGTTTGGCCCATAAAGCGAGCACGTGGAGGGACTGAGAAGAGCGAAGGAATTCTGGCAAGGGACACGTAACAAAGGACCATATTAGCACTTCACGGACTGACAAAATTTCCTTCTCTCTGGTTACAATTCCAGAGAATTCGTAGTCCATTCTTGTTCTCCAGACATCGCTCGCAGTTACGGCGGTTGATCGTCGCTTCAATCCATCTCCCCCGCTGAAGAGGTGGCTGAGAATCACTTGTATGAAAATTCAAAGAATAATTACATATTAAATCGTATCTTCATCTAAAAACTTAAGTTTTTAAACAATTGACAGCGGTTTTACAAAATCTTGAAAATCTTGAAATTAATCGTGGTGTGTTTCTTTCAAGTGTTCTTCTCTTTTTTCTTTTTTTTTTCCTTTTTTTATGTTTGTACGATCCAGTTTAGATGCATTTGAATCCTTTCTGCTGTTCTACTTGATTTCGCGGAGGATAATGTTATGCGTACGGACGTTGAACAGGAATGAAAGAGAGAACGATGGAGGCTCGAAGAAGTGAGAGTTTTGTGATTCTGCGATTGAGTAATAGTTTATGCATGTTTGCAAAACAAAAGAAAAGAAGTGGAACGGTAGCAGATTCATGACGAAGAAGAAGAACTCGTGCCTTGTGGTGTGACAGCGTTGGACTAAGAAAGAAACGAAAGGAAATAAAAAGACAATAAGTAAAAGTAATATATTAAACATAATAAATAAAAAACGAAAAATAAAATGCGGAATAAAAATGATTGGAAAGTGTGAGTCCTAGCTAGGCAGTTGCAGCTTGGAAATAATTTTAATCGAATTTCATTTGATTCGAATTCATCTAGTTTAAGAGTAATTATATTTGGATTTCGAAATAATTTGATTTTTTAGCTTTTATTTTCTTTTAGACGAAATGGATAAGCAGACAAAAAAAAAAAAAAACAATAACAAAGAAAAGGATAAAAAAAAATCTCATTTGCTTCATATTAGAATTACTTTTATGGGTCATTTTATTGATTTCCGTCTTTAATATCGTTAGTGTAATTCTCTTTAGTTGAAATTAGACTTTGACTTTGATTTTGAAAATTAGCCCATGGTGGTCATGCCTGGTTCAATAATAAGGCAATAAATATACTTTACTCCATTCGTACCGGATTATTTTACCGCACTCTACTTTTTGTTGTCAATGTTTTTACGGCATTTGAGTATCGTGAGGTATTAGCTCATGGATAACAAGATCATATATTTTTTTTCTAATTCATATTGGATTAATGTCACGAAAAACCCCAAACCGGTATATTTATAATAAATTTATCTAAAACAAATTTTTGAAAAATAGCCTAGTTAAATAAATGCACGAGGCAAATAAACAGCTAATATTTTCATTGTTGGGAGCCAGAAGTACGTTAAAGAATGGCCCAACCTTTTGGCCATGATGTTTGTGGACTCGATAAGTAAGATTAAAGACCCCGAATTAGACTCCTCCGCTAACTTATTTGTCCATCAATCAAAAAAAGCGCCATAAATTCCTAATGAGACCTTTTGCGGGGTGGGATTTGTAAGGGTTGATATTACATCAGGCCGATTCCCACGACACCAGAAAATGGAAAAGACCTCAGGCGACGGAAATGCCCGTCGCTAAAGCATAAAATCTCGTTCCCGTCTCTCGCTAGGGACGGAAAAGGGACTGAATGGAACCGCTCCAGAGAGCAAGTTTTTTTGTCATTTAAATAGTAATAAGAGCATATTTATCTTATAGTTACCGTATCGATTGAAGTAGTGCAAGAATTCATGATCTATTGTTCACTCTCAAAATGTTTAAATTGTGCCAAGAATTCATGTTTTAGAATGAATAACGAGAAATATTTTGAAAAGGTTTGGAGATAGAGAAATGACCCATCCACTTATTTTGATGTGTATATGTCTACACAATGAGTGAAGAATTTTTTTGTTGTCTGTGAGATCTTGTCTTGAATGGTCCCAGTAACATGGGATATACATGGTGCAACGTTGTACCGAGCAAATTTTTCTCAAAGGTTAATTTCTTCACTCGGAAATAACGAAACGTGAGTAGAGTCAAGAAGAAGACGAATTGCTTCACCTTTTATGCTTAGTTAAGACAAAACTTTGTGTAATTGCACGATAAAATGGGGTACCGCATACACAATAGCAAACAGTTTGCTCTGTTTTCACTTAACTAGGCAATATGAACAGAACAACCAAGCCCAAGGAAAAGTAGATGCGTCATTGAATGATTGAGTGCGGGTTATGTTAGATGATGTTCGGCAAGTACTAAAAATTTGCTCTGCTGTGCAACGACATAATATTCTTATGAGTAGAAATTATCTTCAACCGGTCTCCTTGAGCACATAATTTATCTCGATATGAAGTTAAGACTGATAGAACAAGAAGAAATGCATGACTGGCTATTTTACTCCTAGAATTGCGTTCAAATGATTCAAAACGTCAAGTTTTGTTCCTTTGGTCACAGCAATGCAAGCTTGGTTGTGCCTTTGTCAACATGCCGGGATTTCATTAGTTTCCTATAACAAATGGACTTCTATAATATTTGCAAAATACAACCAATCGTACTTTGAAATTAAGATCTTTTCCTAGATATCAATGGTGCCCACAACATTATATTTTTGTCTTTGGTTTCTATCCGTTTTGTCATAAACAAACCAAGCAGTAGAAAAATAGTAGATAGCAATGTTGGGCTAATGCACAATCCAAACAACTATAATTGTGTGGGAGTAACAATCTGCACAAGACAATGGCCAATTCCACCTCTACCTCCCCTCAATAAGGGAGACTGATCAAAATTCTAAACAATCTTAATTTCTCTTAATGGATTACACATAGAAATTACATTCATCATAAGTAACCAAAGAAAATGTTCACCAATCGTAATTCTAAATGAAAATAGCACTAATATCACAAACAAAAAGGACCCACATAGTGCAATCATCGAAAGGGGTCAGATGGGCACCCAAAGTCTTCAATTTCGACCCTAAAATCACACCATTTCATAGACTTTTTTGCCACTATCCTTTCATAGACTTTTTTGCTACCGTCCTAACGAGTAACCAAAGTCTTCAATTTCGACCCTCAAATCACACCATTTCGTAGACTTTTTTGCGATTATCCTTTCATAGACTCTTTTGTCATTGTCCTAATGAGTAATCAAAGTCTTCAATTTCGACCCTCAAATTGCAGCATTTCATACTCTTTTGTCAATATCTTAACGAGTAACCAAAGTCTTCAATTTCGACCCTCAAATCGTACCATTTCATAGACTTTTTTACCGCTGTCCTAACAAGCAACCAAAGTCTTCAATTTTCACTCTCCAATTGTACTGTTTCATGGACTTTTTTTGCCGCTGTCGCATCCTGTTGTTATATGACCCATTGGTTTGCCAACTGCCAGGCAAATAAAGATCTATGGGCTGAATTTTCAGTCAATCATTTGTCAATTCGGCCCCGAAGGTTTTTATTATGTTCCCTAGTAGCTACACATTAGGCCGATTCCCACCACCACCAGAAAATGGAAAGGACCTCAGGCGACGGAAATGCCCATCGCTAAAGCGTAAAATCTCGTTCCCGTCTCTCGCTAGGGACGGAAAAGGGACTGAATGGAACTGCTCCAGAGCATGAGCAAGTTTTTTTGTCATTTAAATAGTAATAAGAGCATCTTTATCTTATAGTTACTGTATCGATCGAAATAGTGCAAGAATTCATGATCTATTATTCACTCTCAAAATGTTTAAATTGCTCCAAGAATTCACGTATTAGAATATATGACGAGAAATATTTTGAAAAGGTTTGGAGATAGAGAAAAGACTCATCCACTTATTTTGATGTGTATATGTCTATACAACGAGTGAAAAAAAAAAATTGTTGTTTGTGAGATATTGTCTTGAATGGTCCCAGTAATATGGGATATGCATGGTGCAATGTTGTACCGAGCAATTTTTTCTTAAAAATTAATTTCTTCACTCGGAAATAACGTCGGTAGAGTCAAGAACAAGATGAATTGCTGCACCTTTTATGCTTAGTTAAGACAGAACTTTGTGTAATTGCACAATAAAATGGGGTACCGCATAGGCAATAGCAAACAATTTGCTTTGTTTTTACTTAACTAGGCAATATGAACAGAACGACCAAGCCCAAGGAGAAGTAGATGCGTTGTTGAAAGATTGAGTGCAGGTTATGTTAGATGATGTGCGGCAAGTGCTAAAAATTGGCTCTGCCGTGCGACAACATAATCTTCTTATGAGTAAAAATTATCTTCAACTGGTCTCCTTGAGCACATAATTTATCTCGACATGAAGTTAAGACTGATGGAACAAGAAGAAATGCATGACTGGCTATTTTACTCCTAGAATTGCGTTCAAATGATTCAAAACGTCAAGTTTTGTTCCTTTGGTCACACCAATGCAAGCTTGGTTGTGCCTTTGTCGACATGCCGCGATTTCATATATTTCCTATAACAAACGGAATTTTGTAATATTTGCAAAATACAACCAATCGTACTTTGAAATTAAGTTATTTTCCTAGATACCGATGGTGCCGACAACTGTATATTTTTGTCTCTAATTTCTATCCATTTTGGCATAAACAAACCAAGCGGTAGGAAAATAGGAGACAGCAATGTTAGGCTAATGCACAATCCAAACAACTATAATTATGTGGGAGTAAGAGTAACAATCAGCACAAAACAAGGGCCAATTCCACCTCTATCTCCCTCTCAATAAGGGAGATTGATCAAAATTCTAAACACTCTTAATTTCTCTGAATGCATTACACAAAAGAAGTTATATTCGTCATAAGTGATCAAACAAAATGTTCACCAATCGTAATTCTAAATGAAAATATCACTAATATCACAAACAAAAAGGACCCACATAGCGCAATCGTCAGGTGAACGAAAGGGTTCAAATGGGCTCCCAAAGTCTTCAATTTCGACCCTAAAGTCTTCAATTTCGACCCTAAAATCACACCATTTCATAGACTTTTTTGCCACTGTCCTTTCATAGACTTTTTTGCTATAGTCCTAGCAAGTAACCAAAATCTTCAATTTTGACCCTCAAAATTCACACTATTTCATAGACTCTTTAATAAGTAATCAAAGTCTTCAATTTCGACTCTCAAATTGCACCATTTCACACCATTTCATTGACTTTTTTGCCACTGTCCTTTCATAGACTTTTTTGCTAGACTCCTAACAAGTAAACCAAAATCTTCAATTTTGACCCTCAATTCACACTATTTCATACTCTTTTCCCATTGTCCTTTCATAGATTCTTTTGCCATTGTCCTAACGAGTAACCAAAGTCTTCAATTTCAACCCTTGCCATTTCATAGACTCTTTTACCATTGTCCTAACAAGCAACCAAAGTCTTCAATTTTGGCTCTCAAATCGTACCATTTCATATGGACTTTTTTAGCCGGCTGTCGCATCCATTTGTTATATGACCCGTTGGTCTGCCAACTGCCGGACAAATAAAGATCTATGGGCTGAATTTTCTGTCAATCAATCATCTGTCAATTCGCCCTGTAGCTACACATTATGGCACAGCACAAAGTCATGCTGCCATGCACCTAGAGATTCATCAGCATTGCCCAAATTTTGCATTTTATCACCAAAATATGCATAAGAATAGAAGATTTGATAGGATTTGATTATAGAAATATATGTATATATATTATTTCTTGCATAGCGGTTAGAGAATTGTTAATGAAATAAGCATAAAAAATAGATGTTAGGATAAGAGCTTTTATAAAGTGACCTAAAATTAAATTGTTACCCAAAACTCACATGAGAGTGCCATGTGGTACATGGCTTTTGTGTATCGTTCTTTTAAAAATATATATATATATATATATATATATATATATATATATATATATATATAGTTACATAGATGGAAAAATTGTCCAAAATCCTAAACCTATTGTATTTGTTAATTTAATCCTAAACTTTTCAATTTAACTAATTTAGTCATAAATCTTTTCATATTTTGCCAATTGAGTCATCCAGTCAATTCTAATCGAAAATCACTAACGTGGACATTAGACATTCCGGTGACTTGACCAAAGATCAAGTAAATAATTTTAAATAATATTTTAATATTTTTTGATTTTTTATTTCTTTTCTTTTTATTTTCTTCCCTTTTGCCCTCTAGTTGATCATCAAGCTTGGACAACCGGCTAGAAGAATCGGTGAGGTTGACCTCACCAACCTCAAGCGAGCCTCGCCCACATATGGCAAGGCTCGACTTGGCCATTCACATCCATTTTCTCCTTTCGTTGACTAGTCAAGCTTTCTCATTTTTTTTCTTTTGTTGTCATCATGTTTGACTTTTTAACCAATCCAATAATCAAATATGCTGAAATGTTAGACAATCTCCTTTATTCTACATAACATAAATCATATTCCTTCATTGATAAACGTGTTTTGATATGTGTCTGTTCTCTTCCTTGCTATTAGCGTCGATGATTTTTACATTATGTTATATGGGGTTGTTATTCATGGAATGTGAGAAATGCCAAGTAAAAGTATTTGTCCATTCGGACACAAAAGATGTTGCCTTAAAGATTAAGCTTAAAATTTTGATAAAATAGATGGGAAATAGAAATTTTTTTTGAGATTCGTATGATAGAAAATAAGTAACACTGTTCAAAAACACTATGAACCGTCTTAATTCCCGAAGACATTACACAACGTAAATCACATTCCTCATCAGTGACCCAAGGACGCACACATTCATATCACAAGGCACCAAGCACCACCTATAAAATGTGCTTCACTCTCTCATACTCGTTGTGTTTTTATGTTTGTGATAATTACTTGTAGTATTATAAAATGAGCCTCATTGATAGTGATAAGTAATTATCGTATAATAAACCTTGATGTAGGACTTTACTCTCACTTTAATAATAAGATTTTTCATGTAATATAACTTAAATTGAGAAAAAGGGATATGAGAATAAATTAACATTTAACCTGCCTTGGATCTTTGATATATACATGGTCGACTAGTTTCAAATGTTAATTACCACAATAATATGCGTGAATCTTTTTTTTTTTTTTGCATCGATTAAATCACCACAATATGTATAAGAATTAGAGATTTTCTAGCATTAGAGATTTTAAATTCCATAAAAATTGAATTTATAGGCAAAATTCACATGTGAGAGTGCCTCGGTTGACCCAGTCTCCACGGATGAACGTCAATTATTTGCGTCTACTTTCTCCTTCTGTTGACTAGTCAAACTTTCTCATTTTTTCTTTTATTGTTACCATGTCTGACTTTTTAACCAATCCAATGGTCAAATATAACCATTTCACATACGCTTTTGCTGCTTTCTCCACGATTGACCCAAGTCTTCCATGCAGCTACACGTTAAGGCACTGCACAAGGTAATGCGCACGCACCTGAATATTCGTAGGTACTGCACAGTGCACATGTGTTTCATCACTTTAAAAGTCATTGGTTCGATGCATCCTAGCATAAGATGAGCCGTGTTCATCTGCTTCACTCTCTCGTACTCTGCTCATCAAAACAAAGGAGTCTTTGTTTCGAACAAAATGGCTTCCTCTTCGTGCTTCTACATGTCCATACACTTTCTTTTCTTGTATTTGTCATCTCAGCCAATTGGCGCGCACAATCTCTCTCGTTCCACGAAACCTCTGTGTCTCAAGGAAGAAATGTCCGCCCTGCTGCAATTTAAAGAGAGATACAAAATCACCAATGCTTCCAATGATCCTCTCGCTCGTCCCAAGACTCTGTCCTGGAAAAA
The DNA here is from genome assembly GCA_014182575.1 of Eucalyptus decipiens. Classification (NCBI taxonomy): domain Eukaryota; kingdom Viridiplantae; phylum Streptophyta; class Magnoliopsida; order Myrtales; family Myrtaceae; genus Eucalyptus; species Eucalyptus decipiens. Next base: position 7,353,906 of record CM024619.1, read on the forward strand.
CAGTCGAGATTGCTGCTCTTGGGATGGGATCGAGTGCGATGAGAATACGGGCCATGTAATTGTTCTCGACTTGGGAAGTAGTTTTCTCTATGGTTCTATCGACAACAACAGTACCCTCTTCCAGCTTGCTCATCTTGAAAAGCTCAATCTCGGCGACAATCACTTCAACTACTCTCAAATACCGTCTCGAGTTGGAGATCTGTCAAGACTGACTCATCTCAATCTCTCTGCTTCCGTTTTTTCTGGCCAAGTTCCATCAGAAATCTTCAAACTTACAAGGTTGGTGTACCTCAACCTGTGTCTCAATGTGGATCCATATCTCGATACATATTTGTTGCGGATGAAAGCGCCGGGCCTGAGAAGCCTAGCTCAAAATCTGACCAGCCTGGAAGAACTTCTCCTTGGTGGCGTCAATATGTCGTCCCAAGTGCCCAACACTCTGGCGAATCTGTCTTCACTGAGAAGGCTGGACATGAATGACTGCGACCTGCACGGTGTATTTCCGTCTGCCATTTTTCATTTACCGAAGCTGTGATATCTAGATGTGGGTTACAATGAAGTCACGGGCCGCTTGTCTAAGTTCAACTCGAGTAGTCCTCTTGAAGAGCTGCGACTGGGAGACACGAGCTTTTCTGGGGAGCTACCCGCTTCAATTGGAATCCTTCCATCCTTGAGCTATCTCGACGTAGGTTATTGCAGATTCTCAGGATCCATCCCGGCTTCACTTGCTAACCTTAGCAACCTCAGAGACCTGGAAGTCTCAGGGAACACATTCACTGCCCAGTCCATTTCCTCTATTTCTTGGGTTTGGACGAAGAAGAAGCTCGCAACTTTGGCACTCGGATTGAACAATCTATATGGCGAGATTCCACCCTCAATCGGAAACTTGTCTCAGCTTGAATATTTATGGTTAGCGAACAACCAATTAAGCGGTGCCATCCCATCTCAGCTCATGAACCTCACTCGACTGACTGTTTTAAACCTCGGAAGCAATCGACTGTCGGGTTCTATACCGTCTTGGCTTATGAACCTGACTCAACTGATTTACCTTAACCTTGCTGTCAATAAATTCCACGGTGAGATACCTTCATCAATCTCTCAACTTCAAAATCTAGAGTACCTTCGCCTTTACAAAAGCAACTTCAGCGGTACTATTGAGCTAGACAACTTTCACAAGTTCAAACATTTGGGAACGCTGCAAGTATCATTTAACAGGCTATCAGGCTGCATGAGTAGCGCAAATCTTATTATTCCTCAGCTTACTACCCTAGGATTGGCTTCATGCAATTTGAGTGAGTTTCCGGCATTCTTACAAAACCAAGAGGATATTAGGTGGTTGGACTTGTCCGATAACAACATTACGGGAGAAGTTCCCTTTTGGGTGTGGGACGGAAGATTTAAAAGCATGCAGCACCTGAATCTCTCCCATAACTTCTTAAATGGTCTTGATCGATATTACCCGATGCACGCTTTAGATATGTACACGATAGACCTCTCTCATAACATGTTGAAAGGACCACCCCCTGAAGCACCGTCATCGACAGTGATCTATATAGTATCCAACAACAGCCTGACGGGAGCGTTGCCAGCATGGATATGCAATTTAAGTTCAGCAATCACCCTGGACTTGTCTTTTAACAATTTGACCGGTGTGCTTCCCATTTGTTTGGGCAATATCAGCAAATCACTCGTGGTATTGAACCTAAAAGGCAACAATTTCCAAGGAAGCATTCCAGAGCTCTCGATGAGGGGGACACAATTGACGATGATTGATTTGAGTGACAACCAGTTGCAAGGCAATTTACCGAGGTCCTTGGCCGATTGCAAAAAGCTCGAGTTCATTGACTTTGCAAACAATCTTATCATGGACACCTTCCCATCATGGTTGGGATCACTACCGGAGCTTCATGTCCTTATTTTGCGATCCAATAAATTCCACGGTGTCATAGAGAGGCCTAAATCTAGTCATGCATTCCTTAAGTTGCGGATACTTGACCTCTCTTCTAATGCATTCATCGGTAAGTTGCCCATGGAATTCTTTCAGTCTTGGAATGCCATGAAATTCGAGATGCGAAACTTTACATACATGTATAAAGATCTAAATCCGCCATTATTCAACCCACTCGGCTACTATGGCCACTATGATTTTTCTATGATAGTGATTTACAAAGGGCTTAAACGGTATTACCCAAAGATACCAGACGTCTTCACATTCATTGACCTCTCCAACAATTTGTTAAAAGGAGAGATCCCTAGCACCATAGGTGATTTCAAAGGGCTGCAAGGCTTGAACCTTGCCAATAATTCCCTCACTGGTCACATCCCATCATCGTTAGGGAATCTCACAGCGCTTGAGTCATTGGACCTTTCTCAAAACAAACTCACTGGACAAATCCCCCAGAAGCTAACAGAACTCGGGTTCCTTTCTTTCTTGAATGTCTCTTACAACAATCTAACTGGGTCCGTGCCTAGAGGGAAACAGCTCGATACGTTTTCGAACGATTCTTTTGAGGGAAACTCAGGACTGTGTGGGGAATTCATATCCACGAAATGTCGAGATTCATCGGATAAGTCAAGACAACCTTCAACCTACCAAGAAGATGACTTGGGATCATCAATTGAACTCAATTGGAAGATTGTTCTTATGGGGTATGGGAGCGGCTTAGTGATTGGAGTGGTCATCGGAAATGCATTCATCTCTTGGAAACATGATTGGTTTGAAGGAAATGCCAAGAGAAGGCGACGGCCTAGTTGGAGGCAGCCTAGGAGAGGTAGGAACTCCTGGTCAGGCAAGTTTCTCAATATATGCAGATATTAGAACTGTCTTAAAAACTGAGCTGGGTATTTCCTTCTTTTTCTCAAATGTACTTGTTTCTTCGTAGTATTTTTATAGTTATTTATGTCAAACTTTGTTTTCTTCAACTAATCTCTCGTCATGTCTATTTATAAAGTCATTGTCAACTTGTAAACCTAGCTCATGTGCACCTTTTCCTATCAATGTTCTAGCATGAGTACTACAATCGAACACTATCCGAATTGCCACATGGATTTTTTTTTTTTTTTTCTATCCAAAGTTCACATCACTTGCTGAAACCCGTTTACGGGTTCTAGTAAAACAATCAATACGAGTGGTACACTGTTCTCATAACTTTATGCAAACTAGACTCTTATCCGCACCTCAATCATCTGCTTTAGTTATTTGTCACCTCACAAATTATACAAACAACAGCTGTATTGACATTTGAAACAAAATCCGCATTTGGAGATTGATCGGACAAGAACCATGACAAATGATTCTTGTGAAAAATATACATATTACTTTTTCTTATCGGATCTTCTTTTATGTTTGTGTGGTAAAAAATCAAATTCTCTCTCATAAAGCAGCATATCATGTGGAGAAGCAACATGGCGCAGGAGAATTTCCTAAAGTTCTTACCATGCTTGCTAATCATGTACTTGGTAAATGTCATTTGATTTATCTATTTAAAATTTTCTTTTTTTTCTCAAAGAATGATCATTTGTTATGTTGAATTATTGTTGACACCTGAATTTTTCTGAAAAGTCAAGGTTTCAGTCTTTTTGAAACCAAGAAAAATAATAATAAATCAACAAAAGACAGAGTCCAATTTGCCGGTTTATGCGAGGACCTAAACCCATTTGCCTGAGCCCATCTATTAAGTCTAAGTCGCTCGCTTCAGCCCGGTCCACTAACCCAGACCACTAGCCAAGCCCATCAGGAATTTGGCTACCCATCAGCCTAGCCCATGAAGCCCAAATTTAAAGTCGCATTAAGCAACTTCTGCACAGGCTCAGATTTGCAAGTTTAAGTCGGAGCCCACAAAGCCCGTGAGAGTTTGGCCCATAAAGCGCGCACGTACAGGAACTGAGGAGCGAAGGAATTCTGGCAAGGGGACGTTGGCAAATGAACCGGCTCTCCCTCCAGCTTCCTCTCTCATCCAACTGACTTTGGTGATTCCTTCTCTCTAGAATCCAATTCCAGAGAATTCGTACTCGATTCTTCTTCTCTGGACATCGCTCGCAGTTGCCGCCTTCGATGGTCGCTTCAATCCATCTCCACTGCCATGAGAAAAAGGCTCTGTTCGTCTTGTTCTCAGTCATTGTCGCTGAAGAGCTTGAGCCGCGGTTCGCCATTTACTCTTTCGCTGATTCCCGCCTTCAAATTTTGCTTCTGTGACTGCTTTTCTTTGGTTCAATCGAAAATTAATGCAGGTAAACATCCTTACTTAACGAACCATATCTGCTCTGTTTATGCTTAAAAACAGAGGCCGCGAATCCTACATACTGCTTGCGTATAGATCTTATGTAGCCGAGCTTCCGCAAGCGATTTGAACTCATCGTGTTTTGGTGATGATATGGAGACAAATTCTATGAATTTTAGCTCAATGCGCTATAGTTATCCCTAAACTTTTAATTTATTTAATACGGTATCTAAATTTTTTGTACATATTTAATCTAGTCCCTAAATTATATGAAAAAAGTTCAATATTGTCCATGAACTTGAATTAATCGAATGACAATATTAATTTTTTTTTATATAATTTATGGACTAGATTGAACGTGTATCAAAAGTTCATGAATCACATTGAGTTAATTTAGAAGTTTAAGGATGATAGTACACATTAGGCTAAAGTTCATGGATTACATCGAACAAATTAAAAGTTCTTGTAGGACATTACACATAGGATCAAAGTTTATGGACCACTTATCTCAAAATTAAGATTGTTCAGAGTTTTGAACAGTCTCACTTAGTGAGAGGGAGAATAAAGGTGGAATTGGCCCTTGTCATTCTTTAGATTGTTGCTCATGGGGTGATTGTTTGTGTTATAAAGTGTTTGTGTTGCTTAATAGCCTACGTTGTTGCCTAATATTTTCCTAGTGCTTGTTTTGTTTATGCCAAAATGAATAGAAACCAAAGACAAAACTTATACTATTGTTGGCACCATCGAGATCTAAAAAATAAGTATAGAAAAGCAAAAAAAACCCAAGTTTCATCACTGAGAGTTGGTAACAAAGAGATGTTGTCTGAGCAAGCTAAGATCTAGATGTGGGAGTATGGCAGATACATATTAATCTTGCAATCTACAAGCAAAATTAGGCTCACTTTACCTTCAACCCTAATGGATGTTTGAGATGTAAGCAATAAAAAAGGGCACTAAGTTTTCCCCTCCACTCTAGACAGAGTACGCATTTTATAAGTTGTGACAATAACAAACAAGTCTATGTAATGGGCCGAATTGAGGGGAGAAATGAAGACTTTGGTTGCTCATAGAAAAATGCATTTACTTTTCAATTGCTTGTTTGTTCTGTCTATGTCACCGAAATAAATAGAAAACAGAGAAAACCTAAACTATGTTGATAGCACCATCAAGATCCTTCATTCATTGTGCAAACAACATCGGTTCACAAGGGAACAATGAGTTAATTGCATTCACTCCCAAATTCAATCAAGGGAGTTTGTCTAAACCTCAAGCTTCATTTAGTTCATGGAAAATGAACTTTTCAATAAATTTTTCCTGAGGAACTTGTTTTCAAGGCATGTTGGTCTGTATTTGCCAAACAATAGGAAAGTCGTTTGTTGATATTTGTTATGGGAAAATTACGAAATAGACGTTTGATAATAAGTCTTGAGTGCAACCAGAGTCCCAAGTTTGGGCTTTGGGAACATACGCTCGAGCACCAGCTCTAAGCCTGGCCATGGGGAACAATCCGGGTATTATAGACCCATACACGCTCAGCGTTCTTGAGATCCTCTGTTTAATCTTCTTGGCGTCTTCATGCATTAGAATGCAACAAACAATGTCTCCATTTGTTAAGTTTTTTTTTTTTTTTAAAGTGAAATGTATGGGGATAAAATTGTTCAAAAAATTTTAAACTTATTGCACTTTTGCTAATTTAGTCCTAAATCTTTCAATTTTGCTAATTGAGTCCAAACATTTTACATTTTACCAATTGAGTCAATCTAATCAAATTCAATTGAAAATTGTTGAAGTGGGTGTCGGCACACCAGTTATCTTATGTGGTATGGCCGATGTTAACGTAAATAATTTTTAATAATAATTTTTAAAAATATTTTATTTTCTTCTCTTTTCATTTTTTCCCCTTTTTCCGTTTGCCAAGCCTCATTGATGGCCAGCGGAGGTCATTAGCCTTAGGCACAGCCTCAAGCCCTTGCTTGCTTGGGTGAGGGTGACCCTTGTTATGGGTTGACAAGGGCGGCCCTCACCTTAGGTTGGCGACCTTTGCCAGCCATTGATGAGGCCCGGTGGTGTTGAAGAAGGGAAAAATAAAAATAAAAAAAAGGAAAAGAAAAGGGAAAAGGGAAAAAAGAAAAGAAGGAAAAGAGGGAAAAGTAATAATTCAAAAAAATTAAAATATTATTAAAAAATATTCACATTAGCACTGATTATGTTATGTATGATAGTCAGCATCTACGTTAGCGATTTTTGGCCAAAATTGACCGAATGCATTCAATTAGCAAAACATGAAAATACTTAGAACTCGGTAAAATCGAAAGATTTAAGACTGAATTAACAAGAATGCAAAATGTTTATGATTTACTGGACAATTTTCCCTATTTTTTTTGTAGGCCATCAATCATCCATAGGCAATTCAATGATGGATCCACTTTGCATTTGGCTCGATCCTCATATCCGTCTCACCCATTTGAGTATAAACAAAGCATAATGTTTGGGACTGTCAACGTAACACGACGTTTCATCTTAACAAAGCACAAAACAAGGTGAAATATGATTTTTATCTTGACTTTATAACGTTTCGTCATGTTTGAGTGAAAAAGTATCTTTAACAAAAATAAATCGCACGGCACAACATTGTGCCATACATATCCCGTGTTGTGAGCACCGTTCGAGACAAGATCTCGCAGAAGAAATTCCTTCACTCGTTGTGTAGACTAATATACATCGAAAGGACTGGATGGGTCACTCCTCTATCTCCAAACCTTCTTCAAAACTTTTCTTGTTTTTGATTCTAAAACATGGTTTCTTGTTGCAATTAAAATGGTTCAAAATTGAAGAAAATTTGCACTGTTTTTATTCAACATGGTAACTACGAAATGAAATGCTCTTATCACTATTTAAATGACAAAAAAGCATGCTCATGCTCTGGGACGTTCGTCGACCACTGTGGTAACCACCTGGAATATAGGTAACGACGTAGCCAATGAATCATCAGAAAAAAATATCCCTGATGATTTCTGGAAATTAAGATATGGTAACAACATCGCCAATGAATCATCAAACCATTGTACATCTACTTCCCACAACTTCAATGTAAGATCTTAATCTCGAAACAAGATGCCAAGCAAAAACATCAAGCCCAAGAATTTCACTTCCCCCGCAACTAAACTAATACAACTAAGGCATTATAGCACGATGAAACAGACAAAAGAGAGACTAAATCCTTCTCCTGCTCAATCTCAGGTATTTATATGCCCCAAAAAAGCACACAAATTGTTATCAGCTCTCGCCAAAGCAGCTCATTTCTCCTTTCTCCTTGCGGCAAACCAGCAACCTTACCACAAACAAGACACTCTTGAAAACCTTCTCAGCACATGGAAATCTACCACTGTGAACATAGTATTCCTTTCTTTCCATGAGAAATAAATGACACCATTCCTTGCCACTTTTACCAAGACTTTCCAGAGATCTCCCCTTTGATGTCTGCAACAACCACATAAACTCAGCATCCAAATCCCTAGCAAAACCTCTTATACCACATATCTGCAAAAGCCTACTTCATTTTTCAGAGGAAAAAGAGCAATCAAAGAACAAATGTCTCCTTGATTCGGGCTTCAACCCACAGAGGACATAAATACCATTCACATTCTACCATTGGCACAATCTATCGCCAGTCTGCTGCAGCTTGGTAAGGATAGCAAGCCAAGATACAAAGCAAAATGTCGGCACATTTGGATTAAACCAAATTAGCCTATGCCAAGTTACCTTGGCCATTTTCTTTCTAGTTAAGCTCCAAGCATTAGCATGAGTGAAATCACCAGGTTTAGCACCTAAGAAGACCACTCTATATAGTTGTGTCGCGACCAAATTTTCGGGTGTGAACCACCTAGGTTTTGGCTAATGGTTTGTTAAGCCTAGACTTAACTTGGGCTCTCCCAAGCCCATACCAATTCGCAACTTTCAGTTCAATTTCTTAACATGCAATTTTTTTAATTAGGAGTCACCACTAATCTATTTTTGGTGGGTCGATTAGAAACCAAGTAAAGTAATGAGAGATTTACTTTACTCCTACGAACCAGAGAATGTGGGTACGGGGACTTGGTTACACTGGATTTCTCTAATGCCCTTTCGGTACCATTCTTTTATTTTCAAAAAAATGTTTTGTAGGCAGCATGGATTAATTTTAAATCTAATTCCCTAACATGTGAAGCGATCATGCGGGTGCGCAAACCACCAATTTAACACCCAAGTAAAGCAGTAAATAAATTGCAAGACTTACCTCATAGTAATGAAAGTATCTGCGTTGTTAGATCAGAATTCACATCAACAATCCTAGATATGATTTCTAATTAACATGCAATTTCTTTTTGTTTTTACTTAATTTAAATCGTGCAATATGCAATGCATGCTACTAATCTAACATGAAATATTATGACATGACAGTATAGCCTAAACTATATGAATGAGTAAAATAATTTTTTTTGTGTTTTCTTAATGAACATGCAATAATTAAACATGCGATCTAAATTAACTAAAATGACATAATCTTAGTGATGGCCAATATCTAATTAAATGCACCTAACAACAATCACTAAATGACGTGCATTTTATGAACCTAATGCTATATGACGTGCACATGATTTTTTTATTTTCTTAATAAGCATGCAATCTACCATAATATGCGTGCAAAGAATGCCTAATTCTATTTTTTTTTTCTTTTTTTTAGTAAGAAATTCGAAATTAAAATTGCCAGATAATTAAACGTGCAATTTAAATTAATGAGAACTAACATCCTAAATGAACACATTTTTTTTGGATTTTTATTTAAAAATTCGAAATAAGATTCCAATTCTAAACATGCAAGATAACCCTAAGACTAGGAATATTCTAAAACGAACCTAATCCTAATTCAAATTTTTTTTGAATTTTTTCTTTTACCAAAATAAAATTGACTTAACCACCGGCCGTGGTGGCTCCACTGGATAAGACTCTGTTGATCCTCAACGAAGAGGTGAAGGGTTCAAAACCCAGGGGAGGCGCTAGGTGTATTAAGTGTGACTCAGGGATGGTGGGTCCTCCTGCTTAAGTGTTACCTGGGGGTTTACGGCGCGGCTGTCAGCTGCAAGCCGGTTCCTCCAGTACCAAAAAAAAAAATTAATAAAAATAAAATTGACTTAAACACCATGACAGCAAATCAAGCAAGATAAGATTGATATCTAAATTGACGAACCATATCTCGCGCATGAGATCGAGTTGGTCAATTTTACATAAATCGCGAACCGTATCTCGAGCGTGAGATCGGGTTGGCGATTTTTCCGTGCGTGCGAATCATATTTCAAGCTCATATTTCAAACGTGAAATCAAACTGTCAATCGTACGCACGTTGTGAAATTAGGGATTAATCCCCGAATTCATGAGAATTCAAAATATTTTTTTATATGGCAATAACGAACAAATATTCAAAATAAATCGCGATCCCATGGATCGGACAATAAAATATAAGAAAATCGAATCAATCAAAAATCTTACCTAGCTCTTGATATCGCACCGATAACTTTTCCAAATTGGGATGTCGACTCGAAACCGTGGACCAGCGGCAAGGGGCTCACGAATGGCGGAGGTTACACGGCTTGCGGTGTGGGCGAGCTCGCGGAGATAGAGCTTGCGGCTAGTGATCTCGAAGGAACAGGGAGGGTGCTTTTTATTTGGCCTCATCCACAGCCGATCCCACCGAACTTTGTCCACATACCTCTCTTCTTTTTCGTACGTTGCCTAAATTCTCTTCATCGTTCAATTAATGCGGTTTGACTTTTTATGCAAGTGCAGGGAAACATGCAATCGGTGGAAGCAAATTAATACACGATCAGGACATGTGTATAAGCTGACTAAACAGATTCCTTACACCGCTTAACTATACGTCATCTTCATGTGAAAGCTCAACCTATTTGAATATTGATTTTGCAAACCTGGACCGACGGACAGTTCGGCTCGGACAGCTGGATGGCAGTGCTTGGCTCGACTAGGAAACCTGCAAAGAAAGACCAGTATTCGTCGTTGCTGGGGATTCCGCAGATGGCCTAATAGGCCACACGGATGCGGCTTGCGTCGGGGATGCCTGTAGAGATCTTGAACATTAACTCGTTTCTGAAGCAAAACAACAACAAAATATATGCGATCAAGGACTTGTGCGTCAATTCCTTGATAGAGAAAGGAGATGAAAGTGAGATATTGATCGAGAATGGGCGTGAATCTCCACGGTAGCAAAAAGAATTTGATTTTGAAGACTTAGTGGGCAACGGGATCTTCAATTGGCCAGGGGCAAGTCTCATTCTTCACGATTTCTCCTTCATGTGTAGAATGTCTGCTCTCTCTCCATTCTCTGCTCGTCTCAGAATTGTGGCCGTCTCTTCAGTATTTTTTTTTGTTGCCTTGAAATAGAGTAGCCCCGTTTTGCAAATGTTCTCCTAGCGTCCGCGAGAGAGGTGGAGCTGTGTATCCATTGATGAGGGGATGAGATCATGAACAAATATTGGAGAGAGAGAGAGAGCTCTCCCTCGCGAACGTGTTCTCTTTTCCTTTTGTATCGATTGTGTGGCCTCCTCTGCGCCCCCACCGTACGCGACTCCTTTTATACACCAAAAAATTGTATCTCCGTGGTATATTTCATTGCCAACTTTGCTCGTGCAAAATACTATTGAATATATCATCCCACCATGCGCAATATTTTTTGTGTTTTTTTTCCAATATTTCATTCGAGAATTTCCTTTCCATCAAAAATACATCACTCGGTGCATATTGCCTAAATATATGAAAATCCCAACGGAATATGTGAAAAATTTTACACTCGCCGTTGGTCCAATAAAATAAACAAAGATGTTTCTAAACTATATGCCATGTGATTTTTTTTCAGGGATAAAATTAATCCATAATTTTTTAATACGATAAATGTCTAAATGGGTCGCCAAAATTTAGGTGTCAACAAATTGAGACTTGAGAGAGCCATTAAAGTTCCACACAGCTCAACCTTAATTTCAACCGGATCATCTGATCTAGCAGTGGTTTTGCCAAACAAATCATTTCCTCTTGTTCACGCTCATTTCCTTTTTCAAAGCATAGAAGTAATGACATTTAAAGATTTCGATAAGAACTTCGAAATCGACCTAATTAGGCTGTACCTAAGCAGTTTGCCGGCGTCTATGGTTTGATTTTTGTTTCCGAACCATCGTTATGTGAAAAATTTGCTCCTATATTGAAACCAAAACATATGGCCGAGATTGTAATCACTACTATTCAGTAATGAAGTACACAGATATTTAAGGGCACATCTGCCAAGAAAGCAACAAATCATGTTCCGAAGCGCGAACAAACGAAAATATTTGAGTAAGAAATAAATTACAGCCTACCCCTACATTTGATTGGCCATCCTCGCGATCTTCTCTGCTCCTTCATTGCCTTCTTCAACAACTTTTCTTCTGCTCTTTAGCGGAGAAAGCCCCCGAATCCGACAGTACCTCGTCCTCCTCCACGAATCGGAACAATCCATCGGCGAAGAGTCTGGATCGTAACTTCGTGGTGGACTTCCAACGCGATTTCTCGTCCGGATTCCGCTTTGGCAGAGGGGCAATTGCGTCCTCCGAGGAGCAGTTGATGGCAGCGATTTGGCTCGAGGACGAAGAGGTCCTTGGTCTGGGAAATGAGGTCTTCCACCGCGGAGTCACCTCACCGCGGAGTCGTCGGTATCGGGAAGGTAGGAGAAATCAGCCATGGCTGCTCTTGTGATTGTGGTCGCGAGGGTTTTGTTGGGTTCTTGCGGACTCTGCTTCTGCTCTGTTAACGCGAGCGGTGGGGAGGGAATTGTGCTCACCCGAGAGCTTCTCGTCGACTTCCTCAAACGACTCTCGATCCCAAGTGATCATGGCGTCGCAGGCTTGGAGCTCGAAGCTATGCGGAGCGGCAGATGACGATAGAGATGGGAAATCACCCCCATAAACAAGGAGGAGAGGCGGAGATTATGCGGGCAAAATGTTTTTCCATGGGAATCGTTTGGTACAGTTCCGGGATGCGAATTGTGTCTTAAATGTCACCTCCAAGGTCGGATTAGAGCCTACTAAATTGCGTTAAGTCATGAGAGCACCGTAATCTTGTTATTGATCGTTTAACTGGAATTTGTTATCGGGTATCAGCTCGTGATGGGAACCCTGGGTGAAGATGAATCTCTGTGGTAGAATCAAGTGTTCAGTAGGAGTACTTTTGCCTGGACATTGATATAAAGAGAAAAGGTGCACATAAGCTTGTTTTACAAGTTAATAATGGCCTTACATATATATAACATAGAAATTTTTTAAGAAATGGTAAAAAAAGTCCATGAAATGGAAAGATTTGAGAGTCAAAATTGAAGACTTTGGTTGCTCATTGAGGCAATGGCAAAAAAAGTCTATGAAATGGTATGATTTGAGAGTCAAAATTGAAGACTTTGGTTGTTCGTTAGGACAATGGACAATGGTAAATGGTACAATTTGAAAGTCGAAATTGAAGACTTTGGTTGCTCGTTAAGACAGTGAACAGTGGCAAATTGTACGATTTGAGAGTTGAAATTGAAGACTTTAGTTGCTCTTTAGGACAGTTGACAATGGCAAATGGTACGGTTTGAGGGTCGAAATTGAAGACTCTGGTTGCTCATTATGATAGTTAGGACAGTGGACAACGGCAAATGATACGATTTGAGGGTCAAAATTGAAGACTTTGGTTGCTCGTAAGGATAGTGGATAGTGGCAAATTGTACGATTTGAGGGTCGAAATTGAAGATTTTGGTTGCTCATTAGGAAAATGGACAGTGGACAGTGGCATATGGTATGATTTGATAGTCGAAATTGAAGACTTTGGTTGCTTGATAGAACAGTGACAAATGGTACGATTTGAAGGTCAAAATTGAAGACTTTGGTTGCCCATCTGGCCCCTTTCATTCACTTGATGGTTGTGTTGTGCAGGACCTTTTTGTTTGTCATATTAATGCTATTTTCACTTAGAATTACGATGAGTGAACATTTTCTTTGGTCACTTATAACGAATGTAATTTCTGTCGTGTAATGCATTCAGAGAAATTAAGATTGTTTATAATTTTGAGAAGTCTCTCTTATTGAGAGGGAGATAGAGATGGAATTGGCCCTTGTCTACTGTAGATTGTTGCTCCCAGACAATCACAGTCGTCTAGATTGTGCATTAGCCTAACATTGATGCCTACTATTTTCCTATTGTTGGGTTTGTTTATGTTGAAACGGATAAAAACCACAGACAAAAGTATATTGTTGTTGGCACCATCGATATCTAGGAAAATAACTTAATTTCAAAGTACAATTGGTTGTATTTTGCAATATTACAGAAGTCCGTTTGTTACAGGAAACTAATGAAGTCCGAGCACGTCGACAAAGGCACAACCAAGCTTGCATTGCTCTGACCAAAGGAACAAAACATGAGATGTTTTGAATCATTTAAATGCAATTTAAGGAATAAAATAGCCAGTCATGCATTTCTTCTTGTTCTATCGGTCTCAACTTTGTGTCGAGATAAATTATGTGCTCAAGGAGACCCGTTGAAGATAATTTCTACTCATAAGAATATTATATCGTTGCATGCCAAAGCAAATTTTTAGTACTTGCGGCACATCATCTATCATAATAGGCACTCAATCATCCATAGGCAATTCAATAATGCATCTACTTTTCCTTAGGCTTGGTCGTTCTGTTCATATTGCCTAGTTAAGTAAAAATAGAGCAAACTGTTTGCTATTGTGTATTCGATACCCCATTTTATCATACAATTACACAAAGTTCTGTCTTAAGAAAGCATAAAAGGTGAAGCAATTCGACTTCTTTTTGACTTTATGACGTTCCGTTATTTTCGATTGAAGAAATTAACTTTTAAGAAAAGATTGCACAGTACAATGTTGCACCATGCATATCCCTTGTTACTGGGACCATTCAAGGCAAGATCCCACGGACAACAAAAAAAATTCTTCACTCGTGTAGAAATATACACATCAAAGGGGGTGCATGACAACCCAAAATTTATGTTCCATAAATAGTTTTTCTTGTTCCCGCACTGCTTTTAAGGAAGAAAATCCATTTGATAAACCTATTCAGTTTTTCTTGTTTCGGAATAGATTTCTATTCCAAAAATAGGTTGGAAGAAATATCAAAAGTTAAAATTTTCTACTTCGATGTCTCGGAAGATAAATCGAAATAATTTCTCTCACTAAACCCTAATTTCGATGAGTCCTCCCTCATCTCCTCTACGTCTTTGCCTTCTACTCTTCCTCCGCCTCTCCTCATTTTATTAAAAATAAAAATAAAAATATTCAATTTATTCATTTAAAAATAAAAATAAATTTATTAAAATAAATAAATTATTTTTATTTATCATTTTATTTTTAGTTTATTAAAAAATAAATTTATTAAATTTATTAAAAATAATTTATTTATTATTATTTGCCTTGAGTGTTTTGCCAAATCAATTTTTTTTAATTTTTTACTTTTATTCATTTTAAAATAAATTTATTCGTAAAATAAAATAAAATAGAATAAATAAAATAAATTTTATTTTTATATTTTTATATTTTATTTTAAAATAAAATGATATTTTTATTATATTTTTTTACGATTTATTTTATTTTATTTTATTTTATTCATTATTTTTTTGTTACCAAATCATTTTTATTTTTATTTTTATATTAAAGGTCGCTCGGCCGTCGCCACCGCCGTCCGAAAAGAAGAAATTTTGTGTTGTTATCAAACGAATTTCTATTTTTAGAGTAGAAATTTTGTGTCGTTATCAAACGGTTATTTTTGTAGAAATTCTTCTAGAAATAGAAATAGAAAAATCTATTTACATTCCCAAACAATTTCCTCAGAATGGTTGTCATGCGTGCCCAAAATGATCGGATGGGTCATTTCTCTATGTCCAAATCTTTTCAAACAATTTTCTCGTTATTCATTCTAAAACATGAATTCTTGGCGCAATTTAAACGTTTTGAGAGTGAATAATAGATCATGAATCTTTGCACTATTTCGATGGATATGGTAACTATAAGATAAAGATGCTCTTTTTACTATTTATATGACAAAAATGCATACTCATGCTCCGGAGCGGTTCCATTTAGTCCCTTTCCCCTCCCTAGCGAGAGACGAGAACGAAATTTTACACTTTAGCGATGGGCATTTCCGTCGCCTGAGGTCTTTTTCATTTTCCGGTGGTGGTGGGAATCGGCCTGATGGAATGTCATTCTTCCCCCAGGTCTCATTAGGGATTTATGGTGCTTTTCTAAATTCGTCGTCTTTAATCTTACTCATCGAGTCCATAAAAATCATTGCCAAAAGGTGGGCCATTCTTTAAGATACTTCTAGCTTCAAACAATGAAAATATTAGCCATTGATTTGCCTAGCACTTTTATTTGACTAGGGTGTTTTTAAAAAGAATTAATTTCGAATAAATTTATTACAAATGTACCGATTTTGGGTTCTTTGTGGTATCAACCCAATATAATATTAGTCTGACAAAAAAATTACATGGCCTTGTTATTAAGTCCCTAAACGTGATCGCCATGAGCTAATACCTCACTTTACTCAAATGCGGTAAAAGAATTGACGAAAATGGTGAAATGCGGTAAAATAACTTGATATGAGTCAGGTAAAGAATATATATATTATCTTATTATTGATCCGGGCATGACCACCGTGAGCTAATTTTCAAAATCAGAATCAAAGTCTAATTTCAACTAAAGAGAATTACACTGACAATATTAAAGACGGAAATCGACAAAATGACCGCTAAATGAGATTTTTCTTTTTATCCTTTTCTTTGTTATTGTTTTTTTTGTCTGTTAATCTAAAAAGAAAATACAAGCTAAAAATTCAAATTGTTTTGAAATCTGAAGACAATGACTCTTAAACTAGATGAATTCAAATCAAATGAAATTCAGCCAAAACTATTTCTAAGATGCAACCGTCTAGCTAGGAATCACACTTTCCAATCGTTTTCATTCCGCATTTTATTTTTCGTTTTTATTTATTAATTTTAACATACTATTTTATTTCCTTTCTTTTCTTGCTTAGTTCAGCGCCGTCACGCCACAAAGCACGAGTTCTTCTTCTTCTTCGTCATGAAATTGCTACCGTTCCACTTCTTTTCTTTTGTTTTGCAAACATTCAGAAACTATTACTCAATTGCAGAATCACAAAACTCTCCACTTCTTCAAGCCTCCATCATTCCCTCTTTCATTTCCGTTGAACTTCCTAGCCAATCATTTTTTTTTTTTTTTTGAGATTTTGTGAGATCACTTCCATTATTCTGAATGTTAAGCTTTTAGACGACAGCAATGTTTAATATTTAATTATTCTATCAATTTTCATATAGGTGATTCCTAGCCACCTCTAAAGATCAATTGGCATAAATTCAGGTTTGACAACATGACTAATGAAATGGGCTGAAACAGAGGTTGAAATAAACAGAGACACAGCAGGCAAAGTCTCGGGCGGAGCATCACAGCAGGTCGATTCAATGGTGCAATGAGAGGATCAAATACAGACGTCTCAGTCTGAACACGTAAGAATCAACCAAACGTCAATACGCAAGGTTTTTGCAAAGCATTACACGATAGAAATTACATTCCTCATGCAGATTATGCATTCAACTTGAAAATAGCGCTAATATTGCAAACAACTAGGTCCATCCCAAAGCAATTATTGAGCGAAAGGAAGGGGCTAAATGAGCAACCAGTCTTCGATTTTGACCCCTCATTCGTAACCTTTCATCAACTTGGTTGCTGCTGTCACAATTTATGAATGGATACATTTCCCTAGAATGAAGGGAATGACCTCAAACGGTCTTATGAACCACATAACCCCTTCATCTTATCTTCCTACAGAGAGACTTTTTGTGAAGGAGACCATCACATGTTGCAATATGATTTTTGTAAATGAGCAACAAAAGTCTTCAACTTTGACCCCGATTCGTAACCTTTCATCAACTTGTTTCCTGTTGTCATAACTTATGAATGTATACATTTCCCTAGAAGGAAGGGAATGACCTCAAACGATCTTATGAACCACATAAGCCCTTCATCTTATCTTCCTATAGGGGGACCTTTTTTGAAGGGGACCATCACATGTTGCTACATGACCTTTTGTAAATGAGCAATCAAAGTCTTCGATTACGACCCCTGATTCGTAACCTTTCATCAACTTGTTTCCTGCTGTCACAACTTATGAATGGATACATTTCCCTAGAATGACGGGTATAACCTCAAACAGTCTTTTCACCAAAAAAAAAAAAAAAAACCTCAAACAGTCTTATGAACCATAGAAGCCCTTCATCTTATCTTCCTATAGAAGGAACCTTTGTGAAGGGAACCATCACATGCTGCTAAATGACACCCTTTGGTTTGTAAATTTTTGGACTAATTGTTAACTCAAAGTCTTCCATGCAAATGCAAATCTATTTGTCAATTTCGGCACGAAGATTTTCCTAATGTTCCCCAGGAGTTAACCCTATACGGCACTACACAAAGTCATTCTCATGCACCTAAAGATTCAAGTGCATTGCCCGTGTCGCATTGTCCGTGTCTTGTGTGTTTTATCTCCGGCAAATTAATTAATTTTGATGCATCGTAGCGTGCAATGCGGCATGCTCGCTTTCCCCTGTGCACCAAGCGCCCCACATCCCTAGTAGCATTGCTCTGAACACACGCAGGAAAGCAGATTTGAGAACAAAAATAGAATTTAACCTACCCAATAACTTTGATCGCACATCTACTTAGAATCTCTTTATACATGAAAGAATTATGTTTTAATGTTGTCAGGTCTTTTATTTTCTATATATCTTTAGAGATTTATTACCAAATATGCATAAGAACAAGTGATTTGCTTGGCTATTATTACAAAAATAAATAAATCTATTATTTATTGCTTAGTGATTGGGGATTTGTTACCAAATTAAGCATAAAAGCAGAGATTTGCTAGTATAAGAGACTTTACAAAGCGAACATAAAAATAATGGCTATGCAAAACTCACACTTCAGAGTGCCATGTGGTACTCTGTCAAGCCTTCACTTTCATAGACCTTTTTCCCCTTGTCACAACTTGTGGATGGATACATTTGCCTATGATGGAGGGAATGACCTCTAACTCTCTATTAACCATGCAGATTCTTCATCTTTGTCTTCTCAGTGAGATACTTTTTGTAAAGGGGGCCATCTTACTAATTGCTAACCCAAGTCTTCCATGCAAATACAAATCTATTGGCTGAATTTTCAGTCGATCAACCATTTGTTTATTCGGCCTGAAGCGTTTTCTTATGTTCCCCGGTAGCTACACGTTACGGCACTACACAAGTCATGCTGTCATGCGCTAAAATATTCATATGCATTGCCCATATTTTGCGTCTTTTGTCACTAGCAAAGTCATTGATTTTGATGCATCATAGCGCGCTATGCGGGATGCTCTTACCCCCTATGCACCAAGCACCGCCTATAAAATCTACTTCCCCGGTAGCATTGCACTGCACAAAGTCAAAAAGACACATTTGAGAATAAGATAGAAATCCATAAAATTTGTTGGGTAATCTAATTACAACCGCTATACGAAACAAGAAAACTAATGTTTTTTTAAATGTTTATCACCAAAAATGCATCTCTTTTATTTCTCATACATGGATTAGAGATTTATAACCGAAATATGCATAAGAATTGATGGTGCCAACAACAAAGTTATTTTGTTTCGGAATATACATAGCACAAGCAGTAAGAAAATATTAAGCAACAATACAAATGTCTAATTGCTCATAGACAATCGTCTTTTATGCTTAGTTAAGACGGAACTTCGTGTATTGCACGAAAAAATGTGGTACCGCATACACAATCCCAAACAGTTTGCTCTAGTTCTACTCAACTAGGCGATATGAACAGAACGGCTAAGCCCAAGGAAAAGTAGATGCGTCATTGAATTGCCTGTGGATGATTTATCTTCAACATGTCTATTTGAGTTTAATTAATCTTGACACGAAATTAAGACTTTTTGAGCAAGAAGAAATGCATGAGTGCCTATTTTGTTCCTTGAATTGCGTTCAAAAGATTTAAGACATCTCAAGTTTTTTTTTCCCTTTGATCACGGCAATGCAAGCTTGGTTGCGCCTTTGTCGACATGCCCGGATTTCCGTTCAGGTACTTTATCTGGTTTTTAATTCTATTTGTACTGAGATCACGTAAGAAATACCGAACTGTCACTACCTTAAGTACAAATTTTAGAGGCTTAATTCACGTTCGTCCGGTTAAGTATTATAGCATATGACTGGATCTCCACGGATCATAAGTATTATAGTCTGAAAAACTCGTGTTTTATCCATCGGCAAATGGGGACCTCGTTTGCGGTATGGTATTGCTTTTAGATGCCAAGAAGACTGAAAGAGAGGATCTCAAGAAGGTTGAGGCGTTCGTGCATCCATGTTCTCAGAATTTTTACCCCGAGGCCGGGCTAGGGATTGGTGCCGGGGCCTGGGTTTTTGGCGCCCGAACTTGGGACCAGGGTTGCACTCGAGACTTATTCTCAAATGTGAATTTCATTATTTTCCTACAACAAACGGATTTCCATATTATGTGCAAACTACAACCATACTTTGAAATTAAGTTCTTTTCTAGATATCAGTATATTTTCTGCTTTTTATTATTTTTGGCATAAACAAACCAAGCAATGGGAAAATATTAGGCAATGATGTTAAGCTAATGCACAATCCAAACGCCTGTGATTGTTTGGGAGCCACAATCTCCACAAAGACAAGGGCCAATTCCGCCTCTCTCTCCCTCTTTATAAGGGAGACTGTTCCAAATTTTGAACAATCTTTATTTCTCTAAAAGCATTATACAATAGAAAGTACATTCCTTATCAGTAACCAAAAGAAATATTCACCGATTGTGAATTTGAAGTGAAAATAGCACTAACGTCGCAAAAAAAATGGTCACACACAAAGCAACTACTGGGTGAACGAAACAGGTCAAATAAGCAACCAAAGTCTTCAATTTCGCCTATGATGGAGGGAATGACCTCTAACTCTCTATTAACCTTCCAGATTCTTCATCTTGTCTTCTCAGTGAGATACTTTTTGCAAGGGGGCCATCTTACTGTTGCTACATGACCCCTCGATTTGCCATTTTTGGCCTAACTGCTGACCAAGTCTTCCATGCAAATACAAATCCATTGGCTGAATTTTCAGTCAATCAACCGTTTGTTTATTCGGCCTGAAGTGTTTTCTTATGTTCCCCGGTAGCTACACGTTATGGCACTGCACAAATCATGCTGTCATGCACTAAAATAAACCAAAGCCTTTTTTCCCGTTGTCACAACTTGTGGATGGATACATTTGCCTATGATGGAGGGAAAGACCTCTAACTCTCTATTAACCATGTAGATTCTTCATCTTGTCTTCTCAGTGAGATACTTTTTGTAAAGGGGCCCATCTTACTATTGCTATACGACCCCTCAATTTGCCATTTTTGGCCAAACTGCTGACCCAAGTCTTCCATGCAAATACAAATCTATTGGCTGAATTTTCAGTCAATCAACCATTTGTTTATTCGGCCTGAAGTGTTTTCTTATGTTCCCCGGTAGCTACACGTTACGGCACTGCACAAGTCATGCTGTCATGCACTAAAATATTCTATGCATTGTCCGTATTCTGCGTCTTTTGTCACTAGCAAAGTCATTGATTTTGATGCATCATAGCGTGCTATGCGGGATGCTCTTACCCCCTATGCACCAAGCACCGCCTATAAAATTTACTTCCCCGGTAGCATTGCACTGCACAAAGTCAAAAAGACACATTTGAATAAAATAGAATTTTGCCATAAAATTTGTTGGGTCATCTAATTACAATCGCTATATGAAACATAAAAACTATTGTTTTTTTAAATGTTTATCACCAAAAATGTATATCTCTTTTATTTCTCATAAATGGATTAGAGATTTATAAACGAAGTATGCATAAGAATTGATGGTGCCAACACAATGTTATTTTGTTTCTGTTTTCCATTTGTTTTGGAATATATATAGAACAAGCAGTAAGAAAATATTAAGCAACAATACAAATGTCTAATTGCTAATAGACAATTGTCTTTATTCTACCTCTGATATCACTCTCAATAAGTAAGACGGTTCAAAACTCTTAGCTGTCATAGTTTCTCTAAACGCATTACATAACATAAAGTTATATTCCTCATCAGTGACCAAGGGAAGTGAACGCAAATCATAAATTCAAAGTGGAAACAGCACTAACGTTGCAAACAGAAAGGTACAATGCAGAGTGATCATTGAGTGAATGAGAGGGGTCAAATGAGCAATCAAAGTCTTCAATTTTGACTCTCGATTCGTACCATTTCATCGACTCAGATGTATTACACATATTTCTACGTATTACATCACTCGCAAAGTCATCAATTTGACGCATTATAGCATGAGATGAGGCGTGTTCAGACCCCTAGACTCCAAGCACCGCCTATAAAATCTGCTTCATTCTCATATGCTCTGCCCATCAAAACAGAGTTATCTTATTTGAAATAAAATGGCTCGCTCCTCGTGCTTCTGCATGTCCATAAACTTGCTTTTCTTGTACTTGTGGTCACATCCTATTGGTGCTCACAATCTCTCTCGTTCTGTAAAATCTCTGTGTCTCGAGAACGAAATATCTGCACTGCTGCAGTTTAAAGAGAGATACGACATCGCCAATGTTTCGAGGGGTCCTCTCGCTCGTTCCAAGACTCTATCCTGGAATAAAGGTCGGGATTGCTGCTCCTGGGATGGAATCAAGTGTGACGAGAACACCGGCCATGTAATTATTCTCAACCTGAGAAGTAGTTTTCTCTATGGTTCCATCGACAACAACAGTACCCTCTTCCAGCTTGCTCACCTTGAAAAGCTCGATCTCAGCGACAATCACTTCAACTATTCTCAGATACCGTCCCGACTTGGAGATCTATTGGGATTGAATTATCTTGATGTCTCTTTTTCCGTATTTTCCGGTCGAGTCCCATCAGAAATCTTCAAGCTGACAAGGTTAGTGTACCTTGACCTGTGTTGCAATCTCGATCCATACACTTCTACACGTTTGTTGGAAATGCAACCACTAGGCCTGAGAAGCCTAGCTCAAAATCTGACCAGCCTGGAAGTACTGTCCCTTGGTGTCGTCGCTATGTCGGCCAAAGTGCCCAACACTTTGGCCAATCTGTCTTCCCTAAGAGTGCTGCAAATGGATGTGTGCGACCTGCGCGGTGTATTTCCATATGCCATTTTCAATTTACCAAAGTTGATATATCTCAGATGGTGGGTTACAATAAAAATCTCACAGGACAATTGCCTTACTTCAACTCAAGTAGTCCTCTTAAACATCTGCGACTGCCTGAAACGAGTTTTTCCGGGGAGCTACCCACTTCAATCGGTAATCTTCGCTCCTTGGAATTCTTGGATCTTAAGTCCGAAACATGCAATTTGACAGGGTCGTTACCCGCGTCAATTGGAAAACTTCCTTCCTTGAGTTATCTTGACATAAGCGGTTGCCAATTCTCAGGGTCATTACCCTCATCAATTGGACACCTTCCTTCCTTGAGTCACCTCATCATAGGTGGTTGCAATTTCTCAGGATCCATCCCGGCTTCATTTGCTAATCTTAGCAACCTCGAATACCTAGATGTCAGCATGAGCCCATTCACTGCCCACACCATTTCCTCTTTGTCTTGGATTTGGAAGATTAAGAAGCTTGCCTCTTTGTATCTCGAGAAAATCAATTTATATGGCGAGATTCCACCTTCAATTGGAAACTTGTCTCAACTAGTGCACTTAAGCTTTGTTGGCAACCAATTAAGCGGTACTATCCCACCTTCAATTGGAAACTTGTCTCAACTAGAGGAGTTAATCTTTCTTGGCAACCAATTAAGCGGTACTATCCCATCTCAGCTCAGGAACCTCACTCGGCTGACGAGATTGAGCCTCCGAGGTAATCAGCTATCAGGGTCCATACCGTCTTCGCTTATGAGCATGACTCGATTGGTCATGCTTGACCTTGCGGTCAACAAATTCCACGGTGAGATACCTTCATCAATCTCTCAACTCCAAAATCTCCAGAGCCTCCTCCTTGTTAGAAACAATTTCAGCGGCACTGTTGAGCTAGACAACTTTCTCAAGCTCAAACAATTGCTAGTGCTGGAACTATCATTTAACAAGCTATCATGCCGCACTAGTAGCACGAATGTTAATCTTCCTCAGCTTCAAGCCCTAGGACTAGCATCATGTAATTTGAGCAAGTTTCCGGCATTCTTACAAAACCAAGGGAGCATGAATTGGTTGGACCTATCGGATAACAACATTAGGGAGAAGTGCCCTCTTGGGTGTGGAACGGCAGTTTAATAGGATGCAATACCTGAATCTCTCTCATAACTTTCTTACTGGTCTTGATCAATATTACCCGATGAATCCTTTATATATGTACACAATAGACCTATCTCATAATATGTTGCAAGGACCACCCCCAGAAGCACCGCCGTCCATAATGTTCTATCTAGTATCCAATAACGGCTGACGGGAGCATTGCCACCATGGATCTGCAATTTGAGTTTAGCAATCGCACTAGACTTGTCTTCTAATGATTTGACTGGCGTGCTTCCAGTTTGTTTGGGTAATATCAGCGAATCTCTCATGATATTGAGCCTAAAAGGCAACAATTTTCGTGGAAATATTCCTGAGCTATTGGTGAAGGGGACGCAACTGACGATGCTTGATTTGAGTGACAATCAGTTGCAAGGCAATTTACCAAGGTCCTTAGCCAATTGCAAATGCTCGAGTTCATCAACTTTGCAAACAATCTTATCGTGGACAACTTCCCATCATGGTTGGGATCTCTACCAGAGCTTCGTGTCCTTATTTTGCGATCCAATAAATTCCACTATGTTATAGAGAGGCCTCAATCTAGTCAGACGTTCCTTAAGCTACAAATACTTGACCTCTCTATTAATGCATTTGCCGGTAAGTTGCCGGTGGAATTCTTTCAATCTTTGAATGCCATGAAATCTGAGACGGGAAACTTTACATATATGCATAGAAAGCTACAGCCAAGATGGTACCTTGACCTCACCTATTATGGCAATTACGATTTCTCCATGACAGTGATTTATAAAGGACTTAAATTGTATTACCCGAAGATATCAAAAGCCCTCATAGTCATTGACCTCTCCAGCAATTTGTTTGAAGGAGAGATCCTGGGTGCCATTGGTGATCTTAAAGGACTACGGGGATTGAACCTTTCAAATAATCTCCTCACTGGTCACATCCCACCATCGTTAGGGAATCTCAAAGCACTTGAGTCATTGGACCTTTCTTTGAACAAACTCTCGGGACAGATC
Organism: Eucalyptus decipiens; assembly: GCA_014182575.1. Classification (NCBI taxonomy): domain Eukaryota; kingdom Viridiplantae; phylum Streptophyta; class Magnoliopsida; order Myrtales; family Myrtaceae; genus Eucalyptus; species Eucalyptus decipiens. The sequence continues at coordinate 7,378,554 of CM024619.1, forward strand.
CCCCAGAAGCTAACAGAACTTGGGTTCCTTTCTTTCTTGAACATGTCTTACAACAATCTAACTGGGTCTGTGCCTAAAGGGAAACAATTTGATACCTTTTCGAATGATTCTTTCGAAGGAAACTTGGGACTATGTGGGGAATTCATATCCACAAAATGTCAAGATTCAAGGGATAAGTCAAGACAACCTTCAACCCACCAAGAAGAACGCCTGGGATCGCCAATTGAACTTGATTGGAAAATTGTTCTTTTGGGTTATGGGAGCGGCTTGGTGATTGGAGTGGTCATCGGAAATGCATTCATCTCCTGGAAACATGATTGGTTTGAAGGAAATGTCAAGGGAAGGCGAAGGCCTAGGCAACCTAGGAGGGGTAGGAACTCTTGGTCTGGCAAGTTTCTTAATTTCTGCAGATATTAGAACTTCGCTAGAAAAAATGAGCTAGGTATTTCCTTCTCTTTCTCAAATGCATTTGTTTCTTCATAGTATTTTTATAGTTATTTATGTCGAACTTCATTTTCTTCATCTAATCTCTCATCACGTCTATTTATAAAGCCATTATCAACTTGAAAACCCAGGTTATTTGCACCTTTTCCTATAAATGTATGAGCAAAAGCACTACTGTTGAACACTCAAATCTGAATTGCCATAAGGATTCTTCTTTATCCAGGGCTCACATCACTAGCTGAAACCCATTTATGGATTCTCGTAAAACAATGATACAATGTTCTCACAACTTTGTGCAAATCCTAGCTCTCATCCATGCCTTGATTATTTGCTTTGGTTGTTTGTCACCTCACAAATTGTACAGACAATGGTTGTACTGACATTTGAAACAAAATCCGCATTTGGAGATTCATTGGACAAGAACCATGACAAATGATTCTTGTGAAAAGTATACATATCAGTTTTGCTTTTCAGATCTTCCTTTCTGTTCGTGTGGTAGGAAATCGAATTCTCTTTCATAAAACAGCATATTATGATGAGAACCAACATGGCAAAGTTGAATTTACTAAAGTTCTTACTATGCTTGCTAGTCATTTTCTTGGTTAATGTCATTCGATTTATGTGTTTAATGTTTTCTTTTTTTTTTTTTCTCAAAGAAGGATCATTTGATATGGCGACTTATTGTTGACAGCTGAATTTTGGCAGATAAATCAAGTTTCTGTCTTTGTAAAACCATGAAAAGTAATAATAAATCAATAAACGAAAGAGTCCAACTCGGCCATTCGTGTAAGGACCTAATTCCATTCGCCTGAGCCCATTTATTAAGTCCATTCGCCTGAGCCCATTTATTAAGTCTAACTCGTTCAAGTCGGCCCAGTCCACCAACCCAGACCACTAGCCAAGCCCATCAGGAATTTGACCGGCCCGTCATTCTAGCCCATGAAGCCCAAATTTAAAAACGCAGTAAGCGACTTCTGCACAGGCCCACATTCACAAGTTTAAGTCGGAGCCTCTAAAGCCTGTGAGAGCTTGGCCCTTAAAGCGCGCACGTGCAGTAACTGAGGAGCGAAGAAATTCTGGCAAGGGGACCATGTTACACCATATAGCAACTCACGGACTGACAGAGTTCCCTTCTCTCTAGAATTCGTAGCCCATTCTTCTTCTCCGGACATCGCTCGCCGTCGCCGCCATCGATCATCACTTCAATCCATCTCCACCGCCGCGAGATAAAGACTCTGTTCCCCCTGTTCTCAGTCATTGGTCGCTGAAGAGCTTGAGCGGCAGTTCGCCATTTACTCTTTCGCCGATTCCTCCTGTCTTCGAAGTTTGCTTCTGTGACTGTCTTGCTCTGGTCCGATCGATAATCATTGCAGGCAAACACCCTTAGTTTACGAACCGTATCTGCTCTGTTTTTGCTAAAAAGAGAGGCCAAGAATCCTACGTACTGATTGTGTCTGAATCTTATGTAACCGAGCTTCTGCTAGCGGTTTGAACTCCTCGTGTTTTGTCATATTCCTGCATTTAGATCATTAGATTAAAATGTCTACCGTGTGCTTGACAATTTTTTTTAGTGAAACCTACCTGTGAATTTGAGTAAAATTCTTGCATATTGACGTTTGGTTGATTCTTACGTCATCAGAATAAGACTTCTGTGTTTGATCCTCTCATTGCACCATTCAATTGACCTGCTGTGATGCTCATCCGAGACGTTGCCTGCTCTGTCTTTGCTTATTTCAGCCTTGATTTCAGTCCATTTCGCTAGTCTTATTGTCAAACGTGAATATATGTTGACTGATCTTTAGAGGCGGCTCAAAATAACCAATATGAAAATTGATAAAATAATTAAATATTAAACTACGCTTTCATTTAAAAGTTTAACATTTTAAATAGTTGATAGTCTAACAAAATCTCACAAAAATGAAAGATATTAATATATATATTTCGATAATAGGTTGTTGGTGGTTATGTTTGAAACTGTGTCATTTGGATAAAAGGACTACCATGTCATTGCACCTGTACTTGTAGAGTTGGGGGTGTGACAGTAATTGGGAGAATTACAAAAAAAATCCTAAATTGACCCGTGTCCACGTCAGCACCGGTCGGCCAAAATTAGCCAGATTGACTGAATTGGCATAAATACATTTTTTGGACTAAATTGGCAAAAAAAAAAAGTTTATAACAAAATTGGTATAATTACAATAGGCTTATGATTTTTTTGATAATTTTCATGAAATAAACATAGATATAATTTTTATTTTATATTTTTTATGAGTGAATATTTGCTTTGGGGCTGGTAAAATGTTGACAAGACCCCTCCTTAAAAAATTGACATATAATGTATTTAATCAAGGTGTCAAGTATACAAATTTTTATGGCGTCCATGTCTTTTGGCTCTTCCGAGGGCATTATATTATGTCAATTACTTTCCTGATCACCAGGAAAAATTTGTACTTCTGAACGTTAATCCATGAAGAAGGTTCAGAGATCCCTAGCTTGAAGTGAGATAAAGACAAAATTTCAAAAGAAGAAAGAAAACACAGATTAGTCAATTGGACCCGTATGAGCGAAAAGATCATTGGCACTGACCCTTGACATGCCATCGCGTAGACTTCGCTCACGGGTTTATGATGGTAGGCTTGTCTAGAGGTAAACTTAGATCATCTCTTACCAAATAAATTATGTCCGGTCTTGAGTGGCAAATTTTATTTTCCTTTTTTATCCGGGACCATCAGGATGTTACATTTAATTCCTTTAATTGCACCTTGGGAAAAGTATCGGGTCTAGAAAAGAGCATAACATCAAGGACCAGGTCTTCAAACTAACAAACTGCCGAAATGTTCAGGTCTAAGTACCAACACGGATATATGTGCAAATACTTAGGTCATGTCTAACATCTGCAAAATGGTAATCATTTGATAAGTCACACATTATATAGTTAACACCAAATCATATAAAGACATGATTTTTTTTATTTTTTTTTTTGTATTACAAGGATATCGAGCTCATCCTGTCAACAATAGATGAGAGCTTGCTATAGTTTTTGTCACGCCCCAAATCGTATCAAAATAGGAATAATGACTCAGCCATTATTCTCTTCACTAGAAGTACGCAACCTCAAAGTCAAAGCAAAATATTTTAGTTTCTATAATCTATAAAAACATATGAATACATCTCCAACACAAACCCAAAGTTCAACTACCAAAAGTTCCTACTTTCGGCTCTCTTGTCCAATTTGATACTAATGGAGGGATTTGAAAAAGAATGAGAAAGAATAGGGGTAAGAAGAGCTCAAGTGTCAAATTTCTTGAAGTTCTTTTAAGCTTTCTCGATCTCATTGGTAACAGCAAAACATAAACACCACAGAGCACCTTATGGATTGACCTCATCAGAAGTTCCTTCTCTCTAGAATCGAAATTATGGAGAATACATAGTCGATTCACCTTCTCAAGACGTCATTCACCGCCATTGATCATCGCCTCAAGCCAACCCCCATTCTCAGCCATTGTCGCTGAAGAGCTCATGCCATGTTCACCATTTACTCTTTCGTTCATTCTAGTCTTCGAGTTGCTTATGTGACTGCCTTGCTCAGATCCAATTGATATGTCTAATCAAATATACTTGCTCTAGTTTTAGCAAAACTCAGGCTGATATGTTAGCTCAATTTGTTTTGCAAAGACTGAATGATTTAGAAAAAAAAAAGTGATAATTTGTATCATTTAAATAAATGAATGAATAAAAAATATTTTCATCCTCCATAATAAATTGTTATCGATAATGAAAGCATTTTTTATCTGATTAATTACTGGTAGTATTATATGACGAGCCTCATTGATAGTGGTAAGTAATTATTGTATACTAAAACCTTTATGTAGGACTTTATTCTCATTTTAGTAATAACAGTTTTCATGAGATATAACTTAAATTCAGAAAGAGATGTGAGAATAAAATAACATTTTAACTTGCCTTGGATCTTATATATATGGTCGATCACTTTCAAATGTCAATTACCACAATATGCGTGAATCTACTGTTTTTTGTACATCAATTAAGAATTAGAGATTTTAAAGTCATAAAAAAATTAAATTTCTTGGCAAAATTCACATGTGAGAGTGGCACATCATTCAACCCCGTGCGCGAACCTTCCCCACTTACATGTTTGTATGGATGTATGTATGTATGTCCGGGCTACCTTTCTGAAGATTTTGATGATAACATAGTGAGAAAAATGAAAATAGAGACTTTTAGTTAGTAATAAAACTTATTGAGAGAGGCATTTTAAAAATGTACATTTCACTTTTGTCCGTTTACTTTGTCTGAGATCTTGATGGAACCAGCAACAGAATAGTTTTTGTCTGCGGTTTCTATTTATTTCCACGATATAGATAAAACAAACAACAAGAAAATATTAGGCGACAATCTTCGTCTATCGCACAATACAAACCGTATTGAACATATACAATTACATTTATTCTACCTCTACTCTTGCTCTCAATAAGCAAGACTCTTCCAAACTCTAAACAGCCTTGATTCCTCCAAACGCATTGCATAACAAAAAATTACATTTCTAATCGTTGACCCAAGGAAATGTCCACATATCATGAATTCAAAGTCAAAACGGCACTAACGTCACGAACAAAGAAGTCCAACACAGAGCAACGTAAGTCGTCAACTTCAACCTTAATTATTACCATTTCTTATGTTTTTTTGCTGCTTTCTCTACAGGTTTGGAGTTTTTTATGCCATGAAAAAAAAAGTTTGGGTAAATATATCACAGTTTGTAAAGTTTGGGATTTTTTTGTGTTATAAAAAAAAAAAAAAAAGTTTAACCACTGCCTGCAGTAGCCCAGTTGGATAAGGCTCTCCAATGAAACTAACGAAAGTGGAGGGGGTCGAATCCTGCTGGCCGCACAGGATCTTAAGTGCAACGTCGGGATGGTGGGTCCTCCGCTAGCATCGCTCCAGGGTTTACCCGCCGACTACCAACTGTACAGGGTTCCCTGAGTATTAAAAAAAAAATTTAAAACCACCGCCTGCGGTGGCCCAGTTGGATAAGAGCTCTCATGATGTCTACCCAAGACGGAAGAGTTCGAATCCTACGGATCGCATGGGATCTTAAGCGTGACGTCGGGTGGTGGATCATCCGCTAACGTCGCTCCAGGGTTTACCCACCGGCTGCCGGCTGTACAAGGTTCCCTGGGTATTAAAAAAAAAAAAAGTTTAAAATAAATTTGTTAGCAAAATTTGGGCTTTTTAGTGGCTTTTTCCCTTAACATATCTCTCAAACCTTCACTTTCTTCGGATACATCACATTTGTGTACCTCCTCTCTAACGAAAATTTAAGTTCTCTATTTTTGTTTTTTCTTTTATAAAGTCATTATTAACGACATGCGGACCTCTAGAGTGCCATAACTTGGCAGAAAAGGACACTTAAATGCCATAACTAACGAAATGTATACTTAAGTGCCAAAATCGGAGTAAAATGATCACTTGAGTGCCAATTTGGTCAAAGTTCGGCCAAAACGTTGCCGTAACATTTTTCTGGTGAAGAGAGCCCAAAACAACACCGTTTTGTACATTGACGTAGCCAAATAATGCAAAAACGGCATCGTTTTTGGGCTAACGTGGTAAATAATAATATAAAAATTAATTAAAAATTAAATTTAAAATTAAATTTAGTTAAAATATTAAAATTAAAAATTAAAAAAATTAAAAAGAAAAAAAAAGGAAAATGAAAGGTCGCGGCCCTCGCCCAAATCTGGCGAGGGTCGGCGGCCTGGCCCGGCCGAGCGAGGGCCGCCAACCCTCAAGGGCTACCACCCTCGCCCGATCTAGGGGCGAGGCTCGTGAGCCCTCACCGCCGATTGGCCGGGTCGTCGGCCCCTAGCCGGGCCCGGTGACCCCGGTCGACCCTCCCCCACCGTCACTAGACCTTCCCGGCGGCGGCGGGCGGCGGTGGCCGAGGGCTAATCCTTGAGCCGCCTCCCCCTCTCCCTTTCCTTTTTTTTAATTTTTTTAATTTTAAAATTATTATTTTTTAATATTTTAACTAAATTTAATTAAATTAATTTTTATATTATTTTACCACGTCAGCCCAAAATGACACCATTTTTGCATTATTTGGTCACATCAGCGTGCAAAACGGCATCATTTTGGACTCGCTTCGCCGGAAAAATGTTACGTCAGCATTTTAGCCGGACTTTGGCCGGAGTGGCACTTAAGTAATTCGTTTTTCTTCGAATGTGGCACTTAAATATACCTTTCGTAAGTTAGAGTACTTAAGTGTCCCTTTGTGCCAAGTTATGGCATTTGAAGCTTTCTTTTGCACATTATTAACTTTAACAAGCTTATGTGCACCTTTTCTCTTTATATCAATGTTCAAGCAAAAGCACTTTTATTGAACACCCGATTACAAATTCCAATAAAACGATCAATAACAAGATTACGGTGCTCTCATGACTCAATGCAATTTAGTGGGCTCTAATCCGACCTTTGAAGTGACATTTAAGACACAATTTGCATACCATAACTGTACCAAACGATTCCCATGAAAAAAACATCATGCCGCTATAATCTCCGCCTCTCTCCTCCTTGTTTACGGGGGTGATTTCCCATCTCTAGCGTCATCTGCCTCCCCGTATAGCTTTGAGCTCCGAGCCTGCGTTGCTATGATCACTTGGGTCGAGAGTCGTTCGAGGAAGTCGACGAGAAGCTCCCGGTTGAGCACAATTATCTCCCCACCACTCACGTTAATAGAGCAGAAGCAAAGTCTGCAAAAACCCAACAAAACCCTCGCAACCACAATCACAAGAGCAGCCATGGCTGATTTCTCCTACCTTTCCGACGCCGGCAACTCCGTGATGAGGTGACTCCGCGGTGGAAGACCTCATTTCCCAGAGCAAGGACCTCTTCATCGTCGAGCCAAATCGCCACCATGAACTGCTCCTCGGAGGACACAATTTCCCCGTCGCCAAAGCGGAAGCCAGACGAGAAATCGCATTGGAAGTCCACCACGAAGTTACGATCCAAACTCTTCGCCGATGGATTATTCTGATTCGTGGAGGAGGACGAGGTACTGTCAAAATGTAAAGGGAAATATAAAGCGAGAAGAGGAAGGGTAGGAATTTCAGTGTATTTCTCTGACTTTCATTCAATGTATAGAGTTACATTATATTACAAAGCATGTGTAAAAGAAAAAGGAAATGATACAATGTACAAATTAGATCTGATTTTAATTGATTCAATAAAATCCCTATGATTTGATCTAATCGAATCTTTCCAAACTTTTTGCGTATCTTCCAACACTCCCCCTCAAGCTGGTGGCTTGTAAATGTCCAAGACACCTAGCTTGCTCAAGAGATGCGCATGTTGTCTTTGACACAGAGGTTTGGTGAAGACATCCGTCGGTTGTTCTTGTGTTCCAATCCCTTATGTCTCGACTATCCCTTCCTGGATTTTCTCGCGGGTGAAATGACAGTCTACTTCTATGTGCTTTGTTCTCTCATGCACGATAGGGTTGGATGCAAGTTTGAGGGCCGCATCATTGTCGCAGAATAATTTTGTTGGTCCCTTGACCTACACTCCAAGATCCTGAAGTAACCCTCTCAACCACACTATTTCACATGTGGTTTTAGCCATGGCTCGATATTCCGCCTCTGCCGAAGATAACGAGACAGTTGGTTGTTTCCTCGTTCTCCAAGAAAGCAAAGAATCTCCCAATTTGATACAAAAACCAGTTATCGATCTTCTGCTCATAGGGTAGGTTGCATAGTCTGTATCGCAATACGCAATCATCTTCATGTCACACTTCCTAGAGAGAAGAATTCCAAGACCATGACATTTCTTCAAGTACTTCACGACCTTCAGCGCGGCATTCGTGTGAGACTGTTTTGGCTTATGCATGAACTAACTAAGTATCTGCACAGCATAACTTATGTCTGGTCTAGGCATAGTTAAATATATGAGTTTCCCAACAAGCTTCTGATAGCCCAAAGGATCCTTGAGTGTAGGATCTGCCTCTTGAGATAGTTCAGCATCATAATCAGCGGTTGTTAGTTTGACGTTTTGCTCAATCGGTACCACAGCTAGCTTACATCCAAATAATCCTGCTTCTGAAATGATCTCAAATGCAAATTTTCTCTGGCTGAGAGAGATTCCTTGGCTAGATTGAGCAATTTCAATTCCAAGGAAATACTTTGGCGATCCCAAATCTTTAATATGGAAAATAGAATGCAGGTATCCCTTAAAGCCTTTGATAGCTATTTCATCATTCCCCATAATGAGTATGTCATCTACATATATCATCAAGTAGATAAATGACGTACCTTGAGTCCATGTGAACACAGCATAATCAAATCTAGATTGTTGAAGACCAACAGCTATCAGTGATTCAGCAAATTTTGCATACCACTGTCTGGATGCTTGCTTGAGTCCGTACAAAGATTTGCGGAGACGACATACTTTATTCTCCCCCTGTCTCCGTAAACCTTGGGATACTTCCATATATATCTCCCCGTCTAAATCTCCATGGAGAAAGGCATTATGAACATCTATCTGATGTAACAACCAGTCTTGAGAGGCTGCCACGAAGAGAAAGGAACGAACTGTGACATCCTTGGCCACGGGGGAAAAAGTTTCGTGATAGTCGAAACCCTTCTTCTGTGTGAAGCCTTTAACCACTAGTCGTGCTTTGTATCTTTCAATCGACCCATCTGCTCGATATTTGATCTTGTATACCCATTTACATCCGATTGCTTTACGATGTGGAGGTAGGGAACAAGATCCCATGTGTGATTATCCATGAGAGCCTTCAATTCTGCCTCCATTGCCGTTTGCCATTGTGGATCATTACTTGCCTCATGGAAGTTGGATAGTTCGTGTTCTTCAAAAATACGAGCAATGCAACATTGATGTGCCGGGGACAAACGATCGAAGGAAACATAAGATGAGATTGGAAAAAGAATACCTGGTGAATTTCTAACTCCACATATGTAGTCTTTAGTCCAGGTAGGTGGTCGAGTAGCATGACCACAACGTATGGGTCAATCATCTTCCGAAGATGTAGCATTGTTTGGAATTTCCACAGGAGACGAGTCTAAAGTAAGCAGATCTGAAGGAACCTCATCATTCAGTCTTTCATCCTGGACATCCACTAAAGGTGTTGTGCTAGTAGTGGATTTGGAAAATCCTTGTGTATCTGTCAATGAAGGGAAAAAGATATATCCGGAACCTGCAAACCTATCTTTAGCAGAATAGGTTGGAGAATGCCCTGGTTCAGTGTCACCTTTGTTCTGGTTGGCAAAAGGAAATATAGTTTCCTGGAATATAACATCTCTGTTGACAGAAAATTCTCCTATACTCGAACCAAAAATCCGATATCCCTTTTGTAAGGTAGAATATCCCATGAAGATGCAATTGTGAGCACGTGGACTCATCTTATCTTTGGGTCCGACAATTGCAACATAGCACAGACAACCAAAAACTCTCAAGTGGCTCAAGTCAGGCTCCTTTCCAAAAAGTATCTTGAAGGGAGATTGTCCATCCAGAATCTTGGTTGGCATTCGATTTATTAAATAAGCAGTAGTCAATACGCAATCCCCCCAAAAAACATTTGGAAATAGAAGCTTGAAATTTTAAAGCTCTGGCAACCTCTAAGAGATGACGATGCTTCCTTTCCACCACTCCATTTTGTTGTGGTGTATAGGTACAGGAGCTCTCATGCAATATCCCGTGTGATGAAAAAAGATCCGCATATTCATGATTAAAAAATTCCTTCCCGCTATCTGTCCTTATTCTTTGCACAGGTTTCCCAAATTGGGTTTTGGACAAGGAAAGAAAGGTTCTTAAGTTGGACACAACTTGACTTTTAGATTGCATGAGAAAAATCCATGTGGCTCTGGAGTGATCATCCATAATGGTAAGGAAAAAACGAGACCCATCATGATTTACTGTATGATAAGGTCCCTAGACATCAACATGTAGCTGAAAGGAGATTTTTTGAACGACTTTGACTTAAAGGGAAAGGATTACGCGATTGCTTTGCAAGCGGGCAAATTCGACATTGAGGATAAGAAAAAGAGAGCTATGACCCAATCTAGAGTGCCAAAGGAAATTTCTATCATTGGAAGTCGAGTTACACAATGATTTCTTATTACAAGGAAAAAGATTAAAATTTGTCGGCAAGCTTTTCCAGAAAAACAATCCTTCAGAGAGACTACCCCAACCCATCAGTGTCCCAGCCGAAAGGGCCTAAAACAGACAAGTATCGGTATTGAAAAGAACTCGACAAGAGTTTTCCTTACAGGCTCTAGACACTGAAATGAGATTAAATTGGAAGTCCGGAATATAAAGGACATTAGTAAGGACAATATGAGAATTAAGTGTGACTGTCCCTGTTGTAGTGACATAGGCAGCGTTTCCATTGGGTAATTGCACAGTGACAATATCATCTAACTCTTCATTAATAGCATAAAATAACCTCGTATCACATGCTATATGATCACTGGCTCATAAGTCTATAATCCAGGTATTTCTAGAAATAGTACTTGCCAGGCAATAAGAAGTACTTGTAAAGTTGTTCTCCCTTTTTTGGACATACAATTTTTGCAAGGCCTACTTAAGTTGCTGATATTCCCCATGTGTAATAGGCTTGTTTGCAAAATTCATCGATCCTAAAATTTCATAGGCTGCTGCAAATATTTCTTTCCCCCTTTTTTCTTTTTTTCCAGGTCTGCCATGCAATTTCCAACAGTGTCAATTGTGTAATGGAGCCGCTTGCAAAAATCACAAAATAATTTGCTTTTATTCTTCAAATTTTGCCTGTTGACACCTAATTTTTGTTTTCCAATACATAAAAAATTAGATAAAAAGAGGAAAAAAAAAAACAAGAAAACCGAATGGGGGGACAAAGACAACGAGAAGAGGAGAATACAAAGGAGAGAGAGAACACAGGGGAGAAACCGGGGAGGAAAGAGGAGGGGTCTTCGACGCCGTCCGAGCCTCCTCACGTCGTCGCCGCTCCACCCGAGTCGGCCGCCGTCTCGCCAGCAGCCGGAGTTCCTCCTCTCCCGCGAGCTCGCTCCCCGCTTCACTGCGAGCTCGCGCGCCGTCCCCGATGCTTGACCAACCGAGAGGAAGCGGATCGGAGGAGGTCTAGAGACCCAAATCCGAGGACGAGGGTCGAGCAAAGGCCAGACCTAGAATCGATCGAGCTCCGTCGCCCCCCTCTCGTCCCCGACGTTGTCCGAGCTGCTACCCTTCGAGCGACACCGGGGAGTCAACCATCGTAGTTGCTGTTTCACGATCGCCGGAGCTTTGGACGCTTGTCGCCGTTGCAGCCCTCAGCCAAGTCGACGCCCAGCCCTGTCACCGAGCCACCGCACGCCTCCGCCTCAGGTCCAACACGCAACACCAGCCCTGGAGCCGCCTCCCTCCTACCCGACGCTGCTTGAGCCGCTGTCGCCCTCCGTCCCGACAAGCTGCTTGCTGACCCTCACCAAACTGCCGCCTTCCTGCTGCTGCTGCCGTCGTCCGCCTCCCACCGCGTCTCCGCCACCGAGCCGCTGACGTCCCTACCATCCCTCTCGGTGCCGTGAAGAAACCCTAGGGTTTCGGCCACAAACCGGGTCGCGTGAGCCGGGCTGAGTCCAGTCAACTGGGTAGGGTTTTTGGCGTATTGGGCTAAGCGTACTTGGGTCGGGCTTGGGTTATTTTTGCATGTGGGCTTATGGGTCTTTAGGCTTGTGGGTTTGGGCTGGTTTAGTGTGGGCTTTGTTTTAAAAAAAAAAAGAATTAGACCAAATTAGGCCAGCACATCGGGCCCAGCCCCGTTCGGGCTCGGGCCGCCTAGCTGTTTTGGCCCAATCTTGGGCCCCTGTTCACCAAACCGAGTTGGACCCAACTCGGGGATCCGACCCGGTTCATTTTTTCAAATATATTTTATTATTATTATATTAAAATAAAATTTTAGAAAATTAAAAAAATACAATTTAAAATTTTTAAAAATTCAAAAAAATTTTAAAAATTAAAGAAATTTTTTTTTTTTTAAATTCACAAATTCAAAAATGATGGGGTTTGATTAAGATTGGCCATGTATTCCCATTTTAGTTTAATTAGATCTTTATTTGCTCATATATTAATTATGTTGCATGTTTAATTTGCATATCTAACTATGTTTAATTGCACGTGTTTAATTTTATTGCAATTAAGACTTTGATAGCTATGATTTTTACTTTAATGGTTGCGCACATGATCACCTCACATGTTAGTGGATAAGTATAAAATCAATCCAAACTGCCAGCCAAACATCATTTTGTTAAAATGAACAAGATTAGGTACCAAAAGGGCACTAATTGGTTAATTAGTGTAATCAAGTCCCCGACCCTAGATTTTCTGGTTGCATAGGAAGTGAGGCACACTCCCATGCCACACTTGGTTTCTAGCCGACCCCAATAGGCTAGTGGCGACTCCTTTTGTGCAAAATTCCTAAAAAATATCCCAACATCACGCGGGGTATGGGCTTGGGAGAGCCCGCGCCTAATCATGGGCCTTAAGCCCGTCTTTAGGCAATACCCCTAAACCTGTTCCCTCCTCCCGAGGGTAGGTTGCGACATTGCCCATATCCTTTCAAATTTTGAGGACCATTGGATCCCCTTGGAACGAACGCATCTCCACCGTCCAGATCAGATAGAGCATGCTCGCCTCTAGAGCCGTCGGATCGTGACATCCGATTTGGGCCATCCCCGCTGCCCCATTTATAACCATTCTGATCCGCGAACCCTAGTGGCCCTCGGTTCTCCACGAACCCTAGCGACTACTCCTGCCTTTTCCTTTCTAGGGTTTTCTCCTTCTCCACCCTTGCCGCCAACGCTAAGGTTTCGGAGTTCTTGCTGTCCGACGAAGCAAGCCTTTGATTCTCCTCTTGCACTGCAAGCTGGAAGATCCCGCCGAGGGTTAGAGCCGGTTCCATCGCTAGAATCTGCGATCGGAAGGTGAGATACGAATCGTACAATATGAGTAAGAATCAAGTCACCTTCTCCCGGTCTTTCATGGCTTTATACTACTGGAGGGTCGATTTGGGCCCTTCCAGCTTTTCTTTAGTGGCTTCCAACTTGTTCTAGAGTGCTGAAAGCCTGTTGAAGCACATCGTCACCGATGTGTTTCCTTGCTTCAGTTCGCTGAGTGCTTGGTGAAGCGAAAAATTTTTTGCCCGATCCAATTTGCCGTACATTTCTCAAATGCTATCCCAAATTATTTTTGAGTCTTCTGTGGGTGGTAACCCAGCCGTGATTTCTGGGTTGATGCAATTGCCGATTCATGTTTAGACCAATTGGTTACATTTTCTCCACTGGTTTCCCATTTTCTCGTCAGTCGGGATTGAAACGGTCCCATGAACCCCTCTTTGTCTTTTGTGATTAGGGCTCTCCGAAATTCCCACGCCCAAGTTGAGTAATTTTCTGGACCCGTGAGAGGGTGGCTGATGAGCCGCAACTCCGGTCTGTCAGCAATGGAGACATATAGTGCGTCACCGGGCTCTGGTCGACCCATGGCAGCTGCGAAAGGAAACGGAAGAAACCCAGGTGGTATTCCCTGGTATGGATTTGTGGATTGCCCTGAAGTCCTGCACCAGAATTATTGGATCCGCCCGTCTGCTCCGGGCCGATGGTCGAGCCTGCCCCAATGCTGGTTGGTAAGCCTCCGTCGCTCAGCATGTTACTCTAAAATCCCGGTGATGATGTGACTAGATTCATCCCAGGGATCCATGGATATGGCATCCATTGGTAGGGATACGCTGAGAATGGCTGGCCCAGATTAAACTGAGCCGGAGCATTCTGCCAATATGCATGTTGATTTTGGATCTAGGGTTGGCCGAATTGTTGTTCGACCATGGAGATAGTGCTGGAAGCCTGTGGGGTCATTGCTGTTGCTTTTTGTTCATCTGGATTGGAGGTGAGATTCTCTGGTTGGTTTATTTTGAAAAAATTTCCCTTCAAAAAATGTTGATTCCTCTCGGCAACCCTTTTGCAGGATAGGGTTCTTCTAGGCAATCAACAGGGACGAAGCGGAAGCAATGTCAGAGTCTTCGGTGCTCTGATACCATGTCAAAATGTGAAGGGAAATATAAAGCAAGAAGAGGAAGGGTAGGAATTTCAGTGTATTTCTCTGACTTTCATTCAATGTACAGAGTTACATTATATTACAGAGCATGTGTAAAAGAAAGAGGAAATGATACAATGTACAGATTAGATTTAATTTTAATTGATTCAATAAAATCCTTATGATTTGATCTAATCGAATCTTTTCAAACTTTTTGCGTATCTTCCAATAGGTACTATCAGATTTGGGGGCTGTCTCCGCTAAAGAGCAGAAGAAAAGTTGCTGAAGAAGGCAACGGAGGAATGGAGAAGATCACGAGGATGGCGAATCAAACGGAGGTGTAGGCTTTAATTTATTCTTACTCAGATCTCTTCGTTTGTTCGCGCTTCCGCGCTAGTCGTGTGACATGATTTGTTGCTTTCTTGGCAGATGTGCCCTTAAATATCTGTTTACTTCATTACTGAATAGTAGTGATTACAATCTCGGCCATATGTTTTGGGTTTCAATATAAGGAGCAACTTTTTCACATAACTGTGATTCGGAAACAAAAATCAAACCATAGATGCCGGCAAACTGGGTATGGCCTAACTAGGTTGATTTTGAATTTATCGTCGTCCAGATCTTTAAATGTCATTACTTCTATGTTTTGAAAGAGGAAATGAGCGTGAACTAGCAATAAGAGGAAACGAGTGTTCGGCAAAACCACTGCTAAATTAAATGACCTGGTTGAAACTCAGGCTAAACTTTGTGGAACTTTAATGCCTCTCTCAAGTCTTAACTAGATAGAGTGGCCTTCTAAGGCTCTAAATCAAGTGATTTCACTTAGGCTGATGCTTGGAGCTTAACTAGGGAGAAAAAGGCTAAGGTAACTTGGCATAGGCTAATTTGGTTTAATCCAAATGTGCCGAGATTCGGCTTTATATCTTGGCTTGCTATCCTTGCCAAGTTGCAGCAGACCGGTGATAGATTGTGCAAATGGCAGAACGTGAATGGTATTTGTGTCCTCTGTGGATTGCAGCCCGAATCAAGGAGACATTTGTTCTTTGATTGTTCTTTCTCCTCTGAAAAATGAAGTAGGCTTTTGCAGCTATGTGGTATAAAAGGTTTTGTGGGAGATTGGGACGCTGAGTTTATGTGGGTGTTGCAGACATCAAAGGGGAGATCTCTGGAAAGTCTTATTAAAGGTGGCAAGGAATGGTGTCATTTATTTCTCAGGGAAGGACAGAAATACTATAGTTCACAATATGAGAGTTGCATGTGCTGAAAAGGTTTCCGAGAGTATCTTGTTTGTGGTAAGGTTGCTGTGCAAATTTTTTTTTTCGTTGAAGGTACTTTTTTCACTCAAACACAACGAAACATCATATAGCTAAGAAAGAAATCACATTACACCGCGTTTTTGTGCTTAGTTAAGATAGCACGTCGTGTAATTGCACAATAAAATGCCGTACCAAAGAGAATCACAAACAATATGCTTTGTTTCTACTCATAGGCAATAGGGGTATAAACATTGGGCCTAAAGAAAGGTAGATCCATCATTGAATTGCCTATGGTGATTGATGGGCTACAAAAGATTGGGAAATTATCCAAAAAGTCATCAACCTTTTACACTTTTATTAATTCATTCTTAAATTTTTCAATTTTATCAATTAAGTCTTAAAAATTTTCACACGTTATCAATTAAAGTGCATTTAGCCAATTTTAGATAAATACTACTAGCATAGACACCAATCATCTTACGTGACATGATCCATGATAACATGAATATTTTTAATAATATTTAATTATTTTTCTCTTCTTCTTTTTTTCTCGTTTCTTTCTTTTACGTTTTCCTTTTCTCTTCTCTTTATCTTTTTTTTTTTTTTCCTTCTTTCTTTTTTCCTTTTTCCCTATGCCAGCCACTACCAAGACTCATTGATGGTCTGTCGAAGTCACCAGCCTTAGGCAAGGGCCACCCTCATCAACCCTTGGTGAAGGTTGACCTCGCCAAGGCAGGCGAGGACTTGAGGCACACCAAAGGCCAGCAACCTCCATTGGCTTGGTGAAGGGAGAAAAGGAAAAATAAGAAAAGAATGAAAAGTGAAGGACAGAAAAAATATATTATTTAAAATTGTCAATATCAATGTCAATCATACTACATAGGAATGGTTGGTGTGCCAACACTCACTTAAGCAATTTACAGTCAAAATTGGCTAGATTAACTCAATAAGCAAAATATGAAAAATGTTTAGATCGGTGTACCAACACCAACTTAAGCAATTTGCAGCCAAAATTGACATGATTAACTCAATGAGCAAAATATGAACAATATTTAGAACTCAGTTGGTAAAATTAAAATATTTATGACTAAATTAGCAAAAGCGTAATAGATTTAAGATTTTTTTAACAATTTTCCACCCATAGATTTCATGCTTTCTTACTTCAGCAAATGAGGACCTTGTTTGCTACATTGTCATGCGTGGAAATGTCAAGAAGGTTAAAATAGAGGATCTCAAGAAGGTTAAGTGTGTGTGGGTCCATGTTCCCAAGTTTGTTCCCACGGCTGGGCCCGAGACTGGTGCTCGAGTCGGGTCCCCGGCACTCGAACTTGGGACTCCAATTGTACTCAAGATTTATTCCCAAATGTCTATTTCATAATTTTCTTGTAATAAATGACTTTCTTATTGATTGGTAGATACAAACCAAAAGTTCCTTCCGAAAAATTTCTAGCAAAGTTCATTTTTTGAGAAATAAACGAAACTTGAGTTTGAACGAACTGCCTTGATTGAATATGGGACTCAATGTAATAAATTTGTTGTTTCTTGTGAACCGATGAGCATTGTTTGCACAATGAACGAAGGATCTTGATGTTGCCAACAACACAATTTAGTTTTCTTTGTTTTCTATTTATTTCAAAGACAGAAACAAGACTATTCCAAACTCTAATTAATCTTAATTTCTCCGAATGTATTACACACTACACAGCATAAATGACATACCTAATCAGTGACCCAAAGAAATGTCTACAGGTCATGAATCTAAAGTCGAAACAGCACTAACATTGCAAATAAAGAAGTCCAACACAACGCAACCTAAGTCTTCAACTACCCTGTATTATTTTTTATTACGTGTACTTTTTGGCTGCTTTCAGTACGGTTGACCCAGGTCTTCCATGAAAAATGCAAATATATATGTATAATAATATAATATGATATGATATATATGTGCTTTTTGCTGCTTTCTCCACGGTTGACTAAAGTCTTCCACGCAAACGGAGATGGATTGACTGAGTTCAGAGTATGTGCCCGGTAGCTAATGCGCATGCGCATAAAATATTCATAGGTGCTGCACGCGCGCGCGTATTTATACATACATACATACATACATATACATATATATATATATATATATATATATATATATATATATATATATATATATATATATATATATATATATATATGCTTTTTCGCTGCGTTCTCCATGGTTGACCCAAGTCTTGCACGCAAATGTAGATCGATTGGCTGAGTTCAGAGTAGGTGCCCGGCAGCTGCCAGGAAGCTACCCGTTACGACGCTGCGGAAAGTAATGCGCATTGGGCGTTTCATCATACTAAGAGTCATTGATTCAATGCACCGTAACACGAGATGAAGCGTGTTTATATCCGCAGGCACCCAGCGCCACCTATAAAATCTGCTTTACGCTCTCATACTCTGCTCATTAAAACAAATTTGTCTCTATTTCGAACAAAATGGCTTGCTTGCCGTGCTTCTACACGTCCATACACTTTCTTTTCTTGTACTTGTCGTGCCAGCCTATTGACGCGCACATCCTCTCTCGTTCTGTGAAACCTCTATGTCTTGAGGATGAAATGTCTGCACTGCTGCAGTTTAAAGAGAGGTATGAAATCGCCAATGTTTCGGGTGGTCCTCTCGCTCATCCCAAGACTCTATCCTGGAAAAACAGTCAGGATTGCTGCTCCTGGGATGGGA
Organism: Eucalyptus decipiens; assembly: GCA_014182575.1. Classification (NCBI taxonomy): domain Eukaryota; kingdom Viridiplantae; phylum Streptophyta; class Magnoliopsida; order Myrtales; family Myrtaceae; genus Eucalyptus; species Eucalyptus decipiens. Next base: position 7,397,057 of record CM024619.1, read on the forward strand.
TAGAGTGCAACAAGAACACGGGCCATGTAGTTGTTCTCAACCTAGGAAGTAGTCTTCTTTATGGTTCTATGGAAAACAACAGTACCCTCTTCCAGCTTACTCATCTTGAAAAGCTCAATCTCAGCGGCAATCACTTCAACTACTCTCAAATACCATCCCGAGTTGGAGATCTCTCGAGATTGACTCATCTCGATCTCTCTGCTTCTTTTTATTCTGGCCGGGTCCCCACAGAAATCTTCAAGCTGACGAGGTTAGTGTACCTCAACTTATGTTGCAATCGGGATCCATATCATTCTAGACATTTGTTGCAGATGAAAGCACCGGACCTGAGAAGCCTAGCTCAAAATCTGACCAGCATGGAAGAACTTCTCCTTGGTTTTGTCAAAATGCCGTCCCAAGTGCCCAACACCTTGGCGAATCTGTCTTCACTGAGAAGGCTGAACATGGATGAGTGTGACATGCATGGTGTATTTCCATCTGCCATTTTTCATTTACCGAAACTGCAATATCTTGGGGTGGGTTACAATAAAGCTCTCACGGGCCGCTTGCCTAACTTCAACTCGAGTAGTCCTCTTAAAGAGCTGCAACTGGGAGGCACAAGCTTTTATGGGGAGCTACCGGCTTCAATCGGTAATCTCCGCTCCTTGGAGATGTTGGATCTTAATTCCTGCAATTTGACAGGGTCCCTACCTATGTCAATCGGAAACCTTCCTTTGTTGAGTTATCTTGACATAAGTCGAAACAACTTCTCAGGATCCATCCCGGCTTCATTTGCTAACCTTAGCAACCTTGAATACCTAAATGTCGGAATGAACCCATTCGCTGCCCAGTCCACTTCCTCTTTGTCTTGGGTTTGGAAGATAAAAAAGCTTGCCACTTTGAACCTTTGGGGGATCAATTTGTATGGTGAGATTCCCCCTTTAATCGGAAACTTGTCTCAACTTGTGGAGTTATACTTTGTTAGCAACCAATTAAGCGGTATCATCCCATCTCAGCTCATGAACCTCACTCGGCTAACTGATTTGGGACTCTCAATCAATCAACTATCGGGTTCTATACCGTCTTGGCTTGTGAATATGACACAACTAGTTCTACTTGACCTTGCGCGTAATAAATTCCACGGCCAGATACCTTCATCAATCTATCAACTCCAAAATCTCCAAGTGCTCCGCCTTTTCGAAAACAACTTTAGCGGTACTATTGAACTAGACAACTTTCTCAAGCTCAAGCAGTTGTGGGTGCTCCAACTATCATCTAACCAGCTATCATGCCGCACGAGTAGCGCAAATGTTATTCTTCCTCAACTTGAGGGCCTAGGACTGGCATCATGCAATTTGAGAGAGTTTCCGGCATTCTTGCAAACCCAAAAGGATATGAATTGGTTGGACCTGTCGGATAACAAGATTACGGGAGAAGTGCCCTTTTGGGTATGGGACGGAAGATTTGAAAGCATGCAGTACCTGAATCTCTCCCATAACTTCTTAACTGGCCTTGGTCGATATTACCCGATCGATCCTTTATATATGTACACGATAGACTTATCTCATAACATGTTAAAAGGACCACCCCCTGAAGCACCAGCGTCCATATTACACTACATAATATCCAATAACGGGCTAACGGGAGCATTGCCACCATGGATCTGCAATTTGAGTTCGGCAATCACACTAGACCTGTCTTCTAATAATATGACCGGTGTGCTTCCGGTTTGTTTGGGCAATATCAGCGAATCTCTCAGGATATTGAACCTAAAAGGCAACAATTTCCACGGAAGCATTCCCGAGGTTTTGTTGAGGGGGATGCAACTAACGATGATCGATTTGAGTGACAACCAGTTCCAAGGCAAGTTACCGAGGTCCTTGGCCAATTGCAAAATGCTCGAGTTCATCAACTTTGCAAACAATCTTATCGTGGACACTTTTCCATCATGGTTGGGATCTTTACCGGAGCTTCGTGTCCTTATTTTGCGATCCAATAAATTCCAGGTGTCATAGAGAGGCCTAAATCTAGTTCCACATTCCTTAAGTTAAGGATACTCGACCTCTCTATTAATGCATTTACTGGCAAGTTGCCTATGGAGTTCTTTCAATCTTGGAATGCCATGAAATCTGAGACGGGAAACTTTGCATACATGCAAAGAAACCTACAGCCATCAGGTTACCTGATGTACACCTACTATGGCGATTACGACTTCTCCATGACAGTGATTTACAAAGGGCTTAAATGGTATTACCCAAAGATATCACAAGTCTTCACGATCATTGACCTCTCTAGAAACTTTTTCAAAGGAGAGATCCCTAATGTCATAGGTGATCTCAAAGGATTGCAAGGACTAAACCTTTCCAACAATTCCCTCAGTGGTCACATCCCATCATCATTGGGAAATCTCACGGCACTCGAGTCATTGGACCTTTCTCTGAACAAACTCTCGGGACGAATCCCCCCAAAACTAATAGAACTCAGGTTCCTTTCTTTCTTGAACATCTCTTACAACAATCTGACTGGGTCTGTGCCGAGAGGGAAACAATTCGATACGTTTTCAAACAATTCTTTTGAAGGGAACTCAGGACTCTGTGGGGAATTCATATCCAGGAAATGTCAAGACTCGGGGATAAGTCGGGAAAACCTTCAACCCACCAAGAAGAAGACTTGGGATCGCCGATTGAACTCAATTGGAAAATTGTTCTTATTGGGTATGTGAGTGGCTTAGTAATTGGAGTGGTAATTGGAAACACATTTATCTCCTAGAAACATGTTTCATTTGAAGGAAATGCCAAGAGAAGGTGATGGCCTAGTCGGAGGCAGCCTAGGAGGGGTAGGAACTCTTGGTCAAGCAAGTTTTTCAATTCCGGTAGATGTTAGAATTTACCGGAAAAATAAGCTAAGTATTTCCTTCTTTTTCTTAGATGTCCTTGTTTCTTCATAGTATCTTTACAAATATTTATGTCAAACCTTCGCTTTCTTCAATTAATCTCTCATCACCTCTGTTCCCCACCTCTCTAATGTAAAATTACACTTTTTTGTTCTTTTTTACAAAGCCATTGTTAGCTTGTAAACCAAGCTCATATGCGCCTTTTTTCTATTTATGTTGAAGCAAAAGTACTCCTATCTAACAATCAAATCTAAGGGTGTGTTTGTTTCACGGAAAACGTAACGTTTTTGGAAAATGTTTTCCGGGAAACCATTTTTCAGGAAAATGGTTTGTTTTCCTTTGTTTGGTGATACATGACTGAAAGTATTTTCTGGTGTTTGGATCGCATTTGAAAAATGATCTAACAATTGACAATAGTGTGCCTCTTACTTCCAAATTAATTTGTTGAGTCCATGTTACTTTAAAATGAATTTTTTTCTATCAATTTAGTAAATTTAGAATTTGAACCTGCAAAATGAAAAGGAAACCTGAATTCATACACGTATTTTTTTTCCTGAGGATGGACATGATTTCCGATTATAAGAGCAAGTCAAAACGATCTCATTAATCGCTTCAATACATTTGGCTCTCTTCATATGGATGTGCCTCCCGTGTGGCTCTTTGCAAGTTATCATGAATTGCGCATGGACACCACAAAGGACCATACCTAGAATTTATGTCCTGTAGATAAGGAAATTGATCAATTCTCCATGGACACACATAACTATTGCTTCGCAACATCCCCACGGAGGGTCCTCATGAGTTTTTCTATTCTCCCACAGGATACTTTGACATCAGAGCTTGAAGCAGAGAGTTCAATGACGAGCTTAAGTTTATGGTAAGAGAAGTTCAGCTCTAAAGAGCTGAGAGTTGTGCAGCACCAAGCCGTCACTTGCAACAGCAGTAAGAAGCACTGATATTGTCCAACACAAAGTTTAGAATGCACTAGACAATCTTTCTTGCGTCGCCCACAACTTGAAAGGACCTGGAACTTCAAATATTCCATACTCTTTGAAGAAAACCTGTTTGAATGATAAAGATGTCCCATGCAGTACATAAGCTAAACATTTCATAGTTTAGTACTAATGTCTCTATCTTCCCATGACACATTAGGATAAATTGTGCCACAAAAAGCTACTTGGATAGCTACTACAACAAGTAATCAAAGAACATTATGCCACAAAAAGCGACTTGGATAGCTACTACAAGTTACCAAAGGTCCAATGTTTAGACAATATCAAGAACAAACATTCGAAGTCTGATGTTTAGCTACTTGAATAGCTACTACAAGTAACCAAAGAACAAGTCTAATGTTCAGAAAGTATCAAGAATGAACATTAAAAGTCAGATGCTTGTCAATATCCACTTTCTCTTCTATTTAAGAAATCTTCGAGCCATAACTTCTTCAGCTTAACACTCTTGACAATGAATGCTTTTGCAACTCTCTCCTTATCCACTAGATAATCAAAGGCATGTGCAAGGGTAGCTTCATCAAAACCTTCAACCTCCATCACTTCTTTGTAGAGCTCAGCAACATCCAATTGATTTTGACTCATCTTTTTTATTGCATTAGCAACCTCTCCAATTTGCTCCGAAAGCATTGCAAACCTATCATCCTTGTTAGTGGCACGACTTCGCTTTCTATTAAGTCTTGAAGAATCTTCTATTCCTTTCGTAGTATTGTCATTACCATCATCTAGTTCAGTTGAGAAGTTCGAATCGCCAAAAGAAGGTAAGTCGATGTCTCCAAATTGTTTTGCAAAGTATCCTGTGGCCATGTCTTTTCCAGCCACCAAAGCGAGTTCATCGTACATCTCGATTTTCTTGTTCAAGTACTTCTCATGGGTAGGATGTGCCTACGAAAAATCACAAAAACACAAGTATATAAGTAGGTAGATTTGCCATTTATGACTATAGTTACAATCTGCTTGTCATCTATCTCTCTTAATTTTTTTGTCTTTTTCTATGTAAAGAGCATATAACACATAAGCAAACAAAATTATTGTAGCTTGAATATAACTATAACATACCAAGGTTCATAAACTTAACCCACAATTTTTTGATATCAAATGCTAAGAGTATTAAGTTATATAGAAATCTGAAAAGCACATTACCGTTATTTCTTCATCATAAACTTCCTTCCGAACAACTGTGATCATCTTCAAGTTATGGTCCCATTGAAATCCACTCTTGACCCGCAATTTTTGGATGGTAGCCCAATTGTTTTTAATAGTTCTAAGATGATTGTCTACATGATCAGGCTCACATTCAGTCCCAAATTTATCATTTATGGCTTGAGCAACTCGAACAAAGGAAGATGGTTTAAAGGTGGCTGAAGGTTTGTTCCCTTTGGAAGCCTCATCAGCTAGTATCTCTAAAAACATACGCTCCATAGGTCCTGACCATCTGAAATGCTTGGACTTCCCTTCTCTAGTCTTGCCCATTGCTACATTATCGGACATATTCCACACAAGAAATTGTGATAAACAAAGAATAACACAATAACAGACATCATTTGACTACCGAGACAAGGAAACATCACAGTGATATAGAGTAGTAAATCAAGTTCACATTTACAAGAACTTCAATCACAAAGTGTTCATGTCACATCAAAAAACATCAGACATTTTCTAAGAAGATACAACTATTAAACATTCATTCTATGCCTACTATAGTCATCCCACATTAAACGTGCAATATTATCTCTTTTTGCTGCCCACTCTCTGTTTTCCTCCCTCTCCTCTCTTTGTGTTTGTTGATGTCTTCTTTCTTGATTCTGAGATCCGACCTCTACATTTAGTTCTTGCATAAAGGGATCATAAGGGTCAACTCCCATAATGAAGTTATGTAAAATACAACATGCTAAGACCACGTCAACTTGAGTATCAAAAGACAAAAAAGGTTCAGCATCTAATACACGAAAACGCCTTTTTAGGACCCCGAATGCTCTTTCTACTGCAGACCGTAAAGATGAATGTCGATGATTGAACAATTCTTTCTCGTTCTCGGGTGAGTGGTCACTAAACTCCCTCCTGTGATATCGAACTCCACGATATGGAGAAATTATTCCCGGTTGAATGCCATATCCGGCATCAGCAAGATAGTACTTACCTATCAATTTTATATAAAGTTTCAACAACATGTTTCAAGAAAATAGGATATAAATTTTATAGAAAATATGGAATAGTCTATACCTTCAGGAATTTTCATTCCTTGAGGCCTTGAAAGTGCATTTGTAAGAATACGAGAGTCATGGGCTGTGCCTTCCCAACCGGCCAACACATAAACGAATTTTAAATCATAAGTAACAGCTGCAAGAACATTTTGTGTTGTTTTCTCTTTTCGACCACGAAATTTTCCTTGAATTTCTGGGGGAACCGATGCACGGACATGGGTACCATCAAGAGCTCCAATGCAATCCTAATGTACTCAATAAGTAAGTAAATGTAACAACATACTATCAAAATGAAGTTCGTGACACTTGTCATATTACATACCTTAAAGTAAGGATAAAATCTTCGACTCTTGGATATTGTCGATGGTGTAGTGCCATCCGGTGGTCTTATAACATGTTTGTGTAATTTTAGAATTGCTTGTAAGACAATTCTAAAGTATCGATGAATGGTCTCAATGGACCTATTGAACCTTGACCCTATTACTCTCAACCTCACATTATGCCCTAAAATGTGGCAAAATACCAGCAATTGCTCTTTAATTGACACATTTACTGTTTCGTGTAAAAGATTATTTGATCTAAGGACTCTACACAATTCAAGGAAAACTTGTGGTCTCATACGTATTTGATTGACACAATTAGTATCTCCCGAATGTAAAATGCGATTAATGAATAACTCTCTCTCAAAATCTCTTTCCCCCCGTGGTGCTCTAGGTATCTAACTACTAAAAGCTTCATCCTCCATTACTAACATACCAGCTGCCATTATTGACGCAGCTGCACCCATTATTGCTTCATTTACATCATTATTTTCCATCTACAAGCAATAATAAGAATTTTCAAAGCCTGTTATGATAGATGCTTTATCTTAAGGGTAAACCCAATAGCAAACATTAAATAAATAAATAAATTATTAAAAGGATTAAGAAGGCTAGTGCAGCAACATTAGCAATAACTGAATCAACTAGAAGAAGAATTCTTCATATTACAAGTTTCGAAACATGTGTCCATGATGCACAAGATACTACTAGTTTTGATTTCACAAGAAATATGCTAAGATATTCATAATCTATTAAACAGATTGAAAAATTAGCAAGTGAAAAATCCTTGAAAGATGAATGCCTCTAAGGGAACTTCATTAAGAAAATCAGGCACACCAAATGCAGATATTCCAGAAACAAGAGCATCCTGGCCATTACAATCATCACTTACTAGTATTTAGAACACAAGGGAATAAAATGTTAATGACATGCACTAAAACTAACGAGTGACACATGATGTGAAGAAAGAATCTTTGTACCTTGCAAAACTTGCTTTGTCAATGGTCCAAGTGTCACATAAGCATTTGTAGCATAAGCTGTATGCTGATATTCTTCTTTCTACACAACCAAAACAAGACTTAGAACTCACCAAGAGAGTTTGAACATTTGACTAACAGGTGTATATATCAAGAAAGCTCTTCTTACCAACACTTGATCCAATATCAACTATATCACCAATTGCTCTAATTGCTCCTTCTTAAAATCAGAACCTGAAGAAGATACATAGCAGAAAAGATAACATGAGAGAAAAATTAAAGCTTGAAGAAGGGACAATCACAAAAGGAAGCTACAGACTCCTAGAGTGGCATTATCAAGCATGAAAAACAGATCATTCAAAATAAATGGATAGCATCTCATAAGAGGAAATTTATCAACATTAGAACAAAAGGAAAACCCATTTACAGAAACCTATTCGTTTGTAACTGATTGCTGAAACTATTTGATTGATGAGTATATACGTGTAACCCTGCAGAGTTGGACAACTTTCTCAGCCAAAATGCTTGAACTCATCTGGAAATCCAAACATTCTCTCGTTCTTGTACCTAATAGACTTGCTAAAAGATCAGATTGGAAAAAAGAGACAAATGTTTTTTATATTAGTTGACAACAAAGAAAATAAAACTCATGCTTTCGAGCACTCTTATTCCATGGAAGGTTACAATACAACCAACAGATGTCTAATAGACTCTAGAATAGCTCAACTTCGATAGATAACTTATTTATTGATTATACATTGCAAGTGTCAGCAGTCTCGTCTATGAATCCAACATAAGAACATGGAAGATAACCATCAATTGACGGGAAAATTATCATAAACTTGAGGGATGATCAGATCAGTCATTCCCAATGCCATTTGGCTGGTCTATAAAACATTGGTGCACCTTCAAAACCTACTGAGTTTATGCAGTTGCTGGAAGTTGGTTTGCATGAACATGGAAATGCTCCCAGGTTAAAGCAGGGCTGAGGATCGTGTGAATGGTGCCATTTAAACGTGGATTGGGACAAGTATTTCCTTTTAGCTGGGGCAAGAAATAAACTCGCAAAGAGCAGTGATATGAAATGCGATTACATGCTTTAATGGAAGTTAATGCTTGTGCTGAGAAACTATTTGATCAGAGTTGCTGACAAGATGCAACAGCCCAACTCCTAGATAGTTGATTTATGTTTCTTTTGCCAAGTGACAAAATTGTCAGTCCTAGAAGTTTTAGTCTGTTTCATGAGCCTAGAGTCTAGTTTTGTGACAAAAATGGGAAAAGAAAACCAAAAACTGCAGTACACAAGCTTCTCTGATCTTTTGACATATTATATCCCTAGTTCATTCCCAGTTGTCACTCTGTTTTTCCCCTAATTCCAATATCGTTGAAGTACTACGGTTCTCCTAGAGGAGGAAAATCTTAGATAAAAGACTAGAGGCTGCTATCGCACCCATCCACTAAAATAAACCAGCATACATAGAATCCTGGAATCTGACAACATAAGCTATTGTAAGCATACTGATATTGAATATGTTAAAGCTTACCATAGACTCTGTTGGAAACTTCCAATACCCCTCCTTCAGGCAGATTCCTATAATAGAATTTCCAGAGTAAGGCCACAATGCACACTAGAATTGCACTCAGAGAAAATTTTCTTTGTAAACTAGGAAAGATTGTAAGTCTGAAAACAATAATTTGCTCAGGGAAATGGGAGCTACTCTCTGTCTTGTTCATTGCATCAAATGTGCATAGTAAAGGTCAAATAGATTTATGTTGGTAATGTTGTCATAAAAATTTTAGAAAAAATGATTGGGAGAATGGAATCAGATTTTGAGCCATGAATACATTGCTATTAAGCAGTATTCTCATGCTCACTGGAAAAAATGGCTTGCTCCTCCATTGAGGTTACAAATAACATAGCCAAACTAATCTATTTGGGCATTTCACCAAACACTTTACGTGCATTCGATTAAACGGCACAAGGAAACAACAAGATAGTGAAAACCGCGGCCCAATCAATATGAGATCATCAAGACTGAATCGAAAGTTACTAATATAATCTCAGGCATGACCGATGTTCATGCTAACAACAACAAAGCTCTCGATTTCTCTTCCACATGTGTAATGGAAGAATGTACTGAACTTACAAGCTCAATGAAAACTGAAAGCTCCAATGCTCCAAGTTGTCGATGGTTTGAAGAATCTATTGGTTCAATAAATTTGATTCCATTGATGGAGCACACGGATTCGAAGCTCAAGCGCGCGAGAACATCGCGATCCGAAGAGCACTGGATGTGGCAAGGTGAGCAGCAGATTCCGGCGCCGATCAGCGGGGCAGAAGCTTCTGGAATACGCAGAGGATTGAGAGAGAGGCTTTGAGGGGCGTTTTACTTCAATTGCTTGAAGAAGATGAACGGAAACATGAATCAAACAACTGAAACGCAGAGACTCAACATCAACTCAACGATGTAAAGCATCGATCAAAAAAATTCTGAGATTATTCTCAAATCAGAGAGGAGAGAGAACCTAGAACCGTGTTGAGCGTCGTTGAAGAAGAACCAAACCTTCAGTGATGAAGAAGAAGATCTGGACCTTCAATGGCGAAGAAGATCGGTGTCGTTGAAGAAAAGCTGAAGAAAAAGATGAGCGAAAGAAGCGAAGGGAGAGAGCGGCGTACGGAGAGGAAAAGTGAAAGGTCAGAGGGAAAAAATGAAAAGGGAAAGCGTTTTCACCTTTTAAGGGAGAGGAATTCGTTTTCCTAAAATAAAACATAATATTTGTGTTGACTAGAAAGTGATTTCCGTTGACCAAATCTTTTTTAGCGAGCCAAACGGCTGAAAATCCGGAAAACACTTTCCGGTAAAATACTTTCAGTGAAACAAACACACCCTAAATTGTCACATGGATTCTTCTTTATCCAAGGTTCAGATTACAACGTGAAACCTGTTTACAGATTCTAGTAAAACGATCAATAGCAAGACCGCAGTGTCCTCATAACTTTATGTGAATCTAGGCTCTCGTCCGCACTTCAATCATTTGTTTTTTTTGTTTTTTTGTCACCACACAAATTATACAGACACTGTTGTATTAACATCTGAAACAAAATCCGCAGTTGGAGGTGATTGGACGAGAATTGTAACAAATTATTCTCTCCGATCTTCTTTTACGTTTTGGCTGTCGGAAATAGGATTCTCTCTCATAGAGCAGTATATTATGCAGAGAACCAACATGGCACGGTTGAAATTTACGCACTTCAATCATTTGCTTTTTTTTTGGTCACCACACAAATTATGCAGACACTGTTTATTAACATTTGAAACTAAATCCGCAGTTGGAGGTTGACTGGACAAGAATTGTAACAAAGTATTCTCTCCGATCTTCTTTTACGTTTTTGCGGTTGGAAATAGGATTCTCTCTCATAGAGCAGTATATTATGCAGAGAACGAACATGGCATGGTTGAAGTTCTTAAAGCTCTTGCTATTTCTGCTTGCTAATCACGTACTCTGGAATTTACACAGTAAATCCATTTGATTTTTCTGTACATCCATTTTTTTCCCCTGAAAGGATAGTTTGATGGGATGGCTTCTCTACAGCTAATTTAATCACTCGGAATGGTTCTCAAGTTAGTGATTGGTTGATTATGGCTCGAAGTTAATGTTGATCGATTCAAAATCCGATACGTAATTGAATCTTAAGGAAATATGGCTAACATTAGGAAAGTCCGAATTGAACTTTTGCCAATAAGATCGTGGGTGATGGAAAAAAGGAAGTCCGACTTCCTGTAGCCTCCGTTTCCTTATTGAAGTACATGTTGACGTCGGAGAAGGGCTCATAGTATTTCTGTATAAAATTATTCTGTTGTTGAGTTTATCTCTGGTGCACAGTAAGTGCGCTAAAGCACGCTAAAATGTGCGGAATTTGCGAGAGTCACGGAGCATCGAGAGCGTTCTAACAAGAGAACTGAGATTTTGGACTTCACGGGGATCACCAGCGGAATTTCCCACCCAATTTCCTGGGTGTTGTGCGCAGGAATTCCAGTGGGAACTTTCCCTTGGTAACCTGGTGGGTGTTCCAATTCCGGGGCCTTTGTTTAAGGTCCTTAGGCTGGACCAAGAAAACTCATTCGTTGGGATTGATTCTTTTAAGTTCGGGTGCTATCTAAGACTTGGAAACGCTGGAGATTAGAGTGTCCAAAGGATTGTGATCTTCTTTTTGCTGATTATAGCGAAATCATGTCATCGATCTCTTCGTGGGTATGCACACCTTCGAATTGGGTTTTAGATTGAACTTCTGTAACATATTTCTCGCTTGAATCGTTTCCTTAATTCGCGGTCCCGTATTCGTCGTATCGTGATTTGCGTTTCTTTCTTTGCAGATATGCCCTTAAATATTCGTATACTTCATTATTGAGTAGACCGCCACTTGTTTTGGTTTCAAGATAAGGAAGCAACTTTTTCCATAGCCCCAAATTCAGAAACAAAAATTAAACCATAGGTGCCTAGGAACTGCTTGGGTGCAGCGTAACTAGAACGTTCATTACTGAATTTCTCGTCAAAATTTGTTAATGTTATTACTTATATAGCGACAAGTGATTATCGTGTAACAAAACCTAAACTTAGGACTTTGTTCTCATTTCAGTAATGAGTATTTTCATGTACAATTTAAATTCAGAAAAAGATATTCGAGGACAGAATATAATTTACCCTGCCATGGATCTTTGATCATTCATCTAATTTGAATATATATATACATCAATTAATTTTTTTTTTTTTTGGTAAGTACATCAATAAATTTTTAAAATGTCTCATTGGCAAAATCTGCAGAAGTCTATTGCTTTTTGCACATCGATTAGATTATCAAAATATGCACAAGAATTAAAGACTTTCTAAAATTGGAGATATTCTAAAGTCCACAAAAACTAAATTTCTAGGCAAACCTCACACATGAGAATGGGAAAATTTGTTTAAAACTCCTAAAGCTATTATACGGCGGTCAATTCAATTCTAAATCTTTCAATTCTGCTAATTTAATCCTAAACATTTTGATGATTTACCAATTTATTCATAAATCTTTCAATAGTACCAATTTAAGTCTAAGCATTTTCATGATTTGCCAATTTAGTCATAAACTTTTGACAATTTGTCAATATAGCCCTTTCAATTATATATATATATATAATTTGTTTATGACTAAATTGATAAAAATTTTAAACATAATTCAAAAGGTTTAGGTGCCAATGTCTAAGCACCCAAGACCTATGCCAATTCACTGATGCCCTGGCCTAAGTCCATGGCTAAATTCCACGGAGTTGGGCTCGTGACCCCAGTGCTTGTGCCTAGATCCCCATTGATGATTCCCAAGTACTTGTCTCCTAGGCCCGAGTCCAAGGAAGTTGGATTCAAGACCCAGCACCCAAGTTGCCAACAGCCATGCCTAAGTACTCAACTCACACAACCGAGACACTAGCGCTTAAGCTCCGATCCACAACGATTGAGCTCCAGGCCACGATGCCCATGCCCAAGTCCTTAACTCCTGCGCCCAAGTCATCGACGATGCCCAGGCCTAATTTCTCATCAGCTAGGCTAATCAGGCCTAAGACCTCAACACTCGTACTTGGGTCCCTAATGGCCTTCCCCTACTCTTGTGCCCAAGTCATCGACAAACAAGTCCATAGAGGTTGGGCCTGTGAACTCAATGCCTATGTTGGAGTTCCCAGCAGCCATGCTCAAGACAAGACCCCGATGCAATGCCTAGTTCTCCGATAGCCTTACTTGGATAACTGATCACTACTCCCAAGTTACTAGCTCGAGGGCTCAATTCCTCAACGGGCAAGCCCAAATATGTAGAGACTACGCCTAGCTCCCTCAAGATTGGGACTAAGACCTTGGTGCCTATTCCCAAGTCCTTGATACCCATGCCCAAAAACTTGGCTCCTACACCCAAGTCACCAGCGTCTAGACCTAGGTCCATAAAAGTCAGGGTTCTTAGTGGTTGGGCTTGAGAATTCTGCTCCCTCAACCGAGACTTCGATAGCTGGGTATCTCTTATATAACACGTATAGCGCTTGTCCTTTTAGAAAAATAAAATCAAGTTTTCATTTCTAAACAATATAAATATTTTTCAATTCATTTTCAAATTTCAGACAAACAAATGAGAATATTCATATTTTCTTGAAAAATGACTTCCTAACAAATATTTTCTAAAAATGTGAAATTTTTCGTAAAACAAACGGAGCCTTAATATCTTTCTATACAATCTCTTCTTCTTTTTCCCTTAAAGAAGGATCATTTCATGAGGTTGCTTTTTTACAGCTAATATAATCACTCGGAAGGTTCCCAATGGTGATTTGTGGATTGTGGGTCGAAGTAACTGTCGTTTGACTAGAAAGCCCACACATAATTGAATTGTAAAGGGAACCTGGCCCATATCAAGAAAGTCTAAATTGAAGCCTTGCTAACGGGCCCCCAAGACGTCCTTTCCTTATTGAAGTTGAGGTCCCCGTTGACGTCGGAGAAGGGCTTACGGCTTTTTATGCATATAAATTTTCTTGAGTTCGGTCTGGATACAAAGTGAGTACGCTTGACATATGTGAAGCTTACCGACCAAAAAAAGAAATATATGTGAAGCTTGCGAGAGACACAGAAAGCATCGAAAGCCTTCTAGCAAGAAATTTAAGAGTGAGAGAACTCATTTGCGGTGATTGATTCTTACGAGTTCAGGTGTTATCTAAGATTGAGAAATGCTTGAGATCGAGTGTTCAAGCAATGGGAACCTTCTCCTTACTATTTATGATGGAACCAACTTGTTGATCTCTCCTTGTAGAGTAGGCACACCGCTGAACCGTGTTCAGATTTTATTTTTTCAATTTATTTCTTACTTGAATTGCTTCATTTGTTCATGCTTCCACATTAGTTGTAACAAAGTGGCATTAGAAACTAAGTTCATTGTTGATTGGTTGTTCTAGGAATTTTGTCAGCTACGATAATCATTATGGCCTCTATGATCTTCGAGTAAGAGAAATCCACAATTTTAATTTTGTCAACTACAATAATCATTATGGCCTCTGTGATCTTCGAGTAAGAGAAATCCACAATTTTAATTTTGTGCAGATAGACACAGGATTTGGATTGAGCATTTAAGGGAGATGATAAATTTCCCCAAACTGTGAAAGCTGCTAAAAAAGCAGATATTTTGAAAAGAGTTCCAAGTTTTATTCTGCTGAATTTAGGGAACAATGTTTTGGTTTCAGTGGCATATGAGAGGAATGTAGCTGCAGTTTCAGCGAAACTTGAAAGCGTTATATATGTCGAAATCGCTCTCAAAGGTACTTTTCGCGGTTTTTAACTTTTCAGATATTGAGGGAACATCATTCCAGGATCACCTGTATAAGTTCAATAGAGTCATCAATGATATGAAGAATGAGGATGAGAACGTGTTGACCAACGGTGGAGGAAGCGTGAACTGATGAACCTGCTAATTTACTCAAGACTGCGAGCATTTGGGTGCCCTGCATATGGCCATGTTAGGGACGGTAAGCTAGAACCGAGGACAAAGAATTGCGTATTTCTATGCTGCGCAGTACGCACTAGGGATGCAAGGTTACAGGCCGTGGTGTTCAGATCCTAAAATCACCCAGATTCATCAGCAGCAGAGATGTTGCAAGGAAATTCAGTAAGTACAGACTGGTGCCACGAGACAAGCGGAGCTTCAGTTGGAGGCTTGGCGGAAAACGCAGATGGGAAGTGAGGATAGAGGGCCCCAAGCCGGGCGTCAGTGAGGGCACTAGTCAGTCTAGAGCAGAAGATAGTACTGGTGGAGAGGTGCAGCTCGCAAAGACCTCATCCTCCATAGCAACAAGTAGAGAACGCGGGGAGATCAGAGAACCACGGAGCCATGCAGATTGCGTTACTTCAGATAAGTGTTACTTATGCCATGTCTGCTGAGGAGGATGTCGAGGATTTACTCTCATACCGAGAAGCAATGTCAGGTGTAGAGCTTCAGCAATGGATTGGTGCAATGAGAGAGGAGAAGGGGTCTCTCTAGTGGAATCAAACATGGCAGTCACTAGTATCTTCAAAAGGGCAGAAGATAGGGTGCAAGTGGGTATTCAAAAAGAGGCATGACAGTTTCAACTCATGAGCAACTAGATATAAGACGTGCCTGGTGGTGAAGGGGTTCATGGTACGAGATATTCTCACTTGTGGTGAAACATAGTTTAATCGGGGTGGTGTTGCAATTAGTTGCAATGGACAAGTAGCTAGATGTTAAGACGGCTTTTCGGAGAATCAAAGCAGATATACATGCAATAGCTGGAAGGCTTTGTTGTTCTAGGTCCTGAAGACAATGTATGCTTGCTCAAGCAATCTCTTTATGACTTTAAGCAATGCCGTAGTGGTGCAAGCGATTTGACTCCATTCAATGCTATGATAAGAGTGCTGATAAAAATCGCATGTACTTTAGGCGGTTATACTATGGTAGTTACAAAATTTTATACAGCCTTACCTTGCTTCCACACCTAAGTCACCGGCGAACAAGGCTAGGTCCATCAAGGTTGGGCCTGAGAACTCAATGCTCCCATCAAAGTCCCCAATGGCCCATGCCCAAGACCTTGGTACTAGTACATGGGTCCTTGACCGCCATGCTTGGGTAACTAACATCCACACCCAAGTCACTAGCTCTTGAACTCCCTCAACAGCCAACCTCCCTCAAAATCATGCCAAAGACCTAGGTATCTATGCCCGGGTCCTTGATACCCATGCTTGGATACTGCTCATGCCGCTAGGACACCGGCAATTGGGTATCTCTCATATACTATGAATAGTGCATGACATTTTAGGAAAATAAAATCCAGTTTTTCTTTTTAAATGATATAATTTTCAATTCATTTTTAAATTTCAGTCAAATACCATAAAAATTCTTATTTATTTGTGAAAAAAATTCTTGAAAAATATTTTTGGAAAATATCAAATTTTTCGCAAAATAAATGGAGCCTTGATTTCATATGATTTTTCTTTCTAATCTCTTCATCTTTTTCCCCGAAAGATGGATCATCGGATGAGGACGCTTCTTTACAGCTAATATAATCACCTCTGAAAGGTTCCCAGATGGTGATTTGGGGATTGCGGGTCGAAGTAAGTGTCGTTTGATTAGAAAGCCTGTACACAATCGAATTGTAAGGGAACCTGGCCCATATCAAGAAAGTCAAACTTGAACTCTTGCTGACAGGCCCACAAGACCTCCTTTTCTTATTGAAGTTGAGGTCCATCGTCGGAGAAGGGCTTATACAGCTTTTGTTTTGGCATATAACTCTTGTCGAGTTCCGTTTGGATACAAAGTGAGTGCGCCTAATATATGTAAAACTGGCAAGAGACAGAATGCATTGAAAGCCTTCTAGCTAGAAATTTAAGAGTGAGAGAACTCATTTCCGGTGATTGATTCTTGCGAGTTCAAGTGACATCTAAGATTAAGAAACGCTTGAGAGTTGTCTGTTCAAGCAATTGTAATCTTCTCTTTGCCATTATAATGGAACCATCTCATTGACTCTCCTCGTGAAGTAGCCAAAGCGCCAAACCGTGCTCAAGTCTTATTTCTGTAATTTGTTTCTTACTCTAATGGCTTCATTTGTTCACACTTCCGCATTAGTCGTGACAAAGTGGCAATGGAAACTAAGTTTAAATTTCACTTGAGGCTTGAATCGCTTCATGTGTTCATACTTCCGTGTTGGTTGTAACAAAGCGGCATTAGAAACTAAGTTTATTGTTGATTGGTTGTTCCAGGAATTTTGTCCATCTACGTTAATCATTATGGTCTCTGTGATATTTGAATTAGAGAAATTCATAATTTTAATTTTGTGCACATTAAGATGCGCACTTTATTGGAGACACAAGATTTTGGATTGAGCATTAAAGGGACACGATAAATTTCCCCAAACTATGAAAGCTGCAAAAAAAGCTGATATTTTGAAAAAAGCTGCAGGTTTTGTTCTGCCAAATTTAGGAAACGATGCTTTTGGTTGAAGTGGCTGATGAGTTTAATGTAGCTGCAGTTTGGGCTGCAAAGCCGTTCCAACGTTTCTTAACTTTCCAGATTAATGAGGAACATCAATCCAAAATCACCTTTATAAGTTCAATAGTAATTAACCATTCGATTAATGGAAGAGGGAGGTGACAAATCCCTACCTCAATGGGTTTTGACTCCCATCACCTTTATAAGTTCAAAAAAAAAAAAAAAGTTCAATAGTAATTAATGACATGAAGAATGTGGATGAGAACGTATCGACCGATGATAGAGGAAGCGTGAACCGGTGAACCTTGCTACTTTACTCGAGTTTGTGAGCATTTGGGATCCCCGCATATGGCCATGTTTAGGACGGTAAGCTAGAACCGGGGACAAAAAAGTGCATATGCCTATGCACTAGGGATGAAAGGTTACAGGCCGTGGCGTTGGGATCCTCAAATCACCCGGATATCATCATCAGCAAAGATGTTGCGAGACACGGTTGCTAGTAGTATTCTTCAAAAGCGATGTCAGGTGTACAGCTTCAGCAATGGATTGGTGCAACGAGAGAGGAGATTGGAGTCGCTTTAGTGGAATCAAACATGGTAATCAGTGGTATCTGGCAGATGATATGGTGCAAGTGGGCATCCAGAAAGGCGCATGATAGTTTTGATTCATGAGCGACCAGATACAAGACCTGCTTGGCGAAGGGGTTCGTTGCACGAGATATTCTCACTTGCGGTGAAGCATAGTTCAATCAGGGTGGCGTTGGGAATAGTTGCGGCGGACAACTTGGAGTTGGAGTAGCTCGATGTTAAGACTGCGTTTCTAGACAAGGAATTAGAGGAGCGAATATTCATGCAATAGCTAGCACGATTTGTCATTTCGGTTCATTAAGGCAATGCATGCTTGCTCAAATGATCTGTTTATGGCTTTAAGCAATCTTATAGTTGTACAAACGATTTGATTCCATTCAACTTTATATAAGCGTGCTCATGATCATTGCATGGACTCTAGGAGGTTATACGATGATAGTTACATTTATTTAATGTTATATGCTGATGATATATTGATAGCAACTACGAACATGTTTCACATTGATGAGTTGAGACACCAATTGAGGAATAATTTCGAGATGAAAGATTTTGGTGCATCAAGAAAGATAGTCTGGTATGAAGATCTAGAGAGATAGGTTTGTAGTGATGCTTTTGGCTATCACAAGGTGATTACATATGTAAAGTTCTGAGGCGACTTACTATGCAAAATATTGAACCGGTGAATTTCTCACTAGTTGCGTACTTCACGGTTTCACCTGACTTTAGACCAAAATCGGAGGATGAGATTGAATATAAGTCCCACTCGAGCCAAAGGGGTCTCAAAAGCATTTCTCGCAAGCTATGTAAGACTATTTAGTTAGAAAGCTTGGGTCTGCCCGAAGGGAGGCCTAAACAAGAAGTTAGGTTCAACGTAAATACCTAACTAAGCCTAGTCCTGCCCATTGATCGCTTATGTTGGCAAGTCGAAAGGTACCCTTCTCTATAGTGGAAAATCTACATGTAATTAGTGATTTTTTGTACAAAAAAAGTATCTATATTTATATTATCTTCATTGTATCCATAACTTTTCATATAAAAGAATTAATTAAGAACGTATTGAAATTCACTAAGTTATTATAACTAAATATATGTCTGGACATCCCAAAAACTAGTGGCTAGTTTTGATTGACCACCTTCACAAATAATACATTAATCGGCCGAACAAGTCATTTGTTTTCTTCCCCCGATCCAACGGTGCATACTCCTTCATCAACAATGAACGGTCCAGAATGACCACGGACGAATATTCATTTTCAAGCCAACCAAACCATCGGAAGAGGCCCAACCTCATATTATCATATCACCATTTTTGAAATAATGTTAAAAGATGGATTATTATATATACCATGCCTGCACCAAAGAAAAAGCAAAAACAAAAAAAACACGTAACCCTCTTTGCTTGTACTCTTTATTCTTCTTTTTCTCTTCTTTTTCGAATGAATCTGCTTTAGTATCCCCACTTAAAAATTGTGCATGGAGTTAAATAATATATATATATATATAAGAAACCAATGCACAATAAGATTAATTACAGGATTAATTTAAAACCTTCAAAAATGTTCCCAAAGCAAATACCAATATGGAATTGAAGGCACTTCTTAATAAAATGGATCATTTCAATTTTCAAACCATCTTTGTCGTCATTATCACTAGGGGAGAGTAGTTCTAAAATTGGTCCAACTTCCATCTAGTATCTACCCTTTAGAACCAATTCCCAAATTTTTGAAATATAGAACTATCATACATACTTTGAAACTCGGAACCTAATATGTTACAAATTTCAAGGTCAATTATAAAGTCTATCTAGGTTTCCCATGCATCATTAATTGAACGATTGCAGTAAACACCTCTAATAATCACTATTTGTTGTTATAATTAACTAACTACAACTCATATTTAGACACACAAAATTATAAAACATTAATAAAGTAAAAGTTTTAATCATGCACATGTTGGAAATGGAAACTCATACTCAGAGTAGTAGTTTTAGATTACATAGGAATTTCGCAAAATTGCTCGAAGACTTGGAACAAGAAAAACACAAAAACTTATTACGGATTTTAGATTCTACAACCGACCTATTTATTTAAACAAGTTCCCCAATTTTTTGAACTCGGAAGTTACCTTGCGTACCCTAAAACCAGACCAATTCCAACAGGTTCGGTTTTTGCTCCATTCCCTGGTCATATCCTCAAACCATGCTCACCCCTAATTTTCATGGTTAAAAAAGGAAAAAAAAAAAACTTCTCCAATTATCATCTTGCAATTTCCTAGTTCACCATTGTACCTAACTTAATTAGGTCTAATTAAAGACAAGTTAATTCGGTTTCGATTGTGTGTAAATTACCTATACAATAGTTAGTCTTGCTTATATTTAGATAAACATATACATATGCCTACGAACTATGTTAAATGTTACACTAATGAGAATGTAGAGGATAATTGATAAATTAGTTTTAAATTTATTGTTTGGATGCCAATTTAATCTTAAAGTTTCAAGTTTATTATCATAGTCCTCAACCTTCGATTTCTAGTGCCAATTTGCCAAAAGGACTGTCTTCAAATCTTGGGCAAATATTTAGAATTATGTCGGCAAAACTGAAAAGTAAATTGATACTTTCCTATGAATGTAATATAGAAGATGGATGGCTGAAATGCCTCAAAAATGGACTCGAGAAACACAAAAAACAATTGTGGCGCATTTGCAAAACAAAAATTACCTACACCTTTAGAGAGAACATAATAAAAATTAGTAACCCTTGCAAAAGAATGGAATCAGAAATTTCGTGGTTTTCTTTTACAAGTTACTAATTTAATGACAAGGCTTTACACACAATTACTTGCACATTTCCAAAAATTACAATCATCCTTTGGAAGTGACCATTCCTGTTACCAACGTGACCAAAAAAATAAAATCCAGCAAGCACTTACTGACAAAAAATAAAATATCAGATAATAAAATGCAGAGAGCACTTAATGACAAAAAATAAAATAAAATCCACACAACTTCTCTCTCCATCCCAGCTGTCCATTACCAATACACTTGAGATTGTAAATGACTTTGTCAAAGACTCAGACCACTTTTTGCCCCTTTTATTCCTCCATTATCTTATACATCCTTCCCAATTATAATTTAAATATTTTCTTTCGCCCTCATATACGAACAACAACACAAAAAATACGCTGGCAATGATGTACGCGTATAAACGAATGAGATATTCGAATAATTAAGAAAAATCACCATATCAAAAAAATACTTCGATGAAACTAAATAATTGAAATGTAAGATGATAAATACACAAAGAAAATTATGAGAAATTTACTTTGCAGCTTTTCTTGAAAAGTTTTTGTAAGATGGATTAGATTCGAAATGGGGGAATATAAGGTAGATTATCCATTCATGCATTTACTAATGGCTATGATATTTCTAAAATAAGTAACTAAGGTTACTTAAAAAAGAGAGGAAATTAATTAAAATGCCATAAAAGTATCAGATTCTCTTTGCTTTAAATAATAGTATAGCCAGTATAGATATATATGGTATAAAAAACATATATATCACATCAAATCACATATTATTAAATGGCACCATAATTAATAATGAGAAATAATAAAAAAATAAAATACAAAAAAGTACACATCTACCTCATCATCATCACCTTCCTCTCTCTCTCTCTCTCTCTCTCTCTACCAAACCCAGCCCTAACCAACAGCAAATGCACCCCCGCACATTTTAGCAAACACCCCCTTCACTTTCCGATTTAATTACAATTAAAATTAAAATTAAAATCAAAATATTATATATAAATAAACTTTATATTAACGCCCGCCCCTCCCCGTTTACTTTCACTCAATCTCATAATAAATTTTTTTTATTTTTCCTTCGTTTTATTAACTCCCTTTTTTTGGGGCCCTTTTCCTCTAAAGACCACATCCCCCCCATCGGCGATCCACCGGCATCTCCCGGTCCGCGCCGCCGATCGCCGGAGCTGCTCCGCCGCGCCGCCACGAAGCTCGCCGCCCTCACCCGCCGTGCACGGTGAGTCCTCCATTCGCGGCCCCCGTCTCTGTGCTGCGGCCGCCTTGAAAAGCGGTTCCTTCAGTGTGTTTTGTGTGCGCGTGGGCGTGCGTGCGTGCTTTTGGTGGTGCGTAACCCCACCGAGATTCGCGAGCTCAACTCGACCTCGATTCGCTCGAGCTACGGATCGCAGCGCCGCGATCCGAGGCCCCCCGAGCTCGAGTCTCAGCTGGAGTCACTGTGAGTGTTGATTATCTGCTTAATCCCTCCCGTAATCTTCTCGGTTAATCGCTCGCCGATTCGTGGTTGGGCCGGATACGGCGGAATTCGCCGTTGTCCGGCTTTCATCCGGTGATTCTGTGCCAGGATCTTGGTGATTTGGCGCCCTAGCTGATTTTGAACTGCGAAATGATGCTTTTTGCTGTTGATTACAGTCGTTCGGGTCGATTTCCGCGTGAAATGCTCGGTTCCGCTAGGGTTTTGTGTTACTTCGCCTTTGCTCGGTGCTAGTGGAGCGTCGGTGTAATTGAGGTCAAGTATAAGTCGTGGACACTCGGGCTTTTGGCGTTTTGACTTTCGAGGTAGGGTAGAGAAGTACTAGGCGAGTCTTTCTAGGGTTTTGAGCTGGTGCTGCTCACTGCTCTGTACGGTTTAAATGTTTTCCGGTTCTGTCTCTGTGACTTCAGGTTTTACGTCAAAGCCCGCTGACTCGTCCTTGGTCTTTTGCGACGTTGAGATTATCTGGATGCGATGCATGATTAGTCGGTTTGATTGCATGGGGAAATGATAAAGCAACTCAATTAGAGTTTTGTAGCTGTATTTATTGCGCAGTATGCTGTGCCGGAATGAGAAAGCAACTCAATTAGAGTATCGTAGCCGTATTTACTGTGCAGTATGCTGTGCCGGAATGAGAAAGCAACTCAATTAGAGTTTCGTAGCCGTATTAATTGCGCAGTGTGCTGTGCCACAACAGTTGGCTTGAGTTGGCGTTATAGTCCCTCGATTTCTTGCTATCGTGTTTTGGTAATAGTCGGATTTTTGAGATATCAATTTTCTTTTATCTGACTTTTATTTTTCTTTTGGAATTTTAGTTATCAGGTGGACCGGAGAATATAAACTCGAGATTCAAAGCAAGTTGTGGTAGTACCGGCCAGCGGATAATTTCGTTATTTAGCATTGTGGTAAGCAGTACATTCAACTGAATTAAGTCAGATTTGATTGTCGTAACGCTCGTAGAGTGTGACTGACTTTTAATACGAAACTTTAATGTTAACCAAAGTATTTGCAGACTTGATAAGGTGGCTCTACATGGAAGTCAAGCTTGTTTCTGTATCAAGATGCTGAAGTGACCGTGGCTTCCATTCAACCACTACTGTTCTAAAGCAATTCACTACATGGAAGCAAACAAAGAAGAGGCCCTTAAGGCAAAAGAAATTGCTGAGAAGCGATTTGCTGAAAAAGACTTTGCTGCTGCAAAAAGTTATGCCTTGAAGGCTAAAAAGCTGTGGCCTGAACTGGATGGTATATCTCAGATGGTAGCCACTTTCGACATTTATTTGGCTTCTGCAGTACACATTAATGGTGAGGTAGATTATTATTCGATTCTTGGGTTAAAGCCTACTGCAGATAAATATGCAGTGAAGAGACAGTACAGGAAGTTGGCTGTTCTCCTTCACCCTGATAAAAACAAATGTGTTGGAGCTGATGGTGCTTTTAAACTTGTTTCTGAGGCATGGACTCTTTTGTCGGACAATGCTAAGAGAGGCTCTTATGATCTAAAGAGAAATCAACAGTTGGCATCGTTGGTTTCGCAGCCAAATTTATCTTCAGTACACGGGGCTGGTTATACGACGCATGGTAACTGCTTCAGTCCACCCACAGCTCAACCTACAGTTGATACTTTCTGGACTGTCTGCACGTCTTGTAAAGTTCAGTATGAATATCTTCGTAAGTATGTCAACAAGAGACTTTCATGTAAAAATTGCCGGGGTATTTTTGTTGCTGTGGAGACCGGTACCGCTCCAGTTACTGGGTCTTTTCCCTATAGTCCTTATACTTATCTCCCCGGTAATGGATATGGAAGCCACAGATCTGATGGCGTGTCCTACGTCCCAACAAATGCCACTTATTTTGTGGGAAATGGAGTGTCAGGCTATCACACCGGACAGGGCTATGATTACACCTCGAACGTGTCCTTCCAGTGGAGCTCGCCCTCTGGGAGTTCCACTGTAGTTGTTGGCCCTAATGGGTCTACAGCCAAATCAAGTGATGCAGTTAATCCAGCCAATGGTAAGGTTCATAAAGCTAGACACAGAAGCAGTGAAAAGCATGCTACTAGGAATACTCTGGCAGACAGTGGTCCACATTTGTCTGGTGGTGTTAATGGATCATCAGGGTTGAACACGGTTAGACCTGACAAACCTGACAAGAGAAGGAAGGTTGTGGTTGGATCCGAGTTTAGGAATGGCTCTGAACTAACAGGGGTAAAGTCATCTCCAGAAACCAAAAAAGAGTTTGATCCTAAGTTGTCAAACTCAAATGAACTTCCAGCTAGACGTTGCTCTGCTATGCCAGCATTTGATGCTAGGAAATTGCTGATGGACAAGGCTAGGACAGAAATCCAGAAGAAATTAGAAGAGATGAAGCAGAAAGCCGCAGCAGCTGCAGCGGCAAAAGAGGCTGCGAGGTTACAGGCTGAAGCTGCTGGTCAGTCCAAGTTAGTTAGTCATTCAAAAGCTAGTAGAAGTGGACCAGTCACGATAACAGTCCCTGACCCTGATTTCCATGATTTCGACAAGGACCGATCTGAGGAATGTTTCAAGCCCAAGCAAATATGGGCTATTTATGATGAAGAAGATGGCATGCCTCGACTTTATTGTCTGATCCGTCAGATCATCTCGGTAAAGCCATTCAAGATCCTGATCAGTTACTTGAGTTCTAAAACTGATTCTGAATTTGGGTCAGTTAACTGGATAGATCGTGGATTTACCAAATCATGTGGTCATTTTAGGGCATGGACCTCTGATGTTGTTGATCAAGTGAACATCTTCTCTCATCTACTGAGTAAGGAAAAAGCTGGCCGTGGAGGTTGTGTTCGCATATACCCAAGAAGTGGAGATGTATGGGCTGTTTATCGTAATTGGTCTCCCCATTGGGACCGATCCACACCAGCTGAGGTGAGGCATCAATATGAGATGGTAGAGGTGGTCGATGATTATTCTGAAGAGCTTGGTGTCTGTGTTACCCCCCTTGTAAAATTGGAAGGGTACAAGACGGTATACCAGAGGAATACAAGCAAGGATGCACTTAGGTGGATCCCAAGGAGAGAGATGTTACGCTTTTCGCACCGGGTCCCATCTTGGTCTCTGAAGAGAGAAACAAGCAGTAACTTGCCTGATGGCTGCTGGGATCTGGACCCTGCTGCAACTCCTGATGAACTCCTCCACGCTGGAATTGAAGTCCCTGCCTAATGCATCTACAGAGAGAGGCAAAGAAGTATCAGGTGGAACCTATACTGTTAGCATTCTTTAGACAAGGTTACCTTAAGGTGTACAAATATTCAGACACATGGCCAAAAGGCCATTGTAACATTAACCCCAAGATGGTTTTCGAGGGTTCTTTGTTGTGCCTTTCTTGACTGTTGACTGTTTGTTCGTGGAAAAATCCACTCTCTGGTCGGTCTGATAACATAGGATACATGCAAGCAAGTGGGTTTTTGCCAAAGCCTAGAGGGAGTGAACAGCATTCAAATTCCATCACGGTTGAGAAGCTCCATTCCAGTTATCTGCAGCATTCACCTCAAGGTCCGTAGGAGTATCTACAGCCCTTATTGTTCCGGGAATACTGAAGAATCCCGTCATAGATCTTTATATTTGGAGTTTCACTGACAAGTTTGATTGGGCATATTATGTCATTTTCAATGTCAAGAATTTAGATACCGTTCAGAACTTGGATTACGGATTATTTAAGGTTTATCTGTGTACCAATAGTTGTTGGAGGATGCAGGATCATTTGAATTGAAATTTTAGGGGCAGCAACTCCGCTTCGATTGTTACTATGCTATGATGTCGAATCTTAGAAGTCTGTCGTTCAGTCTGCTGTTAGCTCTTGAGCCATTCATTAGTGATTTAGTGTGCTTTCTTCTTTTTTGAATTAACCCCGATGTCATCATCTGGCTACAGTTTACCATGTTCTAATTGAAACTAGAATAGTCTCTTAATTTTTCTTTTTCCTGGAAAGGTAACTTCGGATTCGTAGTTAGAATTATGACTATTATTTCCCATGAGGCATAGCTCCTCGTCTTTCTTTCGAGTCTTTCAATTCTGCGATTTTCGTGTTCTCTGTAATTGTTCTATGTATAGAGCATAACTAGTTGAAACCCCGAAAGGAATTTCACATCTCTTGGCAATGGAAAGAACCGCTTGCAAGCATGATTTAGGTACACTTCCAGCAAGAACATTCCTATGACCGATTACTCAGGAACTAGTTTAACTCAGCTTAAAAATGCCGTATTTCTGAGGAGAAATCGTCCATACATTGGGAAAAGAAAATGAAGTAGAACGATAACGAAGCTCTCTGGTTTGAATTTCCTCCAAGTAAACCTGGAGACGGGGTCATGCAGCCTTGGCCCATTGATCTGCATGCATCCGAATCATGGAAGGTAGTCGTAGTGGCAAGAACCATGACCTGCGAATCGAACAGCTTGTGAAGTCAGCAGAACAGTGACAGATTTTCTCGGGATCCGCCCGATAATTACGCTTCGTCCCTTTTAATCGAGAGCACTGATGAGATTTATGCAATTGTTGATTTATGGTCATTTGTCTTCTCTCAATCTTTAGAAAGCAAAGTGAAAAGGAAAAAGAAAAAGTTAAGCGTTGGGCCATGATATAAGAGTCAGCTCGACAATGCATGGGATTCCGGACGTGGCCATTTAAAACTCCCAAGGCACACTCTTCCTGGGCACATGGACTTTTGCTTCTTTTCTCTAGATCCCATGTGAAAGATCGCATACCAGTAAAGCTTCTCGGATCGCCCCTCACTAGGAAATTAATTATAAAATGTAAAGCGTGATTTGTACACTCTTTGAATTGAACAAACAAAAGAATATCTCATCTTCTGTAACTTCAGCTACCAAAATCTTCACGCAAGTGGTATTATGCTAGAAGATTATTACTTTCGTTGTCATGACATATGACCCTTCACATAGCGTAGACTACTTTCAATAGTAAACACTCATGTTTTCTAGTTAGATCTGTATGGAAGAACCGATTCGGAAGCAAAGACAGGAGATCAAGATGCTTACTGGGATCAAGCTCGGTGGTCATGGCGGCGCTGCGGAAGTAGCAAGATCCCCCCGAGCTCTTGAACTTCTGGTAGTAGCTGTTGAAGGCATAGGAAGCATGCGCCCTCACAGTGTCGGGGAGATAGCAAGGCTGGTTCACCTGGATCGCGGTGCAATCAACCCCTCCTTGTGCACATGCCCAGTCCAGAGCTGCTTGCAGTTCGTCGTCCGGGGTCTGCTCGTCGGCCACGCACCATTGCTCGAACTCCCCAGCTGATTGAAACGCCATAAAGAACAGAGAAATTGAGATCAGAAGAGGCTCTCTTGCTATGCCTTGCTGTACGAGATGAGCAAATGGAGGCATCAGAGATGTGAATCAGATAGCGGAAGCTCAGTGAGATGCTTGTCTATTTGTCTGGTTTAACTTTACCGGTGTTTGGAAGAGCAAAACGACCATGAAGGGTATACAGTTTCAAGATCCTTGATTGCCATGAATTTCTTGTGACGCAATATTGAGAAACTCACCTGATTTGTGTGGAACAGTTGCCAAGAAGAGGGCAGCTACCAGAATCCATTGCAGTGAAATCGACATTCCTCTTTCTGGTGTGTGTGGGTGTGTGTGTGTTTGAGAGAGAGAGAGAGAGAGAGAGAGAGAAAGAGAGGGGTTCAGTGGGGACAAAAACGTGAGCTATCTCCAGAGAGGTCTTATGGCCACATTCTATTGAAGCTTAGAGGTATCCAGAGCAAGAGTGTCATATCATTATAAGAAGGGCAAGACGCGAGATCAGAGAAAATTAAAAATTTATCAAATTCCAATTATAACATGGACTCCAGCTAGGAGATTTTTATATTCCAATCCAAGATTGCGAATTCATTCCGAGAACAATTAGATGCATGTGACAAAGTTATCGCCATATGTCCCTGTACACAGTTCATGAGGAGGTGTTCCCTTTTCAACTTTCTTTAGCACTTGAACTTCTCCAGTTCACATTGATGCGGTTTTGGCCTATTCCTTCTTTCTTCTTATCCCATTTTTCCTTTCTAGAAAAATGAATAACCTCACAGCCTGCTAGGGCCAAAATGAACACAAACTTTGTCGCATCGCCAATGCCAAATGCCAACCCCCCTGTAAAGGTGGAGCTTGTGTAGCAGTCACAGGAGAGAAAATCTTGTCGATAAGCTGCCCTTGTATGAACACAACGATCTATATAATGTACGTACAGCCTTCCCGAGGTCGTATTATTTACCCATGTCCATCTCATTCTGAGGTAGATGAAATCCGTGGACGAGTTTGCCTCTTCTTTTTACGAGTCGGGCGGACATTCCTTTTCAATGATATCAAAACGGAGATCTTTGCAAAGAAGTAGATGGCAAATGGGATTCTTATCATCTACCTTAATCTCCTACAAACAATGTCCCGGTAATGACTAAATTGCTGTCCGATGTCAGGATCTTATGTTCAACAAAAACATGGGGCTTAAACGTTGTTACAATCCTTTTTGTTGTATGAA
The DNA here is from genome assembly GCA_014182575.1 of Eucalyptus decipiens. NCBI lineage: Eukaryota > Viridiplantae > Streptophyta > Magnoliopsida > Myrtales > Myrtaceae > Eucalyptus > Eucalyptus decipiens. The sequence goes on from CM024619.1 coordinate 7,425,843, forward strand.
TGGCCAGTCCTAAATTTTGGGTTCTTCTCCTTTTTTAACCAAACAGGCTTATGCACTTTCCTCGTGTTTGAACTGGCCACCAACTAGCCCCAGGAGATATGCACCTTCATCAGCTCATGAACCTTGGAATATATAAGCAAGCTTCATTCTGAAAGACATGCTCAAAATCTGCAGTTCAGAAGAACTCGCATAGAATGGAGATGGCCTTGTGGCTCTTCATCCTTCTTCAGATTTGTGCTTTCGCCGAATCTTGGCCCACAGGTGAAATTAACCGGATAGACCTGCACGAAGCCATCGCCGACATGAGAATGAAGTCCTACCACGTCTTTGTCATCCTTCTCCAAATTTTAAGCACTTACCCCAATGCGCTCCATGGCTCTGACATCGCCTTCATAATGCCAAATTACCAGAAACAATCTCCAGGATTTCATCCTCAGCCATTATCCCTATGCCACTCCTGATGACCCACGTGATTCAATTCCCCAAGAGGACACTCATGCCCGCATGCCTTGCCAATCGGATGATCAAAATCACTAACGACGGCAGGTCAGGCATGTTGGTGAACAACGCCAGGATTGTGAACCCAGACGTCTGTCTGATTCTCTGATTCGGTGCCACGGTATTAGCCACACGCTCACGTTGGACGCTTTCGGTGAGTTGAAAAGGTTCAATAGATGAAACCAAGCCAAATTTGCTGCTGACCGTTTGGCCGAAAAGAACGACTCCCCTCCATTGATCCTGGCAATTAGCTTCTAGTAATTTCTGTTCTGTCGAATAAGATGGACGTGCGTTTTATCCATGGCAAGCTAAATTCGTCCCAGTGACAGTTATAAAGTAACATTGACAATAATGCTCACAAGAACTTTCAAACCCAGAACCTTGGACAAACCCACTACTCTGCAAATTTGTGTACTCTTGTGAAGCTTTAGTCTTTTATCAAGCATATTCAACGATTGGAAACGGCAAAGATTCTTTCTTTTTCATTACTTTACAGTGGTGCTACAGACGTGAATGTTGAGAACATATTCCCGGTGGCCTTGCTGTCTCAAAATCTAGTTCTTGCGCAAGCAATCCGGACAGAATAAATCCATCATTTGAGACATTGCTCAAGAAAAAGCAAAGGATCATGGTAGGAATCTGCGGAAATCATCGGGATTCCAATTTTCAGTAAAAGCATGTCCGGTATACCATTTTACAAAGTTCTTGACCCAAAGACGTAAGTGGTTCGTTTGAAAGCTAACGCTGACCACACGAGGTCGTATGCATATGTGAGGTTGACTCTCCATTCATCAAACAGTGCACAACCGAAATCAATTAGAAAATTGCTCAGTGAGCATCTCATCCCTATCATCAACGACACCCCCAGGGCTGCATCTCCTACATCGCTTAATCACTCAAAGTAGTGCTTTGCAGTTGGCTTTCCAAATCATCAGAGCAATGGCAACTTAAATCGGACTCGAACCGTTTGAGTGAATTTCTGATACCATCGCAAGCCCGAACAAAACCCTCTGAAGTTCCTTTGATATTTTCCACCTTCACCTGTAAATCATTGAGATGAGTCAACATTTTCCCTGAAGCCACCATCATGGCTGAGATCTCTTGTGGAGGGTAAAGGCAAGCACCAGCTCGTCGATTTGTACTCCTATTCCTTGGCATAGCTTCAATAACTTCTCCAGAGAATCCACAAAAGCACCGCTGTCATCTGAATTTTCCATCTTGAGCAAACCTGTGATGACGCGTATTAACTCCTTGATGACTGTGAGGGTATCGGACACCACCACAATTGCCACATTAGCAACTTTCATCTCTTCAGGTGATAAGTCATTGCCGATGTCACCTTCACTTGAATTATCATCAACTTGAGTCTCGCCTTCCTCTTTTATAGAGGAGACATCAGAAGTTTCATTACTGGGGTCCAGGAAAGCTGGCTTGAGCTCTTTCATCTCTCGAAGGACATCTTTCATGGTAACTGCAACCTGCGACATGGCTCGCCCAATCGCAGTTATATTTGTTGCTGGAGCTTTCTTAAGAGCAGAACATGCCTCCCATACTGTACCAACTAGCACTGGAATGGAAGCCGCCTGTTCCTCACCATTGCCAGAACCTGTTGATAAATGAGTTCTAAAATATTCAGACTATTACCACAGATTGCAGGACAACATGCACAAGTGAGCTAGTTAAGCGAAATGTGCAAGTGCCAAAGACCCACCAAAAAAAAAAAAAAACATTGTGCTTCTGAATTCGTACCCTTATATACTAGAGAAAAAATATGAGGACAACTGAAAATAACCTTAGGCATTTTCAGATGACCCTGCTTTCGAAAACAATTCTCAGAACAATAAACTATCTAACAGTTAGACAAGCAAGTCTACATTGATATATGTCTTCAGAAACAAAAACTGTTCCTAAAAACAGCTTCAGACAAGCTCTTAATTTCTTTCATTTGAATGTACCCACGTAACCCTTTTCCTGGAATTTTCAATTATCTAGTCCATGAATCCCATCACAAGTTACTTTGCATCATTGTCACCTCTCCTGGAACTCAACAAGTTTTCCTAATGGGATGGAGCATCAAATAAATAAAGGCTCAAATAGCGAATGCCATGCTAAATCAAGATGTTACCGGCCTTAGTCTCTCAATCATTTTATCAAGGACCCGAACTTCAAACCTATCCATTGGGTGTAGGATGCATGAATATGAGAGAGCAAAGAAAGAGATGCAACCAGGATTTACCATAAGAATGGACAGATGTGCTGAGCAACTTAAAGCTACAATCAACAACTTTCTTCACTGCTTCATGGATATTGGAAGAAAGAGTTGGTCCAGCACCCACCATGCTTCCATGGGACAACAGCAGAAAACCCTGAAGTGCATTAAAGTAAGTTGTCATGCTTTCCTCCATTGCTCTAGCTTGAGGTTTTTGTCCCATCCACAACATTCCGACTGCACAGTCAAAACAGGCACCAATAAGTATGAAAGAGCTGATATCGTTTGCTCCCTAAGAACTAACTTCCATCACAAAGCCTATTGGTCAAGACCTACTCAAGATACTAGCTAAAACAGTTTGTCCTCTTTCTTTCTTTATAAAACAGATAGCTTGTCCTTTGAAAACCACAATGGTGATATATGTCATTCCAGCACTTTTCTTGACCATTCCCTTTGCATTTAGCTGTATTTGTACTGAATTTATAGATAATTACACCAGATAAAATCCAGCCCTCTCCATGCATGTTATCATGTTACCCTTCAACCATTACTCGAACCAATTTAGTCTTTGGAAAAAACCCAAAGGGTGAAATAAATTTGTCAAAGTTCCAAGACCCGCAATGAATACTAATCTAGACAGCAGCCTAAGGTAGAAAGATGGATTTGCAGACATAGACTCCATACACCATCAACTAAATCTACTTGAAAAAATAAATGACGGGTTCATCCTGATATGTTGAGAGAATGACGCCCCCCCAAGTGCACAAGAAAAGGAACAGCTTAGGCATAGACCAGAAAGGCCCATGCTGAAGGTGAAGTATCGCCACCACAACCATACATACGTATCAAGAAAACTACGAGGTCACCGATCATCAAGAGCAAGCAAAGAGAAAGAGCACGTTCACGAGCTGCCAACATTGACAAGAATCACACAGAAGCAGAAATTACGAGCTCGCAGCAAGAGGACAGACAGAGACAGAGAAAGAGACAGTACCCACAGTGGCTTGCTTGGAGACTTGGTCGCCGATCTTGACGACCTCTTCCCAACTCACCCGTTCGAGAGAACGAGAGGGTTTTTGGCTCAACACCTGCACAGGGGTTACGCAAGCAGACACCCATGCGATCCGCCATCGTTAAGGAAAAGAAGGAACCCAAAAGGAAAAATCGAATCTTTCTCTTGGAAATGGAAGAGAGGAGAGAGAGGAGAGTGGACCTGGAAGGTGTCGTGGATGTTGTCGAGGTGGGTATTCAAGACTCGAGCCAGGTGCTCGTGCTCTCCCCCTGCTCCTCCCATTCTCTCTCTCTCTCTCTCTCTCTCTCTCTATGTCTACTGGGAAAGTTAGGGCATGGAGTAGTACTGATGATGATGATGGCTGCATATATAGAGCTATGTAAACGTGCTCCAGGTTCGGTTCTTCCCGGTTAATCGCCAATTTGATCAGTTTTTTTACTCGATTTGAGAGGAAAGCTTTTTTGATAAAATACAGAATGTGATCAATTAGTTTTGTTTTTTTAAGAGATAATTAGTATGAATTATTATAAATATATTCATTGATTCATATTTAACAATAATTACAAGGTATGATTCTTAAATAACATTATTAAAATTATTCTTACCTACTTTTCTTTATATCGTAATCATTTTGATCGAGCATTTCCTTCTATTTCAATAGCATGGCAAATGAGTTTCCAAAGCCATAGCAACATTATCGTAAAATTGAATTCACCTTTCTTTGTATCATACTCACGTTGCTTATCATCTCTTTATATCTTGTTAGTATAAATTTGACATTTGAGTTTTCAGAGTTATATAGAAATACAAAGTCCGATTTGAAACTAAGTAGGATCCTTTCTCGTTTGGACTTGATATATATACTTGAGGTATGCTCATTTCCGAAGGAGGCAAATTACTCTAGAAGGGTCCTGTATTTTATGCCTTCTCTTGTCTTTACAAATTGGATGTCCACACTGAGATCCAAATTAGATTGCCTTCCTCAGTTTCTCCAAAGGCTGCCTACAACATCAGGTCGCACCTGCAACTTTATCTGTTTCATCCATATTATGAGGTAGTCACACACTCCCTAGCAGGAAGTCCGTGATGATTTGCTATTTGTAACATGATCAATGGTGACTGTGCTCCTTGGGTTGGAAAGAAAGCAGGAAAGAAAGGAGAAAAAGAGGAGAACAGGTCTGGAAATGAACAAGAAAACGAGCCGATCACAAAACCGCCGAACACGTATTATTATTATTTGCCATTGTATATGTATTGTTATCACTTATCCCCCTCTGCTCAGGCAGCATATAATAAAGAACAAGAGTAGAAGATGTATTGATTTCCTCTAAAGATGGAGAGAAGTGTCGACGTCTGAATAATCAGGACTTCTAAACAAAGTCGCAGACGCTGCATTTGGCCATATGTCAGGAGATGGCATCGTGTTCATGGTCCGAAACTTGCCGTGGCTCCGCTGCGGGTGCGAATTGAGGCCTGGCGAGAGGAAACAATCTTCAGGGGCCGGTCTTGATGGGAGATGAGGATGACTCGTCTGATACTGGAAACAAGCCCTGGAGCGGTCGGGGCTCGCGTTGTAGTTGGGCTGGACCGGTTCTGGGAACCATCTCATGTGCTCCCTCTGCTCTCTCCTCTCCTTGGCTCTCTGAAGCTCCTTGAACCTTTCTTGAAGTAAGGCCAGGGAGGACCGGACCATCTTCGTATCGCCGCTCTGCCTCGCCATTGTCGGAGGGGTTTAGAAATTCTTGTGATTTCTTGGCCTCACTCCTTGAAAGCGGAGGCTGAAATATAAGGGGAGGATCGGCAGGGTGGAAACTAAGTCCAAGAGCAAAAATTCAAGATTCCGGTGGAGGTTCTTGGAGGGAATGAGGAGGCAAAATGAATTCTTGTGGGGGGGAGTAGTTGCAAGAGGAAGAGTCCAAATGAAGATGGAGCTAGCATATTTGGAGGTGCCTCTGCAGGGGAATAAGCAGATTCTGGGTGGTTGTCACAGCCATCTAATTTTGTCATCAACAACCCCCCTAGCTTCGGAGAAAGAGCACTTTTTGTTCTAATAGGGAGTTCATTAATCCTATTTATTGGACTGGTTCTCTTGTTTTCTTCTTCATTCTGGATTATGAGAGAGAATGCATGAGATTTGATGGGGTCCTTGAGAAGGAGACAATAAACATAGTTTTTAAGTTTGTCATCTTCTGATTAGAGCCATGCTTTAGGGACGTGAGGGTGAGGCCTACCATTATATGGCCTCTTTCGCTTGTTCCGTCAAGAGCATCACCTGAAAAGGCCAGAGAAATGAACCAGCAGGGCTTGGAATGGGGCATATGGTATAGGGCCTCTGCAGAATACACGCGAGACGTGAGATCAGAATGTGGAGAATCAACTCGTGAAAATCAAGGATGGGAAATAGATTTTGATTTATCAATGTCACTAGAGATGAACCAGAAGGCCGGAAACCAAACAGATGACATAAGAAGAAGAACCGTTCAACCATATCTTGGATAAATTGCAGTTCAATGCAAGAACCAACGCGTTCCTTCTTTCATTTCATCTTTGAATGGATAGATTACCCGATTTTCTCGACAAGAATGGGGAAAGAGAGCACTATGTAAGAAATCGAGTCATTGATAACTCAACTGAGGATAACTCGGTACGGACTTCGACACTGACTTCAGAAGTTTAGTCCACCTGAAGAATTGAAGAATGCATGACCACAAGGCAGCCCAAACATGTGGGCAAAAGAAGTTCACAAGTAGCACAGGGAACAAGCTTAGATAACAGAATGCGTTCTCACTGGACAATTTTACTCACTTTGAATGCACGATTTTTTATCAGTAGAGTACCAAATGGTACCACCCTATACAATGATACAAAACTTGAAACAAATTCTGATGACAACTCTATCTCTGTGATACAACAGCCCAGAAACTTCATCAACCTATCTTATCAAACGGTAGACTTCTGATTCTCAAATACCCCTCAGATCACCCAAATGGACAACCTTGCCAAAATTGAAGAGTAGATTACAAGTGCTTGATGCACCACTTATTTGCATAACCTATAATTGAATAAAGAATTTGCATAACCTATAATTGAATAAAGAATAGGAGAGCCAACTCAACAAGGAAAACCCCCATCCTTACTAAGGAGCACCTTTATAAAATTAGACCAGAATGCAGTGATTATTTTCCTGATCACTTCTTTTACCGAGGCTTGACTAGGATGATTAAACATCTATCAATGTACAATAAAGAATTCATCACTGATGGTGATTTGAGCTCTACTTCTCCTCCTCCTCCTTGTCCTCCTCCTCCTCGTCCTCCTCCTCCCCTGCTTGTCTCTTCTTCTTCTACGGCAGGGCCGCATAAACTGTACTTCATTACCTCAACATTCATCTCTGCTGTCTGCCAGGCAAGAGGAAAGCTTCAAATGGCCAAGAAACACAGTTTCATCCTGCAAAATGGAGGCAAGTATGTCAACATTCCCATATCTAAGCTTGATTTCCATCTGTCATGGCAAAGCTATACTGAAATTTGCACAATTCCACAATTGTGCTGACATGGACAAATGAAGGTAAGGCACCATATTGTTCAGTTTGCATTGTAATTGTGGTGTACTATTGGCAGAGCCACTCTGGTGAATATAAATTGTTGCAAACATTTCTCCTCCAAAATGTTAACCCTGAATACTTCCTCCTTGAGCTTAGCAAAAAGAGCTTATAGAAGTGAGTCATACAAAACCAAAAGCAACCACAAAAGGGATGAGAGACACTTAAATTGAAGTAAAGAGAGTAAAAAAACTACTTTTGGGAATGAGAAAAAATAATTGCAGATCTTTGACATTGAAATCAAGAACATCTACTAGGATTAATCATACTAAAAACTATGAAATCTTCACCACTACTAATATTACAAACTCTACCATCTTCTCTAAACAAATCTGAACTTGAGATGGCATAAACTTCAACTTGCAGTAAAAGACTGGGTTAACAATGATAGAAGCATTGCTTTAGACAAGATCTTAAAAGTATGAGAAGTCAAAAACCAATCATTAAAACCTCCACTGTGCTTCACTATTTGTGAACTTATAGCAGAAAAACTTCAAAAGCAAAATGGAAAACTTTCAAGAGCAAACATAAATTTCATTTGAAGTGAAGTCAGCAGGTACTTATATTCTCTAATCTACAAATCAACTATTCAACAAGATGTATCTAAAGACATGAGTGTCCATAAACTTGAGATGAGACATTTCATAAACCGGTTAATAGCCAAATATTTCCTATGAAGAACCTGTAACAGATCCTGCTCTCTACTCGAACTTTGGACCAGGACAGTTCATTATAACTTAGGTCAACCGTGTGCTGAAGTAGTAGAATGTGTTAGCTTCTTCATTTCTCCAGTATATAAATGTTCACAAGGAAGCCATATCAGGTTCTTCACTAGTCCTGCTGCTTAAGAAAGATGGAGAATTTGTTTACATTGCTGCCCTGAGGTCCAATCAAACAAGGGTGTAATAAGAATATTCCACAAGGTTCAAACTGCTAAAGGCAGTCTGTGGCAGGATTGAGCAGGGTCCTTTGAAATTCTATAGCTCAATTATCAGGTCTGGCCAGGTGCAAAACTCAAAAGTTTTCCCTAAGTTCTAACTCATCAAATGCAAATCCCTGATGAAGTACGGATAAAATTTAGGGTTGGCCAGAACCTAGAGAGAGTAAGAATAATAATTTGGGATTAGGCAACAATCGATGGGCTAGGCTAGGTACTATAGAAGAGCCAATTGTCCAAATCACACTTTTGATCACTTCAGATCAGCCCGCCAAATGAAACAATACTTTTTCTGAGTCTACTTAAACAGTGGACTTGACCGCTCAAAATAGTCACGTACATTGTCTGTAATCCAGCCAATAGTAACTGATTCATTTTCCATGCAGGGGCCAGGCACTCACAAAGTCACTCTAGAAACCTGTGCTCCTTCTTTTTAGGGTATAAAGAAGTTCATTTCATTTCATACAAGAAATTCACCAGCCACTATCAGAGATATTTTTCCTGGATGGATAACAACTATCAGACATTTATGCTTTAATTTATTTTCTGGTCTTCTTTGGCATCAAATTACATATCTCTGCATTTATTACATTCCAGGTTGTCAAGACAAATGTTAGATGTTTAAGGTCTTCTTATAACATGCACAAGTTGTTTCCAATTGCCAAAAATGCCCAAGAAACATCAATAAATTCGAACGCCTCCTAGCAACCAAATTGTACCACATAAAAGTAAAAGCATTAAATTGCACAATCAGAAAATTTAGAATATTCTTTTCTTTTTTTTTATCAGCAAAATTTGGCCAGGAAAAAGAATAAGCGCACGTTTAGTGTCCACATTATGATGCCCAATTTTCTCAAACTTAGCCGGTAAAAAGTAGACATGATTTGAAGGTCAAGATAACAGGTGCATCATATGAATATATCTCGAGGAGTATGATACCTGCAATATGACACCCACCTTAAGCCAATGCTTGACATAGGGCAACTGTTCCAAATCTAGCTTGACCACAATCGCCTCTCCAAGATATGCAAGTTTCTCCAATCCTATCAATTCGTTGCAAGGGTGGCAGATGCGCAGTTGACAGAAATTTCAGGTGAACTACAGTTAATGAGAGGATTCAGATGTTTGTAAGGAGAAAATCCCAGAGTCAAGTAGACACAGAAGAGAGAAGCAGAAGTTACAGCTTACCAATTATCCAGAATGCGGTCGCCATGAAAATTAGAAGCAGCTCCATGCCAAAAAGCAAAATTACCATGGCCAGTTGGGCTCATGGAGTGGGCAGCACTGTCATTTCAAAGAACCTCCCTTCTGGTGAATGCTGATGTTACAGCGGGACAATCTTATTTTTATTGCTGAACCTGAAAGTCATTTTCTCAGTTATACAATCAGCTTCTTCTGACTTGTCTATTTTGGATAGTTCTCTTGCCAGTATTGTGTATGTATGAAAGGTAATCATGTAATTTTTGGATTCTATGATGTGGAGGAACTCCATGCAGGAATTTGTATTTCCTTGCTTCAGCAAGCCATCAATTAATACTGTCCAAACAATCTCATCTACATTCAACTCTTTCTCAAGCATCCTCTCAAATAATGCTTTTGCCTCAGCAAAGCGACCTACCCTGCATAGAGCAGAGATGAGTGCCTTAAATGTCAACAGGCGACACTCAAAGCCTCTAACTGCCATCAAATCAAAGATCCTCAAGGCAGGATCAACTTGGGAATCTCTACAATGCGAAATTAACAAAAACTGATATGCCTCCTTGTTGGCATACAAGCCTTTCTGCTCCATGTTTTCCACCAACTGATCTGCCTCTGCACATCTACCTTCCCTACACAAACCCTTTATTAACTCACTGTACATGTTGGTTGTGGGTTCACATCTGATCTCAGACAAGCGATTCAAGAGCACAAACAAGTTGATAGGAGAGTAACTCTCATCAGAGACACAAGTGTAAGTAGCTTCCTGCTGTGCAACAGCCTTTTCTGAGAACAACTGGCATTCCTTTTGCAAACCTTTAAGCAAAACAGCAAAAGTTCGAAAGTTCGGTTCACAGCCTCTAGCTACCATAAGCTTAAAAAGCAAGAATGCATAATCTAGTTTGCCAATCATGACAAATCCATCAATTAAAGAGGTGAATGTTATGTGGTCAGGATAAAAACCCTTCCCTTCCATCTCTTCCAATAATTTCTCAGCACTCTCTGGCTTACCCACCTGACACAAGCCAAAAATCAGTGAACTGTAAGTTAACAAATTCGGCAAGCAATTTCCTCTTTCCATTTCATGAAAAATCTGAAATGCATGGTCGATCCCTCCATTTCGAGAGAGCCCATCAATTAACGATGTATAGGTGATAACATTTGGTTGAAGTCCTTGATCTTCCATCATACTAATTAGCTGTTCAGCTTCAGCACTGCGATTTGCTTTGCTCAAACCGCTAATAATGGCATTGTATGTTTCAATACTAGGCAAGCAATCTTTTTCCCTCATCTTTTCAAATATGTGCAAAGCATTATCTACCTTCCCCTCCTTACAGCATCCATTAATCAAAGCTGTGTAAATGACATGATTAGGACTGATCCCCTGTCCCACAATATCATTAAAAAGATCAAAAGCTGAACTTAACTTGCCAGCTTTACAAAACCCAGTTAGCAATTCACTGTACGTCCACTCATCTGCTGCACATCCATTCTCCTTCATAAAATACAGTAGTCTAGTTGCATTGTTAAGTGAACCCTGTTTGAGGTACCCACCAATGAGTGTGTTATAAGTTATCACATTTGGAAAAGGACCAAATTTGAGCATCTTATCAAAAAGAACCATTGCCTTGTCCATCTCATCAACTAAGCATAAACCCCTTATTATTTCATTAAAGGTCTGAATGTTGGGTGCACAACCAAGTCTCTCCATCCTACGAACAATTGTCGATGCATCATCAAATCTTCCACTTAGACATAGTAGATTTATTAAGGCATTGAACGTGATAGTGTTTGGCTTCAGACCTAGCTTCAGTATTTTATGGTACATTCCAACTGCCAATTCATACAGTCCTGCATCAGAGAACCCACTAATAAGAGCTGTATAAGTCTGAATATTTGGACTGCAGCCTCTCTTCTTCATGCTACTCACAAGCTCCATTACTTCTTTCACCCGTCCAACCTCACATAAAGTAGTGATCGGAACTGTGTAAGTATAAACAGTTGGTTCAATTCCTTTCTCAATCATTTCATCGAGCATATCAAGTGCCTCACCCACCCTTCCTACCTTGCACAACCCATTGATCAGATTCGAATATGTAACAGAATTCGGATCACAACCCTCCCTGGTCATCCTATCAAAAACCTCAAAAGCCGAATCTATATCCTCATTCCTACAATGCCCAAGAATCAAGGACGTATAAGTAAATGTATCTGCACGCATGTCATACTGAAAAATCTTACTGAATATCAACATAGCTTGTTGAACCATGCCCTTCCTACACAACATATTAATCATCGTGTTGAATGTCAACAGACTAGGTTTAATACCATCATTAAGCATCTGAGTGTACGTGTTCTGAGCTAAAGCAATCATCCCAAACTTTCCCAGCTGCAACAAAAGAGTATTATAACTGTACAACGTCAAAGCAAGACCCTTTCTACCAATCTCATTCAAATACTCAAGAGCCCGCTTCAGCTCCTCCTCGCTTCTACAAGCCTGGATCATCATGATCCTAACCTTATCCGCGGGCGCCAAATACCGGTCCTGGACAAGCCTATCCAACATCGACACAAAGCAGCGCGCATCATGTTTGTAGAAATGCCGCCTAGACATCCAGAAAAAGAATTGCAGGGCGGAGCCGGTGTTATCATGCCATTGCACGATTTCGGACACATGGTGGGGCTTCAACTCCGCGCTGACACGGATGAGCTCGGGATTCTTCTGCCAGTGTCCGACGCGCAGAAAGCTCAAAACTTTGGACACCAGGCCGGCGGGAGAGCCCGTTTCCGAGGAGGAGCAGAGCGGGAGCTCGGATTGAGGGCGGAACGAAGGCTTTGCAGGTGAACCAGAGATGGGTTCTTGGGTCTGAGCGGGTTTAACATGGCGGGCGACTCGGGTTCATGGGTTCGTCCCGTTCTTGAAGTTCAGCACGAAGAATCCGGATTGGCGGGGCGGTTGGCCAGAGCTGTCGTCGATCTTGGGAAATGGTAACATCCGGATCTTGGGTTTGGACTTGCGCTTGGTGGGTTTGCGTAGATGGGATTTGAGTACGTGGACATTGCGAGATGCTGGGGACGTGGTTACGGCGACGCCACCAGTGCCTGGGATTCGCTTATACGTTGTTGCCCATGAGAGAGGACCAGGACCAGCAGGTTTCTCTCTCCGGGAAGGAAGGGAGGAAGGACCGGTCTACTATTTTGGACGATGCCCGGCCGATCCTGCCTAGGGTTGCTCCCAAGTCACCAAGCAGAAAAACAACATGAAACAGAAATTTCCCATTTCTTCCTAAGATTAATATCATTAAAAATCTAAAATCGATATATTGATTTTCGTCTCAAAAATACCTCATACCATTAGCTACATGACACATTTCCACTAGAGATCTCAAATTAGTACTCCCAACATAAGTCTATCCAATAGCCCTGTTGAAGTAGTTATAAAAGCACTGTTTTATGATTTTTTGTGCAGTGAAAATTAATTTGAGAGAAATCAGCCATAATACCAATTTGAGTAAATGTACCACAAGTAGGGATGAGCATAGCTCCATAATAGAATTTGGAATCTAAAAACCGAACCAATTAGAACTAATCTGATTTTAGGTTCTAAGGTATGTAAAATAGATTTCAAGTTTCAAAAATTGTGAAACTCATTTGGAATGGATAGATTCCAAGTTTTAGGTTGATGGAACTTGGAACGTGGAACAAATTTTTGTATATTTATTAGTTTATATCTTCATGTGATCCTACAATATTTCATAATGTTAAATAATGAGTGTATAATCTAGAACCACTGATCTGAGTTTTAATTTGATAACTGAGATTTTTATTTTGTTAATGTCTCATATTTTTCATATGTCTAAATATAAGTTATGATCAATGAATTATAACAGCAAATAGTGATCATTAAATGTGATAATCTACTTCAATCATTCAATTAATAATACAAATGAAAATTAAGTAGACAAATTTTTTTTTTTGAACGAAAGTAGACATGGAAACTTATGACAGAGTAGCTTCTAGGTTTCCAAAAATAAGAAGCATGTTCCAAAGGATAGATTTCAAGTTTTATGTGAAATCTATACAAAACCTAGAACCATTCATTTTTAATCACGAGTATATCAATTTTGGATTTTTTGTGATTGGATAAATGCGTCATTAAGGTACCAAGTTGTGATTTTGAATGGTATAAAGTAAAGCTTTTACTTCGTTACTTTCTTCAAATTATACTCTTTGAGTTCCCTTTAATGAAATAATTCTATAGACCTTTAAAAGCAACTTATTCTTAATGTAAATTCTCATATAAATTTTTCGTAATTTTTGAAATTCGAATAATATTATAAATTCTTACAGCAAAGTGAAAAATACCAGTTCTCATTATTCATAAATCCAGACAAATAATCCCAGTAATGTGGATATGAATTATTTTTGGTAACCAATAATCGTGATTATTCCAAAGTATGAAAGAGAAGTTTTTTTTTTTTTTTTTGGTAAAATATGAAAGAGAAGTTGATAAGTTATATTCATTGCTCACCAACCAACAAAGAGAGTGGGAGACTAAGTCCACTTGCAAGCCAAAAGCACAATCCCATCAAGAACAATGCAAACCAATACAGCTAACAAATAACAATCCCAACATATCAGAAGTGACCAATCTGCCGCTAATACCACAAGATCCACCACCAAAAGCCTACAGAGAATGATACAGCAATCCTCCGATAGCAGCAACGAAGCACCAGGGTAAGCTCAAATTTCAGTTTAGCAAGCGCCGCATAAATAATCTCCTCTGCAGCTCCGTAGTAATTCCACTGCTGAAGTTCGTCGCACCCCAAAACAATGTTTGACTGTACATCTCACAGATCGAATCACAGCATCCACGGAAAGAGAAGTCTGAGAATGCGGCTTGGACTTTTTAGCTCGCCCAATCTAATAGATACAGCAACTGCAAACCAACTTTATCAGACCCTAATGAAAATCTCCACCCTTAGGGGACTGCTGCAACCGAAGCTAGCTCACTGTTCCAATCACCAGTATTACGATGAATGTAACACAATTGTAGAGCTTAATCCCATTCCCCCATTCCTGATGTGAATAACCACACTCAAAGAAGAGATGGGAGCTAGTATAAATCACAATTATTAGAAAGGAGATATAGAAAATGAGCATAACTTGTGGACGACCACTTGCCAATCCTCTTAAAAAGTAGGCGACTTTTCTAGTGTGGCAAGCCATGCGAGGAAAGAACCAAAGCGAATTATGCCAATTAACTTTATGGCCTCTGTTTCATAACGATATTCAATTCAACACCAGGAGTAAACAACCTAGATGCTAAAGATGAGCAGATGACTTTATCATCCATGGAAGAGTTGGGAAATATCAGACGACAAATAGCTGATTGTATGGCTACAAGATCTTCAGATCTAACATTTGGCCAACTCCATTCAGACTTGCAAGTAACAGCCGCTGCTTTGAGTAGGATCATATTCATATACCTCTCTCACAGGATATATAATATATATATCCTGAGGTATCCCATTGGGATGCCACAAATCATTCCACAACGAAATAGACTCTCCTCCCTTGCCAACTGGATCTTTGATATGGGGTTTCAAAATATGCCTCACCTTCATCATTTTCCTCCAAGCTTCGGTGGCATCGGTAGGAGAGCTCACAGACCAGATACGACCCTGGCTAAGAGGGTAACCATATAGCCAAGAATCCATAAGCAGCCAAACTCCATGAAATTCTCCATAAGCACCCTAAAATACAAGCAAGATTCCATCAATGCCAAGACCTCCTTCATATTTGGGAGACAAAGAAAATGCCATTTAACTGTAGCATCTACTCTGGCTTCTGCCATGAGCCCTGCCTTTTTGCTCCACAAGCTCGAACAACCTCCTTTGGCAACAAGAAAAGCTGATACCGATAGTTTGTAAGACTAAAGATGACAAGACTTAATTAGTTGCACTCAACCAGCAAAAGACAGCCATTTAACAGTCCAACCCTCAGACCTTGAAGTGATTCCATCTGCAATATTATGCAGATTCTGCCAGAAAATGCAACACCCAGATATTTAACAGGTGATAATCCTCCTTTCTTGGTCCCACAGCAAGCTATTAATTTCTCCTCTTGCGCAGCAGTACAACCAGAAGTATAAACCTCAGTCTCCGGAGGATTAATTTTCAGCCCAGAGATGCTTCTGAAGTATTGAAGCAGACGAATTTCTCTCAAGAAAGCCATGTCACCTACAAAGAACAGCATTTAATCATCGGCAAAGCATACGTGATTGAGTTGGATTTTACTACGATAAGGATGAAAACTAAAATCTTTCCAGCCTTTGCAGCATCATTTAACAGCCAAGAGAGAACCTCCATGTCAAGGACAAAGAGATAAAGGAGAGAGAGGATCTCCCTGCCTCCATCCTCCATTTGACTACAATACACCCTTAATCTCAGCAACAGTCAGTGGCTCAATGAGAACTGAAGAATCTCATTTCGTGCTGATAAATAAATACCAGAGTAATCATCGTCGGGAGATCCTAAACTACTTCAAGAGACAAACTACTTCATTATATGCATCTTATTACAGTCGTCAATCATACATCACTAGGAAACATTATGACTTCCAATAGATTGATTGTACATAACACGAGAGAGGCAATGCCTTGGAAGTGACGAGCATTCCTTATCTGATTGTTTAACGAGAGGCACTTGTTAGGAAAACCCTCATTTTACAAAGAAGAGATAGAGCACAACAAGGCACCCGGGAGAAAAATCCTCAATGTATAAAGCCTATGCTAGCCATATATGCCGTATAATATGGCAAAAGACACTTTTCTGGAGTGGAAGCCTCTGACAATTTCCCTCATCACCAATCGTTGTGCTCTTATCATCACCAAATAAACCCACGACTCCAAAAGGATATGATGCATGAGAAATTGGTCCGAAATGTGCTCCGATTAAGTCCATAAGTTAACCGCATCTTCCATGAAAGCTGATCATCTTTCCATCAACTTGTGGAAATCAGATAAACTGTCCCTTTTTGGATCCAAACAGTCCGCATGTCTTCTTATTGCTATGGATATAGGAGCTTCGTCATTTCTAATATGGCATGATATAGAAATTAGGTATTCATTTGGATGATCCAATCTCACCTGCAAGAAATGAAAGAGTTATTTGTGTGTGTGGGACAATCGGCATATTCACTTTGTTCATTTACAGGAAGAGGAATTTTCGTGGATGGCCAAAATCTGCTATAAATAATATTTCTTAGTCCATATCCTAATAGTTTAAGCCTTTTTTGGAAAAATGGTCTATCTAAGATATGGTATAAAAGTACAAGTCCATGGTTCAAATTTGGGCACTCTCTCTTAAGTTTCTCTTGACTACACTTCATGGTATTCTGCGTGCGTTGCTGTACAGTTGTCTCGTTGATGCGATTACGTTCATATCATGCCTTACGCTTGTAAGGAAATGGCTTACGCGAGGAAAGTGTTACAACATGGTGTTAAAGAATCCGAAATATATTTGACAGGTGGGGCATTTTTTTTGGGTTAAAAGGGGGGATAAGATTGAAAACATTTGACGAGATTGGGATTAATGTCGTGATTTGCCCAAATTAGAATTAGGGTTCTCTCCAGAAGTGAGACAGATGCCAGTTCCACTTCAAGAAAACCCAACCAACAACAGAACAGAACGAAAGGAAAAATGGGCACACCAAGGAAATATGTCCAGTCCTTTGAACCAAACACAATGTCGGTTCTTTCCACATGTTCATCGTTAGACAGCGAAGATATGCTGGAGATGAGGGTTGCTTACCAACTTCTCCAATATATAATGCCATTGATCTTTGGACTTGCCGACTTGCCACTGTGGAAGGAACCGAGTGTTTTGAGACCCCAAGGATACTTTCCTGCACAGTGTACTAGACTTTTAGACAACTCCTCGGGACCTTCCTCGGGATCCAGTCCTTTGGCGAGGAGCTTGTCTCTACTTTGAGAACGTCGAGCAAGTCACCGTCTTTCCCAAGGCGACCGTAAATGACTCCAGCCGCCATGGTCTTGCCTATTCCACCTACTCCTTGTACCTCAACACAACGGGAGGGAGGTAAAGGAGGAAAAGGGGGAGGAGGGGACATGATTTATGGCGCGTTCATAGTGATTTGTTGTCAGAAACTTCGTTTGAGAGGTCATATGTATGTGTTCGGTTAAGACATTGGACACATCGGACAGACTTCTCGTTTACAAAAGTCGTGAAGACCACCTCCTTTAGCCTTGGCCAAGGAAAGAATGATTCGAAGAACCGACAGGAAAAGAATCGTGTGTCATAGAAAATAAAAACTGAACGAAAGATAGATAAAGAATCCCTCAAGATGAAGGGAGAACTCATGAAAGAATCCTCAATCACCTCTTCTGAACTCATGAAAGAATCCTCAATCGCCTCTTCTTTTCTTCACTTTGGATCCTTTAAATGAAGCATGTAAGAACCATCTTCAGCTAGAGAAATCTCTCTGCCATCTCTCTTTTTCCCTCCTTCTTTCACCTTTGCACTGCTCTATGTTTAATCTTCCACAGCGGTTTCGGGGACTTCCAACCGCACCTTACTTTCGACATCTTAATTTTGACCCGCCAATCGGGATAGATTTGATTTGGGGTCGATGTGAATTTAGGTCCTGCATCGGATCTTTTCCAATGGGTCAAGCTTTGATTGACACAGACCCACTTCTATTCAAGCTGGCTTGTGCCCATTTTTTGGCCCATTTCTCCCGTCGATCCAGAAATAACGCCGTCATTTGATACATAAGGATTTCACGCAACAAGCCATACAGTGTCCTGCACTTTGTTCGCAATGACATGATATTGTTCTTCGAATATTAGGGTAAATGCACTTAAAAACATTTACAAGAATTAACAGAAAACGAGCAGCACGTTATCCGTGCAGGTTGGTGATGGTTCTCCGAGAAGGGACCAACGGAAGCACTTTGCAAGATGCAAAGAAGCCAAAGAGCTTGCTCCTACTTTCACTTTCCTTCTACGAGGCAATCTTGATGTCGGCAAAACCATGTCACACATCATGGTTCTAGTTTTAGTGAAACAACCCTTGACTGTCTGTTGCGCTTCGCTGCCTTCACAGAGACTATTGAGAGGCACGACGGTGCCCACCACGGCCTCCGGACCTTCTGATCGCCTTTCAAGCATGCCACTGGAAAAGGTAATTGACCTCAGAACATGTAAGGAAACTGACGCGTAGCCTAGAGTCCATATAACATATAAACAGATAAATATGCTCTCGTGTCAATTTGTCAAATGCCATTATGCATAACAAGAAGAGACCAGGAGAATTCTACATGAGGTACGCCTGTGACAGCAGATAACATAATTCAAGATCATCACAAGTTATCACCGAATGAAAATATCAGGCTACAGACCAAAAAAATAATCGGAACCACTAACAACGCCACTACTGAAAAAGATTTGCCCCTACTTAATCTTAGTCAAACATATTCCCTCAAAGAGATACCTGCCCTCATAAAGGAACTACCCCTAAGAATAAATATGATTCCTGAATATGCATCAAAATGAAGCAAAAAGATATCCACAGCTCCAAAGTCAAAAACAACACTACTTATCAAACAAAAAAGTCTGAAACGCCATTCACGGTTCATATTGATGGTGATTTAACATGTGAAGCGAAAGATACTACTGTCACGATAATGCATGTGAAAACATAGAATGAGACCGGAGGGGGGGGAAAGAGAGAGAGAGAGAGTGTATGAGGACCCTTAATCCGCCGGAGTTCTTTACAGAGTGTAATGAAGTCCCCCCATTTCATGTGGCACTTTCTGATAAACCGAAGTATCTGCTCAGTCGTGAACGTGGACATGCTTTCCAGATACTCACCATTGACCCCATTTTCTTTAAAAATCTGGCGGTAGCTTCCCAAATTTATTTCTTCCAACCACCTACCAACATCCTGAAAAGCAAATAAGAAAGGGAAGAGCCACAGAGGAATTGCCATTGAAATATGTGGCGTTTTTGTGAGGGAAAAAAAAAGTATGTATCTTGTTTGACCAACCTTTCACTTCGTTATACTCAAGTATCGCACAAATAAATCAAAACTTTTCAGCACAGGGATTTAAGGACACAAGTTTTTCAACTTGAAGATTGTGTCCCAGGCATCCAGCCTAACTAATCTAATAATTATAACACCTACATCAAGATTCTTTACACATATCATTACAGAAACATGCGGGCACGAGGTTACCAATGACAAAATCAGATAAATTCTAAATCTATTGGTAAGACCTTCGCGTTTCATCCAAGTTCAGTCCTCATAAAACTTATCTTCAAACCGATTTGACAAGCAAGGTCATCTCCTTTGCCAGATTTAACACTCAAGAGTAGAGTTATGATCCTTGCAAAATTTCCAAATGAACCATCAATTGCTCTGATTTAGGTGCATGACAGGGCAAACGAACCACACATCCTGTCAGCAGTTAATTTTGGTTTTTCTTGCACTCAAGTTCCATTTTGAGCAACAGTAGAATGAACTAAAGTAGGTATATCTGTCGCTGGAAAATCACAACTTTTGCCATGCCAAACAGAAAACTGTGATTAGCTAATCCAGAGACCTCCTAAGTCACTCTGCTGATTAACCTCATGGGTGAACAGAGGAATTCCCCTATTTCTCATTAGGAGTCCTTTAATCACTCCATTATATTGCTTGTCTGTCCGACAGAGAGGATTAAATTTGACCATTCATGACAAACTTGCAGGTAGATTATGTCTATCATGTAAAGAAAATTTGGATTTGTAGAGTCTAAAAACCCAAGCATCTTGCGACGTAGATAGTAATGCTTCAAAGATATTGGTAGAGCACAAACTAAAGCGCTGCAGATAGGCGATGGCAATCCATTCAATTTTTGTGTCGGTGCTTTACTTTTGCTTGTAATCACAACACTATAAATGCCTATACCAAACTGTTGCTAAGAAAATCGGCTCTTGAAATCCAAAGGCATCACCTGTCCTGGAATTCGCATTAGGTATGGTGCTCCAACAGAACCATTTGATGATCTAGAGTCAGGTGCAATAGGGTGAGTGTAGAAGGCCAACATGACAAGTGCAGTTTATAGACAAATGCTCTCATTTGCTTGCAACATCACCAAACCAAGAAATCCCCCCAGTGCAAACCGACAAATGAAAATTCTGGCTAATTTATTTCAAAAGATATATGAGGTGTGTCCACGCAATTAGGCTCTGAAAACAAAACCAAAGCCCCTATTTTACACCATTGAACCCCCCCCGGTTCACTAATCACTAAAAATCCAAATTCCAATTCCATGTATAAGGGCAACATCTCGAAATGAAAGAAACAGAACTTCTTTTCATCTCGGAAGGGAAAAGAAAACGAGAAGAATCCAGAACCCAAAACTCTCATGGACATTAAAATTTACACCATGTCTCCCAAAAGACAAGAAAAGAAGAGAAACTGCAGGCAAAGTCAACCAAAAAGCTAATCAATCAAGAACCCTCAGAAAAATGAGTACCTCAACAGTCCAGATGAAGAAATCGAGAGGCTCGGGCGACTGCGCTTTTCTCATTTCCCAAATCAATTGTACACGACGAAGATCACAACATCAATTCAAGCCCCAACCCTTCACTCCTGGAACGACATGATGAAGACCAGCAAACAGCAACAAAATCAATACCCACTATTCATGGGCAACGACACATCCAAATCAGGAAAGCAAAAACTCAAAAACAGAAACCACCCCACAAAATTAAAACGAGGAGGCAGTGAAAAAGCCTCCAGCCTTTTTCGTTTCATTTCACATACACGCCCCCCTCTACCTTTCTCATCGCTCTGCAACAGCCAAACAGCAGCTGGGAAATCAAAGAAAAAAGCAAGCACAGAAAGATCAGTCAACTTACCTTGACAGTTGAATTCTGGAAGCTTTCCACATTTGGGACTGAAAGAATCCAAGAGAAAAAGAGACCGAGAGAGAGAGAGAGTAAAGGGAAGGCGCAAAGGAAGGAAGAGAGAGAGAGAGAGCGATGAACGCACAGAAGCTCACGCTCGTGCGTCAGCTTGTGCTGTACGTGTACGTGGTCAACCCATACGAGTCATCCATCCATCCATCCTCTTGTACTGACAGGTTCACTGCGTATCCATGAAATCGTGACGCAACAACCTCATGAACATGCAGGCTCGATTTAGTAAATCCGCAGTTTACTGAAGATGCTTTTGATAAAATTTCTGTTCCGAAAAATAATTTTTATTTCATAAAATAATTTTTAAATAAAATAATATATTTAGTAAATATACAACATTTATATTCTCAAAGTAAAAAAAATGATAGGAATGCGTTTGATACGATCCGTAATTATTTTTATAACGTGAAATCTTTTTAACTTTTAATAATTTTTGTAGATATTTATTTTTTCCTTCTCTTCTTCTTATTGCTCCTCCTCAAGCCAGCGGCCGGCAACTACAAATGACAAATGGCGAGTAATGGATGCAAAATGGATGGCAAGAAAAAGATTAAAAGAAAGAAAATGATTTATTTATAGAATTGTTCCCAAAAATAAAAATTTACTTTTTCATATTTCTTATTTCTGCTTCAAACATATCCCCTATTACTTTTCTATTCGGAAATAAAAAAAAAATTGGTTAACGTTACCAAACTGGTTTATGTCCTTTTTTATTCTAGGGAACAAAAGAATATAAATTAAGAGAAATAAAGACATTATCAAATGGAGCTTAAAGTTTGCAAATCAAATACATCATAACTTAAGATCTATTTGGATGTTGTGGGTGCGAATTTACTTTACATTAAATAATAAGGAGAGACCTAATGTTTCGATCGATTCTATCTGTATTGCTAAAGTGGCGAGCTTGATTCGGTATTCGAACAAATTGGAGATTACAAAAGAAAAAAAAGGGGTTGTGCATTATGCTTCTAATTAAATAGAGGGAGTGCAGTCAAAGTCAATGGCCACCATGGAGATGCATGTGCAGCATGTGGTGCCTTAGAGCCTCAAGCCGCGGTTTCCGTAATTGTCGGCACGCCAGGGCCACACCGTTCCTAATATGTTTGACCTCGACTTTATATTAATTTTGAGATTTGAGAATGATTACTTCGCAAAATCATGTAGTCAGTCAGTCCAATTTAGGCAAATTAGGGCCTGCATGGTAACAATTTTTTTCCTCCCGACTTTCTGTTATTTTGTCCTCTGGAACAAAAAAATAAACAGAAATTCGTTTAACAACGCCAACTTGTTTTTTTATTCCCTGAAATGTAAAGTAGCTTGAAAATAGATTTGGAGTGGAAACAAAAAACAAAAAAAAGTTGCTTCTTGTTCCTAAAAATAAATTCTAAAAATAAGCCAATTTTTTTGTTTTGTTCCTCTCTCTTACCATGGCCACCTCCAACCGCCTGAAGCCATCGCCGCCCCACCATCGCCGCCACCGCACGCCGGCGGCCGCGTGCAACCGTCACCGAGCAGTCGGCGGTGAGCAAGAATAAAAAACGAAAAATACAAAAAATAGAAATTGTTTCGTACCAAACACATTTTATTATTTTTTTTTTTTAATTTCTAGAATATAAATTTTGTATAATTACTAAACACTTATTTTACTCGAAATTATTCCCCGGAGTAGAAATAGAAAATAACTATTTCTAAATGAAACTCTTCTCCAACTAATAAGCATTACCATACGCACCCTTAAGTGTCGTTGAGCCCCGCTGAAGATGGAAAATTAAGTTGAATGCGGTTGCACAGCAATTTAACTCACCTATTCTTATTATAAAGTCCAACCGGAAAATATAAATTAAATTATTGTGTAAAGGGAGATTGTCTAAATGTAAAGGTTTCTCAAAACTTGGATTTAAACAATGTGAGATTATTATTTTTAAAAATTTCCAGCATTACTTTTGTTACCCGATAAAGTTATTCATTATGAATTACATGATAATCAAGTATATGAATGTGGCAAAGTTGCGCAGAAGCATAATAAAATTAGGGGTGATTATGGTTTCGGGGCAAAACCAAGAATCGAATCAATTCTAAGTTCTATTAGGATTCGGTCCAATTCTCGATTTCATATTTTTTTGAACACGTACCATGCGGTCCATGTATTGATTCTTAGGTAGAAATCGAATCGGGAACCAAACCACTTACAGTATTGGTGAGGGCCGTGTGGCAGAAGCAAAAAAAAAAAAAAGTGTTTTTGAGTCTGCTTTGCTTTCTAACTATTGCTATCAACATTTGTTGGCTTATTCAGTTGAAGTGCAGTGCACGGGAGTGGTGAGCTCCGGTGCTCCGTTTTATGCCATCTGCATGCATTTAGTGTTCATGATAGTCACCGCGAGCATATTATAGATTATTGGATTTGCTTAACTAAAAGTGAAAAAAAAAAAAAAAAAAAAAAAATTGTTAGTTCCGAGCTAGACTTTGAAACTGACTTGGCGATTGAGTCTGTTCCAAATTCAATGTTATATAAAGTGGGTTCCTAGTTGTGAAAAAATGGATAATTGATTTTAATGAATAAGTTAATTTTTAAGCGAAAATCTAGGATTGCTTACTCTTAACCCTTAAGGCATATAAGAGCTTTCTTTCTCGAGGCACTTTATTTTTGGCATGCATTATCATGGCAAAAATAATAGTTGATTCTTTAAGAAGAAACGGTTTGAGAAAGTTTATGATCAATTCTTTGAATTAACCTGACAGCAAATTTTTTTAAAAAAAAAAATGTATACTTCTCTAGATTGCATTCCCATATTTCATCAATAAATTGAGCGATATGCTATGGAAGTAAATTAATCCTATTACTTAGTTTATCAGACTTTCGAGCATCCAATAACAAAGAAAATGCAAATTGAGGAAGAAAAAAAAGACACGACTTTGGTCGACATTATTATATTAACATGTCACGTGATACCATATAATTGGTGGAAAATTGGCACGCTAAACTTTCTCGTCATAATAGTTAATAGGAGGATTGGAGACTTGTGGCGACATGGTTGGGCCTGCTTGATGGGCCTTGGGCTGGTAGACAGGAGTGGCCTTAGAATTTTTTTGGATGAAAAGTTCCGCATTGAATACTTTCCTTCTTTGCAGAATGACAGGAAATTACCTTAACTATCTGCTATTGCTACAGAATATATATAGGTTTTTAACACTTGCAATTTATATTAAATGAACAGGAATGGCTAATCAAAATTCCAAATTGTACTCTTCTCCTATCAACTATCACCAGGAAAGGCCTAAGTGTAATTTGGCTTGCTAATATCTAGTTGTCAAAGAATAGTAGATTTCACTTTGAACATTCATATCCATATCTGAGTTTATTATATTAAAAGTCGATGTGGGCATCGTTAAATTTGGTAAAGAAATTAAACTACTATTAGGGACTCAGAATACGCAAACCTTGTTTTTTTTTTTACGCAAGTCATATCCATCATTGTATGCTGTAGCAGAAGGCATAGATGAATATGATAGGACGAATTTGCTTATATTTAATTACCATAACATCAATAATCAGGGCTGGTTTTCTTCCCAAAAATAGAAAGATCTTTTGAAGGGATTTTGCGGAAACCCATGAGAATTGACACCAGTCCAAGTCCCAGGTGTACTAAAAAGAAGACGAATTGCAATTATTTCATAACATGCATAAGAACATGGTGGGAGCTGCGACTATGATTAGCATCCAATAATTTTGGTAAAGTATCTTATTTGATTGGATAAGATTAAAAGAGAAAGGAAAGAAAAGAAATGAGGGGATAATGAAGTCAGCTTTCATAATGAGTTTCTTATGGTGAACGATCGATCGTGACAAGTGTGTCGAATGGGAGCCCTCAATGATTTTGCTTGCTTTGATTGCTCATTTGGACTTTATATTAAAAAATACAATAAAAATCCCCAAACCCATAAGCTATATAATATATATAGCTAATGTTTACATCTAGTAGTGTCTTTGATTGTGATTTTTAATTTTGCTCGGGCTATGAAATATATGAGGATGATGAACTTTATCCTTATGTTACTTTTTTTAATATGATCGGATAATATAAGTGCAATAACATGATATAAAATTCTTAATAACTGAAAAAATTGAATTGAAAGCATCGATCTGAATATCATTTCATGTTTGGTGACTACTCATCCTAAACCTATGTGGTCAAGAAATCAATCACGAGGTCATCACTATACAAACTAATATCTCCCAAAACCCCAACTGTAGGTTCTATCACAATTTTACCCTAAACTTTTCTTTGTCCCATAAAAACCTATAATCTTACGTCTAGTCCTAATTATACTCTTAACTTTTTTTTCATCTCATAAAAAACCCTTAACCTTTAGTCTAATTTCAATTTTATCCTCAACTTTAATCACCAATTTTCACTTTGGTTCCAAATCTATTCGCATTAACCCTCCTACCAAAATTTCTTTTAACCAGGAGATAGAAAGCTCCGGAGCACGAGCTCTCCAACCACAAAAGATGGAAGATTCCCGAACATAAGAATTGACGAGATGGAAAGAAGAGTCATTTAAAAGTAAGAGCATTTGAAGAATGTCAACCCAAATTTTAGATTCAGAACAACATCATTTGGGCCAGCGTGGAAATTCATTTTCAAAAGATGTCTTCTTGGATTTGAAATTTGGGAAAAAACTAGAGCAGTGATGTGGAAAATGCCACATCACTAAGTAAAGGTGAGCAAAATAGATCGACCAAAACTGATAATTGCCCAAATTGGACCAAATTAGTCGATTGGGCCTAATTCTCGAGAGTGTCGATTTGGATCCAAGGGAGGAATTGGATTGAACTAGACTGCCCGAGCCAATTGTTATGTATTTATTATTTATATTTTTTAAAAACTCTCAAACACATCTCCTCTACTCTTTTGATCTTTCCCTTGCACTCCACTACACTCATGCCTACTCTCCTATTTTGGTTTTTTCCTTTTCTCTAGGTCTCTTTAACCTTTCGTAGAGTCAATGCATTATTTCCTTTGAACTCGATCCGT
The DNA here is from genome assembly GCA_014182575.1 of Eucalyptus decipiens. Lineage (NCBI taxonomy): Eukaryota > Viridiplantae > Streptophyta > Magnoliopsida > Myrtales > Myrtaceae > Eucalyptus > Eucalyptus decipiens. The sequence goes on from CM024619.1 coordinate 7,452,319, forward strand.
TTTACTGGATCGCTCGAAAATCGAACCAGACTAGAAATCAATCCCCTTATCACTAAGGGCAATTTTGGATGAAATGTTAATGGGGGTAAATACGAGACTCAAGTAAAAGTTTATGGTTCTTTATATGACAAAAAAAGTTTATGGTAGAATTAGAACATAACCTAAAGTTGATGACTTTTTACGAGATAAAAAAAGGATTTAGGATAAAATCAGGATTCGATCAAAAGTTGAGGATTTTCTATATATACAATAATATAATGTTATGCTACATAATTTGTTCTGATTAGCCAAATTCCGAGAGGAGGATCTCGTCATTTCCTTCTTGGGTTATCTCATTCACAACTCTTCGGATGTCTAATTTCACGATTCTCTAAAATTAGATCACTAAAACAAGATCAAGCAACGACTGACTGAGAGATCCCTCTTGTTGTCTACGTTACTCTAGCGAGGTCTATCTCGGACACAGAGCAGTCACGCACGACATTCATAATGATATATTTTATATTTCTTTGAAATGAACGAGGAGATATCTGTAAAATAACCCACCGAGAAAAAAAAAATTAAGATAATAAAATAAAATAGAGATTGACTCGACATCGAATTTCGGCATCGAACTGCTTAAGCAACCTTTTGAACACGGCATTAACAATTCTCAACCCTTGGAGCTGCCAATTCGTCGCTGATTTCGATGCTTATTAATTTATAATTAATTATCTCCTCATTTTAATTTAATTTAATTTAATCTAGTTTAATTTAATTCGTTAACTGTGTCTTGCCCTTAAACCTACCAATGCCAGCATAACACCAGCACTGCCTCCCATGAAACAGATTTATTTTTACTTTTTTTTCTTTTTTTTTTTCTCGATACTTTTTAATTACGTTATTTTTAGTATCACAGAAACATAAAATTCATCGGGACATTTTATTATATTGATATATCCATTGTGACGACAGCAAACATGCATCTTCGGACTGATTACGTTGTTATTGGACGTAAATCAAGAAAATTCTTGTCTGTCGCGTGAAATCATTCTATGCTCACGAGACATTTCAAATCATATAGAAAAAGAAATTAATACTTTTTTCCAAGGAAATATAGGGTTTTATAGAGACAGCGTAGATGTTAGTTATAGAAGAAAATGTGTGAGAAAATATCCATGTCATTATTAGAAATATCACGACAACTAAAACGATACATAGTTACCAATCATGACTTTTCATTACATGTAACCTTGGGCTGCTTTGCTTTTCTCGTGATTTTGATTATTTACCTCAATATACATATACTAATCACCAGCAATTTCATACAAGGTCTCTATACACTAAACCCCGAGTCAACTAACATTTAACATAACTCCAAATAACAAAGTCACTTAGTGAATTCCTTGTGTATCATTACTGAACGTACGATTCTTATTGATGATTGGGTTTTATTAAAAGGTGACCTAGAGGTTGCTACTTATCGAAAATTCGATGTATATACTCTACAATCAATATATTTATTTTAATACATTTAATTTCCGTTGTAATGTACATATTGACCTTTGTCAACATTGTGTACTCGGGTGAGATCCCCATTATTTGCTAATAAAAAGAATCGCTTGATTTAATTTATTAAAATTGAACATAATCTTCAAAATGCGAACCACTAAACTCCTCCCCTCTAATCATGTCGACCATAAACTTTTTTTTTTTTTCTGGATCCATCAGTTCGGGTTGGCTTGCACTACTGTTCAATGAAATCTTATGCCCTTTTCGGAAAACCAATTGATAAAAAAAATGCAATTAAATGTCTCCATCAAAGCTTGGATAATCCGGCATCATCATCACTGCTATTTAAAATATAATTATTTTTTATGAAATGTCCGTATGTACGTGCTAGCTACCAACATAATCGATAATTAAAAGTTCCTTTTCTTTATGGTCGGTTTATAATTAATATAAATGCTATCGTCGGAATTGTCTTATGTCACGGTACTTAGTGTTAAACCACCACCGTGACAACATAAATTCCATACGGAATGGTGACGTGGCGGCACGAGGAAAAGGACCCTTTTTTCTTTTTAATAAAATAATTTTAGCTATTGCGGAAAAAAAAATGCTTTTTCGAAATTGGAAATAACCGCGTAAAGAGGATTATTACTATAAACTCGCTGGGAGACCGGCGAATTAGGCAAGGTTTTTAACAAATTCAATAGCGAGATAATCTCCCGGTTAATCGGGAAATCCCAACGTATTAGGAACTTTAAGATGGGGCTTGCGTTTTGTCCAATCTGCCCTTTTCTCCTATTTCTCCTCTAACCCATTTCGACAATTAATAAACAAAAAATCAAGATTAAAATCCGAAACAAAAACTCCGACCATTCGTGGTCGGTCTTTCATCTTCCGATAGGGCCGGTCCCGACGTGCGGACTTCCATGCTACGTTGCGAACTACTACAAATTGGTTTTTATTTTTATTTTTTTTGGGATGATAATTATTTACTTGGTTAGTTGTGAAATTCGCGGGTCGAGGCAATTATTATCGACCGCTAATCACGGAAGACGTGATGATGCGCGCGGTCCGGTTCTCTCTCCCCCTCGGCGGACCGGACCGGACAGCCGTCGAACCGGACCGGGAAGATGGAAGCCACCGAATCTCCGGGCCACGTTTGGATTTGAAACCCGCAAAAGGAGGGGACAAAAAAGGGAAAAAGGGCAAAAAAAGAAAAAAAGAAAAAAAAAGGGGAGAGAAATTCTGTAGATGAGGTGGGTCCCACCGGATTTACCCTGCGCGGTCCTGATTCTCTGCATATCCACATAACGATCCAAAAAAAAATCCCGAGATCCGAATACGGCGCGGGCGGGAGCACCGCGCGCCCCCCTGGTCCTGCACCGCGGACCACCGCAAAAAAACCCAAGAGGAAACCGTGCAGGACCCGCGCCTCGGGCCGACACGTGGCGCGCATGCAAGCGCCTCGGGCGGGGGGTTTCGCGTTTCCTCCTTCTGGCGGGAATCCAACGGAACCGGCAAAGAGGGAGGAAAACAGCTTCTCGAAGTTGGGAGGATCGCAGCCGCTGATTCCTCCTTCCGTGGGGCCCGCCCCCCCTCTTTCTGATCCCCTGCGCCGCGGCTACCGTGCACCCTCGTTGCTTCCGACATTTCGCAAAGAGAAAGAGGCTATACATACCGATCTAAATTTAAGGATTACATCGACTAAATTAAAAATTTAAACACTCTATTCTATATTCGGTCGAAGTTCAGAAACTATCTATATCATCTTTCTTATTTAATACTAAAAATTTATTATTATTCAAATTTTACGACCATTCATATTTAATTAAAATGAAATACCATATCGAGACAAATCCCGTATCATTATATATAATATAGTAAATTCAACCATTAGAATAGATATTATACTTACGTCACTCAATCATCGTCGTGATTGATTATATGTAAGATTGTCGTTTTCTCTTTGCGTTATCTGTAACGCACACTAGATCATTCTCTCATGCGTTTTAGATTCTTACTTTCTAACTATCGCCTCTCTAGTGGTTTGATCCATGAGAGCTGGAAGTAGAAATCGGTGTATGAACACGTTCCGCTGGTCCTTTTCAATTGTCCAACAACAAAATTAATTGAATAGTTTGAATAGATAGTAGACTCATGTTGACCTATTTTCATAGTGGTCAATCAAATGTAGAGACTATCGTTTTTTTTTTTTTCAATTTTGTCTATATTGCAAGTTCGACCATTTTGTTTCGTGTTCTCAATTCTACTTTTCGACCGCTTTGAGACTAGGAATCCCCAAACAAATACATCATCTCGATATTTTATAGTGCCCTCGGAGACCAAAAAATAGCACATGTCTCAAATCTATGTTACTCAGCACTCTAAATAACATCTTTAATCGAATCGATCGCCATAATAAAAAAAAATTGAAAAAAAAAAAAAAGAGATCGCGATGATCAACGGCCAGGATTCGCTCACACCGGTTCGGAAAACGGTGTGCTGGCCGCACCGTAGGATCGCCCGCTCGAGGACACGGACAAAGAGAGCCGACAGATTTTCAGTTCGTCCGCCCTGTAACCACACATAGAAATTCACGAACTCCTCAGAGAGAGATGGCAGCCTCGGGGTTCCGCGGCCGCGGCAGGGGCATTCCCGTCAATCCGCCCGCGTGCCCGTTTCGGAAATCCAGGCGCATCCCCACTAAAAATCCCCCCGTAATTTTCTCTCGCGGGGGGCGACGGAGTTCAAAGTACACCCTGTAAATCACCCCCGCGCGCTCTCATTATCTCTCCAATTTATTAATTTATTAATTTTTTAATTCCCTCGCTATTTAACGCTCGAAACGAAACGATGATGATGATGATGATGATGATGATGAATTGCGAGAGAAAGCTCATCCCTTTCTCAAGAAATCCATGGATGATTTCTTGAGTGACAGCAACGGGGGAGAAAGAGAGAGACAGAGAGGGACGACGGGTGATTAAAGAAATGCAAGTGGCAGTAAATTAGCAATCAAAGATATGATTTTTTTTTTCTTTTGGTTTCTGCTCACGTTTATTTCTTTCTTTTTTTTTTTTTTGATTAATTCGAGATAAAGTCATGGGCGTTGCTGGGTGCGTGCGCGGGTGGCTTATATAAAGGAAGCGTGAGGTGGGTTGGGGTCTCGTTTTGGAGCAAAAAGACATGGCGCTCTCTTTATAGCTATCCATTTATTGTCAGTTTTTGGTTGTTTTGGGCTTTTGGGTTTTTTTTTTTTTTCTTTTCCGTTCGCCTCCCTTATTTTAAAAAGGCGTGTTGCTGTCGCTGACTCGCTTGCTGCTGCCAAGGGGTTGAACTCCGGGAAACACAGTTAAAAATAGCACCCCCACCAAAAAGAGAGAGAGAGAGAGGGAGAGGGGGAGAGGGAGAGGGAGGAGGTTGAGGGCCATGGATTGGCTTGTCTGAATTTGAAGTTTTTCTCTCCATAGAAGGCCTCCGGTTGAAGAGTTTGTGGTGAGTACGTGTATGTACCGTCGTGTGTTTTTCGCACTGAAAGCAAGGGGAAATAAGGCTCCAGACTTGGGATTTTTGTGTTGTTTCCCCTGCATTTTTCTCTGTTTCTGGGGGTTAATTGGTTTGGAATACGTGGGTTTTGGGGGTGGTTTTCCTCTGAATTTGGTCGTGTGTGCATATACGTGTGTATATGTATCTCTGTATTCATCTTCTGGTGTCATTGTTGGCCTATTGTTTGATTATTCTGGAAATGGGTTGTGTTTTTCTTCCAAAACATTGCCTTTTTTTCTCTCAGTTTTTTTTTTTTTTGGGGAGAAGCAGTGATTTGGGGATGATAAACGATAACCCTTTCGTGTTTTGTCTTCGTTGTGTGAGTTTGACTTCATGTTGCTTCTGTTCTTGGCGCGTGGATAATTTTTTTTCTGGGAAAAAAATGGTAACGAAAGCATGAAATTCTGTTGTGTTGCAGTTCTCGGGGGGTAAAAAAGAGGAGGAATTTTGAGTTTCATTTGTCACTTTTTTTTTTTCTGTGGTTTGGAATTGTTCTCAGGATGTTAGAGAGTGGGAAACCTTTCGGTTCCGGCAGACAATTGTGGTCCGGTTATGTTTGTGTCTTCTTTTCGTCCTTCAAACTAGAAAATTTAACCTTTACTGTTCCTTCCTGTTGGGTCACTTGCGGAGATGTCTATAATTTGATCAGCTTTTCACAGAAAAGGAGATGATAGAGTAGGGGAAATTGTGAGTTTTTAGTCAAAACAGGAAAAAGAAAGTGGTTGAGTTTTTTTTTTTTTTTTTTTTTTGGTGGCGTTGTTGCTATGGTTCTCAGAGAAATGGGGAAAAAAAAATCCCATTTTTTGTTCTGCATAAAATATTGAGGCCTTCTTCTTTCCTTTTTCTGATAGCTACGTCATAAATTTACGCTTCAGAATGAATATGTTGATTACATATAGCATAATGCTTTTCTGGGGCAAAAAAATAAAATAAAATTGCTCATTGGTGTTTTCACTATAATCATCAACTTCGACACGCCAAATGTCGTGGAATAGCTTTGAATGCATTTTTGCGGGATTATAGTAAATTCTTGGTTGCCAGATCTGCAACTGTTTCAACTTTTCTTTTTTTCCTTTTTGCTTTGTCTGTTGTTTGCACTCATGCATACTCTCTAAAGTTCTAGCTTTTTGCAGGGTTTGCGATGGACTTTTCGGAGTCCACCAAAGTTGTGTACAACAGGATCCAGAAACTCGAGCCCGAGAATGTCTCGAAGATCATTGGATATCTTCTTTTGCAAGATCATGGCGAACGCGAGATGATCAGGCTCGCCTTCAGCCCTGATAATGCGATTCACTCCTTGATCGCCAAAGCAAAATCCGAACTGGGATTGTCTAAACCAGCAGTATCTGTCAATAAGTTACCCCATGTAAATTCTGCACCAACGGTTAGTATTCAGTCTGCTGCAGAAATTCCTGTGCAATTCACTCCGTTTTCGCCAGCGTCAGCCCCTGCACTTTCACCTCCATCGTCTCTCCGAATCACCAGCCCATACTGGGAATCGCAGGTTCCTGGTGGTCACGTGCCTGATGATTTTCATCTCATAAACCAAGTTCGCCACTTGGGTTTGGAGGACCCTGCTGAGTTTGCCAACTTCAGCGGTTCGGAGTTCATGGGGAGTTATTATTTCCCCGAGGCTGCAATTTGTGCAAAATCGAGTCGTAGGTCTCCGAGTTTACCAGATTTTCCTGTTAAGATTTGCCATTACTTCAACAAGGGGTTTTGCAAGCACGGGAACAACTGTCGGTACTTTCACGGCCATCTTATGCCGGAGAGCTTTTCACAGCATTTTAATGCAAATTACAATGAGATAGGAAATGATGATCATGCATTTATTCAAGGATCTCTTGACAAACTAGAAATGGAGCTTGCCGAGCTTTTGAAATCAAGAGGAGGAATGCCTGTTTCAATCGCTTCTTTACCCATGTTGTATTATGAGAAGTATGGGAGGACACTTCAGGCCGAGGGGTATCTAACAGAGAGCCAAAGACATGGCAAGGCTGGTTTTAGTTTGTCGAAGCTGCTTTCTCGGCTTAAGAGCAGCATTTGTCTTATTGACAGGTACTTCCTATGAATTTAGAGGTTTTTAAACATTTCATGCTAGTGTTCTACCTTTTAACATTGTTCCTAAAATCTCACAGACCACATGGCCAACACTCTGTGATTTTGGCGGAGGATGCTCAAAAGTACTTGGACTATACGATTGAAAGATGTGATCCAGGTGTAAACTCTGGGTCTCGGCAAATATATCTTACGTTTCCGGCGGAGAGTGTTTTTACTGAGCAAGACGTTTCGCATTACTTCAAGTATGGAAGCGCATTTTCTGTGTACTTTTCTGCCAGAAGCACCTCGCATTGTGAATAACCCATTGGTTACTTTGATGCAGTAATTTTGGACCTGTTCAAGATGTTAGGATTCCTTGCCAACAGAAAAGGATGTTCGGATTCGTCACCTTTGTCTTTGCAGAAACGGCCAAGCAGGTTTTGGCCAAGGGAAATCCTCACTTTATATGTAATGCTCGTGTTCTTGTGAAACCGTACAAGGAGAAGTCGAGGCTTTTTGACAGGTGAACTTACGTATTTTAAACGTTGTTTTGGTGGCTTTTTGTTGCCATTCGGCGTATTGGTGGTTTGTTGCTTGATGGTGCATAAAACAACAATCATTAATTTGAATCATTAATTGAAATAATTATGCATTCTTTTACCTGTTAGTACCCTCTTTAAGAATAAACAAAATAAAACCATCACCATCTGAACGAACTTTTCATAAGTGCTTGACCTAGTAATTTCCAGCTGTCTTGAGTTCTGCGTCAGTGCTGTGCTCTTCCTTTCTTTATTTACCATTATTTACATTATTCTAGTGTACAATCAATACATACATATATTATTTTTCCACTTTATAGTAGTTGGTTGACCAACTATAGAACATATGCCGCTTTGGTTGCTAAAAGGAATAAATTTTTAGTATAACTACATATGCACCGAGCATTAATTCTTAATTTCAGTTGGCATTGTCGGTTGTTGTTTCCTTTTCACTGGTTTTTATGTGAAGTGTACTGTATAAGAACTGAATCCAAATGTGCTTTCCCTTTATCTCATGATCTCTTTTGACGGTTTGAAATTTACTTATGCGCAGAAGGTATATGGAGAAAATGCAGAATCTCACATTTAATTACAATCAGCACCTTATAGAAGGGGAGACTGATATTCAGTCAAGTGAGTAGATGATACCGTTGACGGTGCATGTATCTTTTGTGCAGAATCTTCTTGATCTATGTGTTCTCATCGGTTTTGTGTGTCTCCAAAACTATTGTTTTTCAGTGCCAAGAAGTTGTGATAATTCAAGGTTTCTTAGGAAGGAGGTCATCCAAGAGCATGAAACTGCACTTGAACTCGAGAGGAGACGCTTTGCAGAATTTCATATGGCACCAAAAGCTTTGGCCCGCCCTGTATACTTTGGGCACTTAATGGACCAATTGAACCCATCAGAAGGTCTGCACTGCAATGCATCTTTATGCCTCTTTTCTTGACTCCTCTCTGTTCTCTCAATTATTCATTTCTCCCCCCTATCTTTGACGATGTCCTTTAATTTCTGATGACTCGTTCTTTCTGTGTAGGCCAAGAAGAACCAGCAGTGTCACCACCTGCCGATCATTTTAATCACTTCCTAGATTTCGTACCAAATGGTTCGGGCAACACCAGCAAAATCTCGCTGCGGGTCACTAATTGCACTGAACAGGATAGGTAAAAAGTCTACTATGATTCTCTGACATTCTGAAACAGAGTTCATGACTATACTGCTGAAAATCGCGATCTTATCTTTTTATTACCACATGACTTCACTATAGCAGAGATGGAAATTAAAACTTGGTCATTTCGATTGATTTGCATCTAACTATTTAGCATGTCTAACGTTTTTTTTTCCCACTTTGTAGCAGCCAAGGAATCAATCTTCCTGACAGCCCATTCGCATCTACAATAGGGACTGGAATTTCAACAGTTACATAGACAACCAGGGAAGGAAAAAAAAAAAAAAAAAAAAAAGCAACTATAGAGGACCGAAGAACTCGAATACCATGTGGCGAGTTCGACATACAACTGGACTTTTCTCTCTTTCTTTTTCCTTTTCTGCAGTTTCAACTAGCTGCTGCTCAGGAGGGACGCGCGATTTAAGTCCTCCGTGTTTCACCGGCGAAAGTAGATCAGGCAAAAGAAATTGATGCACAGAGAAGAAGCTAATTTCATGACAAGGGTTTTATACAGAGTCAAAGTCACAAGCTTTTCATCAGAGCTTGTGGGTGTGTTAGAGGATAAGTTTAGTAATAGTAGAGTCTTGCTGTTATAGTTGAACAAAGGAAGTAAAGAAATTGTGTAGAAAAAGAAGAATGTGAGAAGCTGTTGTTTTCAAGTAAATATTTGCCTACAGAGAATTGAAAGAAAGGATGTTTATGCTTTGGTACATAAAAGAAGGAATCACAAATATTATAGCTATCCAATGATATACACTTAATCTTTGGGTCACTATCAGTGATCATGTGCATTTTGTTTACTTCCCCATCTTTTGCGCATGGCTTTGTGGGGGGTCCAGATGATCATTCGATAGATCTTTGCTTTTCTTAATTTTTTCGCATTGACCCTACATTACCAACCGGAACGTGGGTCCAGCCATGTTCATGCAATGCAAGTTTTCCGGTAATCAGTTGCGTCTTCACTCGGAAGCCAGTCTTAATTGATCCGTGATGTTTATATGAGACACAAGAGGGAAGAAGATGACAGCTATGAAGAATCTGGATCGGTTCATGTGTCAGGTAAGACAGTAACCCGAAATGGAAATGCCTATCTGATCGTGCGGCGTGGCTTCCGCATAGATTAGATCGATATTTGCGTGGGGGACGGAGGATAGATAAGCCCACAAAAATGTTTGTAAAGCTGTAAAGCTTCACCCCAACGAAATGGACCCTGAAATGGAGGACAGAGAGGCAACGGTGGCGTTTTAGGATTCGAGCAGAGCTGGATGTCTTGTCTGTGTCTTGCCTGGAGGGCAAGGAAAAGGAAAGGGAAAAAGGACACGGTGGTTGCGATGTGATGATCAATCTGCTGCTCCGCTCATAGGAAGATTGACTTTTTTCTCCGGGTCGCTGGGGGGCTCTAAGGTCTGCGTAGCTCTCCAATTCGGCGCTTGACTTTTAAAGTGTAACGTGGACGCGATGGGAGACGTGCGTCTTCCCGTGATTTTGCGGAAGATTTTGTTGACCCGGAAATGGCAATTGCGGATTTAGATTGATGGGCTAGTTGTGTGCACTTTTGGGGGGGAAGTTCTTGCTGTATCGACAGGGACAGGTGGGCTTGGTGAAAAGGATGGGGGCATCTCGTGGATAAGCAGGAGGATAAAGGTGCTGAGAACGTTGTCGGTTCTTGAGGATCGAGAACTAACTCGTGGATGATTTCAGGGTAAGCCCAAGTTTAAGAACCCAAGACGAGGAGAGGCCTCAGGAACCGCTCAGTGCATAAGCGGGTGCCTTCCCATCTGCCCACGATTGGGCTTTAAGCTGTTCAGGACAGTTGCGTCTTGACTGGACTAATTTCTACATTTGAAAAGATTTGGTTTCCACCGGACTGGACAGATTTTGCCTATCATTTTCCCGAAACCCACCAAGATGCTAGTATATTTGGAGAAGGGTTCACGGAATCAGGCGGGGGACCCGAATTAAAGGTAGTCCGGACCCTCGCGGTTATCATTACCCCATTTTATTGTTGGGGTTGACTTCGATAACAGGAGGAGTTTAGACTTTGCTCAGGTCCCCACGGAAGGTTTTAGAGAAAAGGTAATAAATTTGTGATTGTTCGAGAACATTTTATGTTCAAAAATAATTTTTTCTATTTTTATTCTCAAAATACGCTCTTGAGCAAAATAAAACATTTGATAATTATATAAAATTTATATTTCCGAAATAAAAACGTGTTTGGTACAACACCTAAATATTTTTATGACTTATAAATTTTTAAATAATTTTATGACTCTCTCTCTCTCTCTCTCTTTCCTTTTTTTCTTCTCCTCCTTTGATTGGTCATTAGCCTTGGCTAGGCTAGCGACCTCGTCAGAGTGTCGTCGGCCCATGGTGAGGTCAAGCTTACCCAACTGCCGGTGAGGCTAACCTTGCGATGGCTCAACAAGGTTGAGCCTGCCCAGCCAAGGTGAGGCCGAGCCTTGCCTAGCCATGGCGAGGCTCAAGGTGACCTCATTGAGGGCTGGTGATGTTTCGGTAAGGTCATTGGGCCTCGTTTAGCTGATTGTCAACCATCGTTGAGGCCAACGACCAGCTTGGGGAAGAAAAGGAGGGAGATAAAAAGAATAGAGAAAAAAGAAAATTGGGTTTGATTATCGAGTTATTGCTGGAAACAACGAAGTAAATTTTTTTTTTCTTTTTTTTGTTTCAAATCTATTGTCAAAAACAAATTTGTTCTCGACAACAAAAACTTATACAAACGGATTTCTACTCTATTTCTGTTCTGGGGGAAAAAAAAAAAGAATATTACTAAACATACTCTTAGTTCGTAGCCTGGACATGTTTTCATCTCATTTTTGACCCGAGGGATCGATGTGGTCGACCTAATTACCGGTTCCTGGTCTTGAAGCCGGTACTAAACTAGTACTAATGACTCTGGAGCGAAGCTGCATTCGGGAATGGCTGGCGCATGTCTCGTGCTTTGCTGCACTGACTCAACACGCACAGCATGTTGATCCAACAAGTGGGTGGCCGAGACAAGAGAGCGAAGGCGCGGCTCGTGGCATGTTCTGTCCCCCAGTCGCGGGTAATGTCCCGGCGTTAGATCCGAGGGAAAGCGGACTTTGTCTGTCGCCTAGGATGCCCTGACCCTCCCCTTTAAATATCTCATTCCCCCGTTCGCCAAAAGATAAACGCAAAGTGCGATGGCATTCTGTGCAGGCCTGCTCAATTTTTACATGCTTAAACAAGCCCGATTCCATCGATCAACGTGATGCATTTCGACTTAAGAATAAGAGATTTAAAATATAACGTTCCGGAAAATATTTTTTAGGAAATCATTTTTAAGAAAATAATTATATTTTCCTATTGTTTGGTTGAAACTTGAAATTTGAGTGGAAAATATTTTCCATTATTCGTTATCTAATTTCATTTTTTGGGAAGAATTACCAAAAAAATTAATTTTAATATTTTTAATTGACCAGAAAATTTAATTTTAATATATATATTTTAAAATTGAATTTTGATTTTTTTTGATTTTTAAAAATCGAATTTTTAATATTTCAAAATCAATTTAAAAGAAAAAGAAAACATAAAAATAAAAAAGAAGAGGGATAACAAAGAAAATAACCAATAGTTCAAATTAATAAAAAAAAAAAAAGGAAGAAAGAGGAGGAGGAAGTGAGGGCATATAAGGGTCTAAGATAAGAAATATCAAGTAAGGAAAATATTTTCCACTTTTTGAAAGTGGAAAATATTTTTTCCTAATTTGGAAGACACTTTCTCTTCATGAAAATGTTTTCTCTAAGCAATTTATTTTCAATGAATGAACACTGAAAAATTTCGGAAAACATTTTCTCGAAAGTTGTATTTTGTGAAACGAACATAACCTTGGTGTAAGTAGAAGCTGAACGCGAAAATGGCGACACTGCTACAAGAAGAACATCAAGCAATCTGCATATTGAAGAACCATGGAATGCCGATGTATCCACTCATGTCCAATCCTCAACTGTACTCCAAAGTCCAGTGGGCATAATGCGATTATAGAGCATGGATAAAAGAGGCGATTCTTGTTAGCCCACTTGTTGGATACGTTGGGCTTTGATTGTTCAAAATCTTATTCGCGGTTCTTGGTAAATCTAAAAATTATACTTTCGATTCACTAGTGCCAAATTATTGGAAAATTGCTTGCTAATGTGGTTGTGGATCTTTTTTCTTTTCCAAATTTTCGATTGCGAGCATGTGTCGAATTTTCTTATTTATTCATTAGCAAATCCTAAAAGTGAACATATTTGACAATTAAAAATTAGGGAAAGTAAATTTATTGCATTTTTGTCAATTGAGTTTATCCGAAAATCGTTATGTTGATTATATTACATGGCACGGCAGGTGCTGATATAGATAAATTTTATAGATATTTTCTTTTCTATGTTATTTTTATTTTATTTTTGATTATGGTTGGCAAAAGCTCTTGCCAAGCCCTTGCTAGATTCGGCAAAGGTGGACCTCACTTGGCTGCAGGGTTGAGCTTGTTGAATTTGGCAAGGGCCGGCCCTTGCCTGCAGCTTATTATGGCTTGAGCAAGGGTTGTGACTCTTGCCAGTGGCTGATGAGACCATAATAAAAAAGAAAAAAATAGTGAAAAATTCATTAAAAAAATTTAAAATTTTTTAAAATTTGCGCACATTGATACTAATCATGCCACATGTGGAAGGATGGACTTAATTGCAACAATGCAAAAAGTCTAATTAAAAGTCTTTAAACTAAATTAGTTGATTTTTCTGGTACTTTCCCATCCAAGTTACCATTACTTTTTTAAAATTCTTCAACTCTCATTATCTGATTTTAATTCCCACCTATTCCGATCGGGGAGAGCAGGCCATTCGACAGGGGGATTCTGAAATTGCGGAGGCCATACACGAGATAGATCTTCCAAAGAACAAGGCTTTTTTCAAATAAGCCAATTCATTTGGGCATGAAGAATATTGAATATATATAGATATTGACATGTAGTTTGCGGCTTCTATAGTCTCCTAAAATTTAGAACCTCTTCTAAAAAAAAATCGTATTTTAGAAAAAAGAATCACTTACCAAAATCGATAAATAATTCTTTTGTAAAAATTTAAGCCGGCCGAAAGGAGAAAGGAAAAAAAAAAAAAAAAAAGAAAAAAAAAGAAGAAAAGAGAAGCCTCTAAATTAATTTTATTATCATACCAACATTTTTATTTTATTTTATTATCATACCAAATTAATAATCTCATAAAAATCGTAATTCCAGTACCAGTAGGAATCAAACGCGTTAACCGCACGGGTATAACGCCACTCCTCGCGTCGGCGGCCACCGCCCATCATCATCTTCTTCTTCTTCTTCTCCAATTGGGGCCAGAATCGGAACCCTAATCGCACCCTCCCTCCCCCAAATTCCCTCAAAGCTCCGATCTTTCTCTCTCCAGCAACGATGCTGCTCTCCCCGGCCATTCCCCCGCCACCTCTCCTCGCCGTCCCCGTCTCCGGCCCCGCCGAACCCCTAAACCAGCACCCCCCGCCGCCGCCGCCCCCGTCGTCCTCGGCCGCCGCTGCAGCCCCGAACCCCCGGAAGCGGCCCGCGGTCCTCGACGAGGATGCCTACGTGTCGGCCATCGAGGGGATCATCGAGCGCGACTTCTTCCCCTATGTACCCAAGCTCCGCGACCGCCTCGACTGGCTCGAGGCCGTCCGGACCGGCGACCCCATCCAGATCCGCGACGCCCAGCTGAAGATCATGGAGCGCCGTGGCAGGAGGGCGGCCGGCGGCTCGAGCGCCCGGGGCCGGACGCAGACGCAGACCCCCGGCTCGACCTTCGCGCGCCCTTTCACTCCTCTCGACGAGTTCGACGGTAAGACCCCGAGGACTCCGGGCGCTCTGGGTGGGGACGGGCTAGGTGGTTTAGAAGCCGGGGAGGGTGATTCCGGCGTCGACGTCTCGCTCTCGTTGGACGAGTTCTTTAGGCGGTACACGAGCGAGGACAACGAGAGCTTTTCGAAGATTCTGGAGAAGGTTAATAAGAAGAGGAAGGAGAAGTATGGGTACTTGCTGGAAGGCCAGAAGGAGGGTGTGCAGGCAATTGAGGATGCCGAGAGGGACAGAATTACCGATGGGTACGGGACGTCGGATCAGCCGGCGAGTACTTTAGAAGGGTGGAAATACACGCCGAAGAATCTTTTGATGTACCATCCCGCTGATCGGGGGGAGGCTCCGTTGACGGCGGAGGAAATGGCTGTTAGGCTCAACGGTCTGACTAAGGAAGTGAGTTATGCTAATACTAGGTTTCATGGTAAAATAATGGATTCGAGGCCAAAAGATGATGGTACGGTTGAGGTCTTGTATGCGCCGATTGCGGGTGGTTCTCCGATGCTAAAGTCAGCTAGGGATGGAGACAATGTTAAGAAGTACGACCTAGATGACTTGAGGAAGACCCCCAATCCATTTTATGTGGAGTCAGGTAAAAAGGCTGACAATGGATATAGTTTTGTTAGAACTCCTTCGCCTATGCCAGGTGCTGATGAGTCACCGTTCATCACATGGGGTGAAATTGAGGGAACTCCGTTGAGGTTGGAGCCCGAGGATACACCTATTGATATTGGCGGTAGTGGAGACGGGCCTCACTTCAGGATCCCATCGGCACCAGCACGAGATGTAAAGGCTCATTTGCTTTCTAGAGAGGCTGCTCGAAAGTTGAGGGACAGGTCTAAAATGTTCCAGAAGCCACCACTGCCATCACCTGTCAGAGGGGGAAGTGCCAGTCCAAGTATGCGGACTCTTTCTCCCGCTGCACAGAAGTTCGTGAGAAATGCAATTTCTAGGTCGTCATCTTCAGTTGATGAATCACTTCGAGCTAGTTATCGAGGTGCAAGCCCCGCTCGTACTCCCAAAAGTGTCAGGAGCATGTCCAGGTTTGGTAGAGATGGGAGTCTGGAGTCCAGATCTCCTTCTGTAAAAGAGATTTGAACCCTCCTAGGTAATAGGTTGTGTGCTATAAATAAGCAAACTGTGATAGTCCCTGGAAGTCTGGCTTTATGTTATTACCGGAGCATATATGTTATTTTGCTTTCTAAAAGATGTGGCTGTTTCTTGTTTAGTATCTCTATTTTCATAACCATCACATTGTTAAAGATATTTGGTCAAAGGCTACAGTTTCAATGTAAATTCTAAGGATACTTAAGGACCCAGGGTCGCTTCCTTATTTAGCAGTACTTTATGCTGTTGTTTTTTTCCTAGAGAGAAAAGAAGGTAAAACTGAATCCGAAAAAGGTCGACTGGGAGCCTCTGGTTAGATTATCGGCTGATGCATTTTGAAATTCGAGATTGTGATTGGAATAAAACTAGCCACATTTTGCATCATTTGTGGGTGAAGAGCAAGAAAAGGTATATATAAAGAAAGAAAAATAGGTAAGCCATGTATAATGTTTGTTTTCAACAGCTTCTGGGATGGGGAATTTGGAACTTTAATCTGCTCGAGGCTTATACATATAAGCTAATATAACCTTATCACTTTGAATATGGAGTTTTCAGCTTCAGTCATTAGGACTCCTTGCAGCGGTTGGATGTGTAGTCATCTTCATCAACTTAATATATGTCTATGCTGAGGTTGAGGGGGCTGTATCTCAGAAGTTGCTATGTGTGTGTTTTTGTCGCTTCTGATGATGTTTCTGTCGTCACTTTTAGAACCATTATGTCGAATGAGCTAAAAGCTACTTTTTTTATTTTTTCCTTCTTTCTTTTTCCTTAAATGCTATGGTGCCAGTGTTTAAGATTTTTCTTTAACAGCTGTGTTCATAGCTAGGTTGGCAACTGTCTGTAAAACCAAGTAATAGTGTTGACAATGAATGGAGAAAGATTTTTTGAAAGCCGGGGCTGCTGAAGTTTTAGCAGTGTCACTTGCTTTCCAGGATGTTGCAGTAATCAGTTTTTGAAAGTTTTGCAGATTGTTTAAAAGCTTTACATTGTTACCATAGCAATATTGGTCACAGCGGGAACCAAACAAATGCCATTTTTATGTGAATATGAGATATTCTACCCTTGGTTTTTGCTCATGGTCTTTCTTGAAATGGGACTGCAAGCTAGAATCTACAGATGTGGTGTTTGTGGAGGATTTTGGAATGTGGGATTGGTAATTTTTTGGCACTAGTGAAGGATGGATGCTGCTTCTGTATTCTTAAAACTCTGCTTCTTTGCAATCATCAATTTAGTAAACTTAGCGAGGGGGTAGGGGCTTTTTACGGTCACCGGAAGTTCGTCATTTGTTTCTTCTGTGGTAGTTTTGCTCGCGTGGGTTGGTACTGAAGGTGGCTGCTTTTGTTCTCATACGTTGCTGGTTTGAAGGTAAAGGTAGGCTTGAAAATTAAAACAGAGGTATTGAGCATCAGCTAATGGCAGTGAACGCCAGACTGGTCTTCTAAATGAAGAGGTCTTACGTTTGAAGCACGCGCAGCGATGCAAACTAATCGACGATGGACATAATTACGCGTATCTGAATTCTGATCTGAACTACTCGGGCACATAATCTGCAACCCGTAATGAGCTTCTTGTCCTTGTTCTAACTAGTAGTGTAAACAAACTGAGTCTCCGGTGGACAGTATGCAACTAATAACGCCGTACCATCATATTTCTTTTAAAACTCTCCACCTAAATACAACTTAGGCATCGAGACTCGATCAATGAGTGGGTTTGAGTGGGCTTGGGCAGGGTCGGATCATGCCGGGTCGAGTCATTGCCCGAGCTTGCAAGTGCATGCTCAAGCCCTGCCCGTTGTACATTAACTTATCAAATGTCAAATGTCAAATGTCATTCACAGGTCACAATGGCAGTATTAGGGTTGCTGAGACAGAGAGAGAGAGAGAGAGATTGTTTGCCTGCCTTTTGGATAGAAAGAGAGTGGAGGTGGGGGTTGGATGCTTCATAATCACATGATGAGCTCAAAGAGCAAAGGGCTCTTTCTTCCTCTTTCTTTTCACATGTGGATGTGGGTGAGAGCTGTGATTGCTGTGTGAGTGGGTAACACAAGAATTATGCCTCACCGGTATCCCCTTCTCTCTTTCTCTCTCTCTCTCATTATATATTTATTTTGGGGGCTTCCCTAGGATAATAGTTATTAATTACATCAGAAAAATAGATTACTTATACATTCCTTGCACTCCTCAACCTATGTTTGCCTGTAAAAAGCAAGGTGCTGTCTGCTGCTGCAGTAGAGTGGAATGTACCATCATCAACCAACCCTAGCCACCAAATTGAATAATGGAATGGAATGAAACATGAGATGAAGTCGGTGGTAATGGACGGAGTAAAGAGACTTAAAAAAGCAAGATGGGTTCGATATTTTTACCTCGTCCTCGACTATCTTTTTAGGGCACTAGCCATCCATTTAGAAAAAATACATCTTGCTGAGTCGCACCATACGAGAAATGCATGTTCGTAGAAGAGACGAAATGTTTAGGGTGAGTTTGAGAGAACCTTAGCATTTCAGAAAGCTCGTTTGGAGAAAAATGGTACTTTCTATTTTATGAGGTCTTTAATGTGACGAATTTGAGCTTTTTACTTTTTAAATTTGTTTAAAATTGAAAGAAACAATGATTGCAATTTTTACAGTTTGAGTGTTCAAAATAACAAATCTATAAATGTAAACAAAAAATCGTACACGACAAACATAGCGTTGTATTAACAAATTGATGAATGAAAATCACATTGAAGTGGGCTCTTTCTCAATTGAAAATGGAGTAAGTTTGTTATAACAAATATGGTCACATATCCTGTGGGAGAGAAGGCAAACTTTCCAAAATTATAAGCATCCTCAATTATTTACTACAACCTATAGCAATCTTCGTAAACTCATTATGTCATACAATACATTATCATTTGAAGTACTAGCCTCTCATTTAAATCAATGGTTCAAATACGTATCCAACATTAGGATCCAACTTTACATTTGTAAAATGAGTACCATTCATGGTGTTTCTTTGTATATAATTATGTAAAGTCAGTGCTATTGCCAACGACTTTTAGTTGCCTGTTATACGAGTAGACCATCATTTTTTTTTTCAGAATCTTCAACTTTGTTTTTAATATGCTAAGGGCTCACTTAATTTTATAATCACAATGAATAATGGGCTTGGTTGAACACTTCTTGATAGCCTATAAACATAAAGTCTCATTGAAACTCCAACAAATGAAATTAAATTTCTTTATATGCCTCGAAATACACTTTGGAGTATGAATATCCGATATTCATTAAATGATATCTACCCGCAAAAATATAATGCAAAACTAAATAGAATGTACCACATATATACTAATGCTTTTGACTTGGTACTCTGGAGATTAGCTAAATGCTTGTGGCTATTACCCTATGAATTACCTTTACCCTTGGTAACTCTAAATCTGAACTAAACAATTAAGGTCAAAACGCATTCATTAGTGTCGCCAATTATAAAATGTCAAAAGCACTCTTGGCAACTTGCAATCAATTCTCTTGATCTCGAAGCACCCAATGATTGCTTTCGAGTGTTGAGTTGTTGTTTGTTGTGTGGGTAAAAAATAAAAGGGTCGCAGATATTAATGTGCATAAATCAGGCGTTCATAAAGAGGCAAAGCCAAGAACATCGTGGTGAATTAAAAATTAACCTCATTGCGGAAGAACAGCTCACATGCCAGCTTCTATCTTATCATTCTTGACTACCCCCTACATATTAATTATATGTATATATAAACCTGTAATGTCTCTCCTATCCCTCCAAATATTCTAAGTTTTTTTTTTTGATGACCTAAGAAACCCCGAAAGCCGATAGCCGGCGGGAAGAACCTGGGGCTGACGCAAGTTGGCCATTACACTCACGCCAGCGGTTAAGTCACCAAGTAACGCCGCTGAGATTCGAACTTGGCACCTTTCATGGGAGGCATAAAGCTCAAGCCAATGATGCTACCGCAGTGGGTGGTAAGATTCTAAGTTAAAAGAGTATTGGCCCAAAAAAGAAAAAAAATACTTTGTCTATGCTTTGTATATGTTATTTCTACATCATTTATATGTGAAATATCATTGAACTTTCTCCCCCTTCTTTAAATACAATATCGGTTGTATTGTCGGTCGCACCCCTCAATATTAGTTGACAATTTCAAATACTTGCTATTTAAAATACACCATATTACATACTTTATTAGATACATGTTTTTTTAAATACACTATCAACTATATGACATGAGTACACGACTCAGCTGTGGTATAGAATTAGCAAATTTGGGTTTGCAATTTCTGTGTGATAATTACGTTGGCTCTAGCGTGCATGATTACCTGAAAGTAACTGGTTTAGTCCATTTTTGCAAAAGATTATGTAAGATCTCATAAGTCTTGCATCCATAATTACACTTAGTATATATATATATATGATATTTCGACTCTTAACTATAATTATGTTTCGGTTACTTTTTTGTTTCTTTCTCTTATATATTTACTATTGAATTTCATTTTTGACTGCGTGAAGCTAAAGCATAATAACCAATCCTGAAAAGTGGGCAGTTTTACTTTTTTCTACGATAATTTTGACTGATATGACTTCGAGAGCGAAAAATCAATTGCCGTGTACAACTGAAGCTTAGTATGAAGAAAAGAAGAAAAAAGAAAACAAATGCCAGCATTTTCTTCTTGAAAATTATTGGGCAAGGCACGTTATTCTTCCTCCTTGATAAGTCCATGTGCTTGAATTTACTCAGGCATTGCAGGCTGACTAGACGAGGACTTTCTTTTCTTCTTTTTATTATTATTATTTTTATCTTTTTGCTTATTCTCCTATAAATTATATTTGAACATGAGGCAGAGAGAAAGTAGACCCATTCAAAGTTGCATTTAATTAATGCTTCATTGGTTATTATTAGGATGAGAATTCATCACAAACGTGACAAGCAAGTGATGATGTAAGATATCTTAATGTAAGATAAGTTCATCAATAAAACCCTCACGACAAATCTCAAATTGAGAAAATCCGATTTCGCTCGTACCCTCGGTTGAATTCTTTTTGATGGTATTCCAGTTTCAAGTCAGAGGTGCTATGAGCTCCTTGTTTCCATAAAAATCTCCAAAAGTGCCACGATTTCAGAACGTTCGAAAAAGCTATTGGATCAAGTCAAAAACCGATCCGTTTCACACTAGAATTCATCTAGAAATTTGTGGATAAACAGAGCCCTTTCACTTGGATCCATAATTAAATCGGTGTTGACCTCCGGATTGATCATAAGCTATTTTTATAAAAATTAGTATCTCTTTAAATATATGAAAAGATAAGAAGAAAAAGGACATTGAGATGAAACGTTCTTGCATGCGATCGCAAAAGGGCGTCGTCATGAATAGCTGAGAAAAAGCGAGGCCGGCCATTTGCCACCGAAAAATCCCTGAAAAGAGAGGCTTTTTTGAGTGGGGTGCACGAAGGGGCGTTGCTGACCTAATTTTGCCATATAGATTCAGTCAATTTTTTCAATTTATTAATTTTTTTTTTGCCCATTTTGTTTGGTGATATAAATGATTTCGTTTATTAAAAATTTCAGCAAAAATTTGGGTTTTTCTCCATTTTCTTCATCCTCTTTTGGAAGCCCAATTGCACAAAACAAGTTGATATCGTGAATCCATGATCTGATGAGTTCCTGTGGTTTGTGCCCCTTTTTTATTTATTTATTGGACTTGTGGATAGTCGTACATGTAGAAATAAAATATATGGTTTGATGATAAAATTGTCCAAAAAATCACCTCAAAATGAAAAAGAAAATTTAGAAACAACACACTATAAATGTTCAAAGGGTAAATGGAGGGCGCAAATCCGAACACTTTGGGATCATCTAATAAGTGCAATGACTTTGTCTACACATCGAGCCAAGAAAAAATTCTAATACATTTTAATGATAATTTTGAGAAAGATCGTTGACTTAAAGATAATGTAATAAATTTAAAGCAAAAACAAAGTCTGCCCGATTTAGCCAGAGCGTCAATAATGTAAAACTTAAAGTTTCAATGCTAAGGAGTCTCGGGTATTATCTTTATTTCCCAAAAAAAAATTATATATTTTTGGCAGTTAAACCCATAAAAACACTATTAATTTTGGGCACATCTCCTTAAATAAAAAACATGAAGATGGATGCTAGGGTTCAGAAAAAAAGAAGAAGGGAAAATCAGACAGTAGAAGAAAATTCGTTATTACAGAGATTAATGAATTTTGTGTTTGGACATCACAAGAGAAAAGAAAATAGCGCAAGAAAATGACCACCGAAAATGTAAAAAGAGGTGTACGCACGATGGAAGAAAATGACCCCCAGACAAATTAATATCGACGCAACTCCCTCTCTCCGCGTACGGGAAAAGGGCGAGAGAGAAAGGAAAAAGTGGGGGGCAAAAAGACTGCATTGACCCTTCAAAGTCAACGCAATTCTCAATGTATGCGACCCCAAAATTCAACATCATCCGCGAGAGATTTCCATACAACCTTGTTTCCTTACAACCTTTGTAATCAAAACATTCTCCTGGCCACTTCCCTTGATTTGTCCCCCCCCTCTTTTGATGTGTATTTTTGCCCTTTTCTCCTCCAATGTAATGTAAAAGGCCCTCCATGGCTTTGGCTAAAAGAGGCAAGCAATCTTTCATTCTTTCCCCATATGGAGTGCGCATCGAAATGGAGAGCATCGTGCCCTTCTGATCGGAAGGGAGAATTCCGTATTTAAGCCTAGATGAATAACCGGAATTTCGAAATTGGATCTATTAGGGATATGGCGTAACGATGAAAGAGTTGCTTGAGCTGCATTGGCGAGCGAGATTGACATGGTAAATTGGTGAAATTGCCCATTTGTTGCCTTGTCTGGAGTGGCTTTCCAACTTCTAGCATGCTGATGGGGTTGTATTAATGGGCTTTGTTAATCTCATGGCTATCCTTTTTATCTAGGAGATACAAAAAACATCTTACATATCAACATGTTTGGAATGTGACATTCATATCTTGTTTAGCGAGATAAATTAAGGAATGAGGATGTAGTAAAGTCATAATTACATACCCCCAATGTCGAGTTTTGATTGGACACTACTTACCAAGCTGGGTGATGATAGGATACATAGTAGTTGGGCTTGTACTCTTGAGAAGGTAACACTTATCTTGTCTGGTTTAAGGATGAGGATGTAGAGTTGGGATTACATATCGAATTTTTATTGGATACCACTTACCAAGTCGGGTGATGATGTGACATATAGCAATTGAGCTCATACCATTTGGAAGGTAACACTCTCATCTTGTTTGGCGAGATAAATTTAACGACATGGAAATTGGATCATAATAATGTACCCCTAAATGTCGTGTTTTTATCACATGCCACTTACCAAGATGGGCGATGACGTGGCATGTAGCAATTGGGCTCGTATTATTTAAAAGATAACGCTCACGTCTTATCCGACGATATAAATTTAGAAATGGAGGCGTAGAGTCGAGATTGCATACCCAAGAATGTCGCCATTTGCTAAGTTGAGTGGTGACGGGACAACGTAGCGACCATGCTCATACATCGATCCCCGAAGCCAAGAATCCCGATCCGATCGGGCGATCGCGGCCGCCCGTGCCGATCGACTCCCGAAGAGAAGTCAGCAAGATCAACGGCGGAGGCTCCTGGGCCAATGGGATCGCGGGGAGGGGGACAGATCGGCGTGAGCACGCAAACACGGCCGTCTCTCTCCAATAAGTATAAAAGGGGACGAAAAGCCAACCCTCTTCTCTCTCTCTCTCTCTCTCTTCCTCCATTTTTATCACCAGATCCCGCATAAATACCGAGGAAAAAATTCCTCTTTTTTGCTGCTCTCTCCTCCTTCTTCTTCCTCCTCCACCATTTCGAGTCTTTTTTCTATTTCCTTAAGAAAGGGGGAAAAAAAATCGAATTTTTATCGAGAATTTGTGAAAAAGATTTAATTTTTATTTAATTTTTATTTATTATCAAAGTCTATATATACTCCATTCACCGGATGCTGCAATCCTTCTCCCTTTCTCCTCTGCTCTTCCTCCTCGTCCTCTTCTCTCTCTCTCTATCTGAGGAAAAAGAAGGAAGAAAGTGGGAGGAAAAAAAAAAATAAAAGAAAAAAAAATAATACGGGAAAAAAGCATATTGTTTTCCTGGGCACTTGAATATGCATTTGGAATTTATCGGGGAATAAAAACGATTGATTCACGGACACGGGCGGCTGTGGTCGGGAGGGGGCATATGGAGAT
Organism: Eucalyptus decipiens; assembly: GCA_014182575.1. Taxonomy (NCBI): domain Eukaryota; kingdom Viridiplantae; phylum Streptophyta; class Magnoliopsida; order Myrtales; family Myrtaceae; genus Eucalyptus; species Eucalyptus decipiens. The sequence goes on from CM024619.1 coordinate 7,476,332, forward strand.
CATGCCCTCGGTTCCGGTTGTTGTTGTTGTTGTTGTTGGTGGTGTTGTTCCTGTCAGATCTTAGGCGGTGGCCGTCGCGAGATTCGGCGTCTCCCCCGGGGTCTGAGCTCCGATCGGTGCGAATCTGGAGTTGGGTCGTTTCGATTTTCAGGAATTTTGGGTTGGTTCTTGGATCTTGATGGATGTGGGTTCGGTTGTTGTCTGATTAGGTGGGATTGCGTTCTTGGGTCGGCTGGACGAGGATCTTATGTTACGGTCTTGAATCTGAAGATTGGTTCTTTTGTTTTTTGATATAATTTTTTTTTCGTTTGGCTTGGCATCGAGCTCGCGGTTCGTACTCATCTGTCGACAGAAGGTATTGATATGCGTTCTGGGATTGGTCGTGTGCGTGCATTTTTTTATTGTTCCTTTCCCTTTTTTGAGTGGATGGTGTTCGGGCGAATTCGATTCTGGTTCCTGGGTAGCTTTTGTTTGCTCGATTAGGATGGTCTATCGGTTTTCAATTGTGGATTGAAATCGGGTGGATCTTATACAGACTGTGTGGTTTCTAGTGGAAATGGGTTTTTCATTCCGTCTTTAAAGGGCTCGCCTTTTGCTTTCTTGGTATTGTAAGTGTTTTGGATTGAGTGGCGTGTGTTTTGATTGATGAGATGGTAATTTTTAATTGTAGAGGCAATGCAATCTGATAATGGGAAGCTATTTATCGGTGGAATATCATGGGACACAAATGAGGAGAGACTGAAAGAGTATTTTGGTGCTTATGGAGAGGTGGTGGAGGCAATCATCATGAAGGATCGAACCACAGGGCGTGCCCGCGGTTTCGGTTTTGTCGTTTTTGCGGATCCGGCTGTTGCCGAAAGAGTCATCAAGGATAAGCACAGCATTGATGGCCGGATGGTAAGTGAGTGATCTCCGCAAGTCTACTTATTACTGTGGCATTTCTTTTTTGAGGGTTAATTATGATTTGTTATACCTGATGATGTAAATTCTTCAACTTTCTATTGAGATTACAAGTCCAACATTGTGATTGCAGGATTCTGTATTCAACTAAATTTGAAACTCAATGTAATATTTGTCAACACTTCCTTTTTCGTTTTTCCCCTTCTCCTTCTGTATGAGTACATTCTTTGTCCCATATTCATTCAATTGGCGGTTTCTTTTCTAGTACATTACAGTTGAATGAGGTGTATTCTTGATCATCAAGTTCTGTATCCTCAGGTCGAGGCTAAGAAAGCTGTTCCTAGGGACGACCAGAACATTCTGAGTAGGAACAGCAGCAGTGTTCATAGTTCTCCTGGCCCTGGCCGTACCAAGAAGATATTTGTAGGAGGTTTAGCATCCACAGTAACTGAGAGTGACTTTAAGAAGTACTTTGAGCAATTTGGTACGGTCACAGATGTTGTCGTAATGTATGATCACAACACCCAGAGGCCCAGGGGCTTTGGGTTTATTACTTATGACACAGAGGAAGCTGTGGACAAGGCGTTGCTCGGTACCTTTCATGAACTGAATGGCAAAATGGTTGAGGTGAAGAGAGCAGTTCCCAAGGAGCTATCACCAGGTCCAAGTCGTAGCCCGCTTGGTGGGTATAACTATGGGATGAGTCGTGTCAATAACTTTCTTAGTGGATACACTCAGGGATATAACCCAAGTGCCGTGGGAGGATATGGACTTAGGATGGATGGTAGGTTTAGTCCGGTTGCAGGAGGTCGAAGTGGATACCCAGCATTTGGCATGAATTTTGAGACAGGGCTTAACCCAAATTATGGCGGGACTACAAATTTCAGTAACAACATCAGCTATGGTCGGGGACTGAATCCTTATTACATTGGCAATTCCAATAGATTTAACAGTACAGTTGGATATGATGGAGGCAATGGAGGAAGCTCTTCTTTCTTCAGCTCAGTGACTCGGAATCTCTGGGGAAATGGAGGCCTGAATCAGGCCACGAACCCTACAAGCTCTAACACCAATACGGGAGGAAATTTGAGCATTGGAGGAAGCAGCTTTGGCGGTAGTGCCGTTAATTGGGCCTCTTCACCAATTACTGCTCAAGGTGGTGGTGGTGGTGGAAACAGCGCCTCCAATGATAGTGCGAATTTTGGTTATGGAGGTGGTAGCAACAGCTACGCAGTGGGCAGTGTGGGGTATGGAAGAAACAACAGATCTGGTGGGCCCCTGACATCATCATATGGTACATCAAATGGTGCCTACGATGGTGCCTTTGCAGACCTCTATGGAAGTGCTTCAGTGTATGGTGATTCTACTTGGCGCCCGCCAAATCCTGAGAGGGGAGGGTCTGGTTCATTTGGTTATGGAATTGGCAATGCTGCTTCAGATGTTTCAGCTAAAAGTTCTCCAGGTTATGTTGGTGATTACAGCGTCAATAAGAGAGTGAACTAGAGGTAATGTCTTACTTTAAGATCTCCAAGTAATTTCTTAAATTTGTTTTAGTACCTCTTAACGATTTCTCAATAAAGACTTTTCTTTTTTTTGGGAAAGAAACTTTTATTTTTCCTTTTCATATGTTGAGGGAAGGACAATTCTTTTATCCTGTTGTATTTGTTTGATCATTCTGCTAGGACGCATTTTGGCTTAGTCAGTTGTTTTGGTTCTAATGTCTGCAAAATTTAAACAATATTGCTTTGAGACAAATGGTCTACACTGTTAAAAGAAGTACTCATTATCCATTCATTTCGTCTCCCCTATCTCTATTACAGCCTATCACAAATGCAACCAGTTCTTCCCTTCTTTTGAATTGCTAGCTATCATTCTTCTGCTGTGACTAAGCCTGTTCCTGAAGGAGATGATTCTTTGTCCTCAAATTAAGAAGAAAAATATATTAACTGTTACCCGAGATTCTAATCTGTTGGGAATCGGGATCTTTTCTTAGCATGATCATGAATGATGAAATCCCAGGGATTGATGTCTCCCACTGATACCACCGATCCATTGTCCTAGAAAATTAGTTTACTTAATTAGGTATTTAGTTTGTTTACTTACGAGGGTGCTTGGTATGTGGAAGTTTTACATATGGGCTAAGTACTCTATTATGTCATCCCTGAAGATCCTTTGGACCATCCAATTTGACAGTGTTGGCTGTTAAGTTCTGGTGTTGCTACACCATGCTGCCATGATTTATCCTTGGCATCTGGTGATATGCTGATTGCACTGTTTACTCCTTCATAATGTAATGTCTGCATGTGATTCTGTTGTTGGGTGGATAAGTAAGTGCATGAGAAGCTTACTTTTCCCATGGTGAAGCTTTTCCAACAGCGTATGTGTTGAGAATTTTCTCTGAGGCTTTATCTCCTACTACAGTCGAGTTTGGTGAGTTTGTGTTGGGCCAGATAGTTGTGTTAAGAAGCTTAATTTGAGCTTTTAGGTAGCAGCTGTATGTGCAGGAGAACTTTCATGAACTTCTGTAATTGCAGGAGAACTTTCATGAACTTCTGTAATGAATGAAGTTGCACATGCATTCAGAATTGAAAATTGCAAATTGAACCCTTATTTTGTGGTTGTCTTAAAATTCCACTGCAAGCATTTTCAGGGATGATCAGGTTAAACGTAAAATTTGTCTGTCTACTCTTTTGGTGCAATCAGTACCAGCTGTGCTGTGCTTCCTGGTTTAACACTTACAAATTCATCTGACCCTCGATTCTGGATTGGGATGTCAAAACGTTTAAGCTTGTCTCGAGTACTATTTGCCCTTTGCATGTACTTAATATGACCCAAAAGTGGAACTAAGATCCCTCACTCAAGTGGAACTGAGGTCATGAAACTGTCAAAACTTTCATGAATGAAATGGCCAATATTTATTTTTTATTTTTTATTTTTCTACTCATGTTTTGAGATAGTACCTTGGAAAATTTTACATAATTTGCAACAAGATTTATTCAATCAATTGATTCAGCTCGGTTTTAGAAGTCTGTGAGTGAGAATGTATTTGGATCTGGATGCAAGGAGCACATCTAGATTTATCAAGTACTAGTTTCTGGTTGATTAGTGGATAAGACGAAACACCAAAAACTTTTTCATGTCTATGTGTACGGTCTGATTGCTTAATATACTAGTGCAGGTTAATTTTTCCCCCCTTTGTAGCAGAGCACAGAATGAAAATGTCAACTTGTGAAATCATGAACTTTGTGCTGTTTTTGGCTTAACTTTAACTTTTTTTTTTGAAATTGTGTTTAAAATGCTAGTTTCTAGTCCATAATGACATTCGAGTTTTCATGCTAGGGAGCATGTGTCATAGTGCTACTAAATTGTCACCCTCATATTGACAGCTTCTGGCACTTCTGTCGTTGTGCGCCTCCCTCCCTCCCTCTCCCTCTCCCTCTCCCTCTCCCTCTCTCTCTCTTAGAGGTGGCAACCGCTAATGTATTAGAAATGTTATTTGAAGTGCTTTTATGTTCCAAGTGTCTGTTGCATTGACTTTGTCTGCTCTGCAATCCATGTGTATTCTTTGTTTCCTACTTGAAAAAAAGGGAATAGTCCATAAGAGCACCCCGTTTAATGAAAGTTGATGGACACCCCATGCTTTCTGAAATCTGCTTTGCATTCCCGTTTGTGGAGGATCGGTTCCTTTTTAAAGGGAAATACCCCTTGTGTGTTGGACTGCAGTAGCAAAACACTTCCTAATTTCATTAGAGTAGAGAGAGTTCGTGAAATTATCTTTATAATATTACATTCAATTAGGCTTTGGGTTTGTTTAATTCAATCTGGGATTGATTCTGTTATGGCCACACAGGAGAAAATTCTTTCATTTTTCTTTTACTGAAACTGACAATATAGTTAAGGTCCTGTATGCTCATTCAATTATATCTTGATATCCATCTAGTATGATGTATAGAATATATGACAAGGGTGGGGAGTTGGAGGATGTCGATTGATAGGTCATGTCTTCGACACCCAAATTGTATGTCCAAATGCTTATTTCTACACCAACTAATACTCTGTGTTTGTTTATGTTAGTGTAGTGGAAAAGGATAATCTATGGTCCTTTTAAACCATCGTGAGAGTGTTTAATGTACATATGTGATTATAAATTGTAATGTCCCAAAGTCACTTCCGAATTTGCTTTGATCAATTTAGAGGAAGAGAGGTGCATTTTCTTAATGAAGGAAAGTGGAGCCAGGAGTGGTGATATTAGATTTTGACGTGTTGATATTAGGGAGGAGATGGTTATAACATTATACAGGCAATGAGGGCATTGAAGACTTGTTGCATCTGAAGTTGAATTGCTTTTATAGTGTGCGGTTGTGGTTGATGGACTCTGTTGTGCTTAAGCATTTATCTATCGGGATAAATCAGTAATTAATGTTGACCATATCATATTAATAACTTATAACCATTTCATGGTCCAAGTTAAAAGTTTGAATCACCTTTTTCATGCGAGACATCTTAGCTAGTACTTATTGGTTTTTTCCTGATGGTTGTGTGTAACATATATGCATATGTGTTTCACGAATGCTTCTGTAGTGGTGTCAATTTCCTGTGAATGAGGTTGATGTCCTTCTGCCCTTGTCTACAGGTTGAAGTTCAGGCAACCTCATATATATAGAAAGTTTATTTCTTGTTGGAAAGTGAAAATCTTTTGTATCACCATTTCATGTTAGAAGTTGCTTTTATTTTTCGTTACACATAGATCCATCTTTTCTTTCTTCAGTCCAAGTATTTAGTAACTGTGTATACAGAATATTCGGCATTTTAATCTAACAAGGTTGCCTTTTCTTTTTCATCAGGCATTGCTTCCTAGGGAGATCGGCTCCATACATTCAGCATTCGATAGGTGAAGAAGAGTTTGGTGAAGCTGGTGAACTATGATTTGGGATATCTCTCTAAAACTTTGGTCAAAGAAATTGGTTGTTTAGAGCTAACGGGAGTGTCTTTTGGAAAATTAAACTTACAGATAGAAGTTACACAAGGATTTTGTGTTGAGGCTTGAGTTTTTTGAGGTACAACTTTAGGTTGTTTTCTGCTACTTGAGTGATGTAAAATTAGATTTCGGATATAGTCGGAAATGTATCATGCATCTTTGGTGAGGTCGCGATACATAGAAGCATAGACTGATAAAAATTTTCCCCTAGATTTTTATTTGCTCAATTGTCTGGCAAGGCTGTGAGTTCTTGTCCAGGTTCCTTTCTTTCTGCAGATTGTAACTGGAATTCTTGATTTACTAGTGTGAAAACGTTAAGGGATACCCATGTAGGGTCCCGGAATAAGCTACTACATAATTCGATTCTTTCTTCCGTGGATACAATTAATGAGACACATTTCAGCTTTATTTGATTGCAAAGTCTAATTTTGTGTCCTCAAGTAGTCATTTATACACTCCATATTCACTTGGTAAGAACTCTATTTCATCTCGTGGTATGAAGTATTTTCTCAACATAATGCTTATATGGTTAGCTTGTGGTGATCCAGGATTTTGTGCAGATGAGTTTCTTGTTCTTGGGAAAAGTTGTTTAATCCTTGTGAACTTAACTTTTGCTTTCGTACACATTTCATTCTGTTGACCAGTTTCTGTCGCTCTGGTTATTGTGGTTGTCGTCTAATTTAGTTTCCTCACTGGGTTAGCCAGATCTCTAGGATAAGCATCAGTCGCTGATGTGTTTGTATACATAAGATGTCAACCTTGATTTCTTTTTCATGTGGGGATTTTCCAGCACAGTGCTCTCTCACTGGTAATCATGTGTTTGATGGCCTAACATAGAAGAAAGTGTATGGAACAGAGCAGATTTGTAAGTTGTGATGGATCTCTCAGGTCCCCATTGGCTCAGTAATATTTTTCTTCTTAGGGACAATGAGATGATGATGATGATGACTGAATCTTCACCTGGTCCAACAGATCATACACTAGCTATGCTCAGGTCCCAATAAGAAGTTTTCTTTTTGAAAGACATCTCTGTCCCTCTCTCTAGCGGTCACCCTTTATTGCACCATCTCTTTGAAATTCATCTAATGATGAAGATGACCTAAAGAGAGACCGCCTTGTCTTCGCCGTAATTGATGGCGATTTCCATGTCGAAAGAAGCATCATGATTTTACCAAAAAGAAAGCACTTCTGAAGTTGGAATGTCCTTTGTACTCTTTTCAGTCCTAAAGCTAAATTTGTGGCCAAAATTCCTGGCGTCAGAACAGCGGATAATCGATTTTATGTCCTTTTCATTAACGAAAGCTGGGTGATACAAAATTTGAGCTAGTAATTATCCACTAACTAGTTGGGAATGTCGTCTTCCTTCTGCATTCTCAAATCCTTGTTACATAAATACTGTCACCTCTCATTGGAGGTTTTGATTCTCTTGAGCAATGTCATAATTGCATAAAAGAGAAGGCTAGATCCAAAACGGCGCGCAGCGGAGCGTGAGGAACCATATTGCTGATCTCTTGCGATAGGACCTTTTGGCTGCTGCTGTCGTCGAGTTGCTCTAGAACCTGGATGAAGTGCTTTGAATGTGCAATTCACTTCTCATCAGTGAGAATTCATTAGCTAAAAAATTGTGTTTTGGACTAAAGTACAGAATCCTCCCATTCAGCTGTCATGTTAAGTGTACTCTAATGCGAGTCGACGAGTTTGGTTCTGAAACCAACTGTGCAAGAGCAACTGCACCAGATCGAAAAGATGGATAGAATCAGTCGCAAAACCACATACGGCATCATCGGCTCTCGCATAATTAGGAATGAGGGTAACAGAGGGAACGGATTTCTTGACATTAAAGCTTGCATCTGATGAGATTCTTTAATCAGACAATACTTATATTTCTCGCAATGCGATCGACCAATTTAGGAAAAATGAAAGAAAAAAAGTTTCACATTACACTCAAGAGTTGCTATCGAACTTTGCTGTGAGTTAATTCAATCTGTAGGTTCCACTCTCTTTCTCAGAACCACCTATCAGTCCCTCTCTCCTCATCTTGTCTTCCTTGGACTTCCTACAGAAAATCACCCAGCTGTTGACCTCTAAAGCTATGCAGGCACCAATCAAAGTGGACAGGCACAGACAATAGCTCAGCTTCTCATAGGACCTGCCTAAGCCCATTGCTTCAAATCCTTGGAAGACATTCACGACTCCTATTACCACACAAGCATACCCAACAAAGTGGTGGTACGATTTCCAGTACTTCCTGAACTTGTTCGTGGTCCGGGGCCTGAAAAGAAGCGCCAGCGTCTGGAGCGCGCCGAGGCAAAATGCCGTGAACCCGAGTTTCCGGTGGAGCCCGTAAACCACTCCCGGAGACAATTCCCCGAGCCTAATCCCGATGCCGAACCCCACGGTTCCTAGGAAGAAAGCGGACAGTTGTATCCCGGCATGAGCATAGAACCACGAGGGTCCTAGCGCCTGCACGTGCCTCAGGTACCGGGCGATCACCGCTCCGCCAGGGAGGAGGATTCCCCAGGCGATGGCGTTTATGATCCCGTGAGCTGTCTTTAGAGTTCCAATGTTGCCGTGCTGAGAAGCGGCGGATCCCGACAGGACATCGATCGTGGTGATGGACGAGAGATCGTTCTCGGTGGTTGGGTGAATGGTCGGCGAATAGCCTTGAACATATAGTCCGCGGTTCCAAACAAAATGGATCCTGGTCTTGTTCGGAGTCAGCTTTAGTGTGACATAAATTTGTATTTGAGCTCCATTGTGGACCGTGGCCAGTTTCCCGCCGTAGAGCGTGGCTGAAGACGACAAGAGGTGGATGTCGTCGATCGGCTGAGAAAGAAGCGGCGCCTTTTGGAGCTTAACCGTTGGGTCCAGGACGAACGGGAGGAGCACGATCTGGCCCGAGTTTGGGTCCGGGAAGGCGATGAGCGCGCGAGTCCCCGTCATCTCGGCAGAGGTGGGGTTGATCCCCCACCCGACCCAACCGGACGGAGAGATGAAGGAGCCGAAGAAGGCGAGGTCGAGGGTGGCGTTGCGGGGGTGGAAGGTCCAAGCCAGGGCAGCCTGCTGGGTGGGGAGGGAGGTGCATTTGTGGAATGACTTGGTGGATGTTGTGGTGGTGCAGTGGGCAGAGAAGGCAGGCTCAGGGCAGGAGGACAGGAGGAGGAGGGAGAGAAAGATCAGATGATGAGGAATTGCCATGGTGAACTGTGAATTGTGGAAGAGAAGATGGGGGTGGGATGATGAAGTTGGAAGATGAGCTGAGTGCTCTTGAGTGACAAGCTAATTGGTGGGCATTTTTATGTGGTGGGTTGGTTGGTTCAGGAATTTTTGGGAAGTGAAAGTGACTGCTCATGATAGCAACCCAGTAAGCTCATGAGAGAAAAGCCTTTCTCAGTGCTTGGCTTTGAAGGTAAGATAGTCCTTAAAAGATGGCAATTCTTATCTCTTTTTTACTTCTACAAATGTTCTTTTCATTTGACATGAGTTCATCATGTTTTGCTTCACTTTGAAGCTAAGCTAAGCTAAATTATTACACGTCTAAAAAGCTCTTTAATTCTTAGGCATGAGAATAAGAGATTCGGCATTCTTTGGATAAGCACCGCACCCTAATAGAATATTGTAATTAATGCGACGATGACAAGGCTGATCATCAAAAACCTTCCTATAGAATCTTGAGTAGGTATTATGGAATTCAACATAAATAATCAATAATGATTACTTAGGATAATCGTGAGATAAATTCAAATAGTTCTTTCAATCATGGCGTTTTGCAATACAATGATACTATTTTCATTATATTCGTTCGGTCATTTATAATTGTGCAATTTGGAGTATAAAATACAACTTAATGGACATCACATTAGTCGATTTAAATTTTGATAAATTTATAGATATCAATGTATTTTCACTATCAATACCATTGACTAACATCTAACGTAATTTCTGCCAAAAATTGGGAAGATGGTGGTAAATTACGTCAGTTTGTCCTAAAAAATAATTAAATCACGTTGATCGTAGTTGTTATTCGATCGGGCTTTCTGCGAGCGACGACGGGTCAAAAAGGCCCGACCCGTCTCGTTCGAAGACGACATCCGCGGCGGCCGTCGAGTTCGAACCCCGTAAACCGAAACGAAGGGAAGAAGAAGGAGAAGGAGATGGGGAAGGAAGCGAGCTTGGAGGGGGAGAGGGTGGTGCTGGTGCCGTACACGGCGGCGCACGTGCCCAAGTACCACGAGTGGATGCAGGACCCGGCCCTCCTCGCCGCCACCGGCTCCGAGCCGCTCTCCCTCGATCAGGAGTTCCAGATGCAGCGTTCTTGGACCCTCGACCCACTCAGTCGGTCCTCTAATCTCTCTCCGTGCGTCGTGCGTGTTTGTGCGTGTTTTGATCTGGGTTTGTGCTTGTATGTACGTTCGAATCGATTCGCGCTTGCCAGCTTCCCTGAATGCTTGCCGCCGGAGGATCTGCATGGGGCGGTTCTTGCGGCTCGAATTGTTGATTAGGGCTTTCAAATTTCGTTTTTTTCTTTTAACCCTTTTCTGAGCAGTGAGCTGACTGTCGGGGTTTAGGGTTCTTTCCTGGCTGAGTAGGTGGGGTTGTTTCGGGATTGTGTCGTTGCTTCTGCATAATTGACATTGCAAGCATGGTTCTTGCAGAGCAGACGTTTATCATATTGGACAAGGAAATGATGGACGGGAAGTATGTGCAAGGAGATCCCCATGTCGAAGGTGAGCGTTGCAGCTATCCATTTCTTCATGTATATTTTCTTGTTAGTTAGACAAGGAATTTCCCGAGAAGGGCTGGAAAAATTGGAGCTTTGTGATGCTGTTCTTCAGGGTAGGAAAAAGGAAGGTTCGCCTTACCCATCATTGATCAAATGAAGGGTCTGATAGTCTGCAGTGAAATGGTGCTAGTGTGGACCGTGTGTTTTTAGTCGGGGATGCTTATTTTTTGCGCCACAAATATCAACTTTGATGTGATTGCTTGTTCAGTCATGAAGGATTGGACGTTCCAGTTGAAGTAGGATAATACTCTGTTGAATGTAATCAACCGATGCTGCAATTCTATAGTTAAAAAAATTCTAATCTTATGCTTAATACAGCCATGGTTGGTGATGTGAACATATACATGAATGATTTGGACGATCCCCAGATGGCAGAGATTGAGATAATGATTGCAGAGCCCAAGAGGTACTTGATTTTCTTTTCGAGCATTCCTGATTGATAGGATGAGATTGCTAATTGGTAGCTTAACTTACCTTCTTAGGTGAGGCAACTTGTTGATCTCAATGAGTATCCTGAGCAATCAAATTTATTGGCTTAAATATTATTGTAGATGTGACAGTCCTCTCAAAGATTTTCTGAAGCTTTTTTTTAACAAATTGGTTGAATCCTATTTCTAAAATATCAAAAAAACAAGTGCAGGTTTTCAACATGACAGGATTTTCTTTGAAACATATAAGAAAAACTAATGAGTGATGAAACCAGGTGTTGAGCAAATGGCTGGAACTAATTTTAAATGTAATATTTTTATCATGTGTTTGCAGGGCATTGTGATGAATCATAAACTGCATTGATCACTACTCTTAGCAGTTGCAAACTTTCTTTTGTCTCTTCCATAATATGAATCTACAGGAAGATCATATTTACTACCTTAGTTATTTTGAGATCTTTTTGGTTATCTTTTCCTGTTGGTCCTAGGAGTGCATAACTTACTATAAGTGACATGAGTTTGTCTATTCAGAACATTAGGGAAATCATCCATACTCAATTAGTTTGATATAATTAAATTCTTTGTTGACTTTATATGTTTGAATTGGTATTAGCTGCATTTACTATTGTCTCATATCTTCTAGCTTAGCCGTGGCAAGGGACTTGGAAAGGAATCTGTTCTGATGATGATGGCTTTTGCAATGAAAAACTTTGGGATCCACACTTTTCGTGCAAAAATTGGAGAATCAAACAGAGCATCTCTTCATATGTTCCAGAAATTGGTCTCTCTCTCTTTCTCACTCTCTCCTCTCTCTCTCTTGGTGCATGTGCATGCTTGTGGGAGTGTGCGACTTTGGGCCACATCATGGTGATAATACCTTGAGATTGTTGTTGCAGGGCTTTGTGGAGTCATCTTACAGCGAAATCTTCAAGGAGGTTAGAATCTTTCCCCTGCAGTTGGCACAGATCCTGCTGTATAGTTTTCATTTGTTCTGTATGTACCGGTATATGAAAAGTGAAAGTGTTAGTCATCTGTTTGTTGTGCATACATTTTTCGGATTTGTATTTTTATGTTTGAGTGCTGGCACGTGGATGGTCAGTTGGCCGCTGGAAATTTTCACGAATCAACAGAACTGTTGTCCCAGTTCTATGCTTTTAGCTCAATGGCACTCATCGGAATGTTGCTCCATGATATGTTCATTTCTTTATTTTTGCTTATGATTGAAATGGAATTCCCATATTCTGGGCTATTTTACAGGTGACCTTGGAATTAGATGTTACAAAGGCGAAGCAGGAGGAGCTACAGTGTCTACTTGGTGATGTTAGCCACCAATAAGAGCGAACGAATGTGGTCGCCCTTCTTATTTAGCTGTGAGCAGTTATCTTCATTCGGGGGAGTGTTGCTGACGTGCACAATGATTGGCGCTGTAAAGAGTTGAACAGACAAAGTAACAGTTTGTACTACATCGTACTTTTTCTCCCCCATTATGTACATAGCAATTCGCATGCCCCAACTGTTCATCTCTTCATTGACAAGTTTAGAGGCTAAGTAGGCGAGTTATGGCAATATCTTTTCGGCTACATCGAGGGCCACTGGGGCAATTTTAGCAGCAAGCAAGATGAGAGTAAAGTCAGAAACGCCCTCATGAAGATGGCCGGATGGTTCACTGCTAACCAGATCCCACTCGGTAGCTGAGTTCGGTATTGAGTATAGGTTCTTACATTGCCTTCAAGTATAAGAAATCCCAATGTAAACTCTAGATGTAGATTGAAAATTAGCGAAGTTCACGCGCAATGAGTTTGGAATGCTGCGTACTTTCCAGGATGGTATTAGCATCAAGTAAGTACAAGCAATACGGAGAAAGGCGGCAGCATGGTGTAGCCCTGTCTAGTTTTGCTCCGTTCTTGAGTAGCTTTTCTCGTGATTATTCCCATTAGAGATTTACAAATGGCATTTCACGTGTTTGAAAGTCATTTGGGTTCTTCTGGATCATCAAGATCGCTCGTACAGTCAGTCACCCATTTCTCGTGCACTTTTCGTCTAGATCAGGGGGCAAAGAACGTGCATCTGAAGCAGGTGCGTCGTCGTCGGTGCGGGCGCGACCGGAAGCATGTCTCGATTCATTGTTCTTGCGCAACTTGTAAACAAAGTTGGCTTCTCATTATGATAATCGACTGCAAAAGCTCCATGTTGGTTCAGCTGAAAGCCAATAGAGCAGCGGGGAAGGGACGTGCTTGTCACTAGCTGCTTTATTGTATTCGTTTCTAACATCTTGAAATGGGACCTATTTGATTACGTGGGCGATGATGCCATCTCGGCGTAATACAGAACAAACTGTGGGCGAAAGTTTTATTTTTTATGCCTGGTTGGAAGCGAGGAAATTGCTTCTTTAATAGTATCACATACTAGAAATGCCTCTTTCTGATGCAATCACTTCGAGACGAGTCAAACTCGCCTTCCTTAAATTCCTCCTCCTCCTGTCGATGAAGCTGATTGGTCATCCGGAAAAAAAGAAATAAAAAAAAAAAACAGAGGCAGACCAAGAAAAAAATAAGATAATTTTTTTAATATATATTTTAAGGTTAATACAATGAAAAGCCTTAAACCGATATATCTATGATACATTTATCAAAAACTAATTTTTAACTGTAAAAAACTCTAAATTAATACTCTTGTGACTAATTTATCTTTCATTAATTCTCTGTTAAATTTTATTATTAAATTGTTGAGTTGAATGATACATGATAGTTTGTAATTAATTTAATTGAATGAAAACTAACATAAGGTAAATTTATTACAAACATACTTATTTGGGATTTTCCGTGGTCAAAAAATTAATTTGAGCTAAATTTGTTATATGTGTATTGATTTGAGATTTTTAGTGGTCTAAAAATTAATAAATTCGTCACAATTATATTGATTTGAGGCTTTTCGTGATTTTAATCCAATATTCTAATGGGTAAAAGGTAACTGATATAGATAAAAACAAGTAAAATTCCACGTGGTCAAGAATGTGGTGCAAACCAACAAAACGACAAGGCAAGACAGAGCACGTGACGTGGCTGTTGCCTCACGTTCTTGGCCAGGCTGTCGATCTAGCTGTCTATTGCTTATTTTTTACTGCAAATATTTAGAATAACATCAAACCTTATAGTTACACCTACTTTTTTTTTTTTTAATTGGGGGGCGCATGGGAGCCACACGCCATTCTATTAATTTTCCTTTTATTTTGGTGGGACCCATTCAGTTCTAGGTTATATCTGAATAATTTACCATCTTGTTTATTTTGTAATTTCTTATTTAGACCCCACCTCGGATAAAACGAAAGTTAAAAAGTAAAATGGACCCCACACCCACATGCCCGACACACGCCACTGAATTTTTATAATATTTCGGACGCGGAATCAACTTTACTCCGCACATAGAAAAGAGAACCCGAGGACTCCCTACTAAACTAAATTATCACATATTATTATTATTATTATTATTATTATTATTATTATTATTATTATTATTCAATTGCCAAATTTTTCCCTTTGATCAAATGCAATCTTAAGTCATATATTCACAGAGAAGAAAAGAAGTAATTCTCTAATCTTTTTTACCTGTTTAATAATTTATATCCCACACACTTTCAAATTTTATCTTGATATATAAGTTAACACACACACAATAGGCTAATAATCAAATAATGTAATTTTTCTTAGCTTATTTTCCCTAAAAATTCTCGATTTTTCTTACGCATATCTATTGTGACAATATCCATTTATGGAAACATAACATTAAAAACCAACATAAGTAATGACAATAAAGTGCCGCAACGGAATGTTCGCTCGTCTTTCCTTTGATTCTTCTCGACGGAGTCAAAATAAATGACGCTTTGGCAGCGGCTGGAAGTATGATTTCCAAAACAAGTTGACATATAAAACCCTAAAGAAATTCAGGAAATTTCAAGAACAAGGAAGGAAGACTTTCTAGCCAAATTCCCACTTCCCGCAAGACACCTTACCCAGTACTCACCTTATATTTATATATATATAAATCTTGATTAATTCTCCGTTGGTGGGAAAAAAGAAAGAAAAGAAGAAGAAAAGAATGATCCTGGCCACTCATCATGTAAGAGACAGCACTATATATAAGAGACCTAGTCTTAGCAGGATCAGTCATTAATATCAAACCCTAACTCGATCACTTCTCCTCCTCCGTTTCTTGATCATCTCATCTTGCATCTTTCATCCTCCAAACTTAACAAATTCTCCTTAGAAAAGGTACTATGCAGAGTGCTTCGATGAGGTCCGTGTTTTCTCTATGGGCCCTCTTGGTGTTTTCTCTTTGCGTTTCGCGCTCTCGTGCGCAGACCTGCCGGAACTACACGTTCTCCAACAAGAACACCTACGCCTCGTGCGTCGACCTCCCCGTGCTGAGCTCCTACCTCCACTGGAACTACACGCAGTTGACCGGCACGGCCGACGTCGCGTTCCGGCACACGGGCGCCTCGACCTCGAAGTGGATCTCGTGGGCGATAAACCCTAAGGGGCAGAGGATGTTGGGGTGCCAGGCGCTCGTGGCCTACATGAACACGAATGGGTCGATGCACGCCTACACGTCGAGCGTCGACAGCTACAACACGGGCTTGCCGGAGGGGGCCCTGAGCTTCGGGGTGCCGAGCATATCGGCGACGTATGAGAACGGCGAGATGACGATATTCGCGAGGTTGAAACTCGGGACGAGCATGACGAGCGTGAGCCAGGTGTGGCAAGAGGGTCCGATGAATGGGCCCGGAACCCCCGGCATGCATTCCACGAGAGGAGTTAATGTGCAATCGACGGGGACGCTCAACTTCTTGTCTACGTCGGGTGGCGGATCGCCATCGGGATCATCGGGAATCAGCTCGACGGAGCGGAAAAAGAATGTAAGGTTTCGTTGCGTGAATTAGCTTTGAATCTACCTCTTTGGCAAGGTTGACTTTTTGTTTTACCCTCATTACGTCTATGATATCTTGTTACGCATGCATGGGCAACCATATAATCTATTGAATAAACTAGTCCATCTATACTTAGGTCGTGCAGGCCATTTACAGCAATTATAGGCGGAAATAATATAAACATATATAATATATATAATTAGCTATACATGTACATGTACTGAGTGAATGGTGTAAATATTTTAGTTGTTGTCGTAGCTACTATACATATAAAGATATTAAAGTTTTAAAGTGGTCGGTCTATTATTCATCTGATTGCTTTCTTTTTTTATTATTTTTTGTTGGGAAAATTTGTGCAGGTTCATGGGGTTTTGAATGTTGTGAGCTGGGGAGTACTGATGTCAACGGGAGTGCTGTTGGCGAGGTACTTGAAGGTGTTCAAGTCAGCAAATCCAGCTTGGTTTTATCTCCACGTGACGTGCCAGACATCTGCCTATGCCGTTGGCATCGCCGGTTGGGTCACCGGCCTGCAGCTCGGCGACGCCGGCGGAGGCAGCGGCGTGGGCACTCATGGCAACATTGGCATGACCCTCTTCATCCTCGCAACTCTTCAGGTAAAATTCTACTTAATATTTTGGCAGTCACGACTATCAACTATTCAAAAACTATATCACAATTTGGCGGTCACAAATTTAACCTAGTAATCAGATTGCAGCCAATGGAATCTTTTTCATGTTCAGATAACTTCTTTTATAAATATTATTTGAATTATGTCTATCTCCTCTAGAAAAAAGAACAATGCTAGGAAATCGCCCATACAATTGTCCCTCTAAAAAGATTCCCACTTACCCTTAAACGCTTACTTTCCACACTGTTCTGACTCTAGTATAATAATTAGTTAAGTGGAAATGAAAGGATGATAAGAAAATGTAATTACCTGGTTCTGCCCATAATAATATATATTAGTGGCGTAATCATAGGTTTTTAATAAATTCATGAATATAGAGAGATGATTACGTGATAGTTTTTAATTTATTGTGAGAATAATAGTATATTTTGGACAAAAAAATTAAATAATAAATAGTTATAAATTATTATGGAACCCATTTCTTAAAAAAATTATGACTTACAAAAAACCATTATTTTACAGTAACCTAAATATTGTTATATTAGCAAAGCTCGTAAATATAATATAAAGTCTCTCAGCCGTCTAAAAGCAGCATGGGTCATGTCTCTCCTCGAAGGTCCTTGCTTTCCTTTTCATTTAGATCGATTTCTAAGTGAGGCATCGGGGCGTGATTAGTGGGTCAAAGCATCTGAATTTCGCCTCTTTCGGTTAGTGGGTCGATTTTTGCCGTCTCATTTTAAGTAAAGTCAACTTGCATTACATATTGCAAATTTGCGAAGCGATGCGTCTTGAGCCATCTCGCTCTCGTGATTTTCTACTAACTCATTCACCAATCCTGTATGGCACGTTGCGATTCTTTAGTAATGCTGACATACCCATTTGCTTAATCGATCATAAGAATCGATTCGGCAAAATGGTTGTTCCGTAGCACCATCATGAACAGATCCATTCTCAGACGAAGAGTTCATAATACTCCCAAAAGAGTCTGTCGAATTGCTCAGTCCTAAAGATCAATCCTGCGAATATTTGTTTATTCTGATCACCGAGATTTACGATTATATTTGGTGAAATTAACTGGATGGAAGGTACTAAAGGCAAGGATCATTGACGAAAAGAGTACCAGTTCGAGAACCAAACGTATCATATATCCTTATTTTGTGGATTCTTCTTCTGACAAAACGAGGGAAAAACTCTTGCGACTAATGAATGAGCTTTGGATTATTTTCTCTAGGTTTCTGCTCTTCTCCTGAGGCCTAAGCCGGACCACAAGTACAGACTCTACTGGAACATATACCACCACTCTTGTGGGTACACTGCGATCGTGCTGAGCATCGTCAACGTGTTCATTGGCTTGGACCTTTTGGACCCGACGAAGGTGTGGAAGCGGACGTACAGCATCATCCTTGTAGTTCTAGGCTGCGTCGCCCTGATCATGGAGCCGGTTACGTGGGCCATCGTGATCAAGAAAAGGAGGAGAGAGAGATCCCAGAAGCACCCGGCCGTCGGCATGAACAGTGCTCATAGCAATGGCTATAACGGCAGATCCCGTGAGGACGGTGTTTAGATCCGTTGGTATCGTGTTTGATTAGCATATGTACCGCGTTATGAGCAGCTATTGCGTACGTACCGAGGACACTCACGTCTTTTATTTTGCCCGTTTCTTGTTCTTCTTCCGTTTCGATAGATCCCGTGTTGGTAGGTTGTACATGTCCGATATGGCTATCGTTGATAGTTTGCACTTTATTGGGCAGGTATATCATGGTTATTCATGACGACGATTTTGTACCTATTAGGCATTGACAGCGCTTTATTTATCATAGTGTATCATGTCAATCGATACGCTTGCTCCTACTTATCTTTTCTTATTTCTTTGTTAGGGTTTTGACTATCGTCCCAATTAGATAAAATAAAGAGGAGGAGGATGAGGAATAAAAGAATTATCTCTGGCATCATCGATTGGGTTTTTCCAGAACAAGGAGGTAGGTTAATTCATCTAACATTGAAGGACCATTTCTTTTAATTAGTATGTCTAATCAAGGAGCAAATTGAGGGTGGTTATATCACGTTGGCGCACGTGCAATTCTTCTCCCCAAATCACCAGCATCTCCCCTTCGAATTTTCTATTATGGACAGACCAAATATAATGAGTTCATTCTTAGAAAAGTGAAGGGTCCATACGTGCGCCTGGTTTTATGTCCATTGGCCCAATTAAGGAGCACGATTTTGCTCCAAAGGAAAGCCAAATTACTCCTCCGCGCCGCTCACCAAATTCATGGACGAAAGGGATAATCACCTAAAATTAGGTTAAATGTTTTGCGGTGCTCATCGCCTTCTATCACACTATAAATGAAACCCCTACTGGTGTTCTTGATTCATGAGATCAATTTAGCTATTGAATAGTGCAAAAGCACAATAAAAGGAGAAAAAAATCACAAAACAAAAACCGCCAAAAAAACAGAATAAAAAGATAGAAGAAAAGACACAAGAGAAGAGGAGGGAACAGATTCTCAAACATGGGTTCCGAGATGATGGCCAGAGCTGCAATTTTCCTTTATCTGCTCTCCCTGGCGGCTGCCATGAGAACTAAAGGTGTTTCCATGATAGGTCAAGCCGAAATCGACGTGAGAAAATTTGGAGCGAAAGCCGACGGAAGATCCGACGATAGCCAGGTAAATACGAACTTCATCAATCATCTGCTTTGATTGTTTTTGTTAAAATATATCTGAGACGGATTGTTTAATTATCAATTCCATCCGGATCGTCTACAAGCACACGTATGAAAACACAAATTGTAATATCCATATAAACGATTCAAGAGCTGTAATTCTCCTTTTGTTTTGAAGCCCTAAATAAGAATTTTTTTCTTGTAGATTATTGTGAATGCCTGGAATAAGGCATGCACGTCTCCAAGCCCTAGCACGGTCGTGATATCCAAAGGGAGTTACCTGGCGGGCCCGCTGAAATTCCAAGGGCCATGCAAGGCGGACGTCAACCTGAAGGTCGAAGGGGCCGTCAAAGCACCGGCGGACTTGAACAAGCTCAAGTCGCAAGGCTCCTGGGTCCTGTTCCAGAACATCGACGGCTTGACCCTTTCCGGCGGCGGGTCGTTTGACGGCCAAGGTGCGGCCGCCTGGAAAGAGAACAACTGCGCTCAGACCGGCAAATGCAATTCCCTCCCCACGGTAATTCTCTCCCGTAATGACTATTTGAGCTTGGTTAGAAGACAATGAGCGTGACATAACCTTTTGATTTTTAACAGAATCTGCAGTTCACCTCGATCAACAACTCGCACGTCCAAGACATCACCTCCCTCAACAGCAAGCTGTTCCACGTGGAGCTCCTGAACTGCAATAACGTGACGCTCCAGCACGTCACCATCGACGCGCCCGAAGACAGCCTTAACACCGACGGGATCCACGTGGGCCGCTCCACGGGGGTCAACATCACCGGTTCCGACATCAGGACCGGTGATGACTGCATCTCGCTCGGCGACGGAAGCCAGCAGGTGCACGTCGAGGGCGTGACGTGCGGGCCTGGCCATGGCATCAGCGTCGGGAGCCTTGGCAAGTACCACGATGAGCAGCCTGTGGTCGGCGTGACCGTGCGCAACTGCACCCTCACCAACACGATGAACGGGATCCGCGTCAAGACGTGGCCTAACTCCCCGAGCGGCGTCGCCAGCGGCATGCACTTCGAGGACATCACGGTGAATAACGTGTCCACGCCTATTCTCATCGATCAAAACTACTGCCCGTATAACAATTGCCAGCAGAAGGTATTCTGCTATCATCCGCCGTTTCATGAGCTCAAATTGCTATCACAAGTGATCCCGTATCGAAAGATGTCTGAATTATGAATCCCATGATTTTTCTTTTCCCATTTTCAGATTCCTTCAAAGGTCAAGATCTCAGATGTGAGCTTTAGGAACATCCGAGGAACGTCTGCAACACCACTTGCTGTGAAGCTTGTGTGCAGCAGAGGAGTCCCTTGCCAGAAAGTGGAGCTTGCTGATATTAACCTGAGGTATAATGGGAGAAACGGGACTGCCACGTCGCAGTGCGCGAACGTGAAGCCTACGATCACCGGGAAATTGTCTCTGCCCATTTGCGCGGGGTCATGAAGTTGATCAATCTTCATATTCATCGCCCATGTGATCATCGGAGTGTTTAGAGGAGTTCGATTGATAATATGCACCCCCTTCATGCTCCAGGGCACGATGAGAGACTGGTGAAATAGAGCTGCAAATAAAAAATACCTCTTTTGGCTTTTTTTACTATCTTTAAAATAAAGCTATGTACTCCTCTACATGCTTTTGCTAGTTATACAATACAGAAGGTGCTTACTGCTTAGTACCAACAAGAAATTGTGAAGAGAATTCTGGAGAAATCAATGAGATTTTCAATTTCCTACCACTTTGTAATTTTCTTGCACAGAAGTCATATTCTATTCAGAACATGAACATTTTCGATCGAGTTTATTCCGCCAGTTTCGACCCGCAGTTGATAAGCTTCAAATTCCAAAAAAGAAAAGGAAAAAAACGGAAAATTTTTCAAGTAGCTCTAATTGGGTCGCTTTGTGGTTCTATGTGAGGAAGAAAATTACTCGAATTAACAAGTACATAACTAAATGACAAAAAAAATTACTTGAATTGAATAAATGGGTTTGGAAGTTTTTTTTTTTTTTAATTTTTTTTCCTGAGGTCCAACTTTAATGGGAATTTAAGAAATGGTTTTAAAAGTTGATGGCCATTTACAGTTTGTCTTTTTTTGCCATAGCCAAGTGACAGATTATACAACTAAACAGTAGTCATGAGTGCTCATATGTTTGGATTAAATATGACATTCTAAGAAAAAGAATCACCACAAATTAAGTAAAAAAGGGAGTCTCGGTTAAAGAAAGGTCAAATGCCAAAAGCCGATTAGTCGTTATGTATATTTAAGGAATTAATTGATGTGAAAATTTATTGATCGATAAAGATATGTAACAGATCATAAGAGTAAATGATTTCCTCAACTCATGAATGGAAATCATTTGTTTCCATTAATTAACCATCTAAAAGTACATAATCAATATAACTAGAAATTTCTACTCTTCTATGTATTTTTTATAATTAAAATATGAGATTATAAATTAAAATTAATGACCTTGTCTAGGAAAATGATAATATGATACATGGATTCATGGGGAGAATATTTTTTTTGGGTGTAATTTGATGAGAGAGAGAGAGAGAGAGAGAGAGAGAGAGAGAGAGAGAGATTCGATAAAGTGTTTCAGCCATAATTAAGGTGGAAATAAGATTGCTACTTTAAAAAAAATAAATAAATTGGAAATAGATTTAAATTTATAGATAAAATGGGTTTTTGGTATTATCTGTCATTTAAAAGCAAAAGTGAAGATGAGAGATTTGTATATCAAAATATTTTGGTATTTCTCTTTCTAGTCACCTAATAAATGCCATCTCGAAAACCTTCTTCAACAAGAGTCGTCGGTTCAATCCAATAGGAGCCAAACTTGGAATCAGAACGCGTCATCGAAGTGTTGATTCGGTCGGGGTACTCGAAGCCTTCAAAGAAGAATGGAGAGAAAACAAAAATGATGGATTGCAGTTTGAGGATGAGACCTGATGTGAGTTTTTCATAGTAGGCGAGGCATTTTTGTTGCGGTAACTTTGGAAAGCTAGCTCAAAATAACACCGGATGGCAAGGATAGGAAGATGGATCAGCTAGTTCAAAATAACACTGGACGGCAAGGATAGGAAGATGGATCGATTCTCCGCAATTACAACCCCCCGGTTTCAAGATCAGCCATGATAGAGAAAATCCAGGGCCCCTGGACATGGATGTTGATGATAAGGAGGCTACCGTGGACGAGCTAATGATAGGGGAGAGCCAGGGACGAGGAGGGAAATCGCAGGGGACTTCTTGGCACCCGCTCTATCCCTGGGGGATATTCCTTGAAATTGGCTAAAAGCTGTAGATGGCGTTCCAAGCTTCCCCCCACGGACGCGGTATAAAAGGCCCCCAGTGCCAAAGGGGAAAGATCAACCGAACAGCTTCCTCTTTCTTTCGTCTTGGAAGTTCCGTCAAGCACCGAGGGGAGAGAGAGAGGGAGACCAAGAATCGTCGTAGTTGAAAGGGAAAAGATGGCAATCAAATCCTACATTGGCGTGCTGCTGCTGCTGCTGTCTTTTTCTTCTACCATCAGCGCTCAGGTCTTTCAAGTCGAGAATTACAGTGCAAAGGGCGGTGGCATTCCTGACATAACCCAGGTGCGTATATTCTTTAGTGAATTGCTTTACGGCATCCTTTCCTAAGTCTTTGCTGCTATCGAGGGCTTGTTACGAATTCTTTTGAAGTCATTGCTAGGTGCATGGAAAAAGGCGTGCGCATCCACCACTCGTGCTAAAGTGTTTATCACGGGAGGAACTTTTGCACTGTTGGAGGTGGTTCTAGAAGGCCCCTGCAAGGCTCACCTGGAGTTCGAGATCCATGGTAAGCTGCAGGCCCCGGCGGACCCAAGCCGTTTCAAGACCGACGGTTGGGTCGTGTTCCAACACATTGACGGCCTCACCGTGTCGGGCGGCGGGACCTTTGACGGCCAGGGCAAGACAGCCTGGGGGCAGAACGACTGCGACAAGAACACGAACTGCCGTACTCTCCCCACTGTAAGCACCCGTCGGTATTATTCGTTTCTATGTCGATTTCGAACCGCACGGTCATTAGAATAACGGATACGCTGATGGGGGTATATCCAAACTAAGACAACGCGATTAACGGAGTTTTGAGCACCAGGGGGAATTGCTAACATCCATTGAATTTTGACAGAATTTGAGGTTCAACTTCGTCAGCAATGCCATAATCCATAACGTAACGACGCTCGACAGCAAGAATTTCCACGTAAACGTCATGGGCGCCAAGAACCTGACGTTCCAAAATTTCCACGTGAATGCGCCGGGCGACAGCGTCAACACGGACGGGATCCACATTGGACGGTCGCTCGGGGTCAACATCCTCGACACCGACATCAAGACCGGGGACGACTGCGTCTCCCTTGGTGACGGGAGCCGGCAGATCACTGTCAGGGGGGTGACCTGCGGTCCGGGCCACGGCATCAGCGTTGGCAGCCTCGGGAAGTACGACAATGAAGAGCCCGTGTCAGGTGTCTTTGTCACGAACTGCACCATCACCGGCGCGACCAACGGCGCGAGGATCAAGACGTGGCCCGCATCAAAGATCGGCATAGCCACCGACATGCATTTCGAGGACGTCGAGATGAACAGTGTTGCCAACCCTGTGGTCATAGACCAGGGATACTGCCCATTCGACCAGTGCCAAGCACAGGTAGACAGCAATGCTTGTTTTGCTCACAATTCTCAAGTCAGTTTGGAAACAAAAACTAATCGCACAATCGATAAACCATATACATGTCGGCCCTAATCTGTATGTTATTCGATTTGTTCAGATTCCTTCCCTTGTTAAGATCAGCAACGTCAGCTTCAAGAGAATCAGGGGAACCTCTTCGACCAAGGTCGCAGTGAAGATCGCCTGCAGCAAGCGCATTCCATGCGAGGGCGTCGAGATCGCGGACATTAACCTTGTGTATAAAGGCCCTGATGGCCCCGCCACGTCGGAGTGTTCCAACGTCAGGCCTTTGATCTCCGGCATGCAAAACCCTCGGGCCTGTGCCAAGATTGTGAGCTAAAGACTTCGCTCTTTCTCAGTGAAGACGAATTGACGCCGAACGTTTCTTTATAAAGGATGTGAAAGGTCGAGCTTTGAAGACTAGGATCCTTGAGCGAAACTGTTTGGTTTTTGTACTCTTTTGTGTACCCATGTAATTTACACATTATTAATGATACGAATATGTCTGATTGCATACCACGTCGGATTCTGTCTGAAGAAAATTATCACTCGTACACCCCACTTAGTTATAAATTTATATTTGGTTTGCCAAAAATACAAGAGTAGCCTCCATAAATTTTCACTACTCCAGGCTTAAGTTTTCCCATACACGTTGTGGAGTTTAAATTTCACGTTACGGTGCATCAAAAGGCTCGGGTAATCTCCTTTACTCAATCAATTCATCATTGTAAAATCCATCCGGGTGTTTTTAAGATATTTTCTCCAAACTCCAACTGACCTCTTCTATGTCTTCCACGATTGATTCTAATTGATTTTTATTTGGTATCGTAATATTTTATTATTTTACATAGTTATTTAGAACAACCTATAAATATGCTCTTGTATCATTAGTATCGGAGGAGTGCAAAAGAATCAAGAATCGTTCGGACCGCCTAGAATCGGATCGGACCAAACTAGAACCAACAGTTCCCAAGGGAGTCGGTTTGGATCTTAGTTCCAATTTATTGGAATCGGTGGGTACCGGCTCGGTTCTCGGTTCTTGGT
This sequence comes from Eucalyptus decipiens, assembly GCA_014182575.1. Taxonomy (NCBI): domain Eukaryota; kingdom Viridiplantae; phylum Streptophyta; class Magnoliopsida; order Myrtales; family Myrtaceae; genus Eucalyptus; species Eucalyptus decipiens. Next base: position 7,501,378 of record CM024619.1, read on the forward strand.
GTGGACCACCCACTCACCCATTTGGACTGGATTGGTAATATAATATATATATTTAATTTTTAAGAAAAGTTTAAGATCAAAAAACAATTTAAGAAAAATGAAAACCCAAAAACCTTAATTTGGAGCTCAACACCCATTCTTGTCTTGTCTCCCTCTTACCTCGTTTGAGCCATCTCACTATCTCTTATTCACGGCCTTCACTCTCAAACTGAACATCCATCGATTCACGGCCTTGACTGTCAACTTTTAATATGAGTTCAATCTTTTTACTGATATTGCAACTAAGAATATGGAAATTCTGTTTTTTTACTTTACTTTAAATTGCTGGAAAATGTCGAACTAAGTGTGTGAAGTTTGGTGGGACCGGTTTCATAGACCCACCTAAGAATTGGCCCACACTAGGGTTTCCGGGTGGATCCACGGAACCAACGAGTGGTTATTGGTTCCAAATTTTCAAAGCTGATCTTTAGTGGGCGGTTTTGGGTTCTAGAATAAGAACCGCTTACTCGGATCATGCTCACTCCTAATCAGTATTGGATGTACAAAAATATATAGAAATTCTCTTTTCTACTTTATTCTAACAGACATGATCTCAGGGTGCATTCGTAATTAAGCCCGTTTTTCTTGTAATTTTGGGTCATCAATCGTGTCCATGTGCTCTATTAAATTAATAAAAATGAATCCCATCACGTTGACTAGTGCGCTAGGCCTAGAAGCATTGATGAAATAGTTTTGCCGTTCTTGATTTTGGGTGCAAATCTCGGGATAATGCGCTGATATCCTCAATAAAATAATTGGGAGGACGTGAATTAAAGTGGGTTTAACGTCCAAATTTCTAATTAGCCACTCATTCCCCACAAAGGTCAAGATCTCACATGTGAGCTTAGGAACATCCGAGGAACGTCTGCAACACCACTTGCTGTGAAGCTTGTGTGCAGCAGAGGAGTGCCTTGCCAGAAACTGGAGCTTGCTGATATTAACTCGAGGTATAATGGGAGGAATGGGGCCTCCATGTTGGAAGATACGCAGAAGTTTGGAAAGATTTGATTAGATCAAATCATAGGAATTTTATTGAATCAATTAAAATCAGATCTAATCTGTACATTGTATCTTTTCCTTTTTTCTTCTACACATACTTTGTAATATAATGTAACTCTGTACATTGAATTAAAGCAGAGAAATACATAGAAATTCCTACACTTCCTCTTGATTTACCTTTTCCTTCATATTCTGACATGGTATCAGAGTTAGGAGGTCCTGAGTTCGAATTTTCCAGGCCCCTATTTGTCTCCCCAATTAAATTTCCACACTTAGTACTAGGCAAAAAGACCAGACTAAGCATGAGGGGGAGTGTTAGAATATTTAAATAATAAACCACGCCTTCATCTATCAGCTTAAGCTTTTAGAATAGTTGGCAGTGGTCCCACAAAATCTCACATGCGAGCTCTGACATTGCTTCCGCTCCATATCTGTTGATTGCCTAGAGGAACCTTATCCTGCAAAAGGGTTGCCGAGAGGAATCAAATTCTTTTTGAAGGGAAATTTTGTCAAATATGAACCAACCAGAGAACCTCACCTCCAATCCAGATGAACCAATGTCGATGACCCCACAGACTTCCAGTGCTATTTTTGTGACCGAAAAACAACTCGGCCATATCCAAAATCAACATGCGTATTGGCAGAATGCTCCGGCTCAGTTAATCTGGGTTAGCCATTTTCGGCATATCCCTACCAATGGATGCCATATCCATGGACCCCAAGGATGAATCCAATCACATCATCGCCGGGTTTTCAGAGTAGTGTGCTGAGTGACGGAGGTCTACCAACCAATATTGGGGCAGACTTGACTATCGGCTCGGAGCAGACGGGCGGATCAAATTATTCTAGAATGGGATCTCAGGGGAAATCTGGTGCGGGACTTCAGGGACAATCCTAGGGAATACCACCTGGTTTTCTTCCTTTTCCTTTCGCGGCAGCCATGGTTCGACCAGAGCCCGGCGACGCGCTTTATGTTTCCACTTCCGATGGACCGGAGTTGCGGCTCATCAGCTACCCTCTCACAGGTCCAGAGAATTACTCAGCCTGGGCGTAGGAATTTCGGCAAGCCCTAATCACAAAAGACAAAGAAGGGTTCATCGACGGGACCGTTCTGATCCCGACCGATGAGAAAATGGGAAAACAATGGAGAAAATGCAACCAATTGGTTAGAATATGGATCGGCAACTGCATCAACCTAGAAATCGTGGTTGGGTTACCACCCACAGAAGATTCAAAAATAATTTGGGATAGCATCCGAGAAATGTACGGCAAATTGGATCGGGCAAAATTTTTTTTGCTCCATCAAGCGCTCAGCGAACTGAAGCAAGGAAACGCATCGGTGATGACGTGCTTCAACATGCTTTTAGCACTCTGGAACAAGTTGGAAGCCGTTGAAGAAAAACTGGAAGGGTCCGAATCAACCCTCCAGCAGTATAAGGCTATGAAAGACAGGGAGAAAGCGACTCGTTTCTTACTCATTTTGAACGATTCGTATCTCACCTTTCGATCGTAGATCCTGGCAATGGAACCAGCGCCAACCCTCGGCCGTATCTTCCAGCTTGCGGTGCAAGAGGAGAATCAAAGGCTTGCTTCGTCGGACAGCAAGATCTCCGAAACCCTAGCGCTGGGGGCAAGAGTGGAGAAGGAGAAAACCCTAGAATGAAAAAGGGCAAGAGAACAGAGAGCAGCTAGGGTTCGCGGAGAACCGAGGGCAGCTAGGGTTCGTGGATCAAAAGCCCTATAAACGGGGCAGCTCGGACGGCTCAGATCGGATGCCGCGATTCGACGGCTCCAGAGGCACGCGAGCTTCGGCTGATTTGGACGGTGGAGATGCGTCCGTTTTAAGAGGATCCAACGGTCCTCAAAATCCGAAAGGATATGGGCCAAATTTGAGAAATAAAGGCAAATTATTTTGCGATTTTTGCAAGTGGCCCCACTACACAATTGATACTTGCTGGAAATTACATGCTAGGCCTGGAGAAAAGGAAAAAAAGGGGAAAAGAAATATCTGCAGCAGCCTATCAAATTTCAGGATTGATGAATTCTGCCAATTAGCCTATTACACATGGGGAATATCAACAACTTATGCAGGCTTTGCAAAAATTGAATGTCCAGAAAAGGGGGAGTAGCTTTACAGGTATTTCATATTGCCTGGCAAGCACTATTTCTAGAAATACCTGGATTATAAACTTAGGAGCCAGTGATCATATAGCATGTGATAGAAGATTATTTTCTGCTGTTAATGAAGAGTTAGAAAATCCTGTCACTGTGCAATTACCCAATGGAAATGCTGCCTATGTCACTACAACAGGAATAGTCGAACTTAATTCCCATATTGTCCTTACCAATGTCCTTTATATTCTGGACTTCCAATTTAATCTCATTTCAGTGTCTAGAGCCTGTAAGGAAAACTCTTGTCGAGTTCTTTTCAACACTGATACCTGTCTGTTTCAGGCCCTTTCGACTGGGACACTGATGGGCTAGGGTAGTCTCTTTGAAGGATTGTTTTTCTGGAAAAGCTTGCCTGCAAATTTTAACTTTTCTTGTAATAAGAAATCATCGTGTAACTCGACTTCCAATGATAGAAATTTCCTTTTACACTCCAGATTGGGTCATAGCTCTCATTTTTCTTACCCTCATTGTCGAATTTGCCCGCTTGCAAAGCAATCGCGTAATCCTTTCCCTTTAAGTCAAAGTCATTCGAGAACTATCCTTTCCTTATTGCATATTGATGTCTGTGTTATGACATCCCAAATTTCATTGACTGTCATTAGCATAATTAGATCATTAGAAACTTAGATTTATGTAGAACGGGCCGGAAAATGAACTCGATGGATCGTGAGGAACGTGTGGGCTTGAGAGTAAGTGGGCCACACAATTACTTTAGAACTGGGCTTGTAGATTCAAATGGGAAAGCTGGGCTTAGAATCGACTTGAAGCTGGCCAAGGTTCGAAATTATTAGATTTATAAGTTTAGCGGGCCGGATTGTTGTAGATTGAGCCTGTTGGGCTAGGAATGGATAATTAGGCCGGAGTGATTTTATTTTCAGTTAAGATTAATAGATTATAGTTAAGGTGATTTGATTAGTAAATTACTTATAACTTTAGCATTTTTGATGAATTCCTTATAAACCAACATTGACTAGTCAATATGTTATGTCATTCGATATGTTATGTCATGACTTTGTATAATCACAAAAGGATTGAAATCAAGTTGAAACAAAAGGGAATAAATTGAAAAATATTAGAAACTAATGAACCGACTAAATGACTCGGATTAGAGACTAATTAATTTTAAGTGACAAATTAAACTTGGGAGAATAAACTTAGAGGCCACGACACCTCTCTTCTCTCTTTGTTTTTCTTCACCCACGGTTTTGATTCCCATGAACCGAGACATGCAAACTTCAAGGAAAATAATCATTAGCAAACTTCATCATTACTCTAGCCTAGGGATTAGTTTGTAGACCTATATTTCCCCCTTAAGCTTCGTACACTCTCTCTCTCTCTCCATATAAAACCGAGAAACCCTCATCTTCATCTTCTTCTTTCTTTTCTCTCGGCTGAGCGGTAGAACCAGAAGCAAACCGGAAGCAAACCTGTGATTTCTTCTTCTTGCATGCTGATTTTGAGTGTTGATCTTGAAGCATCCTTGTGTTGTCTAATTGCTGAACAAGGTAAGGAAAGATCTAACTCTAAATTGAAAGTTATCCATTGTTTCATCAAGGGAGCTTGAGGATCTAACCAAACAGTGATGGATATAGTTTGTAGTTGCTGTTTTGTGATTAATCTAAGCTGAGTAAGTGTTAGATTAGAGTTAGAAGCCATTGCATGTTGTTTTTGAGGATTGCATGTTTCGAAATCCTTGTGTGAGTATGCTGTTTTGTTGAGCGAAGTGATGAAATGGATGCCGAGTGGATGGATATGGTGTATGCTGTGATGAGTGAACTCACGGATGCATTTATACTTCAAGCCGAGTTGTGAAATTGATCATTTGTTAGAGAAAGATATGCTGAAGTTGCTTTGAGTTGCTGTGAGTAAGCATTGGAGTATTTTAGAAGAGATTTGTGGATAGACAAGTTGTTTCTTTGAGTTAGAAGTGAGAAAATTTGTGTATCTATTCTGTTCTAAGTGAAAACAGTTATGGAGTCTTCTGTTTGTGTTTAGTTTTCTTTATGTATGTTAATAGAAATAAGAAAGAAACTATTCTACATGATAGAACATCTATAAGATCAAGTTATACGCGTAGCTATAACCATATGACTATAAAAACGTGGAGATGGAAGTGAACTTAGTAAAACTAGTAAACTGTTTTGTGAGAAACGGTATGACCTTTACTGATTATGCGAATTTTCTGTATTTACCTAGCTAGATTTGGACTTCAAATCCTTAACAAAAATTGTAGAAAACATCTTAAGGAATGGCGTGTCAAAATTTGAGATTAAATCGATAAGATTTAGTTAGTGAAACAATTTTCTTTGTAAATACGAAATCTGGACGTCGGTACAGGGTACTAGTAAAGATTATGGCGACTGTGACTCTTAATACAGTAAGAATCAGACTTAAGTTTCTTCACGAGAATTGTTATTCTATGTCTTAAATATAACATACTAAAATTTGGTAGTATTTCAACAAGAATTAATACCTTTTGTGTTCAAAACCGAAACTGTACATTTAATTAGTAAACTGTCTAGACTCGAGAACATATATTAGATGAAGTGTCTTTTATATTAGGTCTTCGTGATGTACATAGAGCCTAATAAACCTCATAATAGATGTTAGTTATATAAGAGTAAGTCTCATATATCATTTGAGATATAAGTGCATATAGAATCATGTGTGTGCAATGAGTGCGGTGCATAGTGCTTGATTATGGGATAAATATCTGTTCGCCATGGAATGGGACATGATGTAATGGGTTTTATCTTATAATTTGGACACGCACGTGTGCTAGGTTCATGAGAGTTAGATAGATACTTTAGAGTCTTTTCTTTTGCATACGATAAATGCATTAATCAAAGGTGTGCTGGTGTGAAACGTGTGCTTAAGATGAATGAACCCATTGGTACCGAGATACCGGCGATGCCCCCAGAAGTTTGGGATGCCCATGCTGAGTGGTCTTGGATGCCTCGGAGTGAGATGCCCTTGTGTGTGATCAAGGATGCCTCGGTTGTGTGATACTGAGATGTCTCGGAGTGAGATGCCCTTGTGTGTGATCAAGTAGGACCTCGGTTGTGTGATGCCGGGATGCCTCGGAGTGAGATGCCCATAATTAGAGGTATTGTGGAAGTCCGGATAACGTACTTTCCGGAAGTGACTCGATCAGGCCGGTAGAGTCTCGGTTGTGATTGATTCGAGGGTGGATTTTATGCACACTAAATATAATTATTTGGCGAGTGAGTTCATCTATTATTGTTGCATTATATTTTGATGTGAGATTGAGTTTTTGAAGGGTAAGTATAGAAGTGGATGCATATAAGGTGATTTCTTACATGAAGTAATAGTATTGTTTATGCCTGTGATATATTCTCTTAGTATCCTAAATTGTTTGATGATTCACTTGTAACTTTGATGGCTATGAATTGTTTAAGTTAGAGTTTTATCATTCTTTACTGGGCAAGGTTGTTTGCTCATACCTTACATTTTCAGATTGATAGCATGGATGTACCGCCGGTAGCTCGATACGGGGCGGTAGTGCGTCTTGATGTTTCTCTTCATGACGTGTATGATCCCGACATTGACGTGATTTTCTCTAAGTATGAGGCGACTTTATGGCTGGATGACGGTAGAGCTGAGTTATTACCGATGACGTTCATTGCATGGTTTATCAACCATGAAGGAGAGATGTTCGGACCTTTACCCTTTGGAGCAGGAGGACCTGGAGCGGGGATGGACGGCGCCTAGACGCCTTTGATCTTGTAGAAGCTGACTAACTTTTGTTTTTTTGTTAGACGTGGGCTTGTGTGGGAACTCGTGGAGTAGATACCCTCACCCCTTATCCCTGGCTTGTGTTACGCCTTACTTTTGTTATGTATATGTTCTATATATAGGCGATGAACATGGAAAGAGTCTGGGTTGATAAATTTTGTAAGCCCTGATGATGATAAGTAGAAATGCAGCTTCTTGTGTCCTTGTTTATGTGCATGAATGTTTGGCCAATACTTGAATTGAAGATAGAGTGATTGCAGGATAACCTCATAATATAAACTTGAGATTTTAAATAATCCATGTTATACATGCTAACCTTCAATGGTAAACACTATGGGTTATCTAAAGGAGATTACAAGCTAGACAAGAAGATAATAATAATTATAATTTCGCTTGCGCTTAGTACGTGACGCTCTGGGACGTCACATAGGGACCCTACCATATAGTAAATCATGATGGATCTCGGTTTTTCCTTATCATTGTGGATGATCACTCTAGAGCCACCTGGATTTTTCTCATGTAGTCTAAAAGTCAAGTTGTGTCCAACTTGAAAACCTTTCTTTCCTTATCCAAAACCCAGTTTGGGAAACTTGTGCAAAAAATAAGGACAGACAATGGGAATGAATTTTTTAATCATGAATGTGCGGATCTCCTTTCATCACAAGGGATTTTACATGAGAGCTCCTGTATTTATACACCACAACAAAATGGAGTGGTGGAAGGAAGCATCGTCATCTTTTGGAGGTTGCCAGAGCTTTAAAGTTTCAAGCTTCTATTCCAGATACTTTTTGGGGGGATTCCATATTGATTGCTGCTTATTTAATAAATTGAATGCCGACCAAAGTTCTAGATGGACAATCTCCTTTCCAGATACTTTTTGGAAAGAAGCTTGACTTGAGCCACTTGAGAGTTTTTGGCTGTCTATGCTATGCTGCTATTGTCGGGCCCAAAGATAAGATGGGTCCACGTGCTCGCCACTGCATATTCATGGGATATTCTACCTTACAAAAGGGATATCAAATTTTTGATCCGAGTACTGGAGAATTTTCTGTCAGCAGAGATATTATATTCCAAGAAACTATTTTTCCTTTTGCCCACCAGAACAAAAGTGGCACTGAACCAGGGCATTCTCCAACTTATTCTGCTGAAGATAGATCTGCAGGTTCCGGATATATATTTCTTCCTCCGTTGATAGATACACAAGGTGTTTCCAACTCCACTATCAGCACAACACCTTTAGAGGAAGTCCAAGATGAAAGACTGAATGATGATGAGATTCCTTCAGATCTGCCTACTTCAGACTTGCTTCCAGTGGAAATTCCAGACAATGCTACGTCTTCAGAAGATGATCGACCCAGACGTTCTGGACGTGCTACTCGACCACCTACCTGGACTAAAGACTATATATGTGGAGTCAGGAATTCACCAGGTATTCCTTTTCCAATCTCATCTTACGTTTCCTTTGATCGTTTATCCCCAATGCATCGATGTTGCATTGCTCGTATTTCTGAAGAACAAGAACCATCCAACTTCCATGAGGCAAGCACTGATCCATGATGGAAAACGGCAATGGAGGCAGAATTGAAAGCCCTCATGGATAACCATACATGGGATCTTGTTCTCTTACCTCCACATCGTAAAGCAATTGGATGTAAATGGGTCTACAAGATCAAATATCGAGCAGATGGGTCGATTGAATGATACAAGGCGCGACTGGTGGCTAAAGGCTTCACACAAAAGGAAGGTTTTGATTATCACGAGACTTTTTCCCCCGTGGCCAAGGATGTCACAGTTTGCTCTTTTCTCTTTGTAGCAGCTTCTCACGACTGGTCGTTACATCAGATGGATGCTCATAATGCCTTTCTCCATGGTGATTTAGATGAGGAGATATATATGGAAATACCTCAAGGTTTACAGAGACAGGGGGAGAATAAAGTATGCCGTTTCCACAAATCCTTGTACGGACTCAAGCAAGCATCTAGACAGTGGTATGCGAAATTTGCTGAATCAGTAATAGCTGCTGGTTTTCAACAATCCAAATTTGATTATGCTGTCTTCACATGGACTCAAGGTACGTCATCTATCTACTTGATGATATATGTAGATGACATACTCATTATGGGGAATGATGAAATAGCTATCAAAGGCCTTAAAGGATACTTGCATTCTACTTTTCATATTAAAGATCTGGGATTGCCAAAGTATTTCCTTGGGATTGAAATTGCTCGATCTAGCCAAGGAATCTCTCTCAGTCAAAGAAAATTTGCATTTGAGATCATTTCGGAAGCATGATTATCTGGGTGTAAGCCAGCTGTAGTGTCGATTGAGCAAAATGTCAAACTGACAACCGCTGATTATGATGCTGAAGTACCTCAGGAGGCAGATCCTACTCTCAAGGATCCCTTGGGCTATCAGAAGCTTGTCGGGAAGCTCATATATTTAACTATGACCAGACCAGACATAAGTTACGCTGTGCAGACACTTAGTCAGTTCATGCATAAGCCAAAACAGTCTCATATGAATGCCGCGCTGAAGGTCGTGAGGTACTTGAAGAAATGTCTTGGTCTTGGGATTCTTCTCTCTAGGAAGTGTGACATGAAAATGACCGCATACTACGACGTAGACTATGCAACTTGTCCTATGAGCAGAAGATCGATAACCGATTTTTGTATCAAATTGGGGGATTCTTTACTTTCTTGGAGATTGAAGAAACAACCAACTGTCTCGTTGTCTTCGGCAGAGGCATAATATCGAGCCATGGCTAAAACCACATGTGAAATAGTGTGGTTGAGAGGGTTACTTCAGGATCTTGGAGTGCAGGTCAAGGGACCAACAAGATTGTTTTGCGACAGTCGCGACCTTCCCGAATTTTTTTTGAAGGGTGAATTACCTAAAGAAGGCTTTAAGCTTTAAGTTTAGCTCGGGCTCTCCCAAGCCCATACCAATTCGCGACTTAGGTTTGAATTATTAACATGCAATTGATTTTCAATTTGGAGCCGCCACTAACCAATTAGGGTTGGTTAGATACCCAAGTAAAGTATGGGAGAATACTTTACTATTGCGAACCAGAGATTCAGTAGGTCCGGGGACATGATTACACTAGATTAGTCTAACGCCCTTTCGGTACCTTTTATTTTAATTTAAAAAATATATTCCAGGCATTGTTGATTAATTTAAACTTAAGCTACTAACATGCAAATGGTGGTCATGCGAGTGCACAATCAATAAAATAACATTCAAATAAAAAATGCATGTCCTAAACATGATTTCTAAATGACAAGACATCTAATTTTTCTTTTTTTGTTAAAATGTTAATTATATGCAATCTTAATTTAACTTAATATGCATGAATTTATTTTAATGACATGCGAGATGCAATTCATATGGTATGACTTAAACTTATCACTATATACATGCAATCTAATTTATATAATCCTAAATATGTATGTGCTATGTGATATGGGATGAATGACATGGTATTTCTACATGCATGCTCTTTTATGATTTTTTATGATGATTCATTTTTAATGCATATATGCAACCTATGCTAAATAATGATGATATGAGATTAATTATGAATTAACCTATTAACTAACTAAGGAAATGATCTTTTTTATTTATTTTTATTTTAGGAAATGACATGATGTTTTTTACTGAAAAGAAAGTAATTTAATGGTGCAATGATCATCTTTTAGCATTTTCCTTTTTATTAAAAAAAAAACAATTAAACTATAACTCACATGGCATGCATAACATTTTTTGTTCCTCTTTTTGGTTTTACTAAACGAAAATTGACTTAATCTAAAACTAATTAGACTAACGAAAGTGAATGATATTCTAATTTATTTTAGGAATCAATTTAACTTAAACTATATTTTATCCTAAAAGTTATATAAAAAAAAAATCAAGACATGCCAACATTATTTAAAATTAGCCCTAACAAAAATTACCCATCTAAAAGTATAATCTAAAAATTATAATCCTATAAATGTGTCGCGACCAATTTTTTCGGGGTTTAAACCACCTAGGGTTTGGCTAATGGATTGTTAAGCCTAGACTTAACTCGGGCTCTCCCAAGCCCATACCAATTCGCGACTTAGGTTCAAATTCTTAACATGCAAATGATTTTTCAATTAGGAGTCGCCACTAATCTATTTTTGGTGGGTCGATTATAAACCCAAGTAAAATAACGGGAGAATTATTTTACTCCTACGAACTGCAGACTATGGAGTACGGGGACTTGGTTACGCTAGAATTCTCTAACGCCCTTTCAGTACCTTTCTTTTTATTTTGAAAAATATTCAGCAAGCAATTTGGATTGATTTTAAACCTATTCCCTAATATGTGAGGTGTTAAATGCGTGTCGCAAACCACCAATTTAACACTCAAGTAAAGCAGAAAATAAATTGCAGGACTTACCTCAAAGCAACGAAAGCATCTGCAATGTTAAAGTAAAATCCACATCAACAACCCTAGATATGGTTTCTAATTAACATGCAATTTTTTTTTTATTTTCACTTTTTTAATGACAATCATGCAATATGCAATGAAATATTAACTAAATGACCTAAGTGATATGACATAAATAATCATGTAGTCTATCCTGAAGCATGAGATTGATTTATTCTAAAAAATAATTTTTTTGTATTTTCCATGAGATTCGAAATTAAAGAAATGCAACACTTAAATATGCAATCTAAATTAATCTAATGACCTAATTCTAATGACGGGCAATTTCTAATTAAATGCATCTAACAAAAATCACTAAATGATGTGCATTGTATGAAACTAATTCTATATGACGTGCACATGATTTTATTTTCCTAATAAGCATGCAATCTATTTAGGAGAAATTATTTAAACCTATAATATGCAATCTTAACATGCAGTGACGTGCAAAGAATGCCCTAATTCTACATGACATATGCATAATGACTTTTTTTGTGTTTTTCCTTTTTTTTTCCTTTTTTTTTTAAATTAATAATTGCCAAATAATTAAACATGCAATTAAGATCTAGCAACCTAAATTGATTTATTTGAATTTGGATTTTTTTAAATTTGAAATAAGATTCCTATTCTAAACATGTAAACCCTAAGACATGCAATATTCTAACTCAAATATATCTCGAGATAAACAAGGCAATTAAAACGAGACAATTCATTCAAAATCATCAAAAATCGCACATCATTCGAATCAAGAGATAATATTTCGCTAGTAAAATCGATAATTTGATATTAAGCCTTAAAGATCAAAATATCAATTTTATTCCCGCTTAATTAATTATTTCATCTAAAGCCTTATAGATGAAATAAAAAATCCTGGCGCGGTTGCGAATCGGGTAATACATTGAGATTTTAAATTATGCATAGATAGGTATTTCAACCAAAGAAAACACCAAATAAAGAGATAACAATAAAGAATATAAAGAAAAACCTAAGCTTGCCTAACTAATAAAGTAAAACAAAAATACCTAATTAACTTTTTTTTCCTTTTTAATAAAAAGGAAAAAAAAAAAAATCTGGGCCGCTGGTTTAGGGGTTCGGTGAGGGCGATCGTAGGCGAGGATCTCCGGCGAGAGAGGCAGAGGGCGGCACGTCGGCGGCGCAAGGCGACGCGGGCGAGGCACGGGGTCACGGGCAGGGAGACCTCGAGCGCGGGCAGAGGCGAAGGCGGCGTCGGGGCGGTGTCGGGGCGGCAGAGCGAGACCGGCGGGCGGCGTCGCGGGCGGAGCAGGGGCTTCGACGCGTTCCGGCGAGGCGGATCTGGGCAGAGGCAGGCCGATCTGGAGCAACGACGTCAGGGAGCAACGACGGTGCGGCGGATCGAGGTTGATGCGGCAAATCGGCGACGGCGGGGCAGCAGAAACGTAGATCGTCGCCGGATCTGGGAGTTGCAGGCGACAGGACCGATCTGCTGGATCTTCGGGCGCCGGGGCTCGCGGACGAAGATGCGGCGGCGGAACGTCGGGGGGGGGCGGCTCAGGCGAAGGGCGGCGTCGCGGCTTCGGGCGGACTGACGCAGGCACTCGCGGACGGAGGCCGCCGGCGATGAGCTGCAGCAGCGCCGGCTGCTCTTCGGGGAAGATGAACAGTAGCCGATTTAGGGTTTCGGCTACTGTTTCTTTTTTTTTTTCTCTTTTTTACTTTTTCCTCTCTCCACTCACTTTTCACCTTATTCTCTCTTTTTTACCGACGGAAAAGAACCCCCCAAAACAAATTGCACACGAGGTATTATATAGGTCTAAAAAATGTATCTCTACGGTATATATTTTTTCCTTTTTGTTCACGCATGATACCCCTAAATATATCGTTAAAATATACCCACCTCGCGCAATATTATCCTTTTGTAGTTTCCACATATTCTATCCAAAATTTTCCTTTTTGCTTGAAAATACATTATTTGGTGTATATTACCTAAAAATATGAAAAGCTTGAACGGAATACTTGAAAAATCTTTCCTTCACCGGCAGCCTATAATAAAAAAAAATAAAATAAAATAAAAAATGAAAATAAAATGCTTCTAAACTATATGCCATGTGTTTTTTTTATTTTTTATTTTTTTTAGTAAAAATTGTGCAAAAATTTAGGTGTCAACAAAATGCAATTCTAATTTACTAACCCTAAATGCTCGAATGCAATATTTAGATTTTTATGTACTTTTTGATTTTGATTTTGATTTTTTTAATCTTTCCAAACAAGTAATTATTTTAAAAGAATGAAGATAAGAATTAAAATAACTGAAAAAATAATCTGTTGTCTCATGGATTAAATTAACAATTATTTTAACTCTATAATGATTTAACAATTGAAATGCTATCAAAATTCCTAAAAATTAAAGTAATTAAAAAAAATGACCCGACGTCTTACGGGTCAAATTAATAATTACCATAATTTGGGATAAAATACTGCAGTTAATGCCTACGAGATTTATAAAAGAAAAGCACATCTCAATATTCTAAATTGAACAGTAATAAAAAAATAAATAAAATAAAGAAAAAACAAACTACCTAATTTGCTTTTCCTTTTTTCTTTTCCCTTTGCTTCCAAAAGAGAAGCTTGGAAGCTCGTGCGGCTGGTCACCGAGGATCGGAGGTTGCGGAGGTGCGGAGCTCCGGTGAGGTCCGGCAATTCGGAGCTGCAGGAAAAAAAAGATCAGTGACTGGTTCGGGCTTGAGCAGAGGTGCGTAGCAAAGAGCTGTGCGGAGGCGGGTGTCGGGCACCGGGCGGTCGCGGAGATGGCGTGTCAGCAGCAGGCGGAGAATGCGCGACGCTCAGGCAGTGGGTGGCGCAGGCGCGGGCTTCGGCGCTCGGGGTGCGGGAGAGCTGCTGGCGCGATCTTCAGGCAGAGGCGAGGGCAGGAGCACGATGAGAGCAGCGGAGGCGTCGGGTCGTCACTGGTCGACGCGGCTGCAAGCGGAGTGGGAGCATAACGAGACAAGGCGAAGACGCAGCAGGGCAGGAACGCGAAGGCGCGGGCTGGTGCAGGGCTTCGATGCGGCGATGGGCAGTGGCGCGGCGGTGGGCTGCTATAGCGTCGACGCTCGTGGGTCGGGCGGAAACGAAGTTGAGGCGTTGCTGGTGCTCGGGCGCAGCTGCTGGCGTCACGGGAGGAAAGCGGTGAAGGTCGACGGGGCGGCGCCTGGTTGCTGGTGCGCCGGCGAGGAGATCGGCAGCTGGCAGACCTGCGAGGAGCTCGGCGGCAAAGGAGCTCGACGAGCAGAATCTTTATTTTATTTTTTTATTTCTTTTCTCCCTCTCTCCTCACGTCTCCCTCACTCTGCTGTCTCTCTCTCTCTCTGCCGCTGTCAACAGAAGGGAAAAAGCTTCTGCTCTTCTTTCTGCATAACCTTTTCAGGTTTTGACTGTTCCTTCACAAAAACTGATTTCTTTGGTGAATGTTTTGAAACCGAATGGAAAGCCCCTCCACACTTTTTCTTTCTCTTCAGTTTTCTATTTTTTTCTTCGACGAAAGACCAAGAGAAAGCGCTCGAAGTTGTTTTTGCAAGCGAGATATTCACTCAACGACTCCAACAATAAAAGGCTCCAAAATCAAATAAAAACTGAATTTTTGAATTTTGAAATGAAGATATATTTCCAAAACCGAATTTTTATTTTATTTATTATTTTCTGAAATATTAGGTGTCAACAATGATGTAGCCCTCAAACTTGCATCCAATTCTATCGTGCATGAGAGAACAAAGCACATTGAAGTAGATTGTCATTTCACCCGGGAGAAAATCCAGGAAGGGATGATTGAGACACAAGGGATTGGAACACAAGAATAAGCAGTGGATGTCTTCACTAAACTTCTGTGTCAAAAACAACATGCGTATCTCTTGAGCTAGCTAGGCGTCTTGGACATCTACAAGCCACCAGCTTGAGGGGGAGTGTTGGAAAATACGCAGAAGTTTGGAAAGATTTGATTAGATCAAATCATAGGGATTTTATTGAATCAATTAAAATTAGATATAATCTGTACATTGTATCTTTTCCTTTTTTCTTCTACACATACTTTGTAATATAATGTAACTTTGTACATTGAATGAAAGCAGAGAAATACACAGAAATTCCTACACTTCTTCCTCTCGATTTACCTTTCCCTTCATATTTTGACACTCCACGTCGCAGTCTGCGAACATGAAGCCTATGATCACTGGGAAATCGTCCCTGCCCATCTACGCAGGATCTTAAAGTTGAAGCCTACGACTGGAGCCGATTGAAATTGACATCTTTTGAGTGAATGTCTGGGATTGATTGAATGGATCCACATCGCAATTTGAATTAAGATTTTTGACATGGCAACCCGAATTGGAGTCCAAATTTGGCCAATATAACAACTAGGTTACCGGCTTGAAAAAGGGATCGCACATCGCGACCTTGAAAGGACCGTGATTGCGGGGGCATGCTTGAAGCCACGAGGAGGAAAATCCGTGGAATTTCTTCCACAATTAATGCTCCGCTCGTTTCGCGAAAAACAACTTCCAGGAAAATATTTTCCGAAATTTCCGGTGTTCGGGTGGGCGGAAAATACATGGTCAAAGAAAACATTTTCTGGTCAACGGAAAATCCCCTCTTAACATCGTGGAAAATGATTTACTCTTTTGAAAAGAGGAAATCATTTTCCCGGCCTCTCGCACGAGCTCTCGCGCTATCTCTCGAGTTGCTTTTTTCCTTCCTCATTTTTGCACTCTCTCACAAAACCTTAGGGTTTCTGATCTCCTCCTCCTCCTTTGACGCCGACGATCGGCGAAGCATCCCTCATTTGCAAATCTCCTCCTCCCTTCAGTTCTTGTTCTCTCTCTCTCTCTCTCTCTCTCTCTCTCTCTCTCTCTCTCTCTCTCTTTTCTCTCCCTGCTGCAATGGCTTCGACGACGTCCTTCTCCGGGATCAGCCTCCGCCCTCCCCGGCTGCTCTTGCTTGCCTGCTCCGGCTGGGGCGCCGCCGCCGCCGCCGCGATTCGCTTCCCCGGCAGCTCGAAGCTGCTCGGGAGGATCCGGCTCAAGAGGGAGCACCGCGGCGACGCCAGGAGGCTCGTAGGGAGCCCGCCGGCCAGGCCGCTCGTCGTGCGGTGCGAGGCTTCCGGTGGACGGGTGATTGCCCCCGATTCCTTCCCTTGGGATTTTTTTTAGTGCTTCGCGTGCTTGCTCGTGTGTTGGTTCGTTGCTTTGTTTTGGGGATTTGGTTATGCTTGTTTGTGGTGATGCGATGAGGTCGCGTGCGTCCAGGCGTGGTGCTAGTAGTATTCTGTGTTCGAGTGCGTTGGATTTTTCTTGCCAAGTTGTCGTTTTTTCTGATAATCCTGAATTGTGTAAATGGGTTGATTGATTGCTAGTGTGGTTGCCGTACTGCTAAATTAGGCTGTGCATAGACGAAGAGTGAGCTGCTAAATGGATGAATGTGAATATGCAGCTTCTTTGGGGTGGTGTTTGTAATATGTATAATCAGATTTGTCCACTTGAACCCAATAAATTATTGATTTTGTAGCTCTGTCAAATGACATCACACAGCAAGGGATTGTTTCCTCTCCAGATATCGCGACGGAGAATAAACATCAAATAGTGGAGACTGAGCATTGATAAAGGCTTTGTTGGAGCAAAATAATGGGCTTGCCCGGCAGATCTTCTCCAAGGCTGCGAGTTGACAATACCCGTCTTACGGAGGCTCTTGGTAAGTTCATCCAACGGCAACCAAAGGTATCTCTATTGAATGACAATGTCTTAATGAGCATCTCTTTTCAATCAATGGGTTATTATAGCTAGATGTTGCTATTTTCTTTTACGAATTGATTAAACATTTTCAGCATGGGCATTGCCTCTTGAGACCGAGTTCTTAATTGAAGAATAGAGGATTTAACATCACTTGATGTTCTCAGCCATTTAAAGGATTCAAGCCCCACAAACGATGTTCAAGAAAATTACCTAAGTGCTGAAATCTTAAAAAATGTTTCCCGGTAGAAAATATTTTCCTTACTGAACATCGGAAAACATTTTCCGAAACATTTTCAAGTTTTAGCCGAATACCGGAAAATATTGTCATTTTCCTAGAAAATGACTTCCTGGAAAATGTTTTCCGGAAATGGCCCATTTTCCGCGAAACGAACGGACCCTAAAGGATTCACAATTTGAAAGTGCGGCCAGCAAGGGGGCAGGGATGGATTTTTAGCAAGATACTGAGGAATGGAAAGAAAAGAAGATGACTTTTGAAGAGATGAGATGAGGGGAAAGAATCAAGATATTTGCGTAAGTTAGTGCTCCCGAAATTAGCAAGCCGTGAAACCGCAAGGGTAACGAGCAAATTCAGGGAAAGATAGAGAGACGTCTTTATCATCATCACGGTGGTTTTCCTCTTATGAGTCTCCAATACGGGGGAGAAGCCATCGTTAAAAAGCAGAGAAAACCATTGCAGAGAGACTAAAAATTCTTTCTTCTTGCTGAAGGTCACGTCCACCTACTAGAGAGACCCGGCAGCCCGATTTCCTTTTTTTTACCATCATTACCACATTTTTCTTCGCCGTGCACGATCAGCGATCCCTACCCTCCTCCATCAATTCCTACGAAGCCCCGGCAATTTATTCACTTTTTGGTGACATTGCAGCTCTCTATCCGCTACCATCCAGCCCCGGCGAAGCCCTCTGCAGGTCATTCCAACGAGCTTGGGTCCCCCTGCAGCAATGAAACGATCCGGTGATGACCCTAGTGTCCTACGTCCACGCCATCGCGCCATCCACTGCTGAAGCTCGTGCTGCCGTTTCCTCATTGCCATCCCCAGCAAGTTCCCAGGTGACACCAGCGAGTTTCCACTCACGCCTGGTCCTCTTCCATTTCCAGCGAGAACTAGATCTCCGCGGATCCCCTCCGAACAACAGCCTGCCTCTCTGCGTCTCCTGCTGGCCGAGCAACAACCAGCAATGCGTCCAGCATTTCCAGAGTAGCCCATTACTTTGTTTACTCGTTGCAGGTCGTCTTGGTGAACTCTGCAGTACCCTTATTCTCGCCAGCTGAACAGTTCCTCCATCATCGTTGCTCAGTTCATCCCGGAAAGCTTCGTCTAGCCAGGCTGTTTCTTCACTGCAACATCCTTTTTGTGCCCCTTGCTGGTTTAACACCAAACCCGGTGGCCACGCTCCTTTAAGTCTTGGCCTACTAGTCTCATATCCCTCGGGTCAATTCTAGTCAAGGTGATGATGAGGTTTGTTTGAGTGGATGATTGACGGTCCCAGTATGTAATTTAAGTTCATGTTTATAGTTGATAAAACCTTAGTTCACTGTCGTTTTTGATTTTGTTTCATGCACCAACAAAGACATATTCAGCTTTCTCACCTTTAGACATTAAGGTCGATCCCCAATATTGTCTTGTATGGATTGCTACGGTTGAGCATGTTGTGATTAATTCGTACATTGTCATTGCACGTTAGTGTATCATGCATATTAGAGTTTAAAGTACATCCATAATTTACAATTTGGGGTTTTCATATTTAGGGCCATGCATGATTAATTTCATAATACATATGGATTTAGAACATGTTAAGTTAGAATCCAAATAAATTTAGGATAATTTTCATAATAAAACCAAATAAAAAATTTCATTCAGATTTCACCAAGATTGCAAATAGACCAAGATTTTTTTTTTTTTTTTTGGTAAAGCAAATAGACCAAGATTTAATTAGTCTTATAACATATAATGTAAATCACTTAGAAAATAAGATAGTTACTAATTGCATTACATCATCTGCATTGCACATAGTTAACATCAATACCTAGTTCATTAGATCACATTATAGTCCTAGGATTTAAATTTGCTGTTTTCATAAAATTAGAAATAAAGATAGCACTTCATATTGATTTGTATCATAGGATTAATCCATGGTTAGTCCTAGAATAGAAAATGCATGCACATTTATTTTTCAGACTTGAGGGGCATTTGTCTTTTTACTAAGAAAAGAGAACAAAAGTACATTAGTCGGTCTCATATACGTTGCATTAATTAGGAGAAATAATTTAGTATAGATTGCACATTAGTTAGTCATTGTACCATACATAACTTTCATGCATTTTGTTTGCATATTTTTCTAAAATGGTAGTATGCAGAAATCTCGTGATGGTGGATAGGGATACACTTTGCTCGCTTAGTGCATCTAGGTTCTTAAAATCTTATGCAATCTATTTACTATTTTGATTATTGGGTGCTACATTTCCTGATTGCGTACCCATCTGATCACCCCTCAAATATTAGTGGCAAGGTAAAGATGGACAAAGACTGCATGCAAAACATTTTTGAAATAAAGAGAAAACGTACCAAAGGGGTGTTAAGTTAATCTAACATAACTAAGTCCCCATACTCATGAATCTCTAGTTTGAGAAGTAAAATATACCATTACATTTTACTTGGGTGTCTAATCGACTCATAACCGATCGTGACGGCTCTAAGTTTAATCACATGTTGAATTGAGTACCAATTTGTGATTGGTAAGGCTTGAGAGAGCCAGCACTAGATGCAAGTGGTGGCCTCGTGAGAGGAAACTTCATTCTTGTTGAATAGTCCATTAGCTTTTCCCCAATTGATCCACTCTCGGGAAGGTCACGAAAAGAACATGAACATGTTCACGGTAGATCACTATGCCAATTTCGAACTGTACTCGATAAGCTTCAAATTCCAAAAAAATAAGAAAAAAAGGGGGGAAAGTTTTCTAGTAGCTCTAATTGGGTCGCCGGGGCTCTATGTGTTTACCGATCGATGAAAAGAATTACTTGAATTAACAAGTTCATAGCTAAATGACAAAAAAAATTAATTTGAATTGATTAAAGAGGCTGTCAAAGTTGACTTATTGGGAGCAAATGGGTTTGGAAGTTAATATCTTTTCTTCCTGAGGTCCAAATTTATTGGGAATTTAAGGAATTGATTTTAAAAGTTGATGGCTATTTACAGTTTGTCTTTTTTTTTTTTTTTTGGCCATGGCCAATTTACAGACTATACAACTAAATAGTAGTCGCTTATGTTTCATGAATGCTCATTTGTTTGCATTAGATAAGATATTTAAGAATAAGAAAACCGCAAATTAGGTGAAAAGGGAGTCTCGATAACAAGAAGGTCAAGTGTCACAAGCCGGTTACTCATTATGTATATTTAATGGATTAATTGATGTGAAAATTTATTGATTAATGAAAATATCTAACAAATTATAAGAGTAAGTGATTTCCTAAGGAAATGATTAATTGAACCCTTGGTGATAAGTGTTTTTAATTGGTTAATCATTTGTTTCCAATAATTACCCATCTAAAAGTAGGGGTGAATGATTTCAGGTTCCGTATAAATTCCACATAGAACTTGGAAGCTACCTATTGGAACAAGTTCCTCATTTTTAGGAATCTGTAACTTATCATACATACCCTGAAACTTGGAACTTACTTTGTCACAAGTTCTAGAGTCGGTTTCAGGATCTACCCACATTATGCTTTTGTTATTAATTAAACGATTGAGGTGAATTATCATTTTTAATTACCACCACTTGTTATTATAATTTACTAACCATAACTTATATTTATACATACAAGAAATATGAAACATTAACGATGTAAAAGTCTTAGTTATAAAATGAAAAATCGAACTAGTGGGTTCAAATTATATACTCATTATCGAATGCTATGAAATATTGCAAGATCTTGCGAAGAACTTGGAACCTAAAACTTACCCGTTGAAATAGGTTTTCCAATTTTTGAAACTTAGAACTTACCCTGCTTACCTTGGAACCTAGAATGTGACAAGTTTCCACTGATCCAATTCTCAGGTTTTAGGTTCTGCCCTAGAATTATGCTTACACCTATCTAAAAGTGCATAATGAATATCCCTTCTTTGAAATTTGACCTTTCTATTATTGAGACATTTTTCCACTTTACTTAATTTTCTCTCTTTTTCTCTAAACAATTCATTAGTTCTATTAATATGTTCCTTAAAATTTCGACAACTTTAATTTTTTTAAATATTATAATTCCTATTTATTTCTTCCAATATTAACATTCTAATCAAATTATGCTTGCTTAACTTTTCCCCCATAGAAGTCAAAAGTAAAAGAGATATTTCCTTTGAAAGAGATAAAAATACATCTTTATCCTTTAAAACTCATGTGCATTTCACATGCTGAGGAATATATAACGGAAGGCTAACCGCCTTAAAAAGAATGAAAGTTCAGGAGGGTGATATCTAACGTGTGACAGTTAATTATTTAGGGGTAACCGTGTACTATGTCAGGTTGAAAAGAGTTTTGCATATTATATGCATCTGGTAAAGTCACTCTCAAATTATGTGAAAACGAGGTTTATCTATAATTAACATCGATGGGTAAAATTTCTCGTTTTTGTAGAATCATTTCTTAATATAGCCTCGTCATCAAGTGCTAATCCCCTATTAGTAATATACAACAATAGAATTTTAATTACATGAATGAAGAAAAGGATAAGGAGTGAGCAATGCTAGTATAATGGCATCGTTATCGCTTGAAAATGACCGTGCAATCTCAACCGTCACTTTCGCTTCAAGAGAAACTAGCTATCGATTTTGTGTAAATAAAAAACATGGAAGATTGTTAAATGGGTTGCTTTCAACTCTTAAGTTCTCTTGATCTCTAGCCCATCTTTTTCCTTGGGACTTTTTATTGTCCAGTACGAATATTTCTTTCTAATTTTACAAAATTTAGAAAGCTTAATTGCTATGCAAAGCTGGAGTGTTACTAGTTAAAAGACAACATTTGAAATATTGTGACTGAATCATATCACATTTGACAACAGTGACCGTGATCGGTGGCGATGGTGGGGGCAACTAGCGGCGGCAGGCAATGACTGGTGGTGCCGACCAACAACCAATGGAGGCAGCCGGAAAAGTGGTGTTTTTCATAGTTTTGTGGTTTTACAAATGTGAAAATGGAATTGCAGTATTGACTGAAAAAACGCAAATCTGATGAAATTTTTTTGCTGATTATAATTATAAGCTGACACATGACATAGAATATGTCAATTAAACGAAATTTTTAGAAAATTTGTATAGAATATGTTTGTATTATTTAATTATGATAATATACTTGTTAATCGCGAACAACTTTGTGATCCGATAAGCTAATCATCCGGTCTCTCAGAGTAAGGATCTTGCGAATCATAAACGTCCTTTGGCAAATAACAGACGGTCAGGCAAGCATTTTCGTTTTAGAAACGGGAAAATTTATTACACTTTTGTTAATTTAATTTTAAATCTTTTCATTTTACCAATTGAGTCCAAACCTTTTCAAGTTTTACCAATTGAGTCAATTCGCCTAATTTTGGCCGGAAATAGCTAGCATAACAGTCCAATTAGCATTGGCCGTTCTATATGCCATGGCCAACCTTGAAGTAGATAAATTTTAATAATTTTCTTTTGATTTTTTCCATTTCCTTTTCTTTCTTCTCTTTTTTATTTCAAAGGGCTGGTGGGGCACTGGCCCTGGGTAAGGGCCATGAAGCCCTCGCCAATAGAGGTAAGGGTTGTGACCCTCGTTAGATCTAACAAGGGCTCGTGAGCCCTCACCAACCATAGTGAGGGTAGGTGAGGGCCATAGTGCAATTGCTGTGGCAAGCGAGAGCTCACGATACCCTTGCCAACCGCAATGAGGTCTTGTGAGCCCTCGATGGCCATAGTGAGGGCGGGCAAGGGCTGCAATGCCCTGGTTGTGGCTTGCGAGGGCTCGCTATACCCTCGCCAACCTTAGCAAGGGGCCGCAACCCCACGCTCGTGATTGGTGAGGGCTTCATGGCCCTTCCTAGGGGTTGGTGGGGGTTGCTAATTTTCGGTTAGTGGATGGCGAAGGTTGCCGTCCCTCAGCCGGCGGCTCTAAGCCCTTTGAAGCCAAATATAAAAAGAAAAAGACAAAGAAAAGAAAGAAAAGAGAAGAAAATTAATAAAAAAATTCAAAAAATATTATTAAAAATTATTTACGTTTGCGATTTATGGTCAAAATTAAGCTGGATGGTTTTGGTTGGCAAATTTTGAAAAATTTTAGGACTCAATTAATAAAATTGAAATGTTTAGTACTGAATTGACAAAACTGCAATACGTTTAACAATTTTTGGATAATTTTCCTTTTAAAAACTACTCGTTTTTCTATTTTCAATTTTGCAGTTATGGAGAATGACAACAATTTTTCCTTTTAAAAATGGAAACAAATTTTGGCTAATAGATAAAATGGGATTCCGGTATCATTACCATTTAAAAATGAAAATGAAAATGAGAGAATTGTACATCGAGCGATTTTAGGTTTTCCCTATTTAGTCACGTAATAAATGCTGTCTCGAAGACCTTCTTAACAAGAGAGTTGTCGGTTCAATCCAATAGTAGGTAAACCCGGAATCAGAGCACATTATCGAAGAGCAGTTGATTTGGTCGGGGTACTTGAAGCCTTCAAAGAAGAATGGAGAGAAAAAAAAAATGATGGATTGAAGTTTGAGGATGAGATCTGCTCTGAGTTTGATAGTAAGCGAAGCATTTTGGTGGTAAGTTTGGAAAGCTAGCTTGGGATAACACTGGACAGCAACGATAGGAAGATGGATCGATTCTCCGAAGATAGAACCCCCCTGGGTTCAAGATTAGGCAGGATAGAGAAAGTGCCCCAGGACATGGATGTTGATGACAAGGAGGCAACCGTGGGAAAGCTAACAATAGCAGACGGAGGACAGCCAGGAACCTAGAGGGTAAACGTGGGGACTCTCTCCTGCCCACTATATTCCTGGGGGATATACCTTACAACTGGCTAAATGCTGTAAATGGCGTTCCAAGCTTTCCCCCACGGATGCAGTATAAGAAGGCTCCAGCGCCAAGGGGAAAGATCAACCAAACAGCATCCTCTCTCTTTCCTCTTGGAAGTTCCAGCAACACCAAGGAGAGAGAGAGAGAGAGACCAAGAATCCTCGTAGTAGAAAGGAAAAAGATGGCAATTAAATCTTTCGTTGGTGCGCTGCTGCTGCTTCTGCTGTCTTTTTCTTCTACCATCAAAGCTCAGGTCTTTCAAATCGAGAATTATAATGTAACGGGCGGTGGCATACCAGACATAACCCAGGTGCGTATACTCTTTAGTGAATAGCTTTACGGCATCCTTTCCTAAACCTCTGCTGCTAACGAAGGCTTGTTACGCATTCTTTTGAAGTCATTGCTAGATGCATGGAAAAAGGCGTGCGCATCCACTACTCGTCCTAAAGTGCTCATCCCGGGAGGAACGTTTACACTATCGGAGGTGGTCCTAGAAGGCCCCTGCAAGGCTCATGTGGAATTCGAGGTCCACGCCAGGCTGCAGGCCCCGGCGGACCCAAGCCGTTTCAAGACCGACGGTTGGGTCGTGTTCCAACACATTGACGGCCTCACCATGTTGGGCGGGACCTTTGACGGCCAGGGCAAGATAGCCTGGGGGCAGAACGACTGTGACAAGAACACGAACTGCCGTACTCTCCCCACCGTAAGCACCCGTCGGTATTATTCGTTTCTATGTCGATTTCGAACCGCACGGTCATTAGAATAACGGATACGCTGATGGGGGTATATCCAAACTAAGACAACTCGATTAACCGAGTTTTGAGCACCAGGGGGAATTGCTAACACCCATTGAATTTCGACAGAATTTGAGGTTCAACTTCGTCAGCAATGCCATAATCCATAACGTAACGACGCTCGACAGCAAGAATTTCCACGTAAACGTCTTGGGCGCCAAGAACCTGACGTTCCAAAATTTCCACGTGAATGCGCCGGGGGACAGCGTCAACACGGACGGGATCCACATTGGACGGTCGCTCGGGGTCAACATCCTCGACACCAACATCAAGACCGGGGACGACTGCGTCTCCCTTGGTGACGGGAGCCGGCAGATCACTGTCAGGGGGGTGACCTGCGGTCCGGGCCACGGCATCAGCGTTGGCAGCCTCGGGAAGTACGACAATGAAGAGCCCGTGTCAGGTGTCTTTGTCACGAACTGCACCATCACCGGCGCGACCAACGGCGCGAGGATCAAGACGTGGCCCGCATCAAAGATCGGCATAGCCACCGACATGCATTTCGAGGACGTCCAGATGAACGATGTTGCCAACCCTGTGGTCATAGACCAGGGATACTGCCCATTCAACCAGTGCCAAGCACAGGTAGACAGCAATGCTTGTTTTGCTCACAATTCTCAAGTCAGTTAGGAAACAAAAACTAATCGCACAATCGATAAACCATATACATGTCGGCCCTAATCTGTATGTTATTCGATTTGTTCAGATTCCTTCCCTTGTTAAGATCAGCAACGTCAGCTTCAAGAGAATCAGGGGAACCTCTTCGACCAAGGTCGCAGTGAAGATCGCCTGCAGCAAGCGCATTCCATGCGAGGGCGTCGAGATCGCGGACATTAACCTTGTGTATAAAGGCCCTGATGGCCCCGCCACGTCGGAGTGTTCCAACGTCAGGCCTTTGATCTCTGGCATGCAAAACCCTCGGGCCTGTGCCAAGATTGTGAGCTAAAGACTTCGCTCTTTCTCAGTGAAGACGAATTGACGCCGAAAGTTTCTTTATAAAGGATGTGAATGTTGGATGTAAATTGCGCCATCCCAAGATCTCCATAACTTGAACAAGAACATACATAATTGAGTAGAAAGATTAACGCACCTGTTTTAGGATCCATTGTTCTTGAAGTAGAAGCAGAAAATGGATTACCCACATATTAAGGGTATCCACGCATCAAATCATTCTCCTCTATTGCCCTCCGTATCACTGGCTCAATGAGGCGGCCCTCCTCACGTGTAGTGTTAGGTAAATGCCCCTTAGGTGAGGATACATGTGAGAATTAGGGTTAGAGGAGAGACTTGAACACTATTTATAGAGTTTCCAGCCAGTCCCCCACATTACGAGCCAGGCTGAACTCGGCCCACACTAGCCAGCCCATATTAGACTAATTAAGAAACCTTCTATCTCACCTTAGACCAATCCTGTTTTATGGTAATCATAAAAACAGTAAATTACAATATCAATTAATTTAGTCCACATTAGGAAAACTCTTACATTCTCCCACTTGGACTATATTAATTGAAATCGTACTATATGTGCGCACATTTGGTCCAGAGATAATTCTTAATAGTCGATTATATCCCATAAAGTCTTAAATATCGAATCATGGCGGTAACTGCATGTATACACACAGAACCTTCCATGGTCACGAATGTTCTCAACTTTATTGATATGGATTCAATATGGTAGTGTGTTAAATAGATAACATCTCTCATAGAGAGATTCCATTTGTCAGTTACCATTCTCTTACCTTTGGTGTCACAAAAAAATTTGTGCCACTAGAGAATGCTTTATGGTTCCAATGAACCCACATATGTCTTATCCTTGTGGTTAACCTTTCTTTATGTATCACAAGACATATGCACAAGGCTAATAATCGGATGCCCGGATGCCCCTAGCCTTCACTCAATGTTTATACAATCCCTTGAGACTTTATTAATATGTATTCAACATAATAACAATACATTCAAAAATATTTTATTGAATACAAAAGTTGATACATATCAAACCGTTACAAAATGTAACAAACATAAATGAAACATTTATCAGAGTAAAGCCAAAATAGCTCCCACTAAACAACAGTATCTGAAGATACTCCTAGGCCCATGCTAATAACATGTCACTCAAATACACATGGGCGTAGGCCTTTAGTTAGTGGATCTGCAATCACATCATCTGTGAAAATATATTATATTAAAACGTCACTTTTCTGTACTGTTTGCTTTTGGTCAAAAATTTTGACCACCATATATTTAGACCCATTGAGACCTCTGTAGTAAATAAATAATACTACAAATTTGTTATATCAATACAACCGTATGCATCTATCCATAAAGTTAAAATGATCAACTCCTTCATGAGGTTCTGGAGCCTAAAAGCCCAAGTAATAGCCTAAAAGAATGTTACTAATACTGCTTAAATAGTAGAAGATGACATAGAACTTTATTTACTGCACTTTCTACTAACATAACTCTGTATCTTGTTATTGATATTATATCATTCTAACAGCTAGCAAAGTTTATATCTAAATACCCTACTAACTGCAAGAATTGAACATGTCTGTAAATTAACATATAATCTCTTGTCTTCTTTAAGTACCTTAAAACTTTCTTGACAGCAACCCAGTGATCATGTCTTGGATTTGACCGATATCTGCCTAGAAGTTCCGTCATAAAGACAACATTTAGTCTAGTGCAAATTCGAGTATACATTATACTTTTAAGTGCATTGACACAAGGTACTTCCTTTAATTATATTTTCTAAATATCTAAATAAGGATAATGTGATAGATTTAGTCCATCACCCTTAACAACAGAAGCAATTCCTGGCTTGCAATAATGTATATTGAATATTTCCAATATACAATCAGCAAATGTCCTTCGAGAAAATCTAATATAATATGGCAAAAACAATCGTTACAGATCTTAGTACAAATGATATAAGATGTCTCAAGGTCACAACTTGTAAGCAAAATATTATATACATAAAGTATGAAAAAAAATAAATTTCCTCCCACTGACTTTGCAGTATATTGAATTACTTTGTTCCCAATTGAACAAAAAATAACAACACTATGAAACTTTAATAATATTGTCTAGAAACTTACTTAAGACTATAAGACTTTTTCAGTTTACACACAAGTTTACTCGAAACATTTATTGCAAAATTCTCCAATTGCACAATATAGATTTTGTATCTATTTAGCGTAACTCCATATATAAATAAATAAATAAATAAATGAACTATTAATACCGCATTCACTCTGAAAGAATTTTTTAAAGAAATAGTTATTTCTTCACTATAAACAATCTACCCCTCTTTCAGAGTAAAAACTTTAGTTACCAATTTGGCTTTAAATTCCACAATCTTTTTTTTTGAAATTCTTTTAGTTTTGTACGCCAATTTGCAACTAATAAACTTGTGATCTTTAGACAAGTCAGTAAGTTTTCAAACATGTTTCATAGATTGTTGTTGACACCTAAATTTTGACTGATCATTTAGTAATTAATTGCATAAAATTTAGGGATTAATCTTTAACCCCTAAGAAAAAATATTAAAATTACATCTCATGTAGTCGCATTCGCATCGGTACCAAAACGCAACCAAACACGGCAGCTCGCGGTCAATTACGTGCACAAAAGGTGGTCTCTCTCTTGCTGATTTGAAAGTACCCAATGAAAAAGAAGAAAGAAGAGTTCTTCACGTCCATTGTCTCTTCCTCATTAATGCATGCACCATGCGTGGACAAAATTCGGCGGACGTAAAAAAAAAAAAAAAAAATTTCTAGCCGCATGCGTGAAGAAAGCAAAGAAAAATCCACTGCACACGCGAGATCCGGGAGAAAATCTGCAAAGGCATGGGCTCACCATTTTATAATATTTTATAGTGAGAATTCTCTCCTTCCCGGAGAGCAAATCAAGAAAGAAGCGAATAAAGAAAAAAATCCACGGTGAGGGGGTTTTCCTTTCGGTCGACAAAGGGGGAAAGGAGTGTGTCGAGAAAAAATATAAAAAAAAAAGTTCACCGGAAGAGGTCTGTAAAAAATGGTAGAGGGCTCCCTTTCGTTCACGCAAGCGCAGAAAAGGTAGGGAGTAGTTTGTGGGAGCTATTAAAAAAAAGAGAAAACCTGCAGAGAGAAGGAAATAAGAAGGGAAAAAGAAGGTGAAAGCAAAATAATAAAAAAGAAGAAGGCTTGTCTTCTTAAAAGGTGAAGGCTTCGAGCAACACAAAAGGGGGGGAAGAGAGAGAACCTGCAGAGAAGAAAAAAGAGTGAAGTCAGAGACGTGAGAGAGAGACAGAAACGAAGTGACCAAACAACAGAAAAATAGAAAGAAAAAAAGAGGAAAAGACCCCTACTGTTCATCTTCTTCGGGAGTTCCTCGCGGCTGCTGGTCGCCCGGCGCTGCAGCCGCCCACCCGCCTCTTTCCTCCTTCCGGCGAGCTCCGAGCCCGCCGCCGCGCCTCGCCCTCGCGCGCCGCCGTCACCGCTGCGCCTCGCCCTCGCGCCTCGCCCATCCGCGACACCGAAGCATCTCCGAGCGCGCCACCGTCTCCGCCCTCGAACTTGCGTCGCTGCTCCCGCCCAAAAGCCGCGAAGCCGACTCAGCCCTGCTGCTCTTGGAGCACCGCCGCTCGCCTTCGCTCCGCATCCCCTCGCTCGTCCGCGCCAGCAACGCCCCCGCAGCCGAGCCACCGTGCGTCCCTCGCTCAACCTCCACATTCTATTTGCGGGCCCGACGACGCCCCCGCCCGCGACGCCTATCTTACGCCACGAGATCCGCAACGTCCATCGCCCCATCCTTTCACCGCCGGCTCTGCACCCGAACGCTCGCCCCCTCGCCGCCGGACGCAAAGCACCACCCAACTCCGCCGGTAGCCCCCGCTGCCGATCTGCAGCACTCCGGCTTGCGCCGCCCCACGGAGGACACCGATCTCGCCACACCGGAGTTGCCCCCACGCCGTCGCTCCCGGATCGCCACCGTCCGCGAGCCACCCGACGACCAGCCGAACCGCTGTTGCCCGCTGGTCACGGCGTCGGCTGTCTGTCGCCGCCCCGTGCTTTGCGCCGACGCCACCGAACCAGATCTTGCTCGAGATCCCGTCGCGCCTACCGCCGCTGCCGCAGCCCTCGCCAACGTTCGGCTGAAGCCGAGCCGGATCCGGACGCCCACCCGCGACGCCCTTTGCCGGAATCAACACCATAAGCTCCGACCGCGACGCCCCGTTCCGCCGGCTGTCCCCTCTGCCCGGTGCCGTCCCTTTCCCGCCGGTCCTCGCCGGAGCTTTGAACGTCGGTGACCATCTGCCCCCTCGGTGAACCACCATAAGTTGCCAAGCCGTGCGTGGGAGAAAACAAAAAAAAAAGGAAAAGGGAATTAGGTAGATTTTATTATTATTATTGCTTATCTAGTGATAGTTTTTTACTTTCCTTTATATCTGGTTTTGTTTAGTGAATTGTTCCTCTTAAATGTTAGATTGAGATTCCAACATGAAAGTGCCCCTCAAATTAAGGATTGACAGTCCGATTTTCGCACCCGAAAATCCGACTCGCAATCTCTTAAAAAATCGACAATTCAATCTCAAGCCCGAGATTCGATTCGCGATTTAATTTAAAATTGGTCAACCCGATCTCATGCGCGAGATATGGTTCGCTAATTTTTGGATATCGAGTATTTATCTTGTTGGATTTCTTGTCGTCAAGTTGGTCGAGTCAAATCTTATTTTCGTAAAATAAAAAATCAAAAAAATCATAATTAGGATTAGGTTTGTTATAATCTTGCATATTTAGGATTGCAATCTTATTATGATTTTTTTTTAAAAAAAATCCGAAAAAAAGTGCATTCATTTAGGTTGTTAGTTTTTATTTGAATTGCATATTTAATTATGTGTTAGTTTTAATTTCGAATTTCTTAAAGAAAAACACAAAAAAATCATCATGCATTTTAGAATAGAATCGCATGTCTCATTTTAAGTTTAGATCAATTTGCGTCTTAGGTTAGAAATTGCTAGATTAAAATAACGTCTTAGTTTAAATTAGGATTTAGCATGACTTAATCCTAAGTTTAAATTGGATGGAATTTTAATTTAGCTAGGTAATTTTCACATTTTTTTAATCCGAATTTCATAAAAAAATACAAAATTGTCTTAGAATAAATTAGTTTTATTTTCTAGGATAAATTGCATTTTTTTAAGAAAAAAAAAAGAAAAAAAGTCATGTGCATATCATATAGTTTAGGCTATGCTACCATGCCATTCCATGCTAGATTAGTAGCATGCATTGCATATTAATAAGTGAAAACCAAAAAAAAAAAAATGGAAATTGCCTGTTAATTAGAAATCACATCTAGGTCTGTTGATGTGAATTCCCGATTTAACAATGCGAGATGCTTTCGTTGCAACGAGGTAGGTCCTGCAATTTATTCATGGCTTTCTTGGGTGTTAAATTGGTGGTTTGCGCACCCGCATGATCACCTCACACGTTAGGAAGATAAATTAAAATCAATTCAAGCTGCCTGCAAAAACATTTTTGGAAATAAAAGAATGGTACCGAAAGGGCATTAGAGAAATCTAGTGTAACCAAGTCCCCGAACTCATTTAATCTCTGGTTCGTAGGAGTGAAGTAATTCTCCCATTACTTTACTTGGGTTTCTAATCGACCCACCAAAAATAGATTAGTGGCGACTCCATGATAAAAATCATTTGCATATAAAGAACTTAAACCCTAAGTCGCGAATTGGTATGGGCTTGGGAGAGCCCGAGCTAAGTCTAGGCTTAGCAATCCATTAGCCGAACCCTTAGGTGGTCCAAACCCGCTTCGGGGAAGTCGCGACAGCTTGGCGACTCCGCTGGGGACTTGAGTTGAAACTTTTAGTGGACTTAGGCCAATTTTCTTTTTGAAAAATATTTTTGTTTGGCAGAGGATCCCAGTGTACGTCCCTAACATTTAAGGTGTTAAATGTTCTTGCAGAATGGGAGGTATAAGGGGAAGTGTTTGTTGACATTTGTTTTGCGGGAGGTGTAGGAATGTATGGTTTACTTTCACTTATGAAGTGTTGCTTGATATAAATTGTCGTGCATGCCTTGCATCTAGCACTACACTATTGCACACACAACCCGCCGCCGGACTCAGGGCCGCATAGGATCATCTAGGATGGTATTGAGATGGATACCACTTCGACCGCATGCCCGCGGTGCGAGTCGCCCATCTCAATCCCGAAATTTCTTTTCTGGTGTCAAGAGTACCCACCTCGGTTCGCATGCCCGCAACCCAGGTCGGCTCTTTGACCAAGCCGAAGTCATGAGGACCCGACTTAGTCCGCACGCCCGTGGCTAGTCTCGATCATCCTTGTGGCTTCACTTTGTTAAGCCTTATAGACTAGAAATCGAGCCACTTACCATGCGCATGTCTATGTGATTGCCCTTTGTTTATTGGTAAAGTAAGTTCTCTAAATTCTCGCCTTTGCAATTTACTTACTCTACCGTATTATTTTGTCGGTCCATGGCATTAGGATTGTCCTGAGTCTTGATCAATATACAATGGGAATACCGGACATTCGAATTATTCTCCCTCCAAAGAAAGAGCTTAGCGCATGGTGGGACAAGTTAGACCAAGCTGGCCGTCAATTTGTAGAGTCACACATTAGTCGACTACTTCCATTGCTGCGTATCAACATCCATGGCGGCCTCATCCAAGCACTTGCTCATTGTTGGTGCCCCGAGACTTCTACTTTCATCTTCGGCGGTAAGCATGAACTCACGCCCACCTTGGAAGAGTATAGTATTGCCATAGGGAAACCTTTGAAAACTGAATTAATTAGCCCACCTATCGGAATAGACCCCGTTGTGGCCTTATCCGATTTTCTGAGAATTAAGGAGGATAATGTAAGAAAGGTTTTAAAAGCTCACCGCAATACATGTCACTTGTCTTTTCTAAAAGAATGTTTTGAAAATGGCAATTCATTTCAAATGAGAAGAGTTTTCCTTTTAGCTTTCTTTGGGTTTATACTTTTTCCTCATTGCAAGAATGCTATTAACCCTTTGATGGCTCACTTAGTTGAACAAGTGTTGGGAGGAAAAATTTCATAAACACTATTTTGGCTGAAACCTTTCTTTCCCTCACTCGATTTAAAGGAAGCGGGGACAAGACCTTCCATTCCTCTCCTGAGCTTTTACAAATTTGGTTCCTTTCTCATATAAAAGGGTTTGGTGGTTCAATGACTATACTTGATGTTAATAACTCTAATCACCCTATTATGAGATTTGAGAACAACCAAAAACATGCACCGGATTACCATTATTCTAGGTGGCTAGCTTTCATGAAAAAACCAACTTCCAAGGGTTTCTTATGGCATGCTAAGTGGTTCCAAGTTCGTGTGGCGAGACTTTCATGTGGAGGTGTTGGCCCAATCCCTCTACTGGGATTCACTGGAGCAACGGAGTACTATCCAACTAGGGTAACCCGTCAGTATCAAGTTGTGCAAGAGCTTCCCCCGGCATTGCAAGCAGATCCACTCCGAGTCAGCTTCATTGATGGAGACCGAGGCCATGAAGATTCCATTCTCACAATTAAATCAATGTGGGATATGTGCCAGCCACGAAAACTCAAGTGGCCCGAGGAGGAGCTCAAGGGCAAAGAAATGAAGTACTATGCCTCAATTAAGTACATTCAAAGAACACAAGATTCCGGAGGAGTTACTTCCAAAGATACCAAAGGTGCCGCTGAAGATCACCAACCGCGCTGAGAATAAACGCCTCAAAAGGGTTGCTGAAAAAGCTCAAGAGGAGAATAAGCGATTGCGTCGAGTGGTGTCCCGAGTGTATATTGATCAAGCTAGATGAAGTGTTTGAGTCAATCTTGTTGTTTCATTTCTAGATTAATGTTTAGGAAGTTGAGTCATTTACTTTCCTAGTTTGTTTGTTTAGGGCATTTCGAGCTTCTATTTCATTAATGAAGTGTTTAAATCAATCTTGCTTCTATTTTGTTAGGATTGTCAAAAAAAAAAAAAAAAAAAAAAAACTCCGTTAATGAATAAAAGTTTTAGACCATTGCCATGGACCGGTGTATTTCATATGAAATACTTACTTTTGTCCATTTCTTCAAATTAGGTGATAACGGATCCTCCACGTTCGCCCATCATTACACGATCAAGAGCAAAAATGGCCGACCAAATCGAAATGCGTGATCGTATGACCGCTGTGGAAAATCAACTCCAGCGGTTGCTCACCTCAATGCAACTTATGACAGATCAAATGCAATCCCTCCAAGTGAATCAGACTCTTGCGCCCACTCTCCCCCAGATAGTGGTCCCAAAGCAAACGAACAAGGCCCAAATAGGTGATGATGACATGCCGGAACTGGAGGATGACCCACTGTTCGTCACAGCTGAAAAGGCTAAGCCCGACAATGTCCCTAAGGCGGAGCAAGATGAACGCTTTGCCAAACTTGAAGAGAAACTAAACAATTGCAAGAATCACGGAATTCACTCCCGTTCGACTTGTCAGTTTATGAGAAAGTCAAAGTGCCGAAGAAATTTAAGATGCCGGAGTTCGAGAAATACAATGGTACTTCCTGCCCGAAAGCACATTTGCAGATGTACCACGTACGCATGGCCCAATACGTCAAGAATGAGCCTCTCATGATCCAATCGTTTCATGCAAGCTTGACTCGGGCCCGCACTCAACTGGTACATAATGAAAAATATAAACCTTCTCGACACTGAATGAAGTGGCCGACGCTTTCTGGGCGGTATAAGTTCAACATGGACATTGCACCTTCCCGAGAGGATCTTGAGCGGATGGAGAAGAAGAAAAGCGAGTCATTTAAGGAGTACGCCGTAAGGTGGCGAAACTTGGCGGCTCAAATCACTCCCGAGCCTACAAACAAGGAGTTGATGAAGTTGTTCGTCAAGACTCTCCCATATGAGTTCCGTAACCGGATGGCTAGCACATACGTTGAGAACTTCAACCAGCTTATCCCGGTGGGTGAACGATCGAGATGGGCCTAAGGGATGGATGGTTCAATGAACCAACTCTTCAGGCAAAAGGTTCACCATGAAGAAAGATAAAGAACCAACCACCAAGTCAATGTTGCATATGTGCAACCAGCCCCTAGTAAGCCTCCGATGGTTCGTGTCCCCGGAATCGGCAAGATGGAGGCCGAGTGCCTACACGGCGGCAATTCACCAAAAGGCGCTCTCTCCTCTTCCTGGCCCTCTATCTCAGGTTTTACCGATACTCCGAAACAAGGGATTGATCTCTCACGAACCAAAGCGGCCTAATGCTGAAAAATTCTCCAACTATGACCCCTCCAAAAAATGTGAGTATCATATGGGAGAGGTCGGCCATTCAACGATGAATGTTTGACTTTGAAGCACAAGATCCAAAATTTGTTGGATACTAAGGCATTTTCTTTCCGTACCACCCAACCGAATGTCAAGAAGAATCCGTTGCCGGAACATCAGGGAAACGTGAATGCAATCTTCGAGTTCAATGCTAGCAAAAAGATAAACTTGAAGGTTTCTCAAAGATATCTATAGCGGATTAGTTAGAGTTGGTTATTATCCGACAGGATGAGAATCCTCCCTTGCCTACCATGAAGGAAAGGGTTCAAGAAATGGTTAAGGCCGACATGATCATATATGCTGACCAAGCTGGAATAGTGTCAACTATCTCCGAAGTCGTCATTGATTGGGAGAAGGAATTTGCTAAGCTAAGTGCTGAAAAGAGTAAACCGAGATCCATTGATCGAGGACATGCCCCCACTTGAGGACGCCTCCGACCATGAAGGATTGATAGTGGAAGTGCCTTCAACTATGAAGAAATAATTATTGAGATGCCCCGTTTGTATGAGTACAAGGATAACAAAGCAAATCCCTTGGTCATACGAGCTAGATGTTGACCTGATTACAAGGTGCAGTCGGACCTATGCTCAAGCTAATGCCCAACCCGCAAAGCCACTTGCGATGAAGAGGCCAAAGAATTTCTGGCTATAATCAAAGCAAGTGAGTATAACGTGGTCGACCAGTTGCGGAAATTGCCTGCTCAAATCTCTTTGCTTGAACTCTTGCAAACATCTCCTACACATCAAAAGTCCCTAATGAAGGTTCTAAGCGAAGTTCGCGTACCAGAGACGATCGAGGAAGACAGGTTAGAGGAATTCGTAGGATCGATTCTTCTTAAGGATTTAATAGCCTTTTCTGATGAAGAATTCCCTCTTGAGGGGAGGGGACATACCAAGGCATTATATATATCCGTCAAGTGCAAGGCTTCCCATGTGGCTCGAGTACTCATTGATAATGGGTCTGCCTTGAATATCTGTCCATTGGCAACTCTTCACCGCCTGAAAATAGACCCTTCAAAAATAAGTGCTGCAAAGACCTCCGTCCGAGCTTTTGATGGTACAAGAAAGGAGGTGATAGGGGAGACCCACCTTGATCTGCAAATAGGGCCGGTGATGTTCAACGTCCTTTTCCAAGGTGATGGACATTCCTACCGCATTCAATTTCCTATTAGGGCGTCCTTGGATTCATACCGCTGGAGCTGTGCCATCAAGTCTCCACCAAAGCGTGAAATTTGTTGTCAAAGAAAAGCTAGTCATTGTTCATGGCGAGGAGGATCATCGGATCTATCATGAGACGGCTATCCCCTATGTCGAGCCGGAACGTAGGGAGGAGTCGAGCTACCAATCATTTGAGCTTGTATCCACTATCCATGCATCTCGAGGATCGAGAGCACCCATCCCTGATGTGTCAAATGCAGCAGTTATGGTAACAAGAGTGATGGTTGGAAATGGCTTTATTCCTGGCCGTGGACTTGGTAGACAAGAGCGGGGCATTCGGAATCCTATTGAAGCCCCTCGAAGGTTTCGTTCCGCCGGATTAGGGTACCATGGAAGAGGTGGAGGACATGAACAAGAGAGGAGAAACTCATTACTCCTCGATATCCGCGAGACATTCCCGGGCCCTGCTAGAATGATGCATGATGAGGGAGGAATGATCAACACCCGTGGTATCGCGCCTGATGGATGGAGTGGCATGGATGACCCGACAAAGACAGAGGATCCAGATGATGGGATGGAAGGGATCACGACTCTATTCGATGATCTCCTCATAGGTGCCATTGATGAAGAACCATCGGAGGAAATGGGTGCTAGCCCACAAGAGTAACATGTTTACTTTTCTGTACTCCCCGCGTGGGAATCTTATCGCTTTTAGGATCGATGCTTTTCAGGGTTTGCTTATCGTATTTTGCATATCGTTTGTCAGGAATGGTTGTTTGCTATGGTTTGACTATTAGGGTTTCGTTTCACTTTGATTGTCGTACTTTTCAATCCAATAAATGTAATTTGGTTGATGAATGTCAATTACAATTACAAGTTTTATTTTGAGGGCATGATGGGGTATACCAAACCAGCCCGTTGATGATATCCAACCGATGAAAGAAAAGAAAAATCCAAGGAGAATTCTGAGGCCTGGGCTTCATCATGCTTCCTCGTGTCAAAAAGTTTTTCCAAAATATTTTTCCAAAATTCTTTAAATAAAATAAAAATTTAAAAAAAAAAAATCAATCAAAAAAATTCAAAAGGAAGGAAAATTCAAAAAAATAGAAAAGAAATTCATGCCTTTTAGCCCTGTTTGTCTTTTTGAACTATCCATTTTATGTTTCAGCAGCCTTATGATAGGCAAAGAGGAGAAAATGGTCCAATCCAATGTCATGAGCGATGACGGTGATGACCCTGATGATCCAAATGGTGACTCCATTGGAGTACAACAAAGTTGGGAGCAACATGAAAAACCCAAAGTTCTCACCTCGAGCAAACCATCACTATCAATCCGAGTGATGCCGAGGCCCAAAGAGATAAAGATTGGGGCAAATCTTCCCAAAGATGAGGCCGAGCACCTGACTCAATTGCTAAAAGAATATCAAGATATCTTTGCTTGGACATATGCTGATATGCCGGGTTTAGATCCGTCGATTGTGGAACATTGTTTGCCCACTAATCCAGATGTGCATCCCAAGCGAAGCTCCGGAGGACTAAACCGAGCTCTCGAAGAAGATAGAAGAGGAAGTAATGAAACTTCTCAAAGTGGGATTCATCGAAGTCTCGCAATACCCCGAATGGGTGGCCAACATAGTACCGGTCATGAAGAAGGACGGTCGAATCCGAGTATGTGTTGATTATCGGGATTTGAACAAGGCCAGCCCAAAGGACGACTTCCCATTGCCACATATCGATGTTCTCGTGGATAGTACTGCTGGATTTGAATTGTTCTCTTTCATGGATGGCTTTTCCGGCTACAACCAGATAAGAATGAAGGATGAAGACAAAGAGAAGACAGCATTCATCACCCCGTGGGGAACCTTTCATTATAAGGTCATGCCCTTCGGACTCAAAAATGCAGGGGCAACTTACCAGCGAGCCATGGTTACGTTGTTCCATGACATGATGCATCAAGAAATCGAGGTGTATGTTGATGATATGATTGCAAAAACCCGGCCTGGGAGAAGTCATGTCAAAACCCTCAGAAAGTTATTTGATCGACTCCGTGAATTCAAGCTCCGTTTAAACCCTGCCAAGTGCGTATTCGGGGCAACGTCGGGTAAATTACTTGGGTTTATGGTGAGTAGCAAAGGGATCGAGATTGACCCATCTAAAGCCAAGGCAATATGTGAATTGCAACCTCCGTCGACAGTGAAGGAGGTTCGGAGTCTCCTAGGGAGGCTGAATTACATTGCACGATTTATTTCCCAACTCTCTGAGACCGCTAAGCCATTCTTCAAACTCTTGAGGAAAAACGTACAAGTTGAGTGGAATGATGAATGTCGAGAGGCGTTCGATAAGTTGAAGCAATATTTAATGAATCCACCGGTTCTTGTCCCACCAATATCGGGGCATCCTTTGATTTTATACCTCACAATCCATAGTGAGTCACTCGGTGCGATGTTAGCTCAAAAAGAGTCCCGTGGATCGGAAGGAACGAGCCATTTATTACCTCGCAAAAAAGTTCACTTGTCTCGGAGCTAAAATATTCTGATGCTGAAAAAACTTGTGCTGCGTTAGTATGGGTATTGCATAGACTGCGACAAGTACACCTTGCATTACCCGAGGCGTTTCTCGTGACTAGAACGATCCCATCAAGTATTTATTTAATCAACCAGCTTTGGTGGGTAAGCTAGCCAAATGGCAGGTCTTGATTTCGGAATTTGACGTACGATTCATGCCACAAAAATCAGTTAAAGGCCGAGTAATTGCTGATATATTGGCTGAGAATCCTAGAACCTTGAATGATGATGATTGTCCTCTGGATGATCGTATTTTAGCCATAAATGAAGATGCATGGTCCATGTTCTTGATGGAGCCGTGAACTTGTCCGGTTCTGCATGCTTGGGGCGATCCGATATCCCCAGACGGACAACACCACCCAGTTGCTGCGAAATTAATATTTCCATGCACTAACAATATTGCTGAATACGAAGCTTGCATTCTCGGACTTCGGCCCGCAATTGAAATGGGAGTGGCCAAATTGAAAGTATATGGAGATTCTGCACCGATCATACTCCAAACCATAGGTGAATGGGAGACCGGGGATGCCAAATTACTTGCCATATCATAAGTACCTCGAAGAGTTGGCGAAGGAGTTCGATGAAATCTCGTTTGAGTATTTGGCTAGATCTCATAATCGGTTTGCCCCCTTGGCAACATTGTCATCCATGTTGCAAGTTACTGATGGTTTAGAAGTTGAGCCTTTGAAAATTGAGGTTTTAGCCAAACCTTCTTATTGCATGGCCGTGAATGAAGAGCTTGATAAGAAGCCATGGTATTATGACATCATGAACTATATTCAAAAGCAGGAATTTCTGAAGGAGCACTCCGGCCGATAGAAAGTACATAATGAAGATGGCCTCAAAGTTCTTTGTCGGTGGTAAGAGTTTATACAAGAGATCTTATGATTCAGTTTTATTGAGATGCGTAGATGAAGCAGAAGCTACCCAAATCATGCATGAAGTGCATGAAGGAGTTTGTGGCCCACACATGAATGGGCACATGTTAGCCAAGAAGATCATGAGACTGGGTTACTATTGGCTTGCATTGGAAAGTGACTGCATACAGCATGTTAGAAGTTGCCATCGTTGCCAAATTCATGGAGATAAAATAAATGTTCCTCCAACCGAGTTGCACCAGCTATCTGAGCCATGGCCTTTCTCAATGTGGGGGATC
Source organism: Eucalyptus decipiens (assembly GCA_014182575.1). NCBI lineage: Eukaryota > Viridiplantae > Streptophyta > Magnoliopsida > Myrtales > Myrtaceae > Eucalyptus > Eucalyptus decipiens. The sequence continues at coordinate 7,541,609 of CM024619.1, forward strand.
GATGTAATTGGCCCAATAAATCCCAAAGCCTCAAATGGGCACCGATTCATATTGGTGGCAATATATTATTTTTCAAAGTGGATTGAAGCCGCATCATATGCTAATGTCACGGCCCGAAATGTTGTGAAGTTTATCAGGCGTGACATAATCGCCCGTTATGGTGTCCCTGAAGCAATTGTCACGACAATGGGACAAATCTGAATAACAAATTTGTTGATGAGTTGTTCAAGTAAGTTCAAAATCAAGCATTTGAATTCATCACCTTACCGCCCACAAATGAATGGAGCCGTTGAGGCAGCTAATAAGAACATCAAGAAGATCCTGGCTAAGACAAACAGAATTATCGAGATTGGCATGACAGGTTACCCTTTGCTCTAATGGCGTATCGGACATCGATCCGAACATCTACTGGGGCGACCCCTTTCTCCTTGGTTTATGGCATGGAGGCAGTCTTGCCTGTGGAAGTAGAAATCCCCTCTTTGAGAGTCTTATCTCAAGTGGAATTGTCCGAGGCAGAATGGACGCAACAAAGGTTCGAGCAGTTGAATCTAATTGATGAGAGAAGGTTAAAAGCTCTTTGCCATGGTCAGGCATATCAACAAAGAGTAGCCAAGTCTTTCAATAGGAAGGTGCGGCCAAGACACTTCGAAGTGAATGATCTAGTTCTAAGAAAGGTGTTGCCGATTTTCCGATCCTGAGGCAAATTTGCTCCAAATTATAGCGGCCCGTATATGGTGAAGAGGGTACTCCCGGAGGTGCCTTAATCCTTACAGAAATGGATGGTCGTGAGTTTTCTAATCCTGTTAACTCTGATGCTGTGAAGAAGTATTACCCTTGAAAGAATTTGTTGTGAATTCAAGGTACTCATTTCTTCGTTGAAATTGGGCGGGAATGGATTGAATGAGATGAGAAGTAGGCCCTGTTCCGTACACATATCGAATTCATTTGATTCGGTGTATCAGACGTGTTGACCCAGTGTCAGTTCAATTAAATAAAAAAGGAAATGCCTTGAGGACACCACCAGCGCCTCGGCCTGGTGGCATGGGGAATGAAAGGGTCCGAGAACGACCAGGGTTCGATCCCTGGAAATGGCAAAAGTTTGCCAAAAAAAAAAAGAAAAAAAAAACAATTTTTTACCAATCCTTTTTCTTTCCTTTTGAGCTGCAAACTCTTTGTGTTCAAAGCTGATGAGTTCATGAAGTACTTGTGACCTTTCAAAGGAGAATTTTGCATTAAAGTTTTATCTGCTTGAATTACCAATTCCACTGAAGATTATCATCGCAGATCAAGTTAATGAATGATGTGGAATGGATTAGACATGCTAAATGAGACACGTCAGAATGATGAAAGGCAAATCCTATCCCATACACAGCCCCTTGCTCATATACTGGTAAGATGAGTGTAGGAAATTCCATGTTTCTAAGGTAAAGAGTTTTCTCGCGAAAGGTACGATGATCGAAATGATGAGAGGCAGTTCATTCTCTATCCCAAACACTACATGATCATCCATTGTTTAAACCCTTTTGAGCCCACACATGTGAATAATTTTACCCCTGTCAAGAACCACCCCACATTGGGGCAAGTTGGAAGTAAAACGACATCATGAGGTGAGGAATTTGATAGGAATATTCTTGCTCTCACTTGCATCAATCTTCAGGTATTGCTACTACATTGAATTCATACGATAGTTCAAGTGCCTTAGGATGATGAAGAGCAATTCTTTCTCTATCCAACACACTTTATCCATTGCGTAGCCCCTTGAGCCTATAAATTCGTTTCATTTAAACCCAATTGGTGATCATCCCCCACACCGGGGCAAGGCAAAAGGCAAATGTTCAAGCAACAAAATCCCGAGTGCCGACAAAAAAATGAAAACTCCTCAAGAACCCAAATGTTAAAGCATTACGTGGTTATTAAAAAAAAAAAAAAAAAACAAAAGGGGCATGAAAAAGCAGTGTGCCTGGAAAAAGCAAGGCCAATGCCCATGGAAAATGAAAGAAAGAGTCAAGATAAATAATTAAAGGATGTATTCCCAGTAGGAGTGGTACTCAAAGAACGCAAATGCCAAGTTTTTATAGTACCTATGAGGAAAATCCCAATGGTGAAGAAGGAGACCGGTGACAATGCCAAGATGATCACCAATTCTCATCCCCTTATACACATTTTGAGCCTAATGATCCATTCACTTCTCAACCCATGAACTTAATCTACGTTACGTCCCTTACAAAGTCTCTTCAGATTAGGGCACCGAAATTAACGTAGGAATTCATATGCTTAAAAGCATCGCTCGAAGAAGTGCGAGCAAGACCATTTCTATCTCATTTCGCAGGTTCCTTGACTTGTAAACCTGAAGGTGATTGCGAAGTATTGTTCTTTCATTAGCCTTGACTCGAAGAGTCCCTCTTTGTTGAGCCATTGACCGAGCTTACATTACAGTCCTGATAAAGACCTCTCAGATTGACAGAGTCGTACCGCTTGCGAGAATACTCGAACCCTTATTGACATGATGAAAGTAAGATTGAGTGGTTCCTGTGATCCGACATTAATGGTCGAGACAAAATAGCCTTCGTAATGAGAGTGAGTGAAAGTCCTTTCTAACTGAAAGTCTCTCATTTGGTATTCTTGAAAATCCATGTCATAAGTGAAAATTGTCATAAACGATGATTCTCCCCGAGTGGAAGTTCGGTGGTGCAAATATGGTAAAACCATCATGCATAAATCTTGGTTGAATGGATAAAAAGCTTCAGTGGATTTTGGAGTGTGCTGAATTGCTTATTTCTTTGGCAAATGCATGTATTTTTGGCTCTAATCATGTCTGACAGGTAATGTTTCCTTGAAGACCCAAGAGCTCCTGACATTTATGTTGCCTTTTAGAAGCCTCGAGGTGAGAAACCTCCATGAATATTTGAAGTACCTCCTTGATGTTCCAAAATTTTTGTTTACCAAGAGGTAAGTGACCCTCACGAATATCCCAGTTTGTCCCGGGTATTCCCAAATTCTTGATATCTTTTCGTTATACCTTAGTCCGGATCTAGGTATTTCGAATCTTCTTAATCAATATTCATCTCACCTAACATTGAGTGTTTATTGGTTAAGTCCCAAATTTCTTGACATCTCGATGCGGATCTCGGATGTCTCAAAACTCTTCGTTAAGCATTTCACTGGATGTGAATGTTTTTCGATCTTTTCGTTATACCTTAGTCTCGGATCTAGGTATTTCGAACCCCCTTAATCCAATATTCATCTCACCTAACATTGAGTGTTTATTGGTTAAGCCCCAAAATTCTTGACATCTCGCTAAACATCTGGATCTGAATGTTTTTCGGATGTCTCAAAACTCTTCGTTAAACATTTCACTGGATGTGAATGTTTTTCGATCTTTTTCGTTATACCTTAGTCCGGATCTAGGTATTTCGAATCATCTTAATCAATATTCATCTCACCTAACATTGAGTGTCTATTGGTTAAGTCCCAAAATTCTTGACATCTCGGTATTTCTCATCTTAATCCAATATTCATCTCACCTAACATTGATCTGGATGTCTCAAAACTCTTCGTTAAACATTTCACTCTGATGTGAATGTTTTCGATATCTTTCGTTATACCTTAGTCTGGATCTAGGTATTTCGAATCTTCTTAATCCAATATTCATCTCACCTAACATTGAGTGTCTATTGGTTAAGTTCACAAATTCTTGACATCTCGGTGCTGGATCTAGGTATTTCTAACGGATGTCTCAAAATTTTCCCGTTTAGGCGACCGTAGAATGGTACGGGTCCTGAAAATGACGGGTCCTAGACACAACCAAGCAATGCCATACTGGGCGACCGTAGAATGGTACGGGTCCTAGGAAAGCACTTTCTTTGTGAAGTCATGTTACTATTCTAGGCGACCGTAGAATGGTACGAGTCCCGACATGTAACACCAACTATCTCGAGTTACTCTACCCTCCCGAAGGTAAGTTATTCCGGTAAGTTCCTTTTATCACTGGCATTAGCATTTCCATGCATCATACAAATTGCATCTAAAAAAAAAAAAAAAAAAAAAAAAAAAAAAAAATCCATGGCCTGCCAAAATATCATCCATTGCATGTGCATGGTCAAAATTTAGGTATCATATTGTCTTTGAATGCAACCTCTGCGAGCTCACATTCAAAGAGGGGCAATGTTGACACCTAAATTTTGACTGATCATTTAGTAATTAATTGCATAAAATTTAGGGATTAATCTTTAACCCCTAAGAAAAAATATTAAAATTACATCTCATGTAGTCGCATTCGCATCGGTACCAAAACGCAACCAAACACGGCAGCTCGCGGTCAATTACGTGCACAAAGGTGGTCTCTCTCTTGCTGATTTGAAAGTACCCAATGAAAAAGAAGAAAGAAGAGTTCTTCACGTCCATTGTCTCTTCCTCATTAATGCATGCACCATGCGTGGACAAAATTCGGCGGACGTAAAAAAAAAAAAAAAATTTCTAGCCGCATGCGTGAAGAAAGCAAAGAAAAATCCACTGCACACGCGAGATCCGGGAGAAAATCTGCAAAGGCATGGGCTCACCATTTTATAATATTTTATAGTGAGAATTCTCTCCTTCCCGAGAGCAAATCAAGAAAGAAGCGAATAAAGAAAAAAATCCACGGTGAGGGGGTTTTCCTTTCGGTCAGACAAAGGGGGAAAGGAGTGTGTCAGAGAAAAATATAAAAAAAAAGTTCACTGGAAGAGGTCTGTAAAAAATGGTAGAGGGCTCCCTTTCGTTCACGCAAGCGCAGAGAAAGGTAGGGAGTAGTTTGTGGGAGCTATTAAAAAAAAGAAAACCTGCGAGAGAGAAGGAAATAAGAAGGGAAAAAGAAGGTGAAAGCAAAATAATAAAAAGAAGAAGGCTTGTCTTCTTAAAAGGTGAAGGCTTCGAGCAACACAAAAGGGGGGGAAGAGAGAGAACTGCGAGAGAAGAAAAGAGTGAAGTCGAGACGTGAGAGAGAGACGAAACGAAGTGACCAAACAACAGAAAAATAGAAAGAAAAAAAAGGAAAAGACCCCTCTTGTTCATCTTCTTCGGGAGTTCCTCGCGGCTGCTGGTCGCCCGGCGCTGCAGCCGCCCACCCGCCTCTTTCCTCCTTCGGCGAGCTCCGAGCCCGCCGCCGCGCCTCGCCCTCGCGCGCCGCCGTCACCGCCGCGCCTCGCCCTCGCGCCTCTGCCCATCCGCGACACTAGAAGCATCTCCGAGCGCGCCACCGTCTCCGCCCTCGAACTTGCGTCGCTTGCTCCGCCCCAAAAGCCGCGAAGCCGACTCGGCCCCCGCTGCTCTTGGAGCACCGCCGCTCGGCCTTCGCTCCGCATCCCCGCTCGCTCGTCCGCGCCAGCAACGCCCTGCAGCCGAGCCACCGTGCGTCCCTCTGCTCATCCTCCACATTCTATTTGCGGGCACCCGACGACGCCCCCGCCCGCGACGCCTATCTTCGCCACGAGATCTGCAACGTCCATCGCCCCATCCTTTCACCGCCGGCTCGCACCCGAACGCTCGCCCCTGCTCGCCGACGCAGCACCACCCAACTCCGCCGCAGCCCCCGCTGCCGATCTGCAGCACTCCGGCTTGCGCCGCCCCACGGAGGACACCGATCTCGCCACACCGGAGTTGCCCCGACGCCGTCGCTCCGGATCTGCCACCGTCCGCGAGCCCCGACGACCCGCGCCGAACCGCCCGTTGCCCGCTGGTCACGGCGTCGCCCCTGTCGCCGCCCGTGCTTCTTGGCCGACGCCACCGAACCATTGCTCGAGATCCCGTCGCGCCTACCGCCGCCCCGCAGAGCCCTCGCCAACGTTCGCTGAAGCCGAGCCGATCCGGACGCCCACCCGCGACGCCCTTTGCCGGAATCAACACCATAAGCTCCGACCGCGACGCCCCTGTTCCGCCGGCTGTCCCCTCTGCCCGGGTGCCGTCCCTTTCCAGCCGGTCCTCGCCGGAGCTTTGAACGTCGGTGACCATCTGCCCCCTCGGTGAACCACCATAAGTTGCCAAGCCGTGCGTGGGAGAAAACCAAAAAAAAAAGGAAAAGGGAATTAGGTAGATTTTATTATTATTATTGCTTATCTAGTGATAGTTTTTTTACTTTCCTTTATATCTGGTTTTGTTTAGTGAATTGTTCCTCTTAAATGTTAGATTGAGATTCCAACATGAAAGTGCCCCTCAAATTAAGGATTGACAGTCCGATTTTCGCACCCGAAATCCGACTCGCAATCTCTTAAAAAATCGACAATTCAATCTCAAGCCCGAGATTCGATTCGCGATTTAATTTAAAATTGGTCAACCCGATCTCATGCGCGAGATATGGTTCGCTAATTTTTGGATATCAGTATTTATCTTGTTGGATTTCTTGTCGTCAAGTTGGTCGAGTCAAATCTTATTTTCGTAAAATAAAAAATAAAAAAAAATCATAATTAGGATTAGGTTTGTTATAATCTTGCATATTTAGGATTGCAATCTTATTATGATTTTTTTTTTAAAAAAAAATCCGAAAAAAAGTGCATTCATTTAGGTTGTTAGTTTTTATTTGAATTGCATATTTAATTATGTGTTAGTTTTAATTTCGAATTTCTTAAAGAAAAACACAAAAAAATCATCATGCATTTTAGAATAGAATCGCATGTCTCATTTTAAGTTTAGATCAATTTGCGTCTTAGGTTAGAAATTGCTAGATTAAAATAACGTCTTAGTTTAAATTAGGATTTAGCATGACTTAATCCTAAGTTTAAATTGGATGGAATTTTAATTTAGCTAGGTAATTTTCACATTTTTTTAATCCGAATTTCATAAAAAAATACAAAATTGTCTTAGAATAAATTAGTTTTATTTTCTAGGATAAATTGCATTTTTTAAGAAAAAAAAAAAAAAAAAAAGTCATGTGCATATCATATAGTTTAGGCTATGCTACCATGCCATTCCATGCTAGATTAGTAGCATGCATTGCATATTAATAAGTGAAAACCAAAAAAAAATGGAAATTGCCTGTTAATTAGAAATCACATCTAGGTCTGTTGATGTGAATTCTGATTTAACAATGCGAATGCTTTCGTTACAACGGTAGGTCCTGCAATTTATTCATGGCTTTCTTGGGTGTTAAATTGGTGGTTTGCGCACCCGCATGATCACCTCACACGTTAGGAAGATAAATTAAAATCAATTCAAGCTGCCTGCAAAAACATTTTTGGAAATAAAAGAATGGTACCGAAAGGGCATTAGAGAAATCTAGTGTAACCAAGTCCCCGAACTCATTTAATCTCTGGTTCGTAGGAGTGAAGTAATTCTCCCATTACTTTACTTGGGTTTCTAATCGACCCACCAAAAATAGATTAGTGGCGACTCCATGATAAAAATCATTTGCATATAAAGAACTTAAACCCTAAGTCGCGAATTGGTATGGGCTTGGGAGAGCCCGAGCTAAGTCTAGGCTTAGCAATCCATTAGCCGAACCCTTAGGTGGTCCAAACCCGCTTCGGGGAAGTCGCGACAATTGTATATTGCCTTTTATGGCATCTAATCACATACTTGATTGAGGATAAGAAATAATATTTATTTATGTCGCTAAATCAACCATATAGTGGATATTATAGTCATGCTCTCACAAATAGACTATATAGTCTAATGGAATAACTGATCGTCTTTCCCTAACAAATCTCCTGAGTAAAGCTATAACTACTTTATTCGATACCTGAGAGGTTTGATTTTGAATAAATTTCATCATAAACTATATCAAGAATAGTATCTTGAACCTCAACAAGTTTAATTTATGATATAGGAGATTCTACAATTGTCTGTACCACAATTGTCTGTATAAGCAAAGACAAAGACACAGTGATCTTCCATCACACTATTATCCTTAATAGTCTGAGAGTAGCTATCCTCTACAATTACGTCGAACTGTAGAAATCTTATACATTTTTTAGGGTCATAAAATCAATACTCTTTTGAACAATCTAGGTAAGATACAAAATAATTTCGAGTGAATCTTTTGTCAGGATTTTCAAGCATAGTAATTAAGTTACCACTCCAGAATCTACCAAGTATTTGACAAATGACCCTTTAAGCTATTTCGCATTGTCATACTTGCCAAAATACTCACGGCTACTGTTAAGCCTGACAACCTTTTAAGACATTTATCTTGGTCATTTTCCTTAAATAAAAAACTTTTGGAAACAACCTTTTAATCATATACGAGATGTATATGTCATTAGGACTTAAACATAATCTTTGCAGATGTGTCCTAATTTCAATATCAGACAAGACATAATTTTAAGCAACTAAGGCTTCCATCATCTTATAGCAGTGCAGTCCGTAGGCAAACCTCTTTTCAAGTGTTCCAGAATGGAACGCTTCATAGACAGTAAGCAAATTCAATTGCTCTTTTCTCAAGTAACAAATTATATGTCCACAAATTAAAATTTGAAGCAGTAAAAACCTCAATAATAATGAAATTATTAATTACAGAATAGGTGACTGAAAACCAAGCAATGTATATAGTTAGTATCATGTGAGTACTGTGTAACTTGATATACAAGTACACATCCAGAGAGTTACACGCATAATCATATAATCACCTTTGGGCAGAATACATGACATGCAGTTGTACACTCCCCACATGATAGCGGTTATGAGAATATATTCCAATTCTTCGTGAATTCATCACCTTTGGGCATATGAATCACTAGAATCAGTCACTCTTCCACCATACTATCATGTATCCCTCCATGAACTAATACACAATCACCTCATTTGAGAGTATAACTACGCATTAGACCAGGAGACATCCCAATCAGCATACGAGACCGAAATTTCTCAAACCCAATCAAGTGTGCCACTTTGGCGGTCACTACTCAATTGAATCCTTGAAATTCCCTCATACCAAGGATATAAACTTTACTACTCACATACATCATATACATGTGATTTTAACTTTAGTGATAGGGGCCTGTTATCACTAAAATCACATATCATGCTAATTACATTGCTTTATCCATTAATAAAAAATTAATCATACATATATATAAATATATATACAACGAACTTGAAAGATAGATTCCAATGAGATCATTGATTACAGTAACACAAGAAACTTTTCATAATAGAGAATAAAACATCTCTTATGCACCCCAATTACATATTACCAGAACAACATAAAAAGAATGCTGATCTAAAATATCTCTCACAAATTAACATCAATAGTAATACATGGTACACCATATTGACAAGCTTAACAGCTGATCCATTATCACTTATGAGTTCATAAGGCAAAAATGACTCCAAGGCCAACAACTGATTTATTAATCAATTTTAGGTAACAAATATCATTACTTCAATCAGTGGCCTATAAATTGAGTCAAATCACATAACTAAATATCTAAACTATAACAATAGATACTATTGCTCTACATAAATATTGTCATACTCCTTAACTATAAAAATATTCAACTTGATAGACATTAACAAGTGACCAGATGAGTTCATGTACAATATGCAGTAACTTAATCGACATGCATTACCCACATATAGCAGATATGTAAATCAGTACAATTAGTTTGGTCATGAATTCTTAAGACATCTATCATTCAAAGATTATCGACATGTCAAGGAGTATGCATGAGCAACAAAAGTTTTATAACATTTACTGTTTCTCATCAGCTTAATACATAGCTCAATTACTATTCCATAATGATTGTATCTCATTAAGCCAGCTTCAGTTCACAATAAAGTTTGATTTTTATTTATGAATCACACCTTTATAATGATTATGTGATAATATACCTATAACCCAACACTTGTATTTCCAAAATCACATAAAAATATAAGGAAAAATACGCAAAAATTCATTTAAAATACACGTATTTAGGGTTTCATATGCAATTTCACATTAATAAAACCATCAAAAATATAAAATAAATATACCACGAGATAGGAAATTACCATACAAGTCCAACGCCGCCAGCCACGCATCGATCGGAGCCTCCACGCGCCCACACGCGCCGCCTGAGTGCACGGCGCGTGGAGCTCACGCGCGGCGCGCGTTCGACGCCCAGGCGGCGTGTGGCAGCGCGAGGGGGGGGGGGGGAGCGTGCGGCATCCCCCGGCGATGTGCCGCCAACCCTCTTGCTCGTCTCGTCTCCCCCAATCCAAATTTGTGATTTAATTTAATTTTTATTGAACAAAAAGTCTCGAAAATCACAAATTAGGGCAAGATCTGTACTAATTAGGGCTAACGCGTACAAATTAGGGCAAAACCTTTATGCGTTCAAGTTCTAAGATTATGGTTGCTCTGATACCACATGTTGGATGTAAATTGCGCCATCCCAAGATCTCCATAACTTGAACAAGAACATACATAATTGAGTAGAAAGATTAACGCACCTGTTTTAGGATCTATTGTTCTTGAAGCGGAAGCAGAAAATGGATTACCCACATATTAAGAGGATCCACGCATCAAGTCCTTCTCCTCTATTGCCCTCCGTATCACTGGCTCAATGAGGCGGCCCCCCTCACGTGTAGCGTTAGGTAAACGCCCCTTAGGTGAGGATACGGGTGAGAATTAGGGTTAGAGGAGAGACTTGAACACTATTTATAGAGTTTCCAGCCAGTCCCCCTCATTACGGGCCAAGCTCAACTCGGCCCATACTAGCCAGCTCATATTAGACTAATTAAGAAACCTTCTATCTCACCTTAGACCAACCCTGTTTTACGGTAACCATAAAAACAGTAAATTATAATATCAATTAATTTAGTCCACATTAGGAAAACTCTTACAGTGAAAGGTCAAGCTTTGAAGACTAGGATCCTTGAGCGAAACTGTTTGGTTTTTGTACTCTTTTGTGTACCCATGTAATTTACACATTATTAATGATACGAATATGTCTGATTGCATACCATGTCGGATTCTGTCTGAAGAAAATTATGACTCGTACACCCCACTTAGTTATAAATTTATATTTGGTTTGCCAAAAATATAAGAGTAGCCTCCATAAATTTTCACTACTCCAGGCTTAAGTTTTCCCATACACATGTTGTGGAGTTTAAATTTCACGTTACGGTGCATCAAAAGGCTTGGGTAATCTCCTTTACTCAATCAATTCATCATTGTAAAATCTATCTGGGTGTTTTAAAGATATTTTCTCCAAACTCCAACTGACATCGTCTGTGTCTTCCACGATTGACTTTAATTGATTTTTATTTGGTATTGTAATATTTTATTATTTTAGATAGTTATTTAGAACAACCTATAAATAAGCTCTTGTATCATTAGTATTAGAAGTGTGCAAAAGAATCAAGAATCGTTTGGACCACCCAGAATTGGATCGGACCAGACTAGAACCAACAGTTCCCAAGGGAGCCGGTTTGGATCTTAGTTCCACTTTATTGGAATCGGTGGGTACCGGCTTAGTTCTCGGTTCTCGGTGTGGAATCACCCACTCACCCATTTGGACTGGATTGGTAATATAAAATATATATTTGATTTCTAAGAAAAGTTTAAGATCAAAACAATTTAAGAAAAATGAAAACCCAAAAATCCTTAATTTGGAGCTCAACACCCATTCTCGTCTTGTCTCCCTCTTACCTCGTTTGAGCCATCTCACTATCTCTTATTCACGGCCTTCACTCTCAAACTCAACATCCATCGATTCACGGCATTGACTGTCAACTTTTAATATGAGTTCAATCTTTTTACTGATATTGCAACTAAGAATATGGAAATTCTGTCATTTTACTTTACTTTAGATTGCTGGAAAATGTCGCACTAAGTGTGCGAAGTTTGGTGGGACCGGTTTCATAGACCCACCTAAGAATTGGCCCACACTAGGGTTTCTGGGTGGATCCACGAGACCAACGAGTGGTTGTCGGTTCCAAATTTTCAAAGCCGATCTTTAGTGGGCAGTTCTTAGTTCTAGAATGAGAATAGCTCACTTGGATCATGCTCACTCCTAATCAGTATTGGATGTACAAAAATATATAGAAATTCTCTTCTACTTTATTCTAACAAACATGATCTTAGGGTGCATTTGTAATTAAGCCCGTTTTTCTTGTAATTTTGGGTCATCAATCGTGTCCATGTACTCTATTAAATTAATAAAAATGAATCCCATCACGTTGACTAGTGCGGTAGGCCTAGAAGCATTGATGAAATAGTTTTGACGTTCTTGATTTTGGGTGCAAATCTCGGGATAATGCGCTGATATCCTCAATAAAATAATTGGGAGGACGTGAATTAAAGTGGGTTTAACGTCCAAATTTCTAATTAGCCACTCATTCCCCACAAAGGTCAAGATCTCAGATGTGAGCTTTAGGAACATCCGAGGAACGTCTGCAACACCACTTGCTGTGAAGCTTGTGTGCAGCAGAGGAGTGCCTTGCCAGAAAGTGGAGCTTGCTGATATTAACTTGAGGTATAATGGGAGGAACGGGGCCTCCACGTTGCAGTCCGCGAACATGAAGCCTACGATCACTGGGAAATCGTCCTTGCCCATCTGCGCGGGGTCTTAAAGTTGAAGCCTACGACTGGAGCCGATTGAAATTGACATGTTTTAAGTGAATGTCTGGGATTGATTGAATGGATCCACATCGCAATTTGAATTAGGATTTTTGACACGGCAACCCGAATCGGAGTCCAAATTTGGCCAATGAGGAACGAAGGATAATGGATACCAGCTAGGTTACCGGCTTGAAAAAGGGATCGCACATTGCGACCTTGAAAGGACCGTGATTGCGGGGGCATGCTTGAAGACACGAGGAGGAAAATCCGTGGAATTTCTTCCACAATTAAAGGATTCACAATTTGAAAGTGCGGCCGGCAAGGGGGCAGGGATGGATTTTTAGCAAGATACTGAGGAATGGAAAGAAAAGAAGATGACTTTTGAAGAGATGAAATGAGGGGAAAGAATCAAGATATTTGCGTAAGTCAGTGCTCCCGAAATTAGCAAGCCGTGAAACCGCAAGGGTAGCGAGCAAATTCAGGGAAAGATAGAGAGACGTCTTTATCATCATCACGGTGGTTTTCCTCTTATGAGTCTCCAATACGGGGGAGAAGCCATCGTTAAAAAGCAGAGAAAACCATTGCAGAGAGACCAAAAATTCTTTCTTCTTGCTGAAGGTCACGTCTACCCACTAGAGAGACCCGGCAGCTCGATTTCCTCTTTTACCATCCTTACCACATTTTTCTTCGCCGTGCACGATCAGCGATCCCTACGCTCCTCCATCAATTCCTGCGGAGCCCCGGCAATTTATTCACTTTTTGGTGAAATTGCAGCTATCTATCCGCTACCATCCAGCCCCGGCGAAGCCCTCTACAGGTCATTCCAACGAGCTTGGGTCCCCCTGCAGCAGTGAAACGATCCGGTGATGACCCTAGTGTCCTACGTCCACGCCATCGCGCCATCCACTGCTGAAGCTCGTGCTGCCGTTGCCTCATTGCCATCCCTAGCAAGTTCCTAGGTGACACCAGCGAGTTTCCGCTCACGCCTGGTCCTCTTCCATTTCCAGCGAGAACTAGATCTCCGCGGATCCCCTCCGAACAACAGCCCGCCTCTCTGCGTCTCCTGGTGGCCGAGCAACAACCAGCAATGCGTCCAGCATTTCCAAAGTAGCCCATTACTTTGTTTACTCGTTGCAGGTCGTCTTGGTGAACTCTGCAGTACCCTTATTCTCGCCAGCTGTACAGTTCCTCCATCATCGTTGCTCAGTTCATCCCGGAAAGCTTCGTCTAGCCAGGCTGTTTCTTCACTGCAACATCCTTTTTGTGCCCCTTGCTGGTTTAACACCAAACCCGGTGGCCACGCTCCTTTAAGTCTTGTCCTACTAGTCTCATATCCCTCAGGCCAATTCTAGTCAAGGTGAGGATGAGGTTTGTTTGAGTGGATCATTGACGGTCCCAGTATGTAATTTAAGTTCATGTTTATAGTTGATAAAGCCTTAGTTCACTGTCGTTTTTGATTTTGTTTCATGCACCAACAAAGACATATTCAGCTTTCTCACCTTTAGACATTAAGGTCGATCCCCAATATTGTCTTGTATGGATTGCTACGGTTGAGCATGTCAGAAGAAAAAGGCACCGCCTCTCTCTCTCTGGATTTTTCCAGATTACTCTCTCTCTATTGCTCTAGACTTTTCTCTCCCTCTCTCCAGAATTTTCTCTCCCTCTCTCTCCAGATTTTTCTCGGCCATTTTGTTCATGGACTCCACTGACTTTGGCTCCTATAAATAGGGGCTGTTGTCTCTTGAAGTGTGAAAAGTGTGAGGGGTGTTGTGCGTGAGTGAAGTGTGTACGTGAGTGTGTGAGTGGGTGGAGTAGGTGGCGTGAAGTGTAGAGAAATAGAGAGTAAGTGGGTGTGTGCGAGAGTTGTGTCCGTGTGAGGCTTGTGAGGGAGTGGGTAAGCAAGTACAATGAGTTGTTGTGAGAGGATGATAAAATAGAGTGTTGTAATATTGTTTTATAATAAAAGTAATTATTTTACTTGTACATCCACTTACTTCTCAACAAGTGGTATCAGAGCAGGTCGTCGGAGGCCATGCGAAGACAGTGGTCGGGGACCATTGTAAGTGAGCAAGGCGGTCAGGGATCGTCGAGCCAAGGAGCGAAGAAACGAAGGACGTCGGAGTTCTGCCAGTACACAATCTGGGATTGTGAAGTCGGTTGGTCCGGGACTAGGCTTACTTGGTATAATGCGGGGCATTATACTCAAGTCATGATGGCGGATTTCTCGAGCTCGGTAAGTGGCATCGAGAAGCTCAATAATTTAAATTATAATAATTGGAGTACCCGCATACAATATTACTTGCTAGGACAAGATTTGTGGGATATTGTTGGCGGGAGCAACACCACCCCACCCACGAATGATAGAGAATTAAGAAAATGGAATATAAAATCGGGTAAGGCTCTTTATGTGCTTGCCGTGACTGTTGAAGATGAATTACTGCAACACATAAAAAGTGCGACAACCCCGAAGGAGGCCTGGGATAACTTGGCGACGCTGTTTGCAAGGACAAACGATGCCAAGTTACAATGCCTGGAGAATGAGCTCCTCTCAATCTCGCAACAAAATATGACGGTGAGTCAATACTTTTCTAAAGTTAAATCTATTTGCGAAGAAATTTCAAAATTAGATCCCGAGAATGCCATCTCTGAGACAAGAATGAGAAGAATCATAATTCACGGGTTAAGGCCGGAATATAATGGTATTGTTACGGCCACTCGTGGATGGGCAAATGAGCCAACTCTAACAGAGTTGGAGAATATATTGGCCAACCAAGAAGCCTTAGATAAACAAATTTCTAAGGTCTCAATTTTTTTTTTTCTAAGGTCTCAATTAAGGAGGATGAAAATGCCCTCTTTAGTAATAAAAGAGGGTTCAAGGGCCAAAATAGAAATAGAGCAAGTAAAAGAGATGGCAAACCATGGAAAAATCATGAAGATTGGCGGAGGCAATCGGAAGAGAAGGGTTATCAGCCAGGGGGAGCTTGTCAAGATTGCGACAACGACGACGGCGACGAAGATAAGAGTAACAAAAGGCGTAGGAAACAGTGCTACGTTTGTGGCAAGGTAGGACATATTGCTAGATTTTGTTGGTATAGGCGGGAAGAAGGAAATGTCGTCACTTCCTGCAAGAAGGAGATTCAAAGTGAAGAAGAATGGGACTTTCAATAAAGGAACGAGAAGAGCTTGCAACAACTTGTATAGTTGAGTTGGATAATTCAACAAGTTCTATCACGACCCCGAATAAGAGCAAGCCAAGGAAGAACTCGAAGAAGCAACTAACAACACCAACAAGCAGTCGTGAAAAGAAACTGCAAGAGATGCAAGAGATGATAAAGAAGCTAAAAGTTGAGAAGGCAAAAATGGAGAATATGTTGAAGAAAAGGGATGAGATGATAAGGCAGAAGGATCGAGAGCTCAAGGTAAAAGAAAAGGAGCTAGAGAAGTTCCGACGTGAGTTCAGGAAGCTGCAGAAGCTTCAGGATCTCAAGCCTGCTATGATGTTCCCAATTGGTTATGCTGAGAGAGATATCAAACACATGAAGGAGAAGAAGAAAGGTTTCTTTGAGGAAAGGAGGCCATCTACACCCTACATCCCATGGTGCAAGGATAGGTGGAATAAGATCGAGGAGAAGAAATTTTATGAGAAAAAGGATCAAGATATCTACACTAAAGTGCTTCGGATGGGACTGAATCGGTTGAAGCACGAAATGAAAGTCACAAATGAGAGGCTTGATCGAATGAGTTCTAATCTCCAAATTCTTAGAGGAGATATGCTAAATACGAAGACTGAATTGAGTAAGAAGAAGGAAAATGAGACTAAAGGGCAAAATGAATTGGCATTGCAAAAATTCAAGGATCACAAAACTCAATGGAAAATTGCAAGAGAAGCAACTGAAGATGGAGCCATAAAGCCATCCACGTACGAGGAAGCTTCACAATATGCTGAATGGAAGAAGACAAAAGCAGATGCCGAAAAGCAACTTGACACAATGTCCATGCTAAGAGAGAGTAGTCGGTGAGGGGGAGTGTCAGAAGAAAAAGGCACCGCCTCTCTCTCTCTCTGGATTTTTCCAGATTACTCTCTCTCTATTGCTCTAGACTTTTCTCTCCCTCTCTCCAGAATTTTCTCTTCCTCTCTCTCCAGATTTTTCTCGGCCATTTTGTTCATGGACTCCACCGACTTTGGCTCCTATAAATAGGGGTTGTTGTCTCTTGAAGTGTGAAAAGTGTGAGGGGTGTTGTGGGTGGAGTAGGTGGCGTGAAGTGTAGAGAAATAGAGAGTAAGTGGGTGTGTGCGAGAGTTGTGTCCGTGTGAGGCTTGTGAGGGAGTGGGTAAGCAAGTACAATGAGTTGTGAGAGGATGATAAAATAGAGTGTTGTAATATTGTTTTATAATAAAAGTAATTATTTTACTTGTACATCTACTTACTTCTCAACAGAGCATGTTGTGATTAATTCGTACATTGTCATTGCACGTCAGTGTATCATGCATATTAGAGTTTAAAGTACATTCATAATTTACAATTTGGGGTTTTCATATTTAGGGCCATGCATGATTAATTTCATAATACATATGGATTTAGAACATGTTAAGTTAGAATCCAAATAAATTTAGGATAATTTTCATAATAAAACCAAATAAAAAATTTCATTTAGATTTCACCAAGATTGCAAATAGACCAAGATTTAATTAGTCTTATAACATATAATGTAAATCACTTAGAAAATAAGATAGTTACTAATTGCATTACATCATCTGCATTGCACATAGTTAACATCAATACCTAGTTCATTAGATCACATTATAGTCCTAGGATTTAAATTTGCTGTTTTCATAAAATTAGAAATAAAGATAGCAATTTATATTGATTTGTATCATAGGATTAATCCATGGTTAGTCCTAGAATAGAAAATGCATGCACAGTTATTTTTCAGACTTGAGGGGCATTTGTCTTTTTACTAAGAAAAGAGAACAAAAGTACATTAGTCGGTCTCATATACGTTGCATTAATTAGGAGAAATAATTTAGTATAGATTGCACATTAGTTAGTCATTGTACCATACATAACTTTCATGCATTTTGTTTGTATATTTTTCTGAAATGGTAGTATGCAGAAATCTCGTGATGGTGGATAGGGATACACTTTGCTCGCTTAGTGCATCTAGGTTCTTAAAATCTTATGCAATCTATTTACTATTTTGATTATTGGGTGCTACATTTCCTGATTGCGTACCCATCTGATCACCCCTCAAATATTAGTGGCAAGGTAAAGATGGACAAAGACTGCATGCAAAACATTTTCGAAATAAAGAGAAAACGTACCAAAGGGGTGTTAAGTTAATCTAGCATAACTAAGTCTCCGTACTTATGAATCTCTAGTTTGAGAAGTAAAATATACTATCATATTTTACTTGGGTGTCTAATAAACTCATAACCGATCGTGACGGCTCTAAGTTTAATCACATGTTGAATTGAGTACCAATCTGTGATTGGTAAGGCTTGAGAGAGCCCGCACTAGATGCAAGTGGTTGCCTCGTGAGAGGAAACTTCGTTCTTGTTGAATAGTCCATTAGCTTTTCCCCAATTGATCCACTCTTGGGAAGGTCACGAAAAGAACATGAACATGTTCACGGTAGATCACTATGCCAATTTTGAACTGTACTCGATAAGCTTCAAATTCCAAAAAAATAAGAAAAAAAGGGGGGAAAGTTTTCTAGTAGCTCTAATTGGGTCGCTTCGGGGCTCTATGTGTTTACCGATCGATGAAAAGAATTACTTGAATTAACAAGTTCATAGCTAAATGACAAAAAAAATTAATTTGAATTGATTAAAGAGGCTCCCGAAGTAGACTTATTGGGAGTAAATGGGTTTGGAAGTTAATATCTTTTCTTCTTGAGGTCCAAATTTATAGGGAATTTAAGGAATTGGTTTTAAAAGTTGATGGCTTGTCTTTTTTTTTTTTTTTTTGCCATGGCCAATTTACAGACTATACAACTAAATAGTAGTCGCTTATGTTTCATGAGTGCTCATTTGTTTGCATTATATAAGATATTTAAGAATAAGAAAACCGCAAATTAAGTGAAAAGGGAGTCTCGATAACAAGAAGGTCAAATGTCACAAGCCGGTTACTCATTATGTATATTTAATGGATTAATTGATGTGAAAATTGATTGATTAATGAAAATATCTAACAAATTATAAGAGTAAGTGATTTCCTAAGGAAATGATTAATTGAACCCTTGGTGATAAGTGTTTTTAATTGGTTAATCATTTGTTTCCAATAATTACCCATCTAAAAGTAGGGGTGAATGATTTCAGGTTCCGTATAGATTCCACATAGAACTTGGAAGCTACCTGTCGCGACCTTCCCGAATTTTTTTTTTGAAGGGTGAATTATTCGAAAGGGCTAATGGATTACTAAGTCCGAAGACTTGGCACGGACCCTCCCGAGTCCTACCAATCGCGACTTGATAGAAATTAATTCATTTAAACATGCAATTTCAATTTGGAGTTGCCACTAACCAATTAGGGCTGGTTAGAAACCCAAGTAAAGTATGGGAGAATACTTTACTATTGCGAACTAGAGATTCAATAGGTTCGGGGACATGGTTACGCTAGATTAGTCTAACGCCCTTTCGGTACCTTTTATTTTAATTTTAAAAGTATTTTGCGGGCAATGTTGATTAATTTAAACCTAAGCTACTAACATGCAAATGGTGATCATGCAAGTGCGCAATCAATAAAATAACATTCAAATAAAAATATTAACAAAAGTACATGCCCTACGCATGATTTCTAAATGATCGGACACCTAATTTTTCTTTTTTCTTTTTTAAAAAAAGTTAATTATATGCAATCTTGATCTAAATTTAATATGCGTGGATTTTACTTTAATGATATGGAAATGCAATTCGTATGGCCTAACTAGAACTATCACTATATGTATGCAATCTTATTTATATAATCATAAATATGCATGTGTTTCATGACATGGGATGAATGACATAATAATTCTATATGCATGCTCTTTTTGTGATTTTTTTTAATGATTTTTTTTATTACACATATGCAACCTATATTAAACAATGATGACATGACATTGGATTAATTATGATCTAACCTATTAATTAACCGGGTAAAAGACTTTTGTGTTTTCTTTTTTTTTTTTTATATTTGAAATAACCTAGTAATTTTTATTAAAAAAAAGGTAATGTAATGATGCAATGCTAATTTTTGGCATTTTTGGCATTTTTATTTATTTTTAATTTTTAAAAAAATACTACATGATGAGAATGTTAAAACATTAACCTATAACCTACTAATTAAAACGCAACATGTAATGTGTGCATTATAAAATCTATATAAACTAAATAACATATTTTTTTTGTTTTGGTTTTATTAAAGGAAAATCATCATAATTCTACATGAATCTAAAAAAAATAAAATACGTTGCTTCAAATGTGGAATGTGTATAGACTTAAATATCTAATATGATACATGATATGATGAGCAAATAATAACATGCTAAAATAAAAATCCATCCATGTAAATCAATGGCATTTTAATATGAATCAATGATGCAAAGAAATTCATGAATTTTGCCATAAAAGTCGAAATAATCAAAAATCTAACCCGACGTCTCGCGGGTCAATATTTTTGATTATCATAACTTAATATGACAAATTTCCTAATGATAAAAATAAATCAAAACAAATCAAGTTAGAATGTATAATAAGTAAATAAAAAAACTATGAAACCAAATACCTAAAAATTTACCTAGTCTAACTCACGATAGACTTGAAGAAATGGTGAGGAAGCAGTAATGGCTGAACTGCGATGGTGGCTCGCCAAGGGTGATGGTTCCTGGTGACCGGAGCTGGGGTGGTCGTCGGAGTTCCGGCAAGAGCGGAACTCAACCAGACCAGCAGCGAAACAGGGGAGGCAGCAGGTGGTGGTGCCACAGCAGCGGGCACAGAGCGGCTGCAGAATCGTCGCACGGAGGAGGAGGCGTCGGACACCGGGCGGTCGCGGACGGAGGTGATGCAGGGGCGTCGGGCACCGAGCGGAGGCGTCAGGTCTCTGGCAGGTCGCTGGAGTAGCGCGGGCTACTGGTGTAAGTCCGGCGTCGCGAGGGGAGAACACGGAGCGGCGGACGGCGTCGGGCGCAGGTCCGGCGTCGCGGGGGTTTCACCGGCGGCGAGCTGAGATGGTTGGCGTCGGCAGCAGGGAGCAGTAGCGGAAGCTTCACGGGCGGCGGTGACTGGCGCAAGGCGTGCTGGTGGAGATCTCGGACCGGCGGCGATGTGGGGTTGCGAGTCACCGGTGTGAGGCGGTGCTGGTGAGGCGACCGGTGCGGCTCGGTGGCTTCGCGGCTGCGGGTGGAGGGCGGTGCCGCTGGTGCTCGAGCAGATCTGGGCGTCAGGGGAGGAAAGCGGTGAAGGTCGACGGGGCGGCGCCTGGTTGTTGGTGCGCCGGCGAGGAGATCGGCGGCTGGCAGAACAGCGAGGAGTTCGGCGGCAAAGGAGCTCGACGAGCAGAAGCAGATGGGGAAGGAGGTGAACAGTAGGGGTCTTGTCAACTTTTTCTTTGTTTTACTTTCCTTTTTCTTTCAAATGACCGGTCACTTCCTCCCTTTTTTCCCTTTCTCTTTTGACTTTTCTTCTTTTCCCTCAAAAACTGAAACCCTTCTCCTCTGTTTTCTCTTTTGCCCTTTTCAATTTTTGACGAAAAGAAGCCCCCCGAACTCGATTCTAAAGCCTCGCATTTTATAGTGAAAGCGCTCGAAATTGTTTTTGCAAGCGAGATATTCACTCAACGACTCTAACAATAAAAAGGCTCCAAAATCAAATAAAAACTGAATTTTTGAATTTTGAAATGAAGATATATTTCCAAAACCGAATTTTTATTTTATTTATTATTTTCTGAAATATTAGGTGTCAACACTACCCGTTGGAACAAGTTCTTCATTTTTAGGAATCTGGAACTTATCATACATACCCTGAAACTTGGAACTTACTCTGTCACAAGTTCTAGAGTTGGTTTCAGGATCTACCCACGTTATGCTTTTGTTATTAATTGAACAATTGAGGTGAATTATCATTTTTAATAACCACCACTCGTTATTATAATTTACTGACCATAAATTATATTTATACATACAAGAAATATGAAACATTAACGATGTAAAAATCTTAGTTATAAAATGAAAACTCGAACTAGTGGGTTCAAATTATATACTCATTATCGAATGCCATGAAATACCACAAGATCTCGTGAAGAACTTGGAACCTAAAACTTACCTATCGAAATAGATATTCAAATTTTTGAAATTTAGAACTTACCTTGCTTACCTTGGAACGTAGAATGTGACGAGTTTCCACTGATCTGGTCTTAGGTTCTAAGTTTTGCCTTGGAATTATGCTTATGCCTATCTAAAAGTGCATAATGAATATCCCATATTTGAAATTTGACCTTTCTATTATTGAGACATTTTTCCACTTTACTTAACTTTCTCTCTTTTTCTCTAAAAAATTCAGTAGTTTTACTAATATGTTTTTTAAAATTTTGACAACTTTAGTTTTTTAATATTATAATTCCTATTTATTTCTTCCAATATTAACATTCTAATCACATTATGCTTGCTTAATTTTTCCCCCCCATAGAAGTCAAGAGTAAAAGAGATATTTCCTTTGAAAGAGATGAAAAATACATCTTTATTCTTTAAAACTCATGTGCATTTCACATGCTGAGGAATATATAACGGAAGGCTAACCGCCTTAAAAAAAAATGAAAGTTCAGGAGGGTGATATCTAACGTGTGACAGTTAATTATTTAGGGGTAACCGTGTTTTATGTCGGTTGCAAAGAGTTTTGTATATTATATGGATCAGGTAAAGTCACTCTCAAATTTTGTGAAAACGAGGTTTATCTATAATTAACATCGATGGGTAAAATTTCTCGTTTTTGTAGAATCATTTCTTGATATAGCCTCGTCTCCAAGTGCTAATCCCCTATAGTAATATACAACAATAGAATTTTAATTACATGAATGAAGAAAAGGATAAGGAGGGAGCAATGCTAGTATAATGGCATCGTTATCGCTTGAAAATGACCGTGCAATCTCAACCGTCACTTTCGCTTCAAGAGAAACTAGCTATCGATTTTGTGTAAATAAAAAACATGGAAGATTGTTAAATGGGTTGCTTTCAACTCTTAAGTTCTCTTGATCTCTAGCCCATCTTTTTCCTTGGGACTTTTTATTGTCCAGTACGAATATTTCTTTCTAATTTTACAAATTTAGAAAGCTTAATTGCTATGCAAAGCTGGAGTGTTACTAGTTAAAAGACAACATTTGAAATATTGTGACTGAATCATATCACATTTGACAACAGTGACCGTGGTCGGTGGCGATGGTGGGGGCAACTAGCGGCGGCAGGCAATGACTGGTGGTGCCGACCAACAACCAATGGAGGCAGCCGGAAAAGTGGTGTTTTTCATAGTTTTGTGGTTTTACAAATGTGAAAATGGAATTGCAGTATTGACTGAAAAAACGCATATCTGATGAAATTTTTTTGCTGATTATAATTATAAGCTGACACATGACATAGAATATGTCAATTAAACGAAATTTTTAGAAAATTTGTATAGAATATGTTTGTATTATTTAATTCTGATAATATGCTTGTTAATCGCGAACAACTTTCTGATCCGATAAGCTAATCATCCGGTCTCTCAGAGTAAGGACCTTGCGAATCATAAACGTCCTTTGGCAAATAACAGACGGTCAGGCAAGCATTTTCGTTTTAGAAACGGGAAAATTTATTACACTTTTGTTAATTTAATTTTAAATCTTTTCATTTTACCAATTGAGTCCAAATTGAGTCCAAACTTTTTCAAGTTTTACCAATTGAGTGAATTCGCCTAATTTTGGCCAGAAATAGCTAGCATAATAGTCCAGTTAGCATTGGCCGTTCTATATGCCATGGCCAACCTTGATGTAAATAAATTTTAATAATTTTTTTTTTTGAATTTTTCCATTTCCTTTTCTTTCTTCTCTTTTTTATTTTAAAGGGCTGGTGGGGCACTGGCCCTAGGTAAGGGCCATGAAGCCCTCGCCAATAGAGGCAAGGGTTGCGACCCACGTTAGATCTAACAAGGGCTCGTGAGCCCTCGCCGACCATAGTGAGGGTAGGTGAGGGCCATAGTGCAATTGCTGTGGCAATCGAGAGCTCACAATACCCTTGCCAACCGCAATGAGGTCTTGCGAGCCCTTGATGGCCATAGTGAGGGCGGGCAAGGGCTGCAATGCCCTGGTTGTGGCTTG
This sequence comes from Eucalyptus decipiens, assembly GCA_014182575.1. NCBI lineage: Eukaryota > Viridiplantae > Streptophyta > Magnoliopsida > Myrtales > Myrtaceae > Eucalyptus > Eucalyptus decipiens. Next base: position 7,565,443 of record CM024619.1, read on the forward strand.
CGAGGGCTCGATATGCCCTCACCAACCTTAGCAAGGGCCCGCAACCCCACACTCGTGATTGGTGAGGGCTTCATGGCCCTTCCCAGGGGTTGGTGGGGGTTGCTAATTTTCGGTTAGTGGTTGGCGGATGTCGCCGTCCCTCAACCGGTGGCTCTCAGCCCTTTGAAGCCAAATATAAAAAGAAAAAGACCAAGAAAAGAAAGAAAAGAGAAGAAAATTAATAAAAAAATTCAAAATATATTATTAAAAATTATTTACAATTGCGATTTATGGTTAAGTTGGATGGTTTTGGTTGGCAAATTTTGAAAATTTTTAGGACTCAATTGATAAAATTGAAATGTTTAGTACTAAATTAACAAAAGTGCAATATGTTTAACAATTTTTGGATAATTTTCCTTTTAAAAACTACTCGTTTTTCTATTTTCAATTTTGCAGTTATGGAGAATGACAACAATTTTTCTTTTTAAAAATGGAAACAAATTTTGGCTAATAGACAAAATGGGATTCCGGTATCATTACCATTTAAAAATAAAAATGAAAATGAGAGAATTGTACATCGAGCGATTTTAGTTTTTCCCTATTTAGTCACCTAATAAATGCTGTCTCGAAGACCTTCTTAACAAGAGAGTTGTTGGTTCAATCCAATAGTAGGTAAACCCGGAATCAGAGCACATTATCGAAGAGCGGTTGATTTGGTCGGGGTACTTGAAGCCTTCAAAGAAGAATGGAGAGAGAAAAAAAAAAATGATGGATTGAAGTTTGAGGATGAGATCTGCTCTGAGTTTGATAGTAAGCGAAGAATTTTGGTGGTAAGTTTGGAAAGCTAGCTTGGGATAACACTGGACAGCAACGATAGGAAGATGGATCGATTCTCCGAAGATAGAACCCCCCTGGTTTCAAGATTAGGCAGGATAGAGAAAGTGCCCCAGGACATGGATGTTGATGACAAGGAGGCAACCGTGGGAAAGCTAACAATAGCAGACGGGGGACAGCCAGGAACCTAGAGGGAAAACGTGGGGACTCTCTCTTGCCCACTCTATTCCTGGGGGATATACCTTAGAATTGGCTAAATGCTGTAAATGGCGTTCCAAGCTTTCCCCCACGGATGCAGTATAAGAAGGCTCCAGTGCCAAGGGGAAAGATCAACCAAACAGCATCCTCTCTCTTTCTTCTTGGAAGTTCCAGCAACACCAAGGAGAGAGAGAGAGAGAGAGAGAGAGAGAGAGAGAGAGACCAAGAATCCTCGTAGTAGAAAGGAAAAAGATGGCAATTAAATCTTTCGTTGGTGCGCTGCTGCTGCTTCTGATGTCTTTTTCTTCTACCATCAAAGCTCAGGTCTTTCAAATCGAGAATTATAATGTAACGGGCGGTGGCATACCAGACATAACCCAGGTGCGTATACTCTTTAGTAAATAGCTTTACGGCATCCTTTCCTAAACCTCTGCTGCTAACGAAGGCTTGTTACGCATTCTTTTGAAGTCATTGCTAGATGCATGGAAAAAGGCGTGCGCATCCACTACTCGTCCTAAAGTGCTCATCCCGGGAGGAACGTTTACACTATCGGAGGTGGTCCTAGAAGGCCCCTGCAAGGCCCATGTGGAATTCGAGGTCCACGCCAGGCTGCTGGCCCCGCCAGAACTAAGCCGCTTCAAGACCGACGGTTGGGTCGTGTTCCACAATATCGACGGCCTCACCATGGTGGGCGGGAACTTTGACGGCCAGGGCAAGATGGCCTGGGCGCAGAACGACTGCATCAAGAACAAGAATTGCCGTGTGCTCCCCATGGTAAGCGCCCCATCCACGTTATTCGCTTCTATATACATTTTGAATCGCACAATCGTTAGAATAACAGATACGCCAATTAGGGGTGTGCATGGTCCGGGTGAGAGTTTTCCGGCCTAGAATGGAGAATTGCTTGCTAAGGACCGGTTCCAAAAAATTGGAACCGGGAACTACTTGCTAGTTGCATGGATCCACCCGAGAACCCGACCGTCGGTCCGGTCCGGTTCCCGGGTAGATCCATGGAATCGGTCTCACCAATAATAATATCGTTTTCCAAATCCCACCGTGAGTATTTTTCATATCAAGTAATATTTTTCTTTAAATTGAACTACCTTAATTAAGGGTACCATTTTTCTTTATTTTATTGGAAAATACTACCAAAGAAGAGAAATAGGTTTTTTTTTTTTCTTATTTTTGAATCATTTCAATTGAAATCTAAAATATTCTTTAAGTTCAAGGTTTTGGATGATTGTCATATGTAGATTGTTTTTTTCTTTATCCCCTAACGGTGCTCAATCTCTTACAATTTTTACTTTACTGAATTCTTTTCGTAAAAATAATTTCACTGGTACTCCACATTTTCTTGAACACGGTGTCCTATGTGAGTCTCGAAAATATCCTTTGAATGAGTCATCTGTTGAGTTGCTGAAAGGCAGCTTACACACTTTACTAAATTCTTATAAAAATATGGAAACATAAGAAGAGATGGAGCCATAAAATTTAAGTTTGCTAATTAGTAATTTCGAAATTTATTTTAATATTAAAAATTAATATATTATTATAATATAATCGGTTCGGTCCGGGTGGGCGGATCCGCCCATGGAATTGGGAACTGGATGGGTACCCGTTGGTTCTTATAAATCAGAACCGGGAACTTGACCAGTTGAATCAAAACCACTAGATCCAGACAGCTTCAGGTGGGTCCCCATTTTTATGCACACCCGTAATGCCAATGGATATATCCAAACTTAGACAACGCGATTAACTGAGCTCTGAGCACGGGGGGTAATTGCTAACACCCATTGAATTTCGACAGAATTTGAGGTTCAACGTCGTCAGCAATGCCATAATCCACGATGTAACCTCGGTCGACAGCAAGTATTTCCACGTAACCGTCTTGGGCTGCAAGAACGTGACGTTCCAACATTTCCACGTGAATGCGCCGGGCAACAGCGTCAACACGGACGGGATCCACATCGGACGGTCGCTCGGGGTCAACATCCTCGACACCGACATCAAGACCGGGGACGACTGCGTCTCCCTTGGTGACGGGAGCCGGCAGGTCACTGTCAAGGGGTTGACCTGCGGTCCGGGCCATGGCATCAGCGTTGGCAGCCTCGGGAAGTATGACAACGAAGAGCCCGTGTCAGGCGTCTTTGTCACGAACTGCACCATCAATGGTGCCACCAACGGCGTGAGGATCAAGACATGGCCCGCGTCGAAGATCGGCATAGCCACCGACATGCATTTTGAGGACATCCAGATGAACAATGTCTTCAACCCTGTGCTCATAGACCAGGGATACTGCCCATGGAACCAGTGCCAAGCACAGGTAGACGCATGAACATGAGAATTAGCATAGGTCATGCACATTAGAAACGAAATGCATTTGATTAGTCTGCCAAACGAAATCAATTTAATTTCGAACGAAACTTAAATGCTTGTTTTGCTCACATTTCTCAAGTCAGTTAGGAAACAAAAAATAATCGCACAATCAATAAACCACTTACATGTCGGCCCTAATCTTTATGTTATTCGATTTGTTCAGATTCCTTCCCTTGTTAAGATTAGCAATGTCAGCTTCAAGAGAATCAGGGGAAACTCGGCGACCAAGGTCGCAGTGAAGATCGCCTGCAGCAAGCGCATTCCATGCGAGGGCATCGAGATCGCGGACATTAACCTTGTGTATAAAGGCCCTGATGGCCCTGCCACGTCGGAGTGTTCGAACGTCAGGCCTTTGATCTCCGGCATGCAAAACCCTCGGGCCTGTGCCAAGATTGTGAGCTAAAGACTTTGCTCTTTCCTAGTGAAGACGAATCCAGGCCGAACGTTTCTTTATAAAGGATGTGGAAAGGTCGAGCTTTGAAGACTAGGATTCTTGAGCGAAACTGTTTGGTTTTTGTACTCTTTTTGTGTACCCCATGTAATATAGACATTATAAATAATAGGAAGATGTCTGATTGCACGGTATTCTGATACCACGTCGGATTCCGTTTGAAGAAAATCCTCACTAGTACACCTCACTTAGTTATTAATATATATTTGGTTTGCGAAAAAAATAAGATTAACCTCCATAAATTCTTACCTACTCCAGACCTAAGTTTCACCGTACACACATTATGAAGTTTAAATTTCACGACATGATGAGAGACTGGTGAAATAGGCTGCAAATAAAAGTAGAACTTTTGCCTTTTTATTTTTATATTTTGTATATTTAGAAAAAGCTATGTACATCTCTTTATGCTTTTGCTAGTTATACAGATGATGCTTAGTACCACCAAGAAATTGTGAAGAGACTTCTGGAGAAATCAATAAGATGTTCAATTTCTTGCTACTTTGTAATTTTCTTGCACAGAAGTCATATTTTATTCAGAACATGAACATGTGTATAGCTAAATGACCAAAAAAAAAAAAAAAAAAATACTAGAATTGAATAAATGGGTTCTCAAAGTAGACTTATTGGGAATTAATGCGTTTGGAAGTTATTTTAATAACCATTTTCCTGAAGTCCAAATTTATTAAGAATTTAAGAAATGGTTTTAAAAGTTGATGGCCATCTACAGTTTGCCTTTATTTTTTTAAATGGCCAATTTACAGAATATACAACTAAGTAGCACTCGCTTATGTTTCATAAGTGCTCATTTGTTTGCATTAAACAAGATATTTTGAGAAAAAGAATAACCACCGATTAAGTAAAAAGGAAGTCTCGATTAGAAAAAAGTCAAATGTCAATAGCTGGTTACTCATTATGTATATTTAAGGGATTATTTGATGTGAAAATTGATTGATCAATGAAAATATCTAACAAATTATAAGAGTAAATGATTTGCTCAACGCATCAAAGGAAATGATTAACTGAACTCCGTGATAATTTTTTTAAGTATTTTTAATTGCTAATTCATTTGTTTCCATTATTAACCATATAAAAGTACATAATGAATGTCCCATTCTTGAAATTTGACCTTTCTGTTACGGAAACATATTTTCACTTTCTTAATTTTCTTTCTTCTTCTTAAAAAAATTCATTAGTTCTATTAATATGTTTCTTAAAGTTTAGACAACTTCAATTTTTTAATATTGTAATTCCTATTTATTTCTTCCAATATAACATTATAATTAATATGTGCTTCCTTGATTTTTTTTCCATAGAAGTCAAGAGTAAAAGAGATATTTCCGCTGAAAGAGATGAAAATACATCTTTAATGCTTTAAAACTCATGCATATTTCACACGCTAAGAAATATACAGTGGAAGAATAAAGGCCCTAAGAAAATGAAAAAGTTTAAGAGGTTGATATTTCACGTGTGACATTTGATATATGAAGTTTAAATTTCACATTACGTACACAAATTATGAAGTTTAAATTTCACATTATGTACAATACACAAATTATGAAGTTTAAATTTCACATTACATACATCAAAAGTACCAAATAGTCTCATGTACTCTATCGGTTCATTATCGTAAAATCACGACACGTCTAGCGCATAGGTAAAGATGTCAGATGTGAGCTTTAGGGACATCCGAGGAACGTCTGCAACACCACTTGCTGAGAAGCTTGGTTGTGGAAGAGGAGTGCCTTGCCGGAAACTGGAGCTTGCTGATATTAACTTGAGGTATAATGGGAGGAACGGGGCCGCCATGTCGCAGTGCGCGAACGTAAAGCCTGCGATCACCGGGAAATCATCCCTGCCCCTCTGCGTGGGGTTGCGAAGTTGACCGATCTTTATATTCACCGGGCATGTGATCGTCGGAATGTTTAAAGAAGTTCGATTGATAACAGGCACCCCCTTCACGCTCCAGGACATGATGAGAGACTGGTGAAATAGAGCTGCAAATAAAAATAGAACTTTTGCCTTTTTATATTTATATTTTGTATACTTAGAAAAAGCTATGTACATCTCTTTATGCTTTTGCTGGTTATACAGAAGATGCTTAGTATCACTAAGAAATTGTGAAGAGACTTCTGGAGAAATCAATAAGATGTTCAATTTCTTGCTACTTTGTAATCTTCTTGCACAGAAGTCATATTTTATTCAGAACATGAACATGTTCTTGATAGATAATTTTGTGGCTCTGTGTTTATCCATCGATGAAGAAAACAACTTGAATTAACAAGTATATAGCTAAACGACCAAAAAAAAAAAAATACTTGAATTGAATAAATGGGTTCTCAAGGTAGACTTATTGCAAATTAATTTGGAAGTTATTTTAATAACTGTTTTCCTGAAGTCCAAATTTATTAGGAATTTAAGAAATGATTTTAAAAGTTGATGGCTATCTACAGTTTGCCTTTTTTTTTTTGAAATGACCAATTTACAGATTATACAACTAAATAGCAGTTGCTTATATTTCATAAGTGCTCATTTGTTTGCATTAAACAAGATATTTTGAGAAAAAAAAAAAGTAAAGAGGAAGTCACGATTAGAAAAAAGTCAAATGTCAATAGCTGAGTACTCATTATGTATATTTAAGGGATTATTTGATGTGAAAATTGACTGATCAATGAAAATATCTAACAAATTATGAGAGTAAATGATTTCCTCAACGCATAAAAGGAAATGATTAACTGAAATCCATGATAATTTTTTGAGTATTTTTAATTGCTAATTCATTTGTTATCATTATCAACCATATAAAAGTATATAATGAATATCCCATTTTTGAAATTTGACCTTTCTTTTACGGAAACATATTTTCACTTTCTGAATTTTCTTTCTTCTTCTTAAAAAAAATTCATTAGTTCTATTAATATGTTTCTTAAAGTTTAGACAACTTCAATTTTTAATATTGTAATTCCTATTTGTTTCTTCCAGTATAACATTATAATTAATATGTTTTTCCTTCATGTTTTCCATAGAGGTCAAGAGTAAAAGACATATTTCCGCTGAAAGGATGAAAATACATCTGTAATGCTTTAAAACTCATGCGTATTTCACACGCTAAGAAATGTACAACGGAAGAATAACGGCCCTAAGAAAATGAAAAAGCTTAAGAGGTTGATATTTCACGCACGACATTTGATAATTTAGGGTTAATTGTGTATTATGTCCGGTTGCGAAGAGTTTTGTATAATTTTCTAGAGATATCATATCCATCATGTAAAAAGTCATCTCTCAAACTGGGTAAAAATGAGGGATAATGAGACAAACAATCTTTGAATTTTGGCTTAATGGGCAATCAGGTCAAGGAGCTTTTAATTTATTTAATGTGATTCTTGAACTTTAACCCAATGTACAATATAGTTCATGAACTTTTAATTTGTTCAATGTAATCTTTTAACTTTTGATATGTGTTCAATATAATCCCGAACTATATAAAAAAGTTCAGCATAGTCATTGGTCTTAAATTAATGGAAAAGAGATTATATTGAACATTTTCATATAGTTCAATGACTATGTTGAATATGTACCAAAAGTTTATGGATTATATTAAACAAATTAAAAGTTTATGGACTATATTAAACAAATTAAAAGTTTAGGGGCCACATTGCATATTGGCTAAAGTTAAGGGATCACATCGAATAAATTAAGAGTTCAATGAACAAATTGCACATTGAGTAAAAGTTCAAGAATTGTTCGTGTCATTTTTCTAGAAAACAAGGTTGATCTTCAATTAATATCAGTGCATAAAATTTCTCATTTTTGTAGAATTATTTCTTAATATAACCTTGTCATCAAGTGCTAATCCCCCATAGCGATGTATAACAATAAATTTTAGTTACATGACTAAAGTTTATAATTAAATAGATGCATATCTACTGAATTATTTTTGCTAGTTATAATTATAGTTGACATATGGAGTAAAATATGTTAATTGAACGGAGTTTTAATAAATTGTTTAAAATATGTTTGTATGTATTATTTAATTTTGATGATATGCTTGTTAATTGTGAACGACTTTGTGATAGATCTCTCTGAGAAAGGAACTTGTGAATCTTAAACATGTTAACCCCAGTGGCCACCCTTCCAACATGGAAGGGGGAAGTGGGGGGTTTGAATCCCCACATTCTCAAGGGGGTTAGGGTGGGGATGATTCAGTTTCAAGTGTGGGTTTTGACTCCTACCCTTACAAAGAGGTGGGGTAAAAGTTTGAGAGTGAGAGTTAGAGTAATAGTAGAGTAGGACCGATAAAAAAATTAATAATCTTAAACATCTGTAATGGACGATCATGCAAGCATTTTCGCTTTAGAAATAGAAAAATTGTCCAAAAAGTCCTACTCCTATTACACTTTTGCCTATTAAGTCTTAAATCTTTTCATTTTAGTAATTAAATGCCAAGCATTTTGAAATTTTGCTAATTTAGTTCATTTGATCAATTTTTATCGGAAACCACTAATGTGGTAGCTCAGTCAGCGTCGGTCATCTTACATGGTATGATCGGTACTTTATGTGGATAAATTATAAACATTTTTAAAATATATTATGAATTTAATATTATTTGTTCTTTTCTTTCTTTTTCTTTGGTTTAATGGACCGGCAACCCTTGCTAACCCTTGGGCAAGGGCCATGAAGCCCTCGTTGGCTGGGGATGAGGGTGACCGAGCCTGCACCAGTCAGGGGAGGGCTGCTGGGCCCTTGCTGTGGCTGAAGTTTTAGGCAAGGGATTGTGATGCCTTCGCTAGCCTTAGCAATGGCTAGTGAGCCCTCACCAGATTTGGCGAAGCGAGGGCATGGTGGCCCTCACCGGCAATGTGAGGGTGGGTGAGGGCCGCGACGCCCTTGTTGACCTTAGCGGATGTCCATGAACTTGTGCCTATTTTCGGCGAGGGCTTTGTGGCCCTAGCCTAGAGGCTGCCAGGGGTTGTCGACCCTCAGTCAATAGTTGGCGTAGGTCATTGGGACGCAACTAGTGGCTAGTGGCCTTGTTGATCTTTTAAACCAAAAAAGAATAAAAAGAAAAAGAAAGAAAAGAAAAGAAACATATCAAAATTAATAAAAGTGTCAACGTTGGCTGCCCACGTACGATAGATGGCTTCAACATCAACGATTTTAAGTCAAAATTAGCCAGATTGGCTTAATTGGCAAATTGTGAAAATGTTTAGTATTCAACTAACAAAATTGAAAAGTTTAGACTTAAATTGGCAAATGTGTAATAATTTTAAGACTTTTTCGATAATTTTCCTTTTGGAAACTACTCGTTTTTCTATTTCTAATTTTTCAGTTATGGAGAATGAAAGTAGTTTTCCTTTTTTTTATTTTAACTTAAAGACAGATTTGGGTTTATGGACAAATTGGGTTTTCGTTATCATTTATCATTTAAAAATAAGAATGAAAATGAGAGGCGTGCATATCAAGCTATTTCGGTATTTCCTTGTTTGGTCACCTAATAAATGCCATCCAGAAGGCCTTCTTCAACAAGAGATTCGTGGGTTCAAATCCAGTAGTAGGCAAACCCAGAATCAGAATGCGTCTCCAAGGGCGTTGGTTCGATCGGTACTCGAAGCCTTCAATGAATCGATAGAAGCAAAATGATGGATTGAAGTTTGAGGATGAGATATGCTCGGAGTTTGATAGTAAGTGAAGCATTTTTGTAGTAACTTTTAAAAGCTAGCTTACAACAACACCGGACGGCAATAACAGGAAGATGGATCGATTCTCCGTAACCAGGACCCCCGGTTTCGAGATCTGGCATGATAGAGAAAATCCAGGGACCCAAAATATGGAAGTTGACAATCAGCAGGCAACGGTGGGAAAGCTAATAATAGCAGACGGGGGAGAGCGAGGAACCAGGAGGGAAAACGTGGAGACTTTCTCGCGTGCGCTCAATTCCCGACGGATTTACCTTAAAATTGGCTAGAAGCTGTTAATGGCGTTATAAGTTCCCCCCACGGATGCAGTATAAATGGCTCCAGCGCCAAGGGGAAAGATCAACCCAACAGCGTCCTCTTTCTTTCTTCTTGGAAGGTCCAGCAAGCGCCCGGGAGAAAGAGAGAGACCAGGAATCCTAGTAGCAGAAGGGAAACGATGGCAATGAAATCGTTCGTTGGTGCACTGCTGCTGCTGTTGTCTTTTTCTTCTTCCATCAACGCCCAGGTCTTTGACGTCGCGAATTACGGTGCAAAGGGCGATGGCAGTTCAGACATTAGCCAGGTGCGTGTATTCATTAATGAATAGCTTTACGGCATTCTTTCCTAAATCTCTGCGGCTAACGAGGGTTTCGTCACAAATTTTTTGAAGGCCTTGCTGAGTGCATGGAAAGAGGCGTGCGCATCCACCACGCCTGCTAAAGTGCTGATCCCGGGGGGAACGTTTGCGCTGACGGAGGTTGCCCTGGACGGCCCCTGCAAGGCCCCTGTGGAGTTTGAGCTCCAAGGCACATTGAAGGCCCCGGCGGACCCGAGCCTCTTCAAGACCGACGGTTGGGTCGTGTTCCAAAACATTGACGGCCTCACCGTGTCGGGCGGCGGGACCTTTGACGGCCAGGGCAAGACAGCCTGGGGGCAGAACGACTGCGCCAAGAACACGAACTGCCGTACTCCGCCCACCATAAGCACCCGTCGGTATTATTCGTTTCTATGTCGATTTCGAACCGCACGGTCATTAGAATAACGGATACGCTGATGGGGGTATATCCAAACTAAGACAACGCGATTAGCCGAGTTTTGAGCACCGGGGGGAATTGCTAACACCTATTGAATTTCGACAGAATTTGAGGTTCAACTTCGTCACCAATGCCTTAATCCATGACGTAACGACGCTCGACAGCAAGTTTTTCCAGGTGAACGTCTTGGGCGCCAAGAACATGACGTTCCAGAATTTCCACGTGAATGCGCCGGCCGAGAGCATCAACACGGACGGGATCCACATTGGACGGTCGGACGGGGTCAACATCCTCGACAGCGACATCAAGACAGGGGACGACTGCGTCTCCCTTGGTGACGGGAGCCGGCAGATCACTGTCAAGGGGGTGACCTGCGGTCCGGGCCACGGCATCAGCGTCGGCAGCCTCGGGAAGTATGAAAACGAAGAGCCCGTGGAGGGTGTCTTCGTCACGAACTGCACCATCATTGGTGCGGATAACGGTGTGAGGATCAAGACTTGGCCTGCGTCGAAACCCGGCACGGCTTCTGACATGCATTTCGAGGATATCCAGATGGACAATGTCCTCAACCCTGTGATCCTAGACCAGGGATACTGCCCATTTGACCAGTGCAAAGCAGGGGTAAACACATGAACATGAGAATTAGCATAGGTCACGCACATTAGAAACGAAATGCATATGGACCCGTCCGCTAAACGAAATCAATTTAATTTCGAACGAACTCGAACGCCGGTGTTGCTCACGATTCTAAAGTCGGTTAGGAAACAAAAACGAATCGCACAATCGTTAAACCATTTACATGTCGGCCCTAATCTGTGTGTCATTCGATGTGTTCAGGTTCCTTCCCTTATCAAGATAAGCAAAGTCAGCTTCAAGAAAATCAGGGGAACCTCAGCATCCCAGGTCGCGGTGAAGGTCTTGTGCAGCCAAAGCGTGCCGTGCGAAGAAGTCGAGATTGCGGACATCGACCTCGTGTATAATGGCCCCGAAGGCCCCGCCACATCAGAGTGTGCCAACGTCAAGCCTGTGCTCTCTGGCAAGATAAACCCTGCGGCTTGTGCCAAGGTCGTGAGCTAAAGAGTTCGCTTTTTCTCAGAGAAGATGAATCAACGCCGAACGTTTCTTTATAAAGGATTTCTTGAGCGAAACCGTTTGGTTTTTGTACTCTTTTTGTATACCCCATGTAATAGACATTATAAATGATAGGAAGATGTCTGATTGCACGGGATTCTTATACCACGTCGGATTCCGTTTGAAGAAAATCCTCACTTCGTACACCTCACTTAGTTTTTAATATATATTTGGTTTGCGAAAAAAAATAAGATTAGCCTCAATAAATTCTTACCTACTCCGGACCTAAGTTTCACCATACACAAATTATGAAGTTTAAATTTCACATTACGTACAATACACAAATTATGAAGTTTAAATTTCACATTACGTACAATACACAAATTATGAAGTTTAAATTTCACATTACATACATCAAAAGGGCCAAATAGTCTCATGTACTCGATCGGTTCATTAACGTAAAATCACGACACATCTAGCGAATAGTGAGAGTCACCCCACTCGTGTAATACTTGGGCGATAATCAATCGACTTGATCTGAGGACGCATCGTAATTAAGCCCATTTTTCTTGTAATTGCAATTTTGGGTCATCAATCGTGTCCGTTTACTAAATTGATAAACAATGAATCCCGTCACGTTAACTAGTGCGGTAGGCCTAGGAGCATTGATGAAATAGTTTTGCTGTTCTTGATTTTGGGTGCAAATCTTTGGTTTAACGTCCAAATTTTAATTAGCCACACATTCTTGTCGCGACCTCCTTTTTTTCAACGCCCGATCGGGGCGGGCAGCTGCGGAGGCTAATGGTTCGGCTATGTTTATTAAGCGTAGCCCGGATTCTCCCAAGTCCACCAATTCACGACTTAATGGTTTGATGTTTTTTAACCTATGAGTTAATTTTAAAACGGAGTCACCACTAGTTGATTTGGGATGGGTCAATTAGAAACCCGAGTGAAGTATCGGGAAAAATACTCACTCCTACGCAACCAGAGAAATTAGGATCGGGGACTTGATTACACTATTTAATTACTAATGTCCTTTCGGTACCTAATCTTGTTTAAAGCCTAAGGCTTTTTGGATTTTTGAGGGGTTTTCCATGCATTTGTATAAGAAAAACATTTTTGGATCATTTTCTCATTTTTTGGGCATAAAAGCATTTTTTGATCTTTTTTTTTAAATAAAAATCATTTTTTTTGGCTTTTTCTGACTTTTTGGCTTTTTTTGGAAAATATCGATATTTTTGATATATTTGGTTTTTTTGGAAAATAATTTTTTATTTTAAATATATTATATTATATTATGTTATTAAAATGTGTTGCGAGCTCGGCCGGGACTTTTTTTTTTTTTTTTTCTTTTTAAGCAATCGCAACCCAAAAACAAAGTGAAATAGGCCCACTTCTCTTAGGCCCGTTCAAATTCAGCCCGCGCAACTAAACCCTAGGGGAATCGGGTCATGCACCCGACCCGATTCCACCCGGTACGTGCGGCTCTCTCTCTCCTTTACTCCTTCGCGGCGCAGGTGAGGGTGACCGAAACATCATCAGACAGACGGCGATGGTGGCGATGACGGGCGACAGATCTGCGACGCGGCGGCGACAAGGAAGATAGCAGCGGCCAACTACTCGATAGGACGTAGTGTGGCAGCAATGCGGAGCCTCTCGGCCAAAATGAGACCAAGTTCGAGACTAGGGTTTCAAAAGAAGAGGGGCGAAACGATGGTGACGACGCGGAGGAACCCACCGTTAGCTGTCTACAACAACGATGTGACATGGCGGCGAACGGTGGTGGTGTCGAGCAGGCTCGTTGGCTGTCGGAGTGGAGGTGACGACGACACGGCAAGGTTCACGGACGGCTTCTCTCAGATCTACACCAGGACGACCTCCTTCTCCGGCCGACCTCATTCAGCCCCAAATCTCCTCCTCTCGCTTGCTCTCGGACCTCCCGCTCTCGACCTCTCTCGGTGGGAAGCTATCGGAGCTTGCGTGCCTTCGACCTTCCTCGGTGTCAGCCCTCCCTCTTCCGATGGAGCTTCGGGCGCCTATTTATAGGCAAGGAGATCCGATTGACGGAGAATCTCGGCCGCCGGCCTTCGACCTGCCAATCGGTTCCCCTCAATTGAACCAGCATCCCATCCGACCTCCCTCGCGCTCGGCATTGATGGCGTCCGAGACTTGTCCCTTTTGGCCAACGTTGGCCTATCCCCCTCAGTCGTAGGTGCTGTAGTTTTGCAGAGGAAGAAGACAAAATGGAAGAAGGAGAAAGGGGGTCGGGCTTTTGGAGGAAAAGGGCCGGTTGCGCGGGATGGTTCTTGGCGGCCCACGCGAGAAAGAAAGGAGGGGCTGGGCTTGTAGGCCCAGCCCTCTTTTGGCTGCTTCTTTTTTGTTTTCTTGTTTTTGTATGTTTTTTGTTGTTTTTATTATTTTTATTTATTATCCGAAAATAAAGGAAATTAAGGCATAATTAAAAACATAATCAAAATTTAGGTGTCAACAGCTGCCCCTCTTTAAAGGTGAGTTCGCAGGGGTTGCATTCAAAGACAAACTGATACCTAATTTTTGTCAATGCATATACAATATATTATATCTTATTTGGGACCTAGTGTCTTATGCAGAAAATGAGCAATATAACATTACACATACTAAGACAGATAAGAAGATACCTGGAGTTACTTACCGGGAGTGAGTGAGATAGGGTGTGAACCCCGAGTTTTGGCAAGTATCAATGTGTCATCTTACCTGTTACATGAGGAAATTGCTTCTCCAGGACCCGAACCACTCTTCGGTCACTTGTTGGAGCAATAAGTGGTTTGTCTTGGACACGAACCTTTGTTCGGTCGCCTGTTGGAGCAATTCGTGAAGGTGTCCCACCTCCTGGTAAAAGGGGAATATCAAGGATGTGCCCCGCATATTCGTGAAGGTCTCTCACCTCCTGGTAATGGGAATATTGAGGATGTACCTGGGATATTCGTGAAGGTCTCTCACCTCCTGGTAATTGTGAATATCGAGGACTTACTTGAGATATTTGTGAAGGTCTCTCACCTCCTCGTAATTGGGAATATCGAGGACGTGCCTCGCATATTCGTGAAGGTCTCTCATCTCCTGATATGTGGGAATATCGAGGACGTGCCTTGGATATTCATGAAGGTCTCCCACCTCCTGGTAATTGGGAATATGTGCTTCGCATATTCATGAAGATCTCCCACCTCTTGGTAATTGGGAATATCGAGGACGTATCTTGGATATTCATGAAAGTCTCCCACCTCCTCACGGTAATTAGGAATATCGAGGACGTGCCTCGCATATTCATGAAGGTCTCCCACCTCCTAGTAATTGGAAATATCGAGGATGTATCTTGGATATTCATGAATGTCTCCCACCTCCCGGTAATTAGGAATATCGAGGACGTGCCTCGCATATTCATGAAGGTCTCCCACCTCCTAGTAATTGGGAATATCGAGGACGTACCTCGCATATTCATGAAGGTCTCTCACCTCCTGGTAATTGGGAATATCGAGGACATGTCTCACATATTCACGAAAGTCTCTCACCTCCTAGTAATTAGGAATATTGAGGACGTACCTCGCATATTCATGAAGATCTCCCACCTCCTAGTAATTGGGAATATCGAGGACGTGCCTCGCATATTCATGAAGGTCTCCCACCTCCTAGTAATTGGGAATATCAAGGACATGCCTTGCATATTCATGAAGGTCTCCCACCTTCTGGTAATTAGGAATATTGAAGACGTGCCTCGGATATACATGAAGGTCTCCCACCTCCTGGTAATTGGGAATATCGAGGATGTGCCTCGCATATTCATAAATGTCTCTCACCTCCTGGTAGTTGGAATATCAAGGACATACCTTAGATATTCATGAAGGTCTCCCACCTCTTGGTAATTGGGGAATATCGATAACATGCCTCGCATATTCGTGAAAGTCTCTCACCTCCTGGTAATTGAGAATTTAAATGTAGCACGAGGCTTATCTGGATGGCCGTAGGCACTCAAAAGGGCTGGAACACCTAGGTAGCCGCAAGTGTACAAAGCACTGGAATACTAAGATGAACACCAGTATTTAATGATACGATCTAGGACCACTTAGATAGGTCCAAATGTTATGATGATAAGAGAGCATACCTGGGTAATCGCAGGTGCACAACGCAATGGAATACTTGAACAGCTACTAGTATTCAAAGATACAATTTTGAGGACAACTTGGACAGGTCGAGTGTCATGGAAATGGAGTACCTAGACAATGGAAGGCACTCAAAGGTAGTGGGATACTTGGTCGATTGCGGGCATCCTAGCTATGAAGACAACTCGAACAAGTCGGGTGTCAAGAAAAGGGAGTATCCGAACAATAGTCGGTACTCAAAGGCAAGGGGATACATGGACAGTCACAAATATCAATACTCTGGGGACAACTCGAATAGGTCGAGTGTCAATAAGAGGGAGTACCCGGCAAGTGGTGGGTACTCAAAGACAAGGGGATACTTAGATAGTTGCAAACACCCAAACTCAAGGGACGACTCGAACAAGTCGAGTGTCAAGAAGAGAGTACCTGGATAGTGGTAGGTACCTTAAGACAAATGGGGATAGGGATATGCTTACCTGGCAATATCTCTGATTTCTGAGAGTATGTCTGCTATTTGCACAATAAGCACACATGATTGTATATGCTGCGAATTCATGAATTTAAATGTGATATATGTACAACAATTTTGTCAGTTTTGCATTATCTAAGTTCTACTAGGGAAGATTTTGAAAGACAACCTCCATTTAGAATGTAGATGTCTTGAGCATGCCAGATGAGGGACTTTCAGTCTAAAAGGACTTTTCGCTCACTCTCATGGAAAAGGCTATCCTGACCATTGATGTAGGATTTATAAGGACCACACTATCTCACTATCATCATATCAACGGGGGTCCGAGTATTCTCGCAAACGGTACGACTTTACCAATGTAAGAGGTCTTTATCGAAACTGTAATGAAGTCTTGGTCAACAGCTCATCAAAGGGGACCATCAAGGTCGAAGCCGATGAACAAAAATGCTGCACGATCATCTCCGGGTTTACAAGTCAAGAACCTTGGGAAAAGAGATAGAGTAATCTTGCTCGTACTTCTTCGAGCGATGCTTATGTACATATGAAATCCTACGTTAATTGAAGTGCCCTAGTATGAAGAGACTTTTTCAATGGGACGCAGTGTAGGCTTGACTCATGTGTAAAAGGGTGAGAGCTGGTGATTGTCTTGGCATTTGTCACCAATCTTTCTTCTCATTGTCAGATGGATGCTCTATCAATCGAACCACAACAGCAACTTCTCTTGGGAATACAATTGACTGTATTATTTTGCTGGGGGCATTGGCCTTGCTTTTATCAGGCACACTGCTTTTTCATGCCCCTATTTTTATCCCAACGTTTCATTTATGGGCATTTGACCTTGCTTTTACCAGGTACACTGCTTTTTTATGCTCCTAGTTTTTTTTTTGTTGCTTGAGAAACTAGCCTAGGCAGGTTCAGGCACGACACTGTTGTTAGACTCTTGAGTCTTCATTTTCAGTTAGCGCTCTGGGCTATGCTGCTTAAATGGCAGTGACTTCTGTTTTGCCTCCATGTGAGGGTGGAATTACAGACTCAATTGAGTTGAGTGCGTAAAGAAAGAATTGCTCTTCGTCATTCTAGGGCACTTAAATTAACGCGAGTGTTCATATGCAATAAAGACACCCGAAGATCGATGCAAGTGCGAGCAAGAAAAATTATATCTCCTTTCTCATCTTGTGATGCTGCTTCGCCTCCGATCTGCCCCAGTGTGGGGTGGTTCTTGACGGGGGGTAGGATGGAAATTTCACCAGTGTATAGGGCTCAAAGGGGGTGAGCAATGAAATGCCTCTCACTGTCTTGGTTATCGTACCATTCGCGAGAGAAATCTTTACCCTGTAGTCATGGAATCTTCTACACTCATCTCACAAGTGTATAGATGGGGGACTATGTGTAGGATATGGCTTGCATTTCATCATTCTGACGCACCTCATTCAGCATGCTCATTCAATCTTGTATTCTTCATTTAACTGTCTATTATGATAATCCTTAGTGGAATTAGTGACTTAGACAAAATCATCATGCAGAATTCATTTGGAAACGACATGCAACATTTTAAATATGAAAGAGTTTGAACTCTCAAAACAAATGAATGGTTTTTGCTCAAAAAAGACCCTATTGACAGCTTTAGGGGTTAACATAATGGTGTTTCCAAATATGTTAAATTTTGAACATCAAAAGGGTTATTCACAAATGGGTGTCAATGGTTGTCCCTATTGATTAGGGATATGACACATGAATGATCAGCCAAGGATTGAGAATCTAATCGAGCATCTCGCTTTTACCCCGCGAAGAAAAGATGTACAAGTAGATCGATTAGTTTGGCTAAAATCAAATGTGAGTTGAGGCCTGAAGATTTTCTGTCATTTTCTTTGATGATTACTCAGGACGTCATTTCGCTTAGGATAGCTTATTAGAGTTTGACATGTCTTTCCTTGATTTATTATTCTTGTTTTTGACACTTAGGTGATCTTATAAAAGATAGGAAAGAATGTGTCAATCACGGATTCTCTCAGGAGTTGAATAATTGGGAACGATACAACAGTACCCTCCGTTGATTTGCAATTGATTGGATAGACCTGAGGCATCAGGAGGATATGAAGTCTTACACATTTCACTCCGTTAGGTCACCACTAGGCTAAAGCGCCGGTGGTGTCCGTAGGGTGTTTCTCTTTTCATTTAACCGAACCAGCTTTTGGACGACACATCCTTTCATACCAAGTTAGGTAAATCGATATGGGTCTCTTGATTTGCCCAAATTAACCATTAAGCTTGTTTCTTGAATCCTATGCTTTCTGTCAATAGGAGAAAATACGTAAAAGTGAGTTCAGATACTGGGAGTATTGGAAACGATACCAAATTACTCTTCCCTAAAGTTTATATTTGCTGACTCCTAGGGATATTTGAATGTCAATGACGGCCTTTTGTCTTTGATACAGTTCAATGTCTCTTTTGATTGGCCCTTCTCATTTGTATACGTGATTGATGGTCGTTGATTCATCTTCAATGCCTTTCTTTTGTGGAATTTCTCCTTCTGTCTTTAACTATAGTAGCATTGGGCAAAGTCATGTACATCAAGCTTCCATGGGACCTGAGATGGACAATCAAAATCTTCAGTCTTCTGATGGCAATTATTTCTTGGGAGAATATGCATCTAAAACACGGATTGAAGCTTCCAGTTGTTGTCTAGAGTGGGGGGCTATAGATCGCCTTGATTGTTTGGATTTTCTCTCCGTTGACAAGTAATCAATTCAAAGGAAGATAAGAAATTTCTTCCTTGTGCTTCTTGGCTCGTTGTTGCTGGAAGTCCCATCAATGAACTCGCAATATCCTGTCTTGAGCTATCATGTTATGCATGCTTCAAGTTTGATAGTATGCCCGTGCCTATTACGTCCCATCCTTTGTCTCTTGTAGATAGAAGAGAGAGAACGTCATTTTGACATTATATTCAGAGAATAAAATTACCTTCTTTGAAGTGGGATGACCTTTTTGTTTGCCCCACTGCCTTCTTGGAAGAGTGTCTTTGAATTCGGCGAGTTCACGTGATGCGCCAGTTTCAAATGCCCCCTGTCACACTAAATCAAAGTGGATGATATTCTGAGACACGAAGTGAGTGAGTCAGAAAGACAAACATGATTAAATTTAACATCTTGTTTCAACAAAAGTTTTTGGTAATGAAAATATTTATGTTTTTAAAAGTATATATCTTTGGAGGGAAGAAAGCATGAGGAAGCCCAGCCCTCAGTATTCTCCTTGGATGATATTGTGGCACCCCTCGACGGCCCCCGATCCGTTAGGGTCATCACAGGTATTTGTCACTTATCCTACTACATACCAGTCTAATAACTTTTTATAATTAAAATGAAACCACAGTTTATAGGGGTTGATCAATAGAATACTTTTCCATCACTTTCTTTGTAAAGGTTCCAGCACAGTTCATCAGCGGAAGCATAAACATATCTCACCAATCCTCACTTCAATAACAATAATGTAATGCACACCACCTACGCTCCAAATGAAAAAGACAAAGCTGAGTCACTTTTATTTATATTTTCACGATGGATATTTCGGGTCGGTACAGCAAAAGGCCAAGATTTTAAATACTTGGCTATACTCAAAAGAGAACTCGACCCTACATCGAACATGTACACCCCTCCATCAACAAGTGTCGACTATCCCCCAAAAAGTGTCAGCTCCCACCAGCTATGCGTGCCATCATACCCAACTCGGTGCATCGGGTGGCGGCGGCGGTAACATCCCTAGCATCACTCCACCACGCCGGATATGAACAGACAAAAACTCCTGGATAACCGGGCCATCAGCAAGACCCACATCGTACACCACTAAGACACGGACTCGAACATACAGCAGACCGGGTACACTAGTACAGGAATACTCTGTGCACTCCACCTCGACATCAAATGGCAATCCATAATAGGTACCACGTGCAACTGGTAGCAAAGGCATCTTTCTAATCTGAAATGTTCATTCCCAAAAATGGGTGAGTACAACCACTCAGAAGTAAAGATTCACCAAACTACACAATGCGTCAAACAGAACAATCAAGGTATTAAGAATAAAACACATATCATTCATGCATTCAAGCATATCTCACCTTACAGCCATGCATATATCACCATACAACATGCATAAATCACCATGCACTTGTACTTATATCATCGAGCAGCTAAACTTATATCACCAAGATTCATATCATCCATGCTATCAAGCATACATCCATGCGCATGATTCAATTCTCGATCTTTATCTTTCAATTAGATCACATCATTTTTCTTTCCAAGGACCAATGTTTACATCCCACAATTTATCACTCGTATCCAACTTGGCATCGCGAGGAACCTCCGGTACACACCTCCGGGCATCCGGCACACACACTTCGGGCATCTCGTACCTCAACTAGCATCACGAGGTATCCCCCCGGCACACACCTTCGAGGCTTTCGGCACACACCTCCAGGCATCTCAAAACTCCCAAGGACATCTGGCGCACACACTCCGGGCATTTTGAAACTCCCGAGGCATCATCGGCTCACACCTCCGACAGTCTTGTTATTATCTCAATTTATATTTACACATGTATTTCAATTTCAACATAGCATTTGATGCAACAATATCAAGGTTTTCAACCAGATTTTGATGTCATATAACATGTCATATGTCACCACATATGAAGCATAATCAACCACTCAAAACATGATATCACATGGAACAATTTCATTCATTTTTGAAAATACAACAATTTCGGATAAAAACAGATTGCACTCCTTTGATCATAATTCTTGAAAATTTAGTAAACAGCCTTAATAAATTCTAAAAATTTAACATGTTATATAAAAGATCTAGAGGAAAATATTCCGTGAAGGACACCATATCAAAAGAACATCATACAATTCGGTACAGTCCACACATCTCAGTCTTTATAATTTCGGAATATTGACATACACAGTTTTATTCAAAAATTCAGTAAAAATCCTAAATCAATTCCAAAAATTCTGAAATTTTTATATGTTATAGAAGAAATCCATAAGTAAATATTTTATGAGAACTCGAAACCATATTCGTGATAGATTAAAATATATAATAACCATAACCGTCTATAACCCTCGGCACCGAATTCCAGTTCTAACCATTTTGAATAAAAAAATTTTCACCAACCTAAACTCATCCATTTCCTCTAAATTTTTAGTATGTTACTCCTTAACATGTCATCTTCAACTTTCATTCAAAACACAAGATCAAATTTCAACCAGAGAATTTTATAAAATTCACAGAATCACACAAGGTTAGCATTACGATTTCCAAATCTAACTTCTTCAAAGAAAAAATATTTTCACTGGTCTATACTTGTTCATTTCTTCTGAAATTTTGATATGTTACTCTCCAAGAAGTTCTCTACAACTTTCATCAAGAAGTCGAAGTGAGATTCCAACTAAAAAATCACATGCAGCTCAAGAATTCATCAAAAATCGGACTGCCTTTCTAGAAAACAGAACGCAAGGCTACCATATTTTCCCTAAAGCTTCGAATTTCTTCACTTTTACCACAACTAAAGTTTATCATCCCTTACAATACATATCACAGCAAGAAATTGGTAGGTTTTAGGACTCTACTTGCCTCTAATCTGAGCACAAAACAGCGAGTAAAGACGGCAGGGCAAGGCGGGACTCGGCAGCTCGACGGCGGCGACGAATAGTAGCGATCGAGGACGTGCCTCTCATATTCATGAAGATCTCCCACCTCCTGGTAATTGGGAATATCGAGGACGTGCCTCACATATTCATGAAGGTCTCTCACCTCCTAGTAGTTGGAATATCGAGGACATACCTTAGATATTCATGAAGGTCTCCCACCTTCTGGTAATTGGGGAATATCGAGGACGTGCCTCGCATATTCGTGAATGTCTCTCACCTCCTAGTAATTGATCATTTGAATGTAGCATGAGGCTTACCTAGATGGTCGTAGGCACTCAAAAGGGCTGGAACACCTGGGTAGCCGTAGGTGTACAAAGTACTGGAATACTAGGATGAACACCAGTATTTAATGATACGATCTAGGACCACTTAGACAGGTCCAAATGTTATGATGATAAGAGAGCATACCCGAGTAATCGCGGGTGCACAACGCAATGGAATACTTGAACAGCTACTAGTATTCAAAGATACAATTATTTTTCTAATTATAATTATAGTTGACATTTGGCGTAAAATATGTTAATTGAACAAAGTTTTAATAAATTGTTTAGAATATGTTTGTATGTATTATTTAATTTTGACAATATGCTTGTTAATTGTGAACAACTTTGTGATAGATCTCTCTGAGAAAGGAACTTGTGAATCTTAAACGTCTGTTAACCACTAGGGTTTGCCTCGGTGACCATCCTTCCAACATGGAAGGGGGAGGTGGTGGATTCAAATCTCCACCTTCTCAGGGAAGGTTGGAATAAGGATGATTTAGTTTCAAGTGTGAGTTTCAACTCTCACGCCCTACAAGGAGATAGGTAAAAGTCCAAGAGTGAAAGTTAGAGTGGGAGTAAAGTAGGATCGACCAAAAAAAAAAAAATCTTAAACGTTTGTTGTTCCCCCATCAATTAATGGACGATCATGCAAGCATTTTTGCTATAGAAATACAAAAAACTATCCAAAAAGTACTACACCTATTACACTTTTGCCTATTAAGTCTTAAATTTTTTAAATTGTATTAATTAAATGCCAAACATTTTGAAATTTTGCTAATTGAGATCATTCAATCAATTTTTATTGGAAACCACTAATGTAGCAGCTCAGTCAACGTCGGTCATCTTACATAGTATGATGGGCACTTTATGTAGATAAATTTTAATAATTTTTAAATTATATTTTGAATTTAATATTATTTGTTCTTGTCTTTCTTTTTCTTTGGTTTAATGGGCCGGCAACCGTTGCTAACCCTTGGGCAAGGGCCATGAAGCCCTTGCCAGTTGGGGATGAAGGTCACCAAGCCCACACTAGTCAAGGGTGAGGGCTGCGGCAAAGGCTCCTTGTTGTGGCTGAGGGTTTGGGCGAGGGCTTGTGATGCCTTCGCTAGCTTCAGCAAGGGCTAGTGAGCCCTCGCCAGATTTTGCGAAACAAGGGCATGGTGGCTCTAACCGGCAAAGTGAGGGCGGGCGAGGGTCGTGATGCCCTTGTTGACCTTAGCAAATGTCCATAAACTTGTGCCTGTTTTCGGTGAGGGCTTTGTGGCCCTTGCCTAGAGGCTGCTGGGGGTTGTCGACCCTCAGTTAGTAGTTGGTGTAGGTCATTGGGACGCAACTAGTGGCCAGTGGCCTTGTTGATCTTTTAAACCAAAAAAAGAATAAAAAGAAAAAGAAAGAAAAGAAAAGAAACATATCAAAATTAATAAAATTTGTCAACGTTGGCTGCCCACGTACGATAGATGGCTTCAACATCAACAACTTTTAGTCAAAATTAGCGAGATTGGCTTAATTGGCAAATTGTGAAAATGTTTCATATTCAACTAACAAAATTGAAAAGTTTAGACTTAAATTGGCAAATGTGCAATAATTTTAAGACTTTTTGGATAATTTTCCTTTTAGAAACTACTCGTTTTTCTATTTCTAATTTTTCAGTTATGGAGAATGAAAGTAGTTTCGCTTTTTTTTATTTTAACTTAAAGACAGATTTGGGTTTATGGACAAATTGGGTTTTCCTTATCATTTATCATTTAAAAATAAGAATGAAAATGAGAGGCGTGCATATCAAGCTATTTCGGTATTTCCCTATTTGGTCACCTAATAAATGCCGTCCAGAAGCCCTATTTCAACAAGAGAGTCGTCGGTTTAAATCCAGTAGTAGGCAAACCCAGAATCAGAATGCGTCTCCAAGGGCGTTGGTTCGATCGGTACTCGAAGCCTTCAATGAATCGATAGAAGCAAAATGATGGATTGAAGTTTGAGGATGAGATATGCTCGGAGTTTGATAGTAAGTGAAGCATTTTTGTAGTAACTTTTAAAAGCTAGCTTACAACAACACCGGACGGCAATAACAGGAAGTTGGATCGATTCTCCGTAACCAGGACCCCGGTTTCGAGATCTGGCATGACAGAGAAAATCCAGGGACCCAAAATATGGAAGTTGACAATCAGCAGGCAACGGTGGGAAAGCTAATAATACCAGACGGGGGAGAGCGAGGAACCAGGAGGGGAAACGTGGAGACTTTCTCGCGTGCGCTCAATTCCCGACGGATTTACCTTAAAATTGGCTAAAAGCTGTTAATGGCGTTATAAGTTCCCCCCACGGATGCAGTATAAATGGCTCAGCGCCAAGGGGAAAGATCAACCCAACAGCGTCCTCTTTCTTTCTTCTTGGAAGGTCCAGCAAGCGCCCGGGAGAAAGAGAGAGACCAGGAATCCTAGTAGCAGAAGGGAAACGATGGCAATGAAATCGTACGTTGGTGCACTGCTGCTGCTGTTGTGTTTTTCTTCTTCCATCAACGCCCAGGTCTTTGACGTCGCGACTTACGGTGCAAAGGGCGATGGCAGTTCAGACATTAGCCAGGTGCGTGTATTCTTTAATGAATAGCTTTACGGCATTCTTTCCTAAATCTCTGCGGCTAACAAGGGTTTCCTCACAAATTTTTCGAAGGCCTTGCTGAGTGCATGGAAAGAGGCGTGCGCATCCACCACTCCTGCTAAAGTGCTGATCCCGGGGGGAACGTTTGCGCTGACGGAGGTTTCCCTGGACGGCCCCTGCAAGGCCCCCGTGGAGTTCGAGCTCCAAGGCACATTGAAGGCCCCGGCGGACCCGAGCCTCTTCAAGACCGACGGTTGGGTCGTGTTCCAAAACATTGACGGCTTCACCATGTCGGGCGGCGGGACCTTCGACGGCCAGGGCAAGACAGCCTGGGGGCAGAACGACTGCGACAAGGACACGGACTGCCGTACTCCCCCCGCCGTAAGCACCCGTCGGTATTATTTGTTTCTATGTCGATTTCGAACTGCACGGTCATTAGAATAACGGATACGCTGATGGGGGTATATCCAAACTAAGACAACGCGATTAACCGAGTTTTGAGCAGCAGGGGGAATTGCTAACACCCATTGAATTTCGACAGAATTTAAGGTTCAACTTCGTCACCAATGCCTTAATCCATGACGTAACGACGCTCGACAGCAAGAATTTCCAGGTAAACGTCTTGGGCGCCAAGAACATGACGTTCCAGAATTTCCACGTGAATGCGCCGGCCGACAGCATCAACACGGACGGGATCCACATTGGACGGTCGGATGGGGTCAACATCCTCGACAGCGACATCAAGACAGGGGACGACTGCGTCTCCCTTGGTGACGGGAGCCGGCAGATCACTGTCAAGGGGGTGACCTGCGGTCCGGGCCACGGCATCAGCGTCGGCAGCCTCGGGAAGTACGAAAACGAAGAGCCCGTGGAGGGTGTCTTCGTCACGAACTGCACCATCATTGGTGCGGATAACGGTGTGAGGATCAAGACTTGGCCTGCGTCGAAACCCGGCACGGCTTCTGACATGCATTTCGAGGATATCCAGATGGACAATGTCCTCAACCCAGTGATCCTAGACCAGGGATACTGCCCATTTGACCAGTGCAAAGCAGGGGTAAACACATGAACATGAGAATTAGCATAGGTCATGCACATTAGAAACGAAATGCATATGGACCCGTCCGCTAAACGAAATCAATTTAATTTCGAACGAACTCGAACGCCGGTGTTGCTCACAATTCTAAAGTCGGTTAGGAAACAAAAACGAATCGCACAATCGTTAAACCATTTACATGTCGGCCGTAATCTGTGTGTCATTCGATTTGTTCAGGTTCCTTCCCTTATCAAGATAAGCAAAGTCAGCTTCAAGAAAATCAGGGGAACCTCAGCATCCCAGGTCGCGGTGAAGGTCTTGTGCAGCCAAAGCGTGCCGTGCGAAGAAGTCGAGATTGCGGACATCGACCTCGTGTATAATGGCCCCGAAGGCCCCGCCACATCAGAGTGTGCCAACGTCAAGCCTGTGCTCTCTGGCAAGATAAACCCTGCGGCTTGTGCCAAGGTCGTGAGCTAAAGAGTTCGCTTTTTCTCAGAGAAGATGACTCAACGCCGAACGTTTCTTTATAAAGGATTTCTTGTGCGAAACCGTTTGGTTTGTGTACTCTTTTTGTATACCCCATGTAATGGACATTATAAATGATAGGAAGATGTCTGATTGCACGGGATTCTTATACCACGTCGGATTCCGTTTGAAGAAAATCCTCACTCGTAAACCTCACTTAATTTTTAATATATATTTGGTTTGCGAAAAAAAATAAGATTAGCCTCAATAAATTCTTAACTTATCTGGACCTAAGTTTCACCGTACACAAATTATGAAGTTTAAATTTCACATTACGTACAATACACAAATTATGAAGTTTAAATTTTACATTACGTACAATACACAAGTTATGAAGTTTGAATTTCACATTACATACATCAAAAGGGTTAAATAGTCTCATGTACTCCATCGGTTCATTATCGTAAAATCACGACACATCTAGCGAATAGTGAGAGTCACCCCACTCGTGTAATACTTGGGCGATAATCAATCGACTTGATCTGAGGACGCATCGTAATTAAGCCCATTTTTCTTGTAATTGCAATTTTGGGTCATCAATCGTGTCCGTTTACTAAATTGATAAACAATGAATCCCGTCACGTTAACTAGTGCGGTAGGCCTAGGAGCATTGATGAAATAGTTTTGCTGTTCTTGATTTTGGGTGCAAATCTTTGGTTTAACGTCCAAATTTTAATTAGCCACACATTCTTGTCGCGACCTCCTTTTTTTTTTCAACGCCCGATCGGGCGGGCAGCTGCGGAGGCTAATGGTTCGGCTATGTTTATTAAGCGTAGCCCGGATTCTCCCAAGTCCACCAATTCACGACTTAATGGTTTGATGTTTTTTAACCTGTGAGTTAATTTTAAAACGGAGTCACCACTAGTTGATTTGGGATGGGTCAATTAGAAACCCGAGTGAAGTATCGGGAAAAATACTCACTCCTACGCAACCAGAGAAATTAGGATCGGGGACTTGATTACACTATTTAATTACTAATGTCCTTTCGGTACCTAATCTTGTTTAAAGCCTAAGGCTTTTTGGATTTTTGAGGGTTTTCCATGCATTTGTATAAGAAAAACATTTTTGGATCATTTTCTCATTTTTTGGGCATAAAAGCATTTTTTGATCTTTTTTTTAAATAAAAATCATTTTTTTTTGGCTTTTTCTGACTTTTTGGCTTTTTTTGGAAAATATCGATATTTTTGATATATTTGGTTTTTTTGGAAAATAATTTTTTATTTTAAATATATTATATTATATTATGTTATTAAAATGTGTTGCAGGCCCGGCCGGGACTTCTTTTTTTTTTTTTCTTTTTAAGCAATCGCAACCCAAAAACAAAGTGAAATAGGCCCACTTCTCTTAGGCCCGTTCAAATTCAGCCCGCGCAACTAAACCCTAGGGAATCGGGTCATGCACCCGACCCGATTCCACCCGATACGTGCGGCTCTCTCTCTCCTTTACTCCTTCGCGGCGCAGTGAGGGTGACCAAAACATCATCGGACGAGACGGCGATGGTGGCGATGACGGGCGACGGTCTGCGACGCGGCGGCGACAAGGAAGATAGCGGCGGCCAACTACTCGACAGGACGCGGTGTGGCAGCGATGCGGAGCCTCTCGGCCAAAATGAGACCAAGGTCGAGACTAGGGTTTCAAAAGAAGAGGGGCAAAACGATGGTGACGACGCGGAGGAACCCACCGTTACCTGTCTGCAACAACGATGTGACATGGCGGCGAACGGTGGTGGTGTCGAGCAGGCTCGTTGGCTGTCGGAGTGGAGGTGACGACGACACGGCAAGGTTCAGGGACGGCTTCTCTCAGATCTACACCAGGACGACCTCCTTCTCCGGTCGACCTCCGATCAGATCTGGGCTCGCTTGCTCTCGGACCTCCCCCGAAGTCTCTCGGTGGGAAGCTATCAGAGCTTGCGTGCCTTCGACCTTCCTCAGTGTCAGCCCTCCCCTCTTCCGATGGAGCTTCAGGCGCCTATTTATAGGCAAGGGAGATCCGATTGACGGAGAATCTCGGCCGCCGGCCTTCGACCTGCCAATCGGTTCCCCTCAATTGAACCAGCATCCCATCCGACCTCCCTCGCGCTCGGCATTGATGGTGTCCGAGACTTGTCCCTTTCGGCCGACGTTGGCCTATCCCCCTCAGTCGTAGGTGCTGTAGGTTTGCAGAGGAAGAAGACAAAATGGAAGAAGGAGAAAGGGGGTCGGGCTTTTGGAGGAAAAGGGCTGGGTTGCGCGGGATGGTTCTTGGCGGCCCACGCGAGAAAGAAAGGAGGGGCTGGGCTTGTAGGCCCAGCCCTCTTTTGGCTGCTTCTTTTTTGTTTTCTTGTTTTTGTATGTTTTTTGTTGTTTTTATTATTTTTATTTATTATCCGAAAATAAAGGAAATTAAGGCATAATTAAAAACATAATCAAAATTTAGGTGTCAACAAATGCCCCTCTTTAAAGGTGAGTTCGAGTTCGCAGGGGTTGCATTCAAAGACAAACGATACCTAATTTTTGTCAATGCATATACAATATATTATATCTTATTTGGGACCTAGTGTCTTATGCAGAAAATGAGCAATATAACATTACACATACTAAGACAGATAAGAAGATACCTGGTTACTTACCGGGAGTGAGTGAGATAGGGTGTGAACCCCGAGTTTTGGCAAGTATCAATGTGTCATCTTACCTGTTACATGAGGAAATTGCTTCTCCAGGACCCGAACCACTCTTCGGTCACTTGTTGGAGCAATAAGTGGTTTGTCTTGGACACGAACCTTTGTTCGGTCGCCTGTTGGAGCAATTCGTGAAGGTGTCCCACCTCCTGGTAAAAGGGGAATATCAAGGATGTGCCCCGCATATTCGTGAAGGTCTCTCACCTCCTGGTAATGGGAATATTGAGGATGTACCTGGGATATTCGTGAAGGTCTCTCACCTCCTGGTAATTGTGAATATCGAGGACTTACTTGAGATATTTGTGAAGGTCTCTCACCTCCTCGTAATTGGGAATATCGAGGACGTGCCTCGCATATTCGTGAAGGTCTCTCATCTCCGATATGTGGGAATATCGAGGACGTGCCTTGGATATTCATGAAGGTCTCCCACCTCCTGGTAATTGGGAATATGTGCTTCGCATATTCATGAAGATCTCCCACCTCTTGGTAATTGGGAATATCGAGGACGTATCTTGGATATTCATGAAAGTCTCCCACCTCCTGGTAATTAGGAATATCGAGGACGTGCCTCGCATATTCATGAAGGTCTCCCACCTCCTAGTAATTGGAAATATCGAGGATGTATCTTGGATATTCATGAATGTCTCCCACCTCCTGGTAATTAGGAATATCGAGGACGTGCCTCGCATATTCATGAAGGTCTCCCACCTCCTAGTAATTGGGAATATCGAGGACGTACCTCGCATATTCATGAAGGTCTCTCACCTCCTGGTAATTGGGAATATCGAGGACATGTCTCACATATTCACGAAAGTCTCTCACCTCCTAGTAATTAGGAATATTGAGGACGTACCTCGCATATTCATGAAGATCTCCCACCTCCTAGTAATTGGGAATATCGAGGACGTGCCTCGCATATTCATGAAGGTCTCCCACCTCCTAGTAATTGGGAATATCAAGGACATGCCTTGCATATTCATGAAGGTCTCCCACCTTCTGGTAATTAGGAATATTGAAGACGTGCCTCGGATATACATGAAGGTCTCCCACCTCCCGGTAATTGGGAATATCGAGGATGTGCCTCGCATATTCATAAATGTCTCTCACCTCTGGTAGTTGGAATATCAAGGACATACCTTAGATATTCATGAAGGTCTCCCACCTCTTGGTAATTGGGGAATATCGATAACATGCCTCGCATATTCGTGAAAGTCTCTCACCTCCCGGTAATTGAGAATTTAAATGTAGCACGAGGCTTATCCGGATGGCCGTAGGCACTCAAAAGGGCTGGAACACCTAGGTAGCCGCAAGTGTACAAAGCACTTTGGAATACTAAGATGAACACCGTATTTAATGATACGATCTAGGACCACTTAGATAGGTCCAAATGTTATGATGATAAGAGAGCATACAGGGGTAATCGCGGGTGCACAACGCAATGGAATACTTGAACAGCTACTAGTATTCAAAGATACAATTTTGAGGACAACTTGGACAGGTCGAGTGTCATGGAAATGGAGTACCTAGACAATGGAAGGCACTCAAAGGTAGTGGGATACTTGGTCAGTTGCAGGCATCCTAGCTATGAAGACAACTCGAACAAGTCAGGTGTCAAGAAAAGGGAGTATCCGAACAATAGTCGGTACTCAAAGGCAAGGGGATACATGGACAGTCACAAATATCAATACTCTGGGGACAACTCGAATAGGTCGAGTGTCAATAAGAGGAGTACCCGGCAAGTGGTGGGTACTCAAAGACAAAGGGATACTTAGATAGTTGCAAACACCCAAACTCAAGGGACGACTCGAACAAGTCGAGTGTCAAGAAGAGAGTACCTGGATAGTGGTAGGTTCCTTAAGACAAAGGGGGATAGGGATATGCTTACCTGGCAATATCTATGATTTCTAAGAGTATGTCTGCTATTTGCACAATAAGCACACATGATTGTATATGCTGCGAATTCATGAATTTAACTGTGATTTATGTACGACAATTTTGTCAGTTTTGCATCATCTAAGTTCTACTGGGGAAGATTTTGAAAGACAACCTCAATTTAGAATGTAGATGTCTTGAGCATGCCAGATGAGGGACTTTCAGTCTAAAAGGACTTTTCGCTCACTCTCATGGAAAAGGCTATCCTGACCATTGATGTAGGATTTATAAGGACCACACTATCTCACTATCATCATATCAACGGGGGTCCGAGTATTCTCGCAAACGGTACGACTTTACCAATGTAAGAGGTCTTTATCGAAACTGTAATGAAGTCTTGGTCAACAGCTCATCAAAGGGGACCATCAAGGTCGAAGCCGATGAACAAAAATGCTGCACGATCATCTCCGGGTTTACAAGTCAAGAACCTTGGGAAAAGAGATAGAGTAATCTTGCTCGTACTTCTTCGAGCGATGCTTATGTACACATGAAATCCTACGTTAATTGAAGTGCCCCTAGTATGAAGAGACTTTTACAATGGCACGCAATATAAGCTTGACTCATTTGTAAAAGGGTGAGACCTGGTGATTGCCTTGGCATTTGTCACCAATCTTTCTTCTCATTGTCAGATGGAGGCTCTATCAATCGAACCATAACAGCAACTTCTTTTGGGAATACAATTGACTGTATTTTTTTGCTGGGGGCATTGGCCTTGCTTTTACCAGGCACACTACTTTTTCATGCCCCTATTTTTATCCCAACTTTTCATTTATGGGCATTTGACCTTGCTTTTACCAGGTACACTGCTTTTTTATGCCTCTAGTTTTTTTTTCGTTGCTTGAGAAACTAGCCTAGGCAGGTTCAGGCACGACACTATTGTTAGACTCTCGAGTCTTCATCTTCAGCTAGCGCTCTGGGCTATGCTGCTTAAATGGCAGTGACTTCTGTTTTGCCTCCATGTGAGGGTGGAATTACAGACTCAATTGAGTTGAGTGCGTAAAGAAAGAATTGCTCTTCGTCATTCTAGGGCACTTAAATTAACGCGAGTGTTCATATGCAATAAAGACACCCGAAGATCGATGCAAGTGCGAGCAAGAAAAATTATATCTCCTTTCTCATCTTGTGATGCTGCTTCGCCTCCGATCTGCCCCAGTGTGGGGTGGTTCTTGACGGGGGTAGGATGGAAATTTCACCGGTGTATAGGGCTCAAAGGGGTGAGCAATGAAATGCCTCTCACTTGTCTTGGTTATCGTACCATTCGCGAGAGAAATCTTTACCCCGTAGTCATGGAATCTTCTACACTCATCTCACAAGTGTATAGATGGGGACTATGTGTAGGATATGGCTTGCATTTCATCATTCTGACGCACCTCATTCAGCATGCTCATTCAATCTTGTATTCTTCATTTAACTGTCTATTATGATAATCCTTAGTGGAATTAGTGACTTAGACAAAATCATCATGCAGAATTCATTTGGAAACGACATGCAACATTTTAAATATGAAAGAGTTTGAACTCTCAAAACAAATGAATGGTTTTTGCTCAAAAAAGACCCTATTGACAGCTTTAGGGGTTAACATAATGGTGTTTCCAAATATGTTAAATTTTGAACATCAAAAGGGTTATTCACAAATGGGTGTCAATGGTTGTCCCTATTGATTAGGGATATGACACATGAATGATCAGCCAAGGATTGAGAATCTAATCGAGCATCTCTGCTTTTACCCCGCAGAAGAAAAGATGTACAAGTAGATCGATTAGTTTGGCTAAAATCAAATGTGAGTTGAGGCCTGAAGATTTTCTGTCATTTTCTTTGATGATTACTCAGGACGTCATTTCGCTTAGGATAGCTTATTAGAGTTTGACATGTCTTTCCTTGATTTATTATTCTTGTTTTTGACAGGTTAGGTGATCTTATAAAAGATAGGAAAGAATGTGTCAATCACGGATTCTCTCGAGTTGAATAATTGGGAACGATACAACAGTACCCTCCGTTGATTTGCAATTGATTGGATAGACCTGAGGCATCAGGAGGATATGAAGTCTTACACATTTCACTCCGTTAGGTCACCACTCGGCTAAAGCGCCAGTGGTGTCCGTAGGGTGTTTCTCTTTTCATTTAACCGAACCAACTTTTGGACGACACATCCTTTCATACCAAGTTAGGTAAATCGATATGGGTCTCTTGATTTGCCCAAATTAACCATTAAGCTTGTTTCTTGAATCCTATGCTTTCTGTCAATAGGAGAAAATACGTAAAAGTGAGTTCGAATCTTTTGGGAGTATTGGAAACGATACCAAATTACTCTTCCCTAAAGTTTATATTTGCTGACTCCTAGGGATATTTGAATGTCAATGACGGCCTTTTGTCTTTGACACAGTTTAATGTCTCTTTTGATTGGCCCTTCTCATTTGTATACGTGATTGATGGTCGTTGATTCATCTTCAATGCCTTTCTTTTGTGGAATTTCTCCTTCTGTCTTTAACTATAGTAGCATTGGGCAAAGTCATGTACATCAAGCTTCCATGGGACCTGAGATGGACAATCAAAATCTTGATCTTCGATGGCAATTATTTCTTGGGAGAATATGCATCTAAAACACGGATTGAAGCTTCCAGTTGTTGTCTAGAGTGGGGGGCTATAGATCGCCTTGATTGTTTGGATTTTCTCCCTGTTGACAGTAATCAATTCAAAGGAAGATAAGAAATTTCTTCCTTGTGCTTCTTGGCTCGTTGTTGCTGGAAGTCCCATCAATGAACTCGCAATATCCTGTCTTGAGCTATCATGTTATGCATGCTTCAAGTTTGATAGTATGCCTGTGCCTATTACGTCCCATCCTTTGTCTCTTGTAGATAGAAGAGAGAGAACGTCATTTTTGACATTATATTCAGAGAATAAAATTACCTTCTTTGAAGTGGGATGACCTTTTCTGTTTGCCCCACTGCCTTCTTGGAAGAGTGTCTTTGAATTCGGCGAGTTCACGTGATGCGCCAGTTTCAAATGCCCCCTGTCACACTAAATCAAAGTGGATGATATTCTGAGACACGAAGTGAGTGAGTCAGAAAGACAAACATGATTAAATTTAACATCTTGTTTCAACAAAAGTTTTTGGTAATGAAAATATTTATGTTTTTAAAAGTATATATCTTTGGAGGGAAGAAAGCATGAGGAAGCCCAGCCCTCAGTATTCTCCTTGGATGATATTGTGGCACCCCTCGACGGCCCCCGATCCGTTAGGGTCATCACAGGTATTTGTCACTTATCCTACTACATACCAGTCTAATAACTTTTTATAATTAAAATGAAACCACAGTTTATAGGGGTTGATCAATAGAATACTTTTCCATCACTTTCTTTGTAAAGGTTCCAGCACAGTTCATCGGCGGAAGCATAAACATATCTCACCAATCCTCACTTCAATAACAATAATGTAATGCACACCACCTACGCTCCAAATGAAAAAGACAAAGCTGAGTCACTTTTATTTATATTTTCACGATGGATATTTCGGGTCAGTACAGCAAAAAGCCAAGATTTTTAAATATACTTGGCTATAACTCAAAAGAGAACTCGACCCTACATCAAACATGTACACCCCTCCATCAACAAGCGTCAGCTATCCCTGAAAAGTGTCAGCTCTCACCAGCTATACGTGCCATCACACCCAACTCGGTGCATCGAGCGGCGGCGGCGGCGGCAGCATCCCTAGCATCACTCCACCACGCCAGACATGAACAGAGAAAAACTCCTGGATAACCGGGCCATCATCAAGACCCACATCGTACATCACTAAGACACGGACTCGAACATACAGCAGACCGGGTACACTAGTACAGGAATACTCTGTGCACTCCACCTCGACATCAAATGGCAATCCATAATAGGTACCACGTGCAATTGGTAGCAAAGGCATCTTTCTAATCTGAAATGTTCATTCCCAAAAATGGGTGAGTACAACCACTCAGAAGTAAAGATCCACCAAACTACACAATGTGTCAAACAGAACAATCAAGGTATTAAGAATAAAATACATATCATTCATGCATTCAAGCATATCTCACCTTACAGCCATGCATATATCACCATACAACATGCATAAATCACCATGCACTTGTACTTATATCATCGAGCAGCTAAACTTATATCACCAAGATTCATATCATCCATGCTATCAAGCATACATCCATGCGCATGATTCAATTCTCGATCTTTATCTTTCAATTAGATCACATCATTTTTCTTTCCAAGGACCAATGTTTACATCCCACAATTTATCACTCGTATCCAACTTGGCATCGCGAGGAACCTCCGGTACACACCTCCGGGCATCCGGCACACACACTCGGGCATCTCGTACCTCAACTAGCATCACGAGGTATCCCCCCGGCACACACCTTCGAGGCTTTCGGCACACACCTCCAGGCATCTCAAAACTCCCAAGGACATCTGGCGCACACACTCCGGGCATTTTGAAACTCCCGAGGCATCATCGGCTCACACCTCCGACAGTCTTGTTATTATCTCAATTTATATTTACACATGTATTTCAATTTCAACATAGCATTTGATGCAACAATATCAAGGTTTTCAACCAGATTTTGATGTCATATAACATGTCATATGTCACCACATATGAAGCATAATCAACCACTCAAAACATGATATCACATGGAACAATTTCATTCATTTTTGAAAATACAACAATTTCGGATAAAAACAGATTGCACTCCTTTGATCATAATTCTTGAAAATTTAGTAAACAGCCTTAATAAATTCTAAAAATTTAACATGTTATATAAAAGATCTAGAGGAAAATATTCCGTGAAGGACACCATATCAAAAGAACATCATACAATTCGGTACAGTCCACACATCTCAGTCTTTATAATTTCGGAATATTGACATACACAGTTTTATTCAAAAATTCAGTAAAAATCCTAAATCAATTCCAAAAATTCTGAAATTTTTATATGTTATAGAAGAAATCCATAAGTAAATATTTTATGAGAACTCGAAACCATATTCGTGATAGATTAAAATATATAATAACCATAACCGTCTATAACCCTCGGCACCGAATTCCAGTTCTAACCATTTTGAATAAAAAAATTTTCACCAACCTAAACTCATCCATTTCCTCTAAATTTTTAGTATGTTACTCCTTAACATGTCATCTTCAACTTTCATTCAAAACACAAGATCAAATTTCAACCAGAGAATTTTATAAAATTCACAGAATCACACAAGGTTAGCATTACGATTTCCAAATCTAACTTCTTCAAAGAAAAAATATTTTCACTGGTCTATACTTGTTCATTTCTTCTGAAATTTTGATATGTTACTCTCCAAGAAGTTCTCTACAACTTTCATCAAGAAGTCGAAGTGAGATTCCAACTAAAAATCACATGCAGCTCAAGAATTCATCAAAAATCGGACTGCCTTTCTAGAAAACAGAACGCAAGGCTACCATATTTTCCCTAAAGCTTCGAATTTCTTCACTTTTACCACAACTAAAGTTTATCATCCCTTACAATACATATCACAGCAAGAAATTGGTAGGTTTTAGGACTCTACTTGCCTCTAATCTGAGCACAAAACAGCGAGTAAAGACGGCAGGGCAAGGCGGGACTCGGCAGCTCGACGGCGGCGACGAATAGTAGCGATCGAGGACGTGCCTCTCATATTCATGAAGATCTCCCACCTCCTGGTAATTGGGAATATCGAGGACGTGCCTCACATATTCATGAAGGTCTCTCACCTCCTAGTAGTTGGAATATCGAGGACATACCTTAGATATTCATGAAGGTCTCCCACCTTCTGGTAATTGGGGAATATCGAGGACGTGCCTCGCATATTCGTGAATGTCTCTCACCTCCTAGTAATTGATCATTTGAATGTAGCATGAGGCTTACCTAGATGGTCGTAGGCACTCAAAAGGGCTGGAACACCTGGGTAGCCGTAGGTGTACAAAGTACTGGAATACTAGGATGAACACCAGTATTTAATGATACGATCTAGGACCACTTAGACAGGTCCAAATGTTATGATGATAAGAGAGCATACCTGAGTAATCGCAGGTGCACAACGCAATGGAATACTTGAACAGCTACTAGTATTCAAAGATACAATTATTTTTCTAATTATAATTATAGTTGACATTTGGCGTAAAATATGTTAATTGAACAAAGTTTTAATAAATTGTTTAGAATATGTTTGTATGTATTATTTAATTTTGACAATATGCTTGTTAATTGTGAACAACTTTGTGATAGATCTCTCGAGAAAGGAACTTGTGAATCTTAAACGTCCTGTAACCACTAGGGTTTGCCTCGGTGACCATCCTTCCAACATGGAAGGGGAGGTGGTGGATTCAAATCTCCACCTTCTCAGGGAAGGTTGGAATAAGGATGATTTAGTTTCAAGTGTGAGTTTCAACTCTCACGCCCTACAAGGAGATAGGTAAAAGTCCAAGAGTGAAAGTTAGAGTGGAAGTAAAGTAGGATCGACCAAAAAAAAAAAATCTTAAACGTTTGTTGTTCCCCCATCAATTAATGGACGATCATGCAAGCATTTTTGCTATAGAAATACAAAAACTATCCAAAAAGTACTACACCTATTACACTTTTGCCTATTAAGTCTTAAATTTTTTAAATTGTATTAATTAAATGCCAAACATTTTGAAATTTTGCTAATTGAGATCATTCAATCAATTTTTATTGGAAACCAGTAATGTAGCAGCTCAGTCAACGTCGGTCATCTTACATAGTATGATGGGCACTGATGTAGATAAATTTTAATAATTTTTAAATTATATTTTGAATTTAATATTATTTGTTCTTGTCTTTCTTTTTCTTTGGTTTAATGGGCCGGCAACCGTTGCTAACCCTTGGGCAAGGGCCATGAAGCCCTTGCCAGTTGGGGATGAAGGTCACCAAGCCCACACTAGTCAAGGGTGAGGGCTACTGGCAAAGGCTCCTTGTTGTGGTTGAGGGTTTGGGCGAGGGCTTGTGATGCCTTCGCTAGCTTCAGCAAGGGCTAGTGAGCCCTCGCCAGATTTGGCGAAGCAAGGGCATGGTGGCTCTCACTGGCAAAAGTGAGGGTGGGCGAGGGCCGCGACGCCCTTGTTGACCTTAGTAGATGTCCATGAACTTGTGCCTGTTTTTGGTGAGGGCTTTGAGGCCCTTGCCTAGAGGCTGCCAAGGGTTGTCGACCCTCAATCAGTAGTTGGTGTAGGTCATTGGGACGCAACTAGTGGCCAGTGGCCTTGTTGATCTTTTAAACCAAAAAAAGAATAAAAAGAAAAAGAAAGAAAAGAAAAGAAACATATCAAAATTAATAAAATTTGTCAACGTTGGCTGCCCACGTACGATAGATGGCTTCAACATCAACAACTTTTAGTCAAAATTAGCGAGATTGGCTTAATTGGCAAATTGTGAAAATGTTTCATATTCAACTAACAAAATTGAAAAGTTTAGACTTAAATTGGCAAATGTGCAATAATTTTAAGACTTTTTCGATAATTTTCCTTTTGGAAACTACTCGTTTTTCTATTTCTAATTTTTCAGTTATGGAGAATGAAAGTAGTTTTGCTTTTCTTATTTTAACTTAAAGACAGATTTGGGTTTATGGACAAATTGGGTTTTCGTTATCATTTATCATTTAAAAATAAGAATGAAAATGAGAGGCGTGCATATGAAGCTATTTCGGTATTTCCCTATTTGGTCACCTAATAAATGCCGTCCAGAAGCCCTATTTCAACAAGAGAGTCGTCGGTTTAAATCCAGTAGTAGGCAAACCCAGAATCAGAATGCGTCTCCAAGGGCGTTGGTTCGATCGGTACTCGAAGCCTTCAATGAATCGATAGAAGCAAAATGATGGATTGAAGTTTGAGGATGAGATATGCTCGGAGTTTGATAGTAAGTGAAGCATTTTTGTAGTAACTTTTAAAAGCTAGCTTACAACAACACCGGACGGCAATAACAGGAAGTTGGATCGATTCTCCGTAACCAGGACCCCCGGTTTCGAGATCTGGCATGACAGAGAAAATCCAGGGACCCAAAATATGGAAGTTGACAATCAGCAGGCAACGGTGGGAAAGCTAATAATACCAGACGGGGGAGAGCGAGGAACCAGGAGGGGAAACGTGGAGACTTTCTCGCGTGCGCTCAATTCCCGACGGATTTACCTTAAAATTGGCTAAAAGCTGTTAATGGCGTTATAAGTTCCCCCCACGGATGCAGTATAAATGGCTCAGCGCCAAGGGGAAAGATCAACCCAACAGCGTCCTCTTTCTTTCTTCTTGGAAGGTCCAGCAAGCGCCCGGGAGAAAGAGAGAGACCAGGAATCCTAGTAGCAGAAGGGAAACGATGGCAATGAAATCGTACGTTGGTGCACTGCTGCTGCTGTTGTGTTTTCTTCTTCCATCAACGCCCAGGTCTTTGACGTCGCGACTTACGGTGCAAAGGGCGATGGCAGTTCAGACATTAGCCAGGTGCGTGTATTCTTTAATGAATAGCTTTACGGCATTCTTTCCTAAATCTCTGCGGCTAACAAGGGTTTCCTCACAAATTTTTTCGAAGGCCTTGCTGAGTGCATG
Source organism: Eucalyptus decipiens (assembly GCA_014182575.1). Taxonomy (NCBI): domain Eukaryota; kingdom Viridiplantae; phylum Streptophyta; class Magnoliopsida; order Myrtales; family Myrtaceae; genus Eucalyptus; species Eucalyptus decipiens. The sequence continues at coordinate 7,604,970 of CM024619.1, forward strand.
GAAAGAGGCGTGCGCATCCACCACTCCTGCTAAAGTGCTGATCCCGGGGGGAACGTTTGCGCTGACGGAGGTTTCCCTGGACGGCCCCTGCAAGGCCCCGTGGAGTTCGAGCTCCAAGGCACATTGAAGGCCCCGGCGGACCCGAGCCTCTTCAAGACCGACGGTTGGGTCGTGTTCCAACACATTGACGGCTTCACCATGTCGGGCGGGGGGACCTTTGACGGCCAGGGCAAGACAGCCTGGGGGCAGAACGACTGCGACAAGAACACGGACTGCAGTACTCTCCCCACCGTAAGCACCCGTCGGTATTATTCGTTTCTATGTCGATTTCGAACCGCACGGTCATTAGAATAACGGATACGCTGATGGGGGTATATCCAAACTAAGACAACGCGATTAACCGAGTTTTGAGCAGCAGGGGGAATTGCTAACACCCATTGAATTTCGACAGAATTTAAGGTTCAACTTCGTCACCAATGCCTTAATCCATGACGTAACGACGCTCGACAGCAAGAATTTCCAGGTAAACGTCTTGGGCGCCAAGAACATGACGTTCCAGAATTTCCACGTGAATGCGCCGGCCGACAGCATCAACACGGACGGGATCCACATTGGACGGTCGGATGGGGTCAACATCCTCGACAGCGACATCAAGACAGGGGACGACTGCGTCTCCCTTGGTGACGGGAGCCGGCAGATCACTGTCAAGGGGGTGACCTGCGGTCCGGGCCACGGCATCAGCGTCGGCAGCCTCGGGAAGTACGAAAACGAAGAGCCCGTGGAGGGTGTCTTCGTCACGAACTGCACCATCATTGGTGCGGATAACGGTGTGAGGATCAAGACTTGGCCTGCGTCGAAACCCGGCACGGCTTCTGACATGCATTTCGAGGATATCCAGATGGACAATGTCCTCAACCCAGTGATCCTAGACCAGGGATACTGCCCATTTGACCAGTGCAAAGCAGGGGTAAACACATGAACATGAGAATTAGCATAGGTCATGCACATTAGAAACGAAATGCATATGGACCCGTCCGCTAAACGAAATCAATTTAATTTCGAACGAACTGGAACGCTGGTTTTGCTCACAATTCTAAAGTCGGTTAGGAAACAAAACCGAATCGCACAATCGTTAAACCATTTACATGTCGGCCGTAATCTGTGTGTCATTCGATTTGTTCAGGTTCCTTCCCTTATCAAGATAAGCAAAGTCAGCTTCAAGAAAATCAGGGGAACCTCAGCATCCCAGGTCGCGGTGAAGGTCTTGTGCAGCCAAAGCGTGCCGTGCGAAGAAGTCGAGATTGCGGACATCGACCTCGTGTATAATGGCCCCGAAGGCCCCGCCACATCAGAGTGTGCCAACGTCAAGCCTGTGCTGTCTGGCAAGATAAACCCTGCGGCTTGTGCCAAGGTCGTGAGCTAAAGAGTTCGCTTTTTCTCAGAGAAGATGAATCAACGCCGCACGTTTCTTTATAAAGAATGTGAAAGGTCTATAGTTCTGAAGACGATGAGTCTTGAGTGAAATTGTTTGGTTTTTGTACTCTTCTGCGGACCCCATGTAATATAAACATATTAATAATAGGAAGTTGTCTAATCGCTTGGCAATTTGATACCACGTCGGATTCCTTTTCATGGAAATTCTCGCTCGTACACCCAACTCAGTTATTAATTTATATTTGGTTTGTGAAAAAATAAAATTTGCCTCCATAAATTTTCACCGACTCCAAATTTAAGTTTCACATAAACACATTGTGAAATTTAAATTTCATGACATAAAAAGATTTGAAAAATCTCATGTGTTCGATTGGTTTATTATCGTAAAATTGTAACAAATTGAGCGCATAATGCGATCGTAGTACTTGTGTAGTTTTAGAACGATAATCGGATGGTGTGATATGAGGAAGCACCATAATTAAGCTAATTTTTTTTTTTTTTTTTTTTTTTTTTTGTAATTTCGGATCATCAATCGTGTCCGCTTACTCTGTTAGATTAATAAAAAAATGAGTCCCATCATATTAAAGGCAGACTAGTGCGGTAGGCCTAGGAGCATTGATGAAATAGTTTTGCTGTTCTTGATTTTGGGTGCAAATCTTGGGATAATGCGCTGATATCCTCAATAAAATAATTGGAAGGACGTGAGTTAAAGTGGGTTCGACGTCCAAATTCTAATTAGCCACACATTCCCACAAATTCCTCCATAGCCATGAAAAAGATTCTGCCATTTAAAGGGTGAACATGCTTTGAATCAATTCACAAAGGCATCGCTTTTCCCATTGGCTTATGCGGTTGCTGCTGCCTGGATAGGTGACAATCATCGATAGGTTGTATCTGTTGGAAACATGCGAATCTGGCCACGCCGCGTATGATATATACAGTTCTACCCTCCCACATCAATCAAATGCCCTCCACCATGGCCGGCCATCGTGGCCCGTCACCTCGTCGAGCTAGGACCCCATCGCTCGCCGCCATCCATCGATTGACAACAGTCGCTACAATCAACGGCCACTAGCAACCTCAGAACCGAGTCCTTCGGTGGTTGTCGACGAACACCATGGTCTCAGGCCCGAGGTCAAAGTTGAGGTGGCCGGCCGTGACTCGGTGGCAACGGTGGCTTGGCAGATGGTGGCAAAATTTGTTAGATGCCAATCGTTGTGATCATGTCCATGTAGGTGTAGGTTTACATTCAATATTGACCAATTAAAGGTTGGTTCACGTTGTTCATCATGTACATGTATAATGTACTTATACATTACCGTCCGATCAGATGAAAGCTCCCTCATGAATCCGAACATGTTCAAATGCCCATGGTCGATATATTTTTGATGGCATAGATGGAGAGAAAAAACGGATTCCTCACAGGCTACTAAAGGCACTTTATTTAGTGCAAACTAAAAGGGCTTGAGCAATTAGATGTCGCTCAATATTGCTATTACTTAACAACGGAAAAATCTTGCATCGAAAGCACCGTCTTTCAAGAGGTTAAGCCCGATAAAATTACCTGAATTAGGTTGTGATTTTAGTGGGATGTTCTACATCAATCGCAACCGTATAATTAGGATACCACGATCCAGAGTTGACCAGCACATCAGCAGGGTTGGGTTTACTTACTTGAGGAAGTGTTGAACAAGTGCCCATTTACAGCAAATGAAGCAGCAACCGTGGAAGTGCTTCCTTGATGAAGCAGGGGAGCGTGACCCTTCATCCTCAGTTACTTCCCGAGCAAACGACAAACAGGAAGGACGACGGCCTCTGCCTCCTCTCGACAATCGACCACCTGATCTCCCCCTTTCCCATGTCCTTTTGGTGCGAAAGATCAAACAAAACAAACCCCTTCCTCTATCTATTCCTTTTGGATGGTGCTACCAGAGAATGCATCTTTTTCGCCTAGGCTCTCTTACGAGTTTAGACAGTACAACAACCGTTCCTCTTCTTTTTTGGGGGCTTTATGTGAGTTTATCTTCTTTTTCTTTTTGTTGGGCAATGTAACGAAACATCTTTTGTTGACAGCCATAAGAAGATGAGACAACCACCATCCTCCACATAGCTTTTCTTTCTTACCCAAGTGCACAAATTTTGAACATTCCAGAAGCTTTTCTATTTTCCAAATTTGTAATCAACAACCAGTGTAAAAAAACAAAAGAAAAACCAGCATAGACATCATAAATATATTTCGGAACAATCACTACACTCTAATTGATTGTGCACAAGCGAATCTACCTCAGTGTATAGATAAAGGATTTTTTTTTCTTTTTTTTTCTTTTTTGGAAAAGAAAAGAAGGTAACTAAACAACAACATATCTGTCCTGGAAGGCTCTCTATACATCGACCCACTCGAACTCAGGCACTACATCAAGATTGCATACCGCATGCTGTCACTCACTATGAGATGATTCATCTCTGATGCTTGGTGACCAAATTCATGGCCAGACACCCACACCCCATCAGCCCCATTCACATGGGGAGGAGAGAAGCAAGAGACGACCGAAACCATGGCGCGAAAGACACCGTGGAACAACACCGGGAGCCCGCTCCAACCACGCTCCGCCCGCCCATCAGCATGCCGCACAAAGATTGGCAGGTCGGCTCGGTTCCCGCCACCCAGCATGGCCTCGTCGGCGACTCTCGAGCTCTTCCTCCTTGCCATCACGCCGAACATCTGCCACATGCCGGCGGAGAGAGGGAGGGGACTTCAGGCTCCGATTTCAGGTGGAGGATATGAGAGTATGCGATCGAATGAGAGAGAATCAAGGGGCTTGGCGTGTGTATTGGGGGTTTTGATAATGGGTGAGTTGGTGGTGGTGTTGCTAGTGCTTGTAATTGTCACACCCTAAAAGAAATAGAGACCCTTTATTGTAAAGGAAACTTAATGCACAATTATGTTGGTGGGGTCTACGAAGCGCCAAAAATGCCGACAAAAAAGATGTATAATTAAGCACATTCATAGATTTTGATGGAGATTTTCTAGGATAATTTTGAAGAATCACTAAACTTAGTACATCAAAAAGAAGAATTTTATTTCTCCCTTTTTTACCTTTCGATTTTTGGTGGCATCTTTCCGGTTCATATGAATGTGAATCGATAGACTAGAAAATCTGCAAAAGACGAATCAAAACGTTTACGAGCGGATCTTGTCCAAATAAGTTGGCTCAATTCCAATCTAATTGAGAGTTATAGCCATTGATGAACTTGATTTGATTTGTTTTTCTCTTTTCTTTTTTCGAACATAATAAGGAATAAATTAAAGATACGTAGATTTTTAGATGTGAAAAGAAATATAATATATATTTACAGAGAAAAGGAATATCTTACTTTGTTGATGGCTCAGTGCACTTAGGAAATTGAGTGGTCCATCCATGTGTGAGAGAATCGGGACTCTGCATTATGCTTTTATCAAGTCACACAAAATGTGTTGCATGCTGGTCATTCCTGAAAGCTACATCTCTTTTCTTTAAAGAAAAAGAGATGCAAATAAAGATATGCTTACCCCAAAAAAGAAAAGTACAAATACCAGATGAATTTTAAAAAGAAAATAATGGAGACATGGAAGAGAGGACAAAAAAATCTTACTATGTGCTATGTGTTCTTTTGCAAATATCATGCGCATAAAGGGCGTCTTAGTATTTGTTACATCATTTAAAAGTTAAACTTAGGTTAGACAAAAATATACATATACATCTTGCCCGTTGTAGGTAAGACACTATATCATTACTGGTGGATCTATCACAGTGCATGATTTGATTAAGATAACAATTTTTTTTTTATTTAATATTATCAGGAAGTGGTGGTTGACCAGGAGCCAGTCAACGCTTAAATGTTATAAATAGAGTCTTGTTAAGGAGATTCCTGAGATCTGTGTAATGCGAAATGTGCAGAATCAGACATGATCAAAGGCCCACTAACTTGGTGGCCCTTTCTAGACAGTGGGCCTAGTTATACCTTAGTCTCGTCAGTTCATATGGCCTGAGCTTCTTTTAGGGGGTTGGTGGTGGCCGCAGGTTTCGGGGCTAGCAAAGGCGGCGGCAGCGGCGGCGGCGGTGGCGGTGGCCGCAGCGGCATCGGCAGCAGTGCTGGAGGGTGATGATGGCAGCGGGGCTCTCTCTGTCTCTGTCTCTTTCTTTCTCTCCTCTCTCCCGTTTTCTTTATTTCTTAATACTACAAGTTAGGGGACTCAGTTGCGCCGGAAAAAAAGGAAGATCGACGACCCAATTGCGAAAAGAACATAAGTTGAAGGATTAAAATCCAAGAACCCAAAACACACATCCCGTCCACAGCTAACTCGCAGCCCATGGTGGTGTTCGAACGTGGGCTTGAAAGGAACAAGACAAACATGACATGAAAGTAACGAGTGACCTCGTAGTACCATAATCAACAACCAGACTTTCTCAATCTAACAAGAAAAGTTTTTAACTTTCATTTCTCAAAAATAAGTTCCAAATCGCCCCGTTTTCACATTTTGCAAGATGTATCTTCAAGTTTGCATGGAATTGTGTGCTCCCTCGTTCGCCCATATATGAGGAATTGATGCTCTCATGCTAACTAATGATTAATCGGTTGCTCAAAAAGTCGGAGATATTGTACAATCAATGAAAATGAGAAGAAAAAAAGAATGCATTCTAGTACATGTGAAATTACAGATCGATGGTATGAAGAGTCAACAGTAAAAATTAAAATAACAACTCAATCAGGTCACCCGGTTGCTCAAATGGAATATTAAAAAGGTATGGTTTTGGCTTTGCGTACGAGTCTGGAGAACTAAAACGCAATTCCAACTTTTGAATAAAGCTGAGGTTACCATTTGGTCAGATCTCTTGTTAGACAGACAAAACCCCCCAAAAAGTATTATTTGATGTTCGTGTCTATCTTGATCAATTTCAACCCCAAGTTCCCTCAAAACAAAAAGAATTATGAATTTAATACATGTAATTCAGATGAATATTAGCAACTATGTCATCATAATTTAGAAATGTCATTTGGACGTGCAATTTCTTCTTCACAACACCAAAATCATATCACCATATAAAGTGGATGAAATTCAATAAGGCTCCCTCCATTTCATAAAAAAACAAATGTTTGAAAAACATATTTCTAAAAACAATTGTTTTTATTATTTGAAATAATCAGTCGATGGGAATATAATTTATATCTAAATATTTTCATAGACGAAAAAAATGTTTTTAGAATCATTCATTTTTCGCTTGAATTATATCTGGACAAAAGCCAAAAATCGTTGTAGCAACAATTCGACATCTTTTGATCCATTGTAGATGCTTTTTCCAATCATGCCACAATGATAAACTTCAATTTTTTTCATGATAAACCTTCTTCCATTTAAAATCCATTTGGGGGTGTAAAGTTAGTGGTGGGTTCCATTTATTACTTAATTCCCCCACCCCCCCTCTCTTTCACCCTCCTTTTCTTTGCATGCTTTTTATTTATTATCCTATTCCTCTTTTATTTTTATTTTTATTTATAAATAACTTTAACCCTTTAAGCTAGGGCTGACAATTGAGTAGAGGGCCTTTAAATAAGACATAGTGGTCGCTAAAAGTTGTTTTCCTGCTCAAAGGTTCCATGTGAATATGCCTTTTTTTAAATCTTGACTTTTTGGTGGCCAATTGTCTTTTAAAGCACCCCCATCTAATGCCTCTCTACCTTTGCACATTATCAAAAGGAAAAGCCCAAATTTCTTAGGCGGCTTTAGATAGGTCGCAACATTTTTTTTTCTTTACTTTTATATGGTTGCGATGTGATGTCAGTATATATCATTTTTAAACTTTGGGAGTTTCGTATTCTGGACTTTAAAATTCTTTCCCCTCTATTCTGAAACTCTAGGAGACATGATTTCGTAATCTCTGGGGTTAGATTTTACATACATACATGTATATAATTTTTTGGATTAGGTATTGGCATTGAATATAGGATTCTTGAAATAATTGATGGTGCAGAAAAGAAATCTTGCTTCATCATCCATTTGAAGAAGCATCATCAATATACAATAAATGCACATGAATGACACACCCGTCTTGTGAGAAAGATACAAAGAGATAATTTATTATGCATTATAAATGAAGGTTTGGGAAATGAGGGGTTTAGACAATACAATTTTTTTTTGGCAGTTTTTTAATTTAATTTATTTAATTTATTTTTTTTGGATTATGGAAGAAATTCGGGATGGAGGGTCCTCATCACTAGCGTCACCGACCCATTGTCATGGAATTGGATTTGATTATTCGATCAAAATGGCGATCACGGCAGCCGTGCCCCCGCCTCGATCGGACGGCCTGGATCGCCCGGACCGTCGTTTTCCTTTCTCCCCAAATCTCATGATCATATAAATTCAATCTCCAGCCTTTTATTTTTATTTTTTCTCTTCCTCCTACCTAGCTAAGAGCATATAATTCAACGGTGGATCCCACAAATTTTTAGGGGCATTCCTCTTCCTTGTGGCTTCCGTCTTCCTTTTAATTGTTTTGATGGGGTCACCCACATCTTGTTCTAATTGTCACTATAGGGTTTTATCTGCAAGTCATCGTCGTCGTCGGCCTCGTTCGCAGGCTGTCATTGGTCTCTCGCTTTCCTTTCGTGCTCCGTCTCTTGTCGAACCGGTTGGTGCTCTCTCTCCTCTCTTTTTCTTCCCCTGGTGATGATCCATGGAGTTCGCTCAGGAGCCGCCGTGTAAGAAGCAGAGACGTGAGCTAGGCGATGAGGGCGAGGCCGAGGCCACCGGCATGGAGGGCCTGCCGAGGGATATCGTCCTGGACATCCTGTCGCGGCTGCCCGTGACGTCGCTCGTGCGGTTCCGGCTCGTCTGCCGGTCCTGGCGGGCGCTGGGCGGAGACCTGCTCCTTCCCGACGCGCAGATTGCCCGCACGGCGGTGAGAGATCCGTTCCTGGTGTTCCACAGCGACTTCCCTCTCAGGAACCAGCTCAGCTTCGTGGAGTTGTCCGCTCAGGACCAGGATTGCGGGCACGGCAGATCCAAGAAGAGCGCCGTCGTCGGGAAATTCAACCTGCCTTTCTCGAATTCGATGCCCGAATTCGACGTGGTGGGTTCCTGCAACGGCTTGCTATGCCTTGCAGATTCGCTCTACAGGGAGACGCTGTTCGTGTACAATCCCTTCACCGGGGACCACAGGGAGCTGCCGCGATCGCAGCAGTACGCGGACCAGACCGTGGTCTTCGGGTTCGGCTTCCACCCGGGGACCCGGGAGTACAAGGTGATCAAGATAGCATACTACCCGAACCCATCTCGAGCGGGGGCGGGGGCGGGGGCCCGACGGCCGCGTAGGGTCCCGCACATGCAGTCGGAGGTCCAGGTCCTGACGCTCGGGGGCGGACCCCAGCCTGGCGGAGCCTGGGCCGGGCGCCGTACCAGATCGACAAGAGGTCGTCGGACACGGTGGTCGACGGGAGGCTGCACTGGGTCGCGGGGCCCCGGAGGTACCGGACGGCCCGGCAGCTGGTGTCCTTCGACCTGGCGGACGAGCAGTTCCGGGAGGTGCCGAGGCCGGAGGGGGTCTCCATCGGGCGGTCCAACTACCAGCTGATGGCGCTGAGGGGGTGCCTGGCGGCCGTAATCTACTGCAACTACGGGAGGCTGGAGATCTGGGTGATGAGGACGTACAATGTGAAGGAGTCGTGGGCGAGGGAGCACGCCATCGGGTCGTACATGCCCAAGGCGCTCAAGCAGAGCGCGAGCCCGATGCCGTTCAAGAGCAGGGGCGGCAGGGCGTCGAGGGTCGTGTGCGGGCTGGACAGCGGGGAGATACTGCTGGAGTGTAAGAGCCGGGCGCTGGTGGCCTACGACCCCAAAAGGGGTAAGTTCAGGGACATTTCGTTGCAGGGTGTGCCCAGTTACTTCCATGCATTAGTTCATGTGGGAAGCCTCAGCTGGATTGATTCCCATCCAGACACATGACCATTTCTTTATAATTTTTTTTTCTTAAAAACCTAGAAAAAAAGAGAAAAGAAAGAAGAAAGAAAGGAGAAGAACAAGAAGAAAGATGCTTCATTTGTATTGTAAGTTCAAGTTCACATTTTTATTGTTTGAGATTATCATTAGGGTCCATGTTCTCTCTCTCTCTCTCTCTCTCTCTCTGCTGGGAGTCTTGCTTTTGGGTTCTTTTGTTTATGGCCTGTGATGGGCATCGGCTCATTTCAGATCATGTGCTCACATCAGATTGGATTTGTTTTTTCAAATGGGGGTGCGAGCCTCTTTCTTTCCAATCTGGATGGGGTGTGACTCACAGGCCAGTTGGGAAAAAAATCAAAACTTTTGGGTTGGCCCTCGGGCCCACCGGGAGGAATTATCTAAGCTAACCCCCTTGAAACTTTCCAAATTCTTGCAAAGACTTTTCGACCGAAACGAAAAAAGAGAATAAAAAAGAAGGGGGGAAATTCAACAGGATTGTGCTTTCCCTCATCTTAATCATCTTGGCTTAATAATTAAGTCATTCGCGGCCGCCATGGCGTCGTGTCGTATGCACAAGCTCCGCGTACTGTTTATGTGCTCGATAAAATCTTTTTCATGTTCACAATCATCTTTGTTTATATCAAGTTCTTTCAACATTGTTAGGTTGAGCGGTTGAACATGTTTGGCAGTATAGGGATCCCTTTAGAACCTACCCCAGGTGGAGTTGCTCGATGCAAATGCCAAAATTCCAGTATTTCCCTCACCTCAATGCAAGAATACCTACCCCATAAAGAGAGAGAGAGAGTAGATGTTTATGGCCACGGATTAAAAAAAATCTTTCATGCTTTGTCTTTATGGCTCAGGTTGCAGAAAGATGAGGTGCCTGTCCATTGAATTTTTCCCCCACATAGCAATAGCATATATGCAGAGTAGAACAACATCTCAATGTCAAAGAATGGACTAACGTAAGGGTCAAAAGGTGAATCATTGGAGCATGAAAAGGGGGTCCTTTTTTATCAGGGTTATCCCCCACATTCATTTAGTTGTGCAGATAATCAAAACCGTGCATCATGACCACTCATTTAAAAGCAAGGAAAAAAATTTTGCGTTCAAAAGGAAGATCAGGGTTATGTTTCCAAGCTTTTATTTTCTTTATGCAAGTAAAAAGTTGGCACAAAAAATCAACACCCGGTCCCAGGAGTGGAAAAGAAAATAGGTGGGATCTTTTTTTCTAGTCATGGCAAATACAAGAGATCGATTGTCGAATGACCATGTAAAAATCATTTAGCAGCCACAAACTTCTTTTACACAAGAATCTGCTCAATATAATTGTCTTTCGATTGCTTCTTTCGCATATGATTGATGTAAGATGCAATCCAGAAATACGTTACCTTTCATTTTTCTTTTTAGATTCCACAATTAACAAAAACAAGTTGATTAAGGCGGACTGAAAGCGAAATAAACTGAATTTTGCTCTGGTGTGAACGTTCGGACTCATTTCAAAATTCTCAAATGAAACATTTGAGGTTTTTAGTAGAAAGCAAGACAGGCCAGATTGAATCATTCACACATGGCTACTATAAATTAATGGTGGATCACACTTCTGGGACATCCCCTAGACTTTTTGTCTCCATTTTGGTTTTCCTATAGGGTAAGGACATAGATCTCTAGCCCGGATACCGATTTCTCAAAAGCAAAATAACTAAAAAAAGATGGGTTCCGTTGACCTGTGGGAAGGAGATCTCTAGAACCTTATGGTCCTGCTTTTGTTGTTGTGAAATGATGTAAGACCATGAAGAGTAGTATACAAATCACCACTGATCACCCAAGACTTAGGATCCAGTTGTGTTACCATCTTGTGACGGTGAAACTATGCTAAGATACATGGATGATCTCTCTCTCTGTGAAAATGCAGAAAGCTGTAAGGTCAGATGCAACCAATTTGAGCTCAATCAACCATTAGTCACCTGACCGCACGACTTAGTCTGAGACCCTGAACAATGAAATCTTGCACCACCAATGAGCTTTACCGTGGATCAATGGACTTCGACTCTGGCACAGAGAATAAACCAATCACAAGAGTGAGGTTCCGTAATGTTGAAGGTTTCGAGCTTGGATGGGCTGTGCATTTTGGGTTAGAGAGAAGGCTTAGAGATCGGAATGCAATCCAAACCTCAATCTTCATAAAACGTTGCCCTGTCATCCAAGAATCAATGACAAAAACATGCCCTTTCTTCACAGCAATGCTCGTAATTTCTAACGAATCGATTTCCTCCAAACGAAAATTATACGGGTTCACAAAGTGTTATCTTTGATAAAATCTTAAGGAGACCGTAACACTCAAGTTTCATATATTGCCTAGTGTACTTGCTTACGATTTTATGAGATACGAGTTCACATTGCAATGATTAGCGGGTGTCTCATCAGCAAGTTCCATCGCCACTCTTGACTATGATGTTCAGTGATTAAACTGTAGAGCACGTCAACACCTTGAGCATCTGAACTAGTAGAACATCACACCAGCAATAATGACAATACGAAGTCTGGGTTGGCATGCCTGCAAACAAATATATGAAAACAAACCAAAAGAAATTGAGTGCTATAAATCTTAGTGGGGCGGCCTTCAATTGTGGAAGAGTAATCGACGAAATTGGTGAACAGCTTATTTCGCATCTGCGATACACATGATCATTATACTTTGATGAGGTGATTTTACATTAACTTTGTTCTGCTCAAGACTAAGTTTGTCCGTGGACTTACAGGAGTACAGCCAGAAATTTGATTCCTTAAATCAGCCAAGCAGAGCGTCTTCTCAAGCGCTCTAACACAAGCTTTTCACCGGTAAGGCACTCGACCAGACCTGAGCAGTGTGAGAGATCAAATAAGGATCACCGCAGTATATAAAAGTCAGTTCAGAGTCAGAGACCATATGTGTTAATAATAGAGGATATCTGATCAAGCAGACACATCAGTCTCCATCTCGGGTTCAAAAACACAAACATCAACCACAATGGACTTATGTTATCTTGGAATGACAGCTACCATTGGCATAATTGCGGCGATCATGAATACCCATCCTCCAGTCAGTTTCCCAAGTATCATTGAATTTAAGCGCAATGTCCAGGGAATCCTCTTCACTATATCCCACAAACCAGCATCTTCGTTTGGGTAGCCTTGTCAACTTTCTACTGAGAAGAGTTCCTTGAACAAAAAGGTTTAGCTTCATTAGGCAACATGACTGAACAAAGACAAAATGAACTTCAAGCCTGACCATATTCGATTTTTTTTTTTTTGCACAATCAGCATCTCAGACTAAACTGACTATGGTTCAGCATTTGTGGATCATGAGAGCAGAAGATTTCATAGACTAACCTGGGACCGATCCACCTGGCAAGGCTGCAAGTGCCAGTGCAAAAACATTTTGTGGGTCTTCGGGTTGAAAATCAAAAACAGATGCCTAAGACATTTAGAAATATTACTAGAAAATTCATGCAAACGTACTGTAGAAAGTCCACTTGTTCTAGGCAAAATATCATTCAATTCCAACAAAAATTAGAGATACTCATCACCATAAGATGACCCAAAAAATTAATTTCCAAACCCAAACCCATTATAACCAACTAACTCTCTGCAATTTGAGAATTGATAAAGACAAACCATGAAACATAATCATCACAACCTTGGAATTGGATGGTGGTGAAGAGGTTTTGATGATGACTACGAAATGTTGCAAATCCCAGAGATGGAGTCTGTGAAGAGCTGATGTCACTGATTGAAATGGTTCCGTTGCTGCTCTAAATGGCAGTGCTGCTACATATACTTTGTCTCTTCCACTAATGTTCATGGTCGATTGTAGTGATGTCCAAGCCATTTTCGCAAATTAATCAGACAGTGGAAGTTAAAAGAAGCGAAGAAGAGGCAAAGTTCGGACAATCTGCAGATAAATCCTCATCGGTTGTGTAAAATCCAACGGTTGACAATGGACTGCAAAAATGGGCTCGCTACTTGGAATAGAAAGTAGCTGTATCCAATCACTTCCTTTTATTCCTTTTGATGTCCATTGTCCAAAAGACTCCTTTCAGTATATTTTACTGTACAAAAATTAAATGCTTATCTGGTAATTAATTTCCACCAAGCCATCCAGCCCAGGTTGTGAACTCAATCTGTCACATAATGTGCAGTGGAAACTAGCGATAACGATAGCATAAAGTTTATCACGTTATCTTCCAAGATATCAACATAAAAGCGATCAGAAAGATCAATTAACGTATTGATAAACACAGTGGAGAGGTAATTAATTAAATTTAGGAATAAGAAATAAAATTGAACTTTCAGATCTACTATACTCATAAGCCTACCAATTTCAATGGTAGTTTTCACTCAACTTTGTTCTTCTTGTTACCAGGCACATGGATGAACTTACAGAGCTAAAACAATGAAACCAGTAAGTTGATGCCCTAGTCCAGATCACCAAAGCTTCTTCTCAAGTGCTCTAGGACATCCTTTTGGCCAGTAAGGTGCTCAACCAACCCTGTGTACAAAAGTTCTATAAGATCAGAAAAGGATTGTGACAGCATCTAAAAGTAAAGTGTGAAAAAAAAATAATTTGTTTGACAACTTATATAGCTCATCCAATGAAATAGACTCAAGCATCATTCGTGGGTACATACAAGCACAAACATATGAAGGAACTGAATTTTGTCCTATCAGACTGATTACCATTGGCATAATCGCGGCAATCGTGATGCCCGATTTTCAAGTGGGTCTCCCAGTGGTTGCTGAACTTACATGCAACATCCAGAGCACGCTCTCCACATGATCCCACAAACCAGCACCTTTCTTTCGGTAGCTTTGTCAACTTTCTTTTGAGAACAGTTCCTAAAGAAGAATGTAGATTCGTCACGCAAACACAGAGTGGACACAGTCGACATGAATAGGAATTTCAATTTCCAAGTCTGACCGTACTTTTAACACCGGGATTTCGCATGATCAGCACCTCTCTTTCGGGATCAAACTGGCTCTAACTTAGGAAGTAAGCTAAAAATTTTCCATGTAATTGCATGATGAGGGCTGTAGTAGTCGGAGAATTCATGGACTAACCTGGAATTGATCTACCTGACAAGGCTGCAAGTGCCACATACACATTTTCAGGGTCTTCAGGTTGAAAATCAAACACAAATGCCTAAAACATAAACAAGAAAAAAAGGAGAATCATCTGGCCTTGGTGCTAACAGATTGTAGCCAACACATGAATCGAATTCAAACAAAAGATCAGAGGCATCACACCCACAAAAGAAAACCCAACAATTCATTTAACTTCCAGAGCTTACACCTATCATTGCCCCTTTATCAACAGTTCAAGATGGAAACCAAAACCCAAAATCCACGTAAACACAATCGATCAAGAACCTGAGAATCGGATGGAGGGGAAGTGGCTCTGATGATGACCATGAAATGTTGGAAGTCCCAGAGCTTGAGCGAGTAGGCGGCCGAAGTCAGCAGCTGAGCGGGTCCCTTCGTTGCTCTGAGCGGCACCGCCGCCACGTACACTTCGTCTCTTCCGGCGATTCTCGCCGGCGACCTCAGCGGCGCCGTCGCCATTTCTGGCCGATGGACCGGACGGTTGGTGGTAGTTAAAGAGAAGGGGGGACAGTTCGGATAAAATGCTCATAAATCCTCGTCCGTCCGTCGATCTGGATTGGAGATTAATCTGACGGTTGCCATTTAGCTGCACAAATGGGCTCTCGATTCGCAAAGGACAAACAAGCCCAATGTGAAAAAAAAAAAAAAATTAACTTTTTAACCGAAAAAATTCATCTTAAATAGATAACTTTTTTTTGACTCAAGGCAATTCGTCAACAACTCTCAAAATACCATATTATCTTTTTCTATTTATCAATATTCATAGTCATTGGAAAGAGTTGGTTTTTCAAAATAGTGTATATGCACCAGGTGCCATGTATAAAAAACGCATTCTGATATATGCACTTTTACATATTTATTTTTAACCATCAATTGACCAAAAGGAATTTTATAAAAGGTTTCGATAAAGGGAGACAGATGACCAATATCAAACTTTAGTTCAGGAAAGTGATCAAAGCGAATTCAATAAGGTTAAACAAGCAAATAAAGATGCTAGAACATACAAACTGGCGAAGAAGTATCATTTATTTATTTTCTTTTATTTTCGAATCTTCATAATTAGGAACTAAATAACTCGAATTACAAAGTAGGAACTTATCTCTGCTCCTATTTTCTTGCTATATTCAAGCTGTCTTAGGCTTTATTTAGATGTTATGTTCTCTGTAAGTATGATATATAAGAAACATAAGAAAATATCTTTTTCAAATCCGCATAGTACCAAAGCTGAGGTTTTAAATCTAGCACCTACTATGGTGAAACGGCGATGACTGGAGTTAGTAGGGACACCGCTTCTTCAAATGTCATGCTAGAAAACAGCAACTAATTTCTCTGCACAATTGAGCAATGGTGAAGAGCAATTCTCCTAAAACTCCAACCTACTATTAATAGTTCGCCAATTGAATGACTAAAATCGTTTGGAGTGGGTTCAATCGGTGAAACTAGCAATTAATGTCAGAGGGAAGCTAGGCCACTTGACAGGCGAGTTGAAGGAATCTACAGAAAGCAATTCGTATTGAAAGACTTGAAAATCCAAAAACTCTTTACACATTGCCTGGCTGATCAATTTTATGGAGCTATCAATTGGGAAATTGCACCTATTTCTTTCAACCACTAAAGTTTTGTGGGACGTTGTGAGAAAAACATATTTTGATTTGGGAAATTCTTTCTTGATTTTTGAACTGAAGACGAAGCTATGGCAATCAAGGCAAGGAGACTGTGAGGTCACTATTTACTATAATGAAATGGTGACCTTGTGGTAGGAATTAGATCAATGCTATGATAAAACATGGGAGAGTCCTACTAATTGCAAGAGACAAATGAAGAGAGAAGAGAGTGATAAGTGTATACATGTTTCTAGCAAGCCTTAATCAAAGCTCGAATGAGGTGAGAAGTGGAATCCTTGGGAAAGTCCAATTGAATGCAAGAGACAAATGAAGAGAGAAGAGAGTGGTAAGTGTATACATGTTTCTAGCAGGCCTAATCAAAGCTTGAATGAGGTGAGATGTAGAATACTTGAACGAAAACCTCCACCATCAATCCATGAAGAGACGAAACATGGGAAAGTCCAACCGATTGCAAGAGACAAATGAAGAGAGAAGAGAGTGATAAGTGTATACATGTTTCTAGCAGGCCTTAATCAAAGCTTGAATGAGGTGAGAGGCAGAATCCTTGGAAGAAAACCTCTACCATCCATCCATGAGGTTTTCTCTGAAATTAGAAGGAAGGAATCTTGGAGGCGAATCACGCTACATGGTTTGAACAAGCGTCAGCTCTATATTCGAAAATTCTGCACTTGTATCTTGGGGGCTTGATTCTAAAGAAATGGAAGGAAGAAACTATGGTGTGAACATTGCAAGAAATTTAGACCTATGGGATTGATTATTTTGAGACCTTCTCTCTAGTTGCAAAACTAAAGACTATAAGAGTGCTCATGTTAGTTGCAGCCAAGCTTGACTGGCCTATGTAGTAACTAGATGTGAAGAATGCATTTTTGAATAGAGATTTGGAGGAAGAAGTATACATGAATTTCCCCTTGGGCTTTGATGAAAGGTTTGTATCAAAGAAATGTAGATTGAAAAAGTCATTACATGGACTGAGGGCCTAGTTTGAAAGTTCACTTAGTTTGTATAGAAACAAGTCAATATTCAAGGACAAGCTAATCATACCATGTTTGTAAAGCATTCTTGTGATGGAAGGTTGCCATTATGATAGTGTATGTAGACGACATCATTCTCACCGGGAATTATATTGCCGAGAAGAGTAAGTTGAAAGAATGTCTTGTTTCTAAGTTTGAGATCAATTATTTGAGAACCCTGAAGTATTTTCTTGGAATTGAGGAAGCTTGATTGAAAAAGGGAATCATAGTCTCTTAAAGAAAATATGTCCTAGATCTTCTAAAAGAGATCTAAATGAGGGATTGTTGACTAGTAAAAACTCGGATAGAGTATAATAAAAAAACTTGGAGATGACAAAGATGGGACTCTCATTGATACATCAAGATATCAAGAACTAGTAGGGAAATTGATCTATTTGTCGCATACTCCTAGATATTGCATTCTATGCTAGTATGGTAAGCCAATTTATGCACTTTCCATATGAAAAACATCTTTAGATTGTGTATAGGATCTTGACATGTCTTAAAAGCACTCTTGGAAAAGGTCTATTATTCAAAAAATCTTAATTAGCAGGAGATTGAAGCACACACGGATGTAAATTGGGCAGGGTTAATAATTGACAGAAGGTTGACTTCAGGTTATTGTATGTATGGGAGAACTTGGTTAATTGGCATAATAAGAAGCAGAATGTGGTGGCATGATATAGTGCAAAAGCAGGATAACGAGCAATGACTCAAGGGATGTGTGAGATGTTGCGGATGACATGGATATCGAAAGGACTTTGAGTATAAGTGAAAATGCCTATGAAATTGCATTGTGAGAGTAAGGCTACAATCAACATTACACAAAACCCAATGCAACATGATAGAACCAAGCATAGTTCATCAAGAACAAGATTGATGCGGGGGTTACTGTGAATACCATTTGTGCTAACGCAACAATTAGTTGGCATTTTTATAAAGGGAATGATAAAATATTTACGCACCAACTTGGGGGGGTGTGTTGAAGAATTAGGAGAAAATCTCGAGAGAGGAAATTATTTTGTTTTCATTTATTTTATTTCCTTTTATTTTTGAATCCTCAGAATTAGAAAGTAGATCAATACATTTATGAAGTAGGAAATTTGTTCCTATTTTTGCTTCTAATTTATTGCTATTTTTTAGCTGTTCTAGGCCCTATTTATGTTTTATGTTCTCTATAAGCATGACATACAATAAGAAATAGAAGAAAACACTTTTCTTCAATTGAATTTGCAATAACCATGAACAAAAGAAAGAGCATATAGACCAGATAGAAGTAGAATTTATTCTTATGTTGGCCAAAAAGCAAAATCCCAGACCAGGAATCAAGAACTCCTCCTGGGATCTGCCACGTGACAGGCCAAACCACAAAGAGATACTACATAGAATTTTTACAATACTAGAACATCATGAACCAGTAAATTGCTTTATTAGATTCTAGACCAAGTCACTGAAACAAACCCCCCAGCACGCCAACACACAGACAAGACTCGCTTACTCCCTCCCTCAGTCACTCACTCACTCATCCACTGACACATCACTCATCTGAAGACATCCATAGACACATCACTCATCAGTAGTCTTCTTCTCATCAGCTTCTGCAGCAGCTCCCTTCTCTTCCTTCCCTACCTCCTCTGCTCCTCCTTTGACACCCTCCTCTTTTGGAGCCTCCACGGCGGATTCCGGATCTGGTTTGGCCACGACAGTCTCTTCGGCCACGACATTCTCTTCTGCCACAACTGCCTCGGGTTCCGCTGATTTCGTGTTGGCTTCTTCTGCTTCCTCCTTGTTCTCTTCTGGCTCTGGTGCCACCTTGGAAGTCTCCTTTGGTGCCTCGACTTCTTTTTCTTCTTTTTCTTCTTTTTCTTCTTTTGATTCAGTCTGTTCTCCCTCAGTTGTTTCGAGGACGCCTTCTTCTTGTTTGGTCTCGGTACACTCCTTTATGGTCTTGGTCTCGGTCTCAGCTGGCTTTTCTTGATCTTCTTCTTTCTTGGGGTCTTCTTTTGGTGCGACCACCGCTACTTCCTCTTGATGGACAGTTTTGATTTGCTCTTCCGGCTTATCCTCCACGAGCGCAGCTTGTGCTGATACAACCTGTTTCATCCACATAAATCATTTCATCAAAATATATGGATCGGCAAAATGAACATACAGTTATAAAATCGTATAGTAGGTCGATCCTTTCATTCGAAACCTGTAATCTAATAATGCTATGTTACTTCATCTTCGGGTGTCTTTCGGCAAGTCACTAGCGTTATAACTGACAGTCTCGAATTGATTGTTATTATTCCTACTTCACTATTCAAGAACAAATCATGTAACTGTTGGCAAAAACAGTTTTCCAAATCATCTCTTCGACAAGAGCTAAACATGTTGAACCAAGGTTTCTATTCTAAGAACTTCAATGAGTAGTTATTAGAGTTACCTCGACGGTAGCCATAGGAGATCCAACGGAGTTACTTTGGCAGAAGCTGCTAAGAAAATAAACAGAAGCTATGAGGCCAAAGAAGATTGAAAGAGGAAGGAGAAACGAGCTAGTGGAGGGTTGGACTGTGAGAGTGAGATGAAGATGATCCAGTGGGACAAGCTATTTATAGGAGAGTGAACTGGTGAATTAGGGGTAGAGAAGAAAAGAAAAAAGAGACGGGAAAGATTAGAAGAATCTTGGGATTTGACACTCCTCATTCACTGGCTCCAAGAAAATTAAGCATGTTGGTGTAATAATAACACTAAGAAAAAAGTTAAGAATAATGTCAAAATAATTTAACTTTTCATCCAAATACTAATTACATGGCTCTACTTTTCAAAATGCATGTTTTGCACTTTTCACCTGGATACCAATTGGAGTCACGAGTGCATAGTTAGAGTCGAGAGAGTAAATTTGACTAAAGGAAAGAGAGAGGGAGGGGAGCCGAGATGAAGGGGGTTGGCATCGACAGAGGACGGCACTTCGATAGGACGGAGATGGCGAGCGGCAGCAGGCGGGGCGGCGTCTGGTTTGGGGTTGGGAGTTTGGGTAGCTTGAGGCTACGAGTCGCTGGGGATTTTTTATAGTAAATGTTGTTTTGGTCATTATAATTCTCCGACTTAAAAATAGATATTTTGAAAAAATGGGAACAGCTGATGTCTAGATGGAAATTGAATTGTCTTTTTGGCATTATTTTTCGAAAAGTCTCGAATGATATAATTTCTCTTACGGTATTCTTCCTCTGTGATCTAATCTTCATTGGAAAAAGCCAAAGAATAATGGAGGTCATATCAGTCGTCATCATCATGATCAACATGATCACCCTTTCGGCCTTCGAGCCACCGTGTTTTGTGCAGCCCCCATTGAAGCCGACCTTAACTATCATTACCCCACGTTCAGTCTCTCATTCCCCCCTCCCGGCCTTTTTTCGGGTTTGTTCTCTTCCTTCTAGTCAGTCCATCACTAATTTCTTTCTACTGATTTGTCAAGAAATTGTACTGTGACACCTTCAATTCCACCATACTGTTCAACAAGATTGATCTTAGAAGTGCCCTCGTCTAGCCCCGACAGTTCTTGTTCAGGCGTTGAAATTTTTCGAAGTTCGACGAAAGAAGGTCTAGACCCAGAAGAATCGAAATTGAATTGGGTTAGACAAATTAGAAGGACCTACGTATGTGTACTTAGGTGTTACTTATACTTTCCACTTATTAAGTGCACATGCAATTTATTATTTCGAGTGAATTATATCTCCGAGCCATTTTAATCTAAAGATCACGTATCGTTCTGTTTGAGCAATCATGTATCCAAATCACAACAAAATTTCATTATTATTATTATTATTATTATAATTATTAATTAATAATCATACCAGCATCTAGATTTTAGTGAGGTATACATCTCTCTTGTAAAATTTTGTGTTCTATTTATTGTTAGAATATTTAAATTATAAACAACGCATTCATCTCATGACTTAAATTTTTAGAATATTGTATAATATTGGAGTAAGAGGTTCTAAGTTTGAATCTTTTCAGCCATCATTTTTCTCCCCAATTGCATTTTTAAATTTAGACCAAAATCCAGATCTCACATTTATTATCTCCCAGTTTATGCAATTCATATGTTTTTAGTGTTCAGTTAGCAAGATGAAGAATGGTTCAATCAAATTTAATTAGGTTATTAGTATTTGTTTACGGTGAAAGCACATTCTTATGTAGTTCGAGATTCGAGTTGGTACAAAAAATTATTAAATTGTTCTCATTTCGGGTTACAGACGGTCCATCCCAAGGATTTGTCCAAGGTGCATCGGCGTGGGAAATAGGGAATCCTGCACAAATTACTTGAGACAAACGCATGAAATTCATCATCCCCACTTACCCAAAAACCTAATCGAAAACCCTAGGCTAAACGCTGGCATTATTGTCGTTCTATAGCGACAGATATTGACTATGGTGAGTCATCAGCCACGATTATGCTTTAGTCGTATCATCTTCTTTCATTATCATTCCACTTGCATCCCGACGTACGTCACATTTTTTTACATTATTCCATTCCACCCTCGATGGGTATTATAATAGTCTTGCGACCAACCTAAAAGTTGTGAAAGCTACCGCTACTTATATGTCTACAAATTTCCAAAAGTGTATCGTCAATCAGTCCATAGTTTGGCAGATTTGAAAAGACCTTAAAAAACGCAGACAATCGATTAAACATTAGGGAAAAAATGATGATTATTATAAGTAGAAGTAAATGAAGAATTCTAACATTATAATACTGCAGTGTCCTGATACTTTACTCAATTAACTTTTACTAATGTATTTGAATCATTTCGTCCACGTGCACGATAGTAGTAGTCAAGGCTAAAGTTATTTTCAGTGAGACTAAAATTGTACAAGTTAATTAGTGGTAGAGTAGATGGAAGTACCATATCATTCAACGGAGAAGGTGGTCATAGAAGCTCTATTGCACTTCAATCAATCCGGCGAAAGCCTTTTTCATAGGTCCATATCATCTGACAATGTTTCGTGTTCCACCAGCATAGCTAAATCGAATAGGATGACTCAGCGTTAGGAAAAGTAACCCCTCATTGCCTTTATTCTCTTATATAAACAATCAAAGATCTTTTGTAAAAGGAAATGAACAAAAAAAAAAAAAAAAAAAAAGACGAACTCTACTATCTTCTAATGAAATTCATTTGGTTGATATTCTTTTTAACATAGATTTAATATATTTGATCAAATCATATCAATAAGAAAACTGAATTTGTTCTCTGAAACAAAACAAAATCTCAAATGAAAAATGTCAATTAGCTTCTTGATCTTGATCCCTGCTCCCCAGATTAGAAAATGGGTACGAGCTTCTTTCCAGCTATGAAATTCTTTTGCTTATTTTAACTTGGAGTTAGGCACTGAGGTTTGGGCGGTGGAAAGGGCCCACCAGCCACCACCATATTCATGCAAGACCCCACACAGGGGGCTTTGGTCAAGCAGTGACTGCTCGCTAATTGGATGATGCCACGTGGCTAGCCGTACGCCATTACGCCGACCACATGGAAAGGAGAAGTTCCCCATTCTCATGGGTGACGTGGACGGGGAGGTGGTAGTTCAGGTCACGTGACAGTAATCGGTGTTGTAACCAGTCAATAAAGAGGAAGAACTTAGCAGTATACACGCAAAAATTGAATAAAGAACTACATATTTGAATGATTAGTTGGTTAAGGGATTCCTTGGTTTGGGCCAGAGAAACAATGTCACTTGATCATTATTAAACTGATTGTAATATTTTTCTATCCGCAAGCATCCTATCAGAACACCTTCTACTTCTATTAGGTTATAAACTAGATCAGAATCATTCTTAACGAATCCGTAAGAAGTGATCTCATTTTTTTCATCGAATCCGGGTAGAAACCAAAGGTCTTGAGCGATTGATCCGGTAGAGCCCGTCGATTGTATGATTGATACATAACATACTTTTTCGTGTTTGAGGCTAACTAACTTGGTAGAAATGATTTTTCAATTTATAATATTGAGCTTTCGAAAAAGTCAAGTACAATTCTAGTGAATAGGTAAATCAAAGTAAAATTTTTAAAAAATGACTCGAAATGAGATCATTTTTTCCATGGAAGATCCATAATGGCATTGTATCTTAAATAATGTTGTGAAGTTGCCATTTTAATCTCTAATAAAGGCCCCAATTTGTTGGCCGGCTAAGTCTTTGTCCACCAGCGAAAGTGAGAGGGGCATTTTCGTAAAATCGAAAAATTTCATTTTGGCCCAATACATACATTCCTTTAATTTATGAACTAGGCATTTTATTGAATATTAACTTATACTAAACAACCAACGTAAGACCAACAGCAACGAAAATCTTGAACAAAAAAGCACCAACAATTTTTTAGTGGTTTTGTTATTATCTATCAGATTGGGAAGGAAGAGGACATCGGCGTGTGTGCAAGGAAATTGGTGACTCCGTCGACGGCGAGGCCAGTCCTCGCCGTCAGTGGATGGCTGAGGAAGGAGGTGGGCCTGGTGGACAGCGAGAGAAGGGTGTGAGATATCGTGAGGTCGCACAGGATCGGGGCCTTCTTCTTCCGCACCATGAAGTCTTACTCAAGCTGCATTGCTTCCTTGCGCGAGTACGTTTGTCTCCGCCATGAATTGGCGGTGGAGGCGGCTTTGCTGAAGCCCCACTGGGGACGTTGGACCCTCGCCAGTGGCTGTGCGGTGCTGCCGTTGCCGTCACGGTCTTCCCATCCCCTTCGGGAGGGAGGACGCGAATCTCCCAGCTCGCCGGTGGGGAGGCTGAAAGGCGTCACAGACTGGAGGGGATGCGGAACGAAGAAGATGGAGTTGCGAGGGTGAAGAAGGAAAAAGAAAAAGAAAGCAGAAAAGGAGAGAAGAAAATTAGAGAAAAGAAGAAAGAGAAAAAAAAAAAAAAAAAGATAAAGAATGACGAAATTCTCTCAGACAATAATGCCCCTGTTATCGTTTTTGGTAATTAGACCAAATTCATGAATGTGCTGCATGCATGTAGAATGTTTATGTATGTTTAGATTCATGCTTTTATGTCCAGTTCAATGTTTTGTAAATTCAAGGGATATATTTGCTTGAAATGCTAGATATATTTATGAGCTATTTAAACAATCTTTATATAAGTAAGTCTTGTCATCATTTTATAAGATAAAAAAGAGAAAAGAATACGAAAAATGTGTAGAATAGAAGTTCAATTTCATTTGAGAGTTTCTCCTACTTGTCTCCTTCTTTTTCGTGATTAGAGTATGAGTTGAGTAAATTGTTAGCGTTTTCGCCTTCTAATTATTATATCAATTGCCACATTAGTCACGTGCTTGTCATGAGCAAATATATGACTGGTCGGTGAGCTCGAGACCTTATTTGACATTAAGTCGGCCGCTTCATAATCTTATTTAAAATAATTTATGTTTTGAGCCGTCTTTTAAGAAAATGTCATTACTTCATATTCTTATTTAAAATTTTGATTAAATTAAATTACAAAAAGATTAGCCTATGCATAATTAACCAAGCTAGCTACAAAAGGACTAACCGAATCCTCCGGCACGCGACTCTTTTATGCCTCTTTGCTTCTGGGGTGAGCAAAGAATAGGATCAGCTAAAGCAACTCAAAGCAAAGAGGAAGCATACGCAAGAATATAATCAACACGAACTTTAGCTCTATAATGCATAATAAAATGGCAATGCTGACCCGCCGCTTTGCTTCATCTTTTGTCAAATAAATGAGTTGGGCGGGAGTTGCGATTAGCAAATGCTCGACCGCTCTCGACATCTCCTTTAGATCGTTGGAGAAGCGAGTTCTCGTATTCAAAGGCATGTATTTTTTGAAAATTATCAAGATTTACCACCCTTGTCTTTTTCTCCTGCTAATTGTCTAATTTCCTTTGTTAACTCTAATCGTCTTCCATCTTGATGCTGGTTCACAGGCTTTTCATTATATTCTCTCTTAGTTAGTTGCCTCTTATTCAGTGGTGTTAATGTATATCGACAGAACAGCCTTGTTTCCTACTGTATTAGTATTAGCAGTCTTTCTCAAGTTACCTCAAACTGTCCTTTCTTTGAACTCCTCCTTGCTTCTGCACCCCCACCGGTGGACAGCGCTAACTTTAGTCTGCACGATCGCCCCATGAGCAGCGATACATCTATTCTCTGGCCGAAAAAGTCGATTCCTGGGGCCATCAAATTCCAGCCCCGTTCAAGCTGGACTAAATAAAGGACCTGCTAAACACGTGCGTCGATCTACTTAGTTTGCAAGATTCTAAGAGTCGTCGTGGGGAAAAAGTGTGACGACTGATTAGGCAATGCAGCGGGTTGGCCAGGGTGGCGGCCACCGCCGCCAAAATGGACCTAAGCATGTCCTTAAACTGCTTCACCCTGAATCGAACATCCCAGGGTGCCCAGTTAGCTCCATTTATAGGGGTTTAATTGGGATTACGGGATAAAGTCCCCATTGGGCTTCCCCGCCAACCTCTCCAAGGGAGGGGAGCCCACCTCGGATCCCCGTGAAACCCTTCTCCTAACATACTAGGCTGGGTTCAGGGAAATGAAGAGGCCTGGCCAACCCCCACCGTGAGCGGGTTGGCCAGGTGCATTCTGTCAAGGACCTGATTTTGTAAGGAGGCTGAAAGTTGTACATGAGATGTAGCCTCTGTTCGTCTTTATTCAACTCCAGAAACCCAGTCTCTCTCTCTCACAGGTGTCTCTGCCATTACTGCCACGTCCCCGTGGCGCAATCATTGTCCACCACCGTCTCCGAGCTCGATCCTGCAGCGCTCACCGCCACCATTTGCTAGGCACCCTCTCTCTCAAAGAAACTTTTTAAGAAACTCTAATATATATACTTTGATTCTTTTGTTTTTTTTTTTTAGTTTTTTTTTTGTTTAGCACCTTGATGAATAAATTTTGAGCACCTATAATCTTTTTCTCGTTTCAAGTGGAACGTCTCATCAATCTCTCTCCATAGAAAAGCTATGCCCAGCCAAGCCGTCACACAAATTTGCTGTTGAATCGTGAAAGTCACACAAATTTGCTGTTGAATTGTGAAAGAATGACTATAATAAACACTCTTAATATTACAATAACACTTAATTGCATCGTAAGTATACAATGAACTCTCGCACTCACATACGCCATTCTCACGTCACTCACTCATGTACGCCCATGGCACACTCTAGATGACCACCTTCAAAGACCCCACTCATACACAAGGCCCCTTACACTCTTTTTAGACTCCTATGCCTACATGATGGGGACCACTATTTTACTCTCGGCTCATGCCACGCTCTACACTCATGCCACCGGATTTACTTGTCAAGTTAATCTCTAGATCATCCCTCTCCCAATAGAGTTAGAACATTGCATTTACAAACCTCAAATACATCCCAAACTCTTTAGGGTTTTTAGCATTTGACCCCAAATCTGTCCCATTTACTCAATAGATATTGGGAAAATTTTAAAGTAAATACCTAAAAAGAAGATCATTTTCTTGAAAGGGGGCTCGAGAGTGAACTTTGTATCAAATAAGAGAAATGAAATAAATAACTTAGTTTCAAATAAGGGTCTGCATGTGCAACTCGCATTCTTATTTTGGCTGCTAAAGCAGGGGGAACTTCGTCATAAGTTGTGAGAAATTATACAAATTTTCGATCTGGTTGATTCATATGAAGTAGTTGGACATACAAAATATTTATGCACTTTACGTTATTTCACCATACCATAACGCAAGGACAGCCTTAGAAGTATAAAAGGTGAAGGATAGCCTTAGAAGTATAAAAGGTGAGAGAGATTTGCCACTTCTCATTATACAAAGTAATGTCACAAGTCGTGTATGTACCGGTATAATATGAAAGAGTAATGTTACGTGTTTATTAAAAAAGCTTGCTAAATGATAATGACTAAGTATAGATTAAGTAAGCATAGTGCAATGAAAATTAATAAGGAAAAAAGCCATAGAGAAGGAAAGTAATTCATGCTAGAGTTTGTTTTAGTATTTGGATCTTTTCGAAATTTATCTAAGGTCGTCATGTCATGTTCCATTGTGTTAGAGATGGAAAATTGCAACGCCTTTGAGATTCACAGCTCAAAGAGCCACAATTGTTTGAACCCCAAAATGGGTTAGATAAATTTCTAAAAGCATTTGACTGATTCAACCAAGATTATCACAACGTGTTTCAGCATTGCAATCTAATCCAGCATCAGCGACTATCAATCCTAGTTGTGATTATGGTCCCCAAATTGGAGCTCCTGATCGTAAATTTAGCGGCCAAGATACTGAAAAAGAACATCAAGCTTTTTGCAGTGACTGACTCCAGAAGTGGTAATGTATTCCAGGTTAGCTGCTTATACAAATCAGACTGAAGTATTCGAACTCTTGCTACCAGAAACTGAATACTTGGCCCGAGCACAGGATATGAATGGGGATCTTCCCATTTATATTGTGAGCAAGATGGGTTATGTTGAACTGATCGAGAAGCTATATCCTATATCAGAGTTCCTAAATGGACGAGGACAAACTGTTCTTCATGCTGCAGCAAAATATGGACAAGCTTCGGCAGTGAAATATATACTCAGACATCCGGAACTGCAAATGCTGATAAGCGATATGATGCTGGAAATACAGCTTTGCACTTGGCCACGATGCATTCACAACCCGTGGCTTTGATTCCTCTTGTGCTGGATAAAAGAATCAACCTCTTCGTTCTTAAGCATGAATGCTTGACTGCTCTTGACATTGCTCAATATCGCATCAGAAGGGAGTATACGCTGCGCAAGGTAAGTAACATAAATCGTCATTATTTTCGCCTTTAAATGAGTACTCCAGGGTTCATTTCCCGCTATCGTTATGGTAACAGCTTGTGCTGTTTTTCTTCATTTGCTTCCTATCTCAGCAATTGACAGTCACGGTGTTGAAATCCACGTCATTTGGGAAAGGTTCAGCTGTAAACGCAGACTTATTCGCGCTAAGGGCGGAAGGTCGAGATGAAGCGCTTACACTATTCGATGCCCATGAAAAGAAGCCAAATATGGACCATGTGAAGGATGCGATCAATACCCGTCTGCTGGTGGCAACGCCCGTGGCCACCATGACTTTCGCAGCTGGTTTCGCAGTTCCTTGGAGGATTTAACGGCTCGGACATGGCCTCCAAAGATGACCAGGGCATGGCTACGATGCTGGACAAGAAAATGTTCCAGGCCTTTGTGATTTGCAGCACCATCGCGATGTTCTGCTCAATGATCGCGGCAGTCAACCTCATCTGGGCACAGCAAAACAACGTCTACATGGCAATAGCTGCAAACCAGCACACGATACTGTCGCTAAAAATTGCAATACCCGTGATGTCCGCCGCTTTCTTAACTGGCATCACCTTGACGGTTGGCAACTCTCTTGGCTTGCTAACACCATATTTTTATTTGGGACTCGTTTTCCTCCGCATTATCTCAGGTGCCAAATCGTTAAGAGTACCCTCCAGTCCTTCGGAGCCATAGTAGTCCTATCCGCCGTCTGATATACTGGCTTGTTCCCGCTTACTTTTATCTATGGAAAGTTGAGACATACCTTTTGGTTGACTTGGGAGACGACGGAACGGCGAGCGGGACCTCTGCAAGTTTGCCTTCGGATGGTGCCGGTGAATCGAATGATCGATGAGTTGGCGGCAATGAACGTGGGGGCTTTGCCGCACCCTCCCATCACTATTTCCATTTGATCATTCAATTTTATCTATGATTTTGTAGAAATTAATACGTATTTGCCTTGGCGTATTTGGCTACATTATTAGGTCGATTTCCTATTGCGTTAGGTTAGCGGTGACTATTAAGGTATTTGAATTAAACCTTGTCTTCTGCTAATGGTTTAAGTTTTTAGGATAGTTAGATAAAATCTTATAAAATTTCACGTGATATTAGAGCAGTAGATTGTAAATTCGAACTTTTTTAGGTCCCATTTGCTTTCTATTAAACCATGCCAAATTTTTGAGTTTTAAAAATAGTCGGACATAGTTTCAATAAATGTCATAGCGATACATGTGCGCACTCGCTCACGTGTCCATGTGTAAAGAGAATAATTATCATCACCTATTCTCTATGTCAAGCGTTTGGCGAAGAAAACCAGAAGAATACTTAGAAACTTCCTCTTTACCCGTCGCAAAAATTGAATTCTAGACCAACTCGTTGCGCCCTTTCATTTCCCCCACTTCTCTCAAGCATAAAGGAATTTCCGCATAGCGAAACTTGAATGAACCTGGTGAGGGTTTGAAGACCAAGAATTCTGTGCATATATACGAACAGCAAACCGACTTTTTAATCTGGCTTGAAGGGATGTCAAAGGATTCTGCTTGTGGTCGAATTTTGTATCTGACAACTAATTAAGCAACATCTTAGAGTTAATTAATGGTGATGATGGTCTTAAAAGTAATAGTGGATTACTTAATCGCAATCCAAACGGTCTAGTCAAACTTTTCCTTTTCCAGGTTCATATCTGAAAACTTTTGTGCCCCATTAGCATATAGCTGCCTTGGCAGAGCATGACTAAGTGTCCGGATAAGTAAACCCCGATGCCTCCTGTCTCTAACATGATCAATTGAGATCTTATATCAGAGAAAATGACGAAAGTCTACCCTCTTCTGACGAAATTCAGTGAAATGATATTATCTATCAATTCGACATAGATTCCAAATATTTATCAAATCATCAATGAAGAAACTAAATTTGTTCCCTGAATAAAAACAGATTCTTCAACTTTAAAAAACTTCAAATACTTCTTGATGTTAATCCCTCTCTCGGATTTCAAAATGGATACAATCTTCTTTCGAAATATAAGGTTTTTCATGACAGAGTGATGATATCTACACAATGGATTATTCTTACTAATCCTGAAGTATTCAAAATTTCCTTCTCAATGTTCCAAAAAGCACAAGCCATTTGAAAAAGTTCATAAGCTCAAAGGTGCCTGTCGCCTTCGTGTACGTGAGTCATGAGCTATGAAATTCGTATTATGCAAGCAATGTGATTAATTGGCTAGCCACGTGGTTATGTGGTTGGCATGACATACTTTCTCATGATTGGGACCTACAGACTTGCAAAAACTGGTCTTTCGATACACGATATCAAGCTTTCGAGGTTGCTAAGTGGAATTCTGGTGATACGTAAAGTAAATTACAGACCGATTTGTCAATGATTACCGAACCTTGATATGTGGTAATAAGCGGTATGAAGGATGATCCTAGTAACAATTGAAAAGCCAAAAGAATATGTAAAATCTTACCGGCGGCCATCAAAGTTGAATAGTACGATGGCGGTGGAGCAACTAATAAGTTTCCAAATTTGCAGCTTCCTATTTACCAAAGCTAGCTTCAAAAGGAAATTGATTCTCTAAGCCTCTT
This sequence comes from Eucalyptus decipiens, assembly GCA_014182575.1. Classification (NCBI taxonomy): domain Eukaryota; kingdom Viridiplantae; phylum Streptophyta; class Magnoliopsida; order Myrtales; family Myrtaceae; genus Eucalyptus; species Eucalyptus decipiens. The sequence continues at coordinate 7,635,529 of CM024619.1, forward strand.
TGCTTGTATGGTAGGCAACCGTGATCCTTTGGGGGACAAGTTAAAGCAAAAAAAAAAGGATCAATTAAAGGGACTCAAAGCAAATAAAGAAACTATGTACGTGGATTTATTCTACAACAAGTTTAGCCCTTTATGTCATATAAAATGGTTGCTTTGGTCTGTCTTTCGTGGGATGTATGAGTTATCCGCCAATATCGCCTCTAGATCTTGAAGAAGAACCTTTCAATGTCGCCAGTGTGTCTTTTTCAAAATGATTAGTATTTTCTTTCCTTTTTCTTTTGCTAATTGTCTAATTTTTCAATCGTCTTCATTCTTGAAGCTCGATCACATGCTTTTTAATGTATTATTTCTTAATCGGGTCCATTCTATTCAATGATGTTGTTAGTATATCAATAAAATATTCTTGCTTCCTAACTGCATTACGACATCGTGCAAAGTTTTAGTAAATACGCAAATTTAGTTTGCACTCTGCCTCCACACCACACCACCGGAGGATGTACATGTGGCGATACGTACATCCTCCGGCCAAAAAGTGGATTCCTGGGGCAATCAATCTCTGGCCCAACGGAGCAGGACGAAACAAGGGACCGGCTAAGCATGCGCCTAGTGGTGGCAGCACCACCGGTTGCCAGAGCCACCGGCGTTGGCCGAGCAGCTCCCTCGTTCATGAAGAGACCTTTCGAGGGCGAATTTCTAATTTACGCTTTGATTTATTCTTTTTAAGGAATTTTTTGTGCGAGCACTCATAGTCTTTAGCTTATTTAAAGTCAAACACCTTATCAATCTCCTTTTTTAAGAGTAGATAACTCGAGCGAACCACCAAGCAAATCCATGACATGTCATTAATTTCTTGCATTAAAATTATTGTAACGAAAAATTTATAGTTTTTCACGCTTTGTGATCTTGTGAAACAATTTTTAAACTAGAGAAATTTATGTTTGGATCCATATAAAACTTTGCAGGACCGTAATAATTATTATAAAAATTTAAGTGCGTTACTTTGTATTTAAATTAATATATTGTCATATATTGTCTCCTTACACAACCCTTGTTCCCTTGCAATGACTACACTACTTGCGAAGCTTAGGCCCGAAGGAAGTAAAGCTATCTAATGGAGAGGAGGAGGTTGGCACGATCGGGGTGGAGATCCAGAAGGATGAAGAAGGAGCTTCCCTGAATAATGCATCGGAGACTGCGGAGCAACAATATCCAGCGAAAGTGTATGTAGCTGCTAGAGAACTGGCCGATGTCATCGAAGGCGCCAATGTCGAAGATATCACTTGCACGGTCGATACACTTTCCCGTCAAGCTGATTCGTCTGCCGTTTTCAATTTCGGGAGGCTTTGGAGGGGTTCGCTGCTCCACATTGCAGCAGCCACCGGCAAGAGCACCATTATAGGGCTCCTGCTTTGTCATGTCGATGCCCACCTCATAGCCGCCAAAGATGATTGGGGGAATACCCCCCTCCACATCGCCACTAAGTTCAAGGCATTTGAAGTCGCCGATATGTTGATTCGCCGGGCAAATGACTTCCCCATCGACGAGAACATCCTGAGGATGAAGAACAATGACGGAAACACCGCCTTGCACGAGGCCGTGCTTAAAAGTGACGTTTGCCTGGTGCGCCATTTATTGAGGGAAGATTTGGAGCCCGTGTACTGGGAGAACGTCGACCAGAAATCTCCCTTGTACCTGGCCCTCGACTCTGGCAACTCCAAGATACTTGAGGTTTTATTTTCGCAATCACTCGACCCATCGAAGATACGAGGCTTGCCGCCTGTTCATGGTGCTGTTGCACGTAATCAATATGGTACGTACCTAAATCTACTCATGGGAAATATCTATTTATGTGTAGACCGAATTTGTTTCAAATCTATGCAACAACTCTCCACGCGTGCTTATCCAAATCTATTGCGTGTGTTCACATAATATTGCAAACCCCACTTAATAAAGTAGTTGGATACCAACGGAGCACTCGCAACTATCCATACAATTCTCTTAATAAACCAATTATCTGCCATTATAGATCAGCTTAAATTTATTAACTCAACCATTTTACTAAAACTCATGTATTGTTGATCTTCGATTAGAATAACTATAAAGTGCAAATATTTAAGATCGACAATCATAAAATTCTAGTACCTGATAATGACAAAAGTAGAAAGATAGGCTTGAAATTATGATAATGTTAGATTACAAATGGTCTTGTTTGAGGGTCCACTAAATTATGACTTTAGTTTTGTAATACAATAAATTTAATTTGGTAAATGATTTATCATATTCTAGTTTCGACTTTACCTGTCGCACTAATCTCAAAACCATCTTAAATCCTAGGAGAGTTAGAGGATGCATACTCATTGCTTAGATAACCTAAGAGATGTCAAGAAAATTAGAGCAATTCTGTAATTTATAGATATTAGGTTTGAATATCTGATTCCACAACTATACACTTCAAATGCATTCCAGACTCTATAGGATTTTAAGCATTTGACCCTAAATCTGTTGCACTTCCCCGATATTTGGGCATAGGGCGGTGTTGGGCAGAGCGTCCATTGAACCCACACTTCTTGGTTTATCTTTACTATATCACAATATATTTGATCAAGTAAATATGTCTATTAAAAGTTTCCTCATAAAGATATATCAATTTAGTTTTTGTATAGTTATTTAATTGTAATAATGAACCAATGTGTTGTTAAGTGAAAATTCATCCATGTAATAAAATAATACATGTTTCAATTTAATCATGAGTTTGAAGATTAAGTGAATGATTTTTATATCTTTAGTCTATCCCAAGATAATCTACATACTAATGCATTACTTGGTGTTGATATACGTTTTGAAACAATCGTAGACGGGGCCTGCATACTTATCTACTTCTATCCCCTTCAACCACATTGTCAGAAAAATTAATTCGTATACAAATTCTTAATTTTGCCACATGACTTAAATAAGCTATGCCGATAACACATCCCAAGTAATGCAAGTCGAAACTAATCTTGCAGTGTTTTTTGCTCTATGCACGTAATTTTGTGTCGAATCGCATTTTCATTTTGGACAAGCATTAGAAATCCCGAAAAAAAAAAAAAGGGGTCCTTATGCAGACTAAATCCTCACATAAAATCCTATTACTTTAAAGTAAATAAACCTTACATGTTAATGGTGAATCGTTAGGTGCAGATTATTTCCATAAAATTTACATTTATTGCACGTATCTGTACACGAATAAGAACATTATGTGTATTTGATTTATGAGAATGAGATTTTTTACATATCATACAGAATTTAAAAGATCAAGAGGGCGATAGTGCAAAGATTTAACGAACAAAGTAGACGTTGAAATACGACATATAATTATATTCCTTTTTAGGAAAAATTTATCCATCTACGCATTTGTCCACGTCAATGTACTTCAAAGATAAATCTTTTATAGCATTTGAGAAGAAAGAAGGAAAAGATCCCTTAAAAATAATACTATTGTGAAACAATTGAAACACCTCTACCGTATTAATCGTTCTTCTTTACTAGCACCTCTAAATTTTTGCATTTGGGGCTAAAATTTCTTCTTTTGGTTGAGCCTTTTCCTTTCAGTAATTTGCGATAAATATGTACTTTTTCCAACCTTAGAAAAAGATTCTGGTAAAATATTTTACTTAGTTTTTACTCAGAAGTTTTGATAAATACATAACTTCTTAATTGAGTTTAGTAATTGCCGTAGATCTTTACGAAGAAGATGATGTTCAGTCTAAAGAGGGTGGAGGAGTTTATATGAGGATTTCGGTACGGTGCCGTAGAGGCTATTGCAATGTTCTTGACAATGGAATAAGTTTATACTTGCCAGAAGTTGACGAACATAATAGGAAAAGACCATCTCCTTTTCGTGATCTTGCCCTAGCTATTTATATGTCGTTTACTTTTTCTCCTACGCATCACATTTGCGGACTCTATAGATACTTCATAACATGGAAATGTCATATAATTTTCCATGTCATTTAGTAAGATTTTTATAAAATCTCAGCACATGTCGATGTCGCATTGCTTTGGATGAAAATGGTCTGAAATTTGCTTGAAGTCTCTCCAAAATACATGAACAGGATCCTTTCAAAATTTATCTAAATTCTCATAGGTCGTGTTCCATTATGCTAGAGAATGAAAGTCACAATGCTTCGAGATTCACAACTCGAAGAGCTATAATTTTTTGAACGAAAATGGGTGCATTTGATTTATTCAATCAAAATTATCACCACTAGTTTCACCATTGCAATCTAATCCCACGTTAGCAACTATGGATCCTACTAGTGAATAAGGTTACGTCGAAGATGTCTTTATCCCAAATTAATTAAATACATCAAAACTAACCAAGCCTTTTTCAGTGTAAAACATTTATGCGGATGTGGTCCCTAATTTGGAGCTTCTGATTCCAGATATAGTCGAGAAGATATCTAAACGGAACATGAAGCTATTTGCAATGATCGACTCTCGAGGCCATAATGTGTTCCATTTAGCAGCTTTCTTGAACAAGCCTCAAGTACTCAAATTCTTACAACCAGAAACTGCATATTTGGCTCGACAATGGGACTTCAATGGGGATCTTCCCATTCATATTGCGAGCAAGATGAATCATATTGCACTAATCGAGAAGCTACATTCGGTATCACAGTCGAAAAATAGACAAGGACAAACCGTTCTTCATGTGGCAGCAAAATATGGCAAAGAAAAAGCAGTGAGCCATATACTCAAACATCGGGATTTGGGGAAGATGATAAATGAAAGAGATCATGATGGAAATACACCTTCTCACTTGGCAGCGAAGCATTTACAACCCGCCACTTTGATCCATCTTGTGCTGGATGAAAGAATGAAACCCTCCCTTCTGAACCACAAACGCTTGGCTGCTGTCGACATTGCTCGAAATCACTCACGAAGGGGATTACGGAAGGTAGGTAACATGAACCGTCACTATTTCATTCATCAACTTACTAGGAATTTTCAGAGATTAATACCTTAGTTAAGCGCAGAACTTGTATTCAAATCATTACGTGTTGCAGTCAACAATAGGAATGTGAAAGTATTAATCATTTTTCTGGAATAGTCGAGACATCTCTAGGATTAATATTTCACAAGTCTCTAATTTAGCCTTAATAGGAGGTACTTAAATTTTGCCCATGAATATGTCCGCTGTTAGAAGCAAGTAAATATCTTTGACAAATGCTGAGATAAATTGTTACATGACTCGATTAATTGAGCCTATAAATAAGATCAGGGGTTGTCAATATTGCAATCTTTTTTTCTTAGAAAGCCAGGGGTCAAGGCGGCAAATTTGGCCACTCTACGCATGGCACAATCTCATTACATTATCAGTAAGTCAACCTATGACAAAGGTGAACCACATACATTTCATTCATGACTCTTTTCTCATTTGTAGTGAACTTGTTACTCTAGTGTTAATTCTTAAAAAGTGTGGACACTGCATCTGTAGAAGTAAAAGTTTCCCTTTAACTGAGGACTCCAGAGTTCGTTGTTAGCGATTCGCTAACAGTTTGTTCTTTCTTTCCTTTTTCATATGTTTCCGATCTCAGGGATTGGCAAGCCTGCTGTTATCAAGCGTGTCACGTAGGAGACCAGATCGATTCATAATTGAGCCGGAAGCTCCACACAAATCGCACGCTCACGGAAGTTTGCCAGACCGTAAAGAAATGGGTGACTTTATCAATACCTTGTTGGTGGTGGCAACGCTTGTGACCACTGTGACTTTCTCAGCTGGTTTTGCAGTTCCTGGAGGATTGAACGGCTCAGACACGCCATCCAAAGATGAGCGGGGCATGGCTACGATGCTGAACAATAGAATGTTCCAGGCCTTCGTGATTTGCAACACCATCGCGATGTTATGCTCAATGGCCTCGGTCGTTGGCTACATATTTGCGTACGTGACTGAAATCCACATATCGATATATGGATGCCAGCTTGCAGGAATGCTACTAGCAATTTCACTCCCGCCAATGTCGGCCGCTTTCTTAATTGGCGTCACCTTGACCGTTCAAAAACTCCCTTGGCTTGTCACCGTGATAGTAATTTCGGGATCCAGTCTCGCCCTCATTATGGCATCTGCTTTATTATCACCGTTCGTTGCTATATCATTAATCTTCCTTCCCCTCTTTCGGAACCACCTTCGTCCTATCCGTCCTCTGACATCCTGGCTTCTTCTCACTTACCTGAGAGTTTTTCAAATTGAGACGACGCCCATTTCGGATAAGTCAAAAGAAGACAAAACGGCGAGCAAGACCTCTACTAGTCCGCTTTTGGATGGTGACGATGAAAATTGATTTGCAGAAACAAATATATGTATTTGCCATGGTGGATTTGGCTCATTCTATAGTTGCTTTCTTATTGCATGACATTAATGATGATTGTTAAAGTATTTAAGTTAAACCATCTCTTCCTTCAATAGCTGATATTATTGGAATAGTTGGATGTAGTTCCACAACATTGCACATTATATTAAAGTCAGAGATTCTTAGTTCAAACATTTTCAAACATCCTACATTATATATTCTCATATTTTAGACTTGAAGCAAAGTCCAACCTACTCACAAAGACAAGTATTGAAGTATTTCAACTAAATTATTTTTTGGGCTATAAAGAGTTTAAGTTTAAAATAACTGCGTTGGAATTTAATGAAACATCACAATGATACATGTGTCATGCTATCTTAGTTGAATGGATGAGTGGGTCATTTCATCCGTTTCGAAATCAAATCTTTAGTTCTTAACATGTAGAAGCTCGCCTCTCATGAAATCGCTTGTCTAGACTGGTCAAGGATGATTTATCTAGCATCGGTCCAACTTGCAGCAAACTTGAAGTCATGACAACCTGGATGCTCACTCAACAAGTGTCATGGGTAATGAAAATTTTAGAAAGTAAGTCAGAAGAAGAAACGACTAACCTCTTCAATGCGCAATAAATGAATTACTCGGGATTGTATGTTGAATCATGAGAAAATGATGGACGAGAGGACTTCATGATGGTCCAAATACAATCACGAGGAAAGTATTCACGTCCCACAACGTTAATGCCAATTGTCTTCTCGAAATAGAAATGGAATTGCTTTGGTTCATTGATGGAGAGAGGAGAAGAAGAGAGAAAGATAGAAATGGAATGGCCTTTGTCCGTTGATGAAGAGAGGAGAAGAAGAGAGAACCATTTTATAGAACTTGTGACATCCCGATTTTCCAATTCTATTTTCAATAAATCGAGACGGGCATTTCGTTGGCACGCATATAATTCTTTTCCTTGAGTCGGCCACTCATATGAAAACTAATCTATCGGGTGAAGCCGTTAAGAGTTTCTAATGCATCAGACTCGAGAATTTGACCAAGAAGCGACATTTCGACCGAGCTAATCTGCAAGGGTCATTACGGCACAATTAAAAATCGATTAGAGATCGGAAATAGGTCGACTCGATAGAGGCATGTGATCAGGTGTGGGTGATTCCGCCAGATTACACAATTCTTGTCGGCCGGCACTAGACCGACTTTTCTGTTGATTGGGTACCCTGTGTTCGTATTTGAAATCTTGAGATTACCTCGAATACCGAAAGTCGCCAATGTTTCAAAGATGTACATTGTGGCTTGAGATAATCAACCACAGGTCAAATGCATGAAAATTTCTAAAGGCTACCCGGTAGGTTGGGCCGCGCTAGTATCGTGCCAAAGTGAAATTAACCGTGGAATTGAGATCGAATTCATAAATTGGAAGTGTGGGTGTGTCACAAATCATTTTAGGATCATTGATTTACCTTCGGAAGATTTTTCATGCAAGCCGAGTTTTTCAGCAATTAAATCAGAGAATGGCTAATTTGGCTCGAGAAATTAGTAGGCCGCTTTTAGTCCCGCTTTTAGGACTTAAGTTGGTTCTACGGACAAGTGAAGGTGTGAATTAAAGTGTGGTGACATTGGATTAATTTTATGGACTTCAATTTGATTCAATTTGGAAGAGAATCAAGTGGAATTGAAGAATTGGTTGTACAAGAATTGGACCCCGGCGGAAAATGAAATTTGCACCTATTGAATATTGTTGTGGGAGGATTGAGTTAGTGGAGCATGACATGGGGTGGGGCAAGAGTGGCTAGGATGTTGACAAGTGGAGGGCAAGGATTTGCCCTTGGAAAGGCAACCTATCACCATCATCTTCTTCCTTGAATCAAGGAAGCTTGTTGGATTTTGAAAAAGAGGAGAGAGAGAGGGGTGAGCGGAAACCAGCAGCTCGCCCAGCCCGCACGAACGCCCCCTCCGCTCGCTCGACGCCGCCGCACGTCGCCGGAGCCATCGCCGTTGCCGCTCGTTCACACGCGAAGCCTCACGTGTTCGTTCGCCGTTCCACCGTTGTGCCATCTTCCCTTCGTCCGCGCATCCTAGCCATCATCCCTCGTCGTCCCGGCTGTCCGCCGTCGCCAAGACCGCTTGGCCGCCGCCCACCGCTAGCAACCGTTCGAGCATCCGCCGTCCTCCTTCACCGATTTCGCGCCCGAACCGCCGCCGGACGGCCCTCCTCCGAGCTTGGACAGCAGCTGGTTTTAGTGGGTATGGCAGCACCTATTTGGCCCGTTTTGGCCGCCTTCCCGACTCCGGATGCTCGGCCCGCTTTGAGGAAAGTCGATCCTCGCGTCGTCCTCCTCGATTTGGTCTGCTCGGTTCGCTAATCTAGTGAGTTTACCTCACTAAACCATAATTAGAGGGTTAATGATGCTTTATGGGTGTTTAGTTTATGTTAAGTGTTATTAGGTGGTTAGTTTAATTTATTTAAGTGTAGATTATATTAAGATGTTTGATTAACTTAAATTGTGTTTAATTTAAGGTTAAGTGAGTAGTTATATTAATATAAGCTTTGATGTGACATAATAGGGTTTTAATTTCGAATTATTTAATTGCTTCGAAATTCTGGAAATTTATAATATTATATTAATTCCGAAATTATTCAAATATTATTTATAATTATAAAAAAAAAACAGAAAAATTATTTTGAGCCCTTGCTCGAAATTTTGTGCCGATCACGGCTGTGTAGTTAGATTTTGAAATTGACGATTGAATATTATAAATTGAGGGTGAATTGTGAAAAATATGGATATTATTATTTAATTGATTTTCGGAATAAATTTAATTATTTAATAAATTCCGAAAAATCATTTTGGGACCTTATTCTCTTAGAATTTCGTGGCCGATCGCTGCTTTGTGTATTTAGAATTTAAAATTGATGATTGGTTGTGGCAAATTGAGTGTGGTTGCGATAAATATGGATTCTTTATAAAATCCTAAGTGTGGAAATTGATGGGCGTTTGGCCATGATATGCCACCTATTAGAGGTCGCGCCCAGTGGGGCCGTGATATGCCACCTATTGGAGGTCGTGCCTAGTGAGGCCGTGATGGACCACCTATGAGAGGTCGTGCCTAATAGGGCCGTGATGAACCACCTATTAGAGGTCGTGCCTAATAGGGCCGTGATGAACCACCTATGAGAGGTCGTGCCTAATAGGGCCGTGATGAACCACCTATAAGAGGTCGTGCCCAGTGAGGCCGGGATGGACCACCTAATTAAAGGTCGTGCCGAGTGGGGCCGTGATTGCCACTAGTTATTAAACCCTCCTATATGGTCGAGATTGGAAGCGATGGTGGGTTACTGAATGACATGTAATCGGCCGAGTCGATTGATCGTTGAGACGATCCAAGTGGTTGAATTGTTCGATGATGTGATTGTGCTGCGGTTGTTTGGTTATTATAATTGCACGTGGTTGAATTATATAAACTGTGCTAACTTGCAGATGAAGGTTAATGCGAGGTAAGTATTCTGTGTGATGTGGCTAGGCCACTCGGGGCGTATTTTCTTTCTAATAGGAGTTTAGGGGGTTGAACTTGCTGAGACATTGTCTCATCCCGGTTTGGGGATTAAAATTTCAGGTCCCGGTGGACGGAGCGGCCGGATGGCTTAGATTGGCCTTGAGGAGTCGCAGAGGTGAAGTCATAAGATTGGAGAACGTGTCGACTTGTAGATCGTAGGGCAGTTCCTTTTAAGAGCCGGTCTTTTGTAGACTTTTGGCTATAGGCTTCGTTTGTAACTCTGTTGAATTATGAAAGTGTTATGTTGTGGTTTTGCTTCCTGCTTTTCTATCCCGTATTTAATGGTCAGGGGTTTTATAATACGTTCCGCATGTGTAATAAATTGAATGGGTCGGTGACGTATCCTGGGATGTCGCATATTTGATCGACCGCAGTGGGATGTGCGCGCGCTCGGGGTTCGGGGCGTGACATCCCCGTTTAAGTGATATCAGAGCATGGTCTGTGTATGGAGTGATAAGGTGCGATGAGTCATGGGATAGTTAGTAGGAAAGGCTTTTAATATCTTTGATGCATGTGAATGATAGCTGATTGGTAGCTTGTTTGTGGGGTCACTCAAATTCTAACCTGATGTTGGAATCGAAAATAGACGTCTATAAAGAGTCTGTAGGATGAGTGACCAGGAGTGGAGGACTCCTTGGAAAAGGTCGGTAGGACTTGTACCTCGGGGTAGGATGCTGACAAGAGTCGGTACCCGAGGTAGAGCGCAGGTTAGGCCAGCGCGAGTGTGAGAGTACCGTCGCAAGTCGGTACTGAGAGTGTAGCAGCACCGAATGATCTTAGGTTCGTTGGGATCGTTCAGGTGCTAGTGTTCCTTGGAAGCTTGTTGAGTCAGTGAGTTCAGGACCGAGCCGTTGCCGTTGCCGTTGTTTCTACCGTTACCAGTGTTGTGACCATTGTTGTTGCCGCGCTTATTGAGGCCTAATCTGGAGTTGTGATCGAGGATCAAGCCGCTGTATCTGAGTCAAAGTTTAGTTTAGACAGAGGTGGAAATCGATTGGGGAGAAAGGCTGATGTCAGAAGAAAGGTGCCCCGTTTCACCTAACCGGAAGAGTAGAGTTGGAAAGTCAATGCTCAACTCGATCGTTGTGTGTCGTGTTTGTAAGAAAAGATATGAACCTATTCTGTGCTGTAAGAGAGAAATGACTTGTTACAAGGGTAGCCAGTACAGCCATTTGATCAAAGATTATCTGTATAGATAGATGGAATTGCAGCTGTTTCTGTCACCGCCGTTGATAAGACAGAACAGAGGAAGCATGCTTCAAGATGTTCAGTGGGGTACTTGGAATGGACCCCAGCACAAGGAAGGGTGCATGATATTCCTTGATGGGAGGTAGATGACTCACTGATTGTGTGTCGAGTTTATGGAAATGAGGCTTGAGTCAGCCTAGTGTCAGAGTAAAAAGGGAGCATGAGTTGAATATGGCCAGCACGGCCGTCATGTTATGAATTGTCCATGTAAATTCAGGAGAGTGTAAGCACCGATACTGCAGATAGGATGCCACTAGGATGGCTGGAAAAACATGAATCGATCGACCAAGCATCAATCAAGGGAAAAATGTTTCTGAGATATTTTTATCAGAGTAGTGCAGCAGAATTTTCAGTAAAGGTTGTAAGATTTTCGTGGTAGTAATAAAGTAACAAAAAGATGAATCTCTGGTTATAGTTGTGCTTGAAGGGTTTGCTTATGTATGACTTGGAAGTCATTTATGAAAAGGTTTAGCTCGAGGAGCTTTCTACTGTTATGAATCGTGGCAGTGATATAATTCAATTTGTTCAGTTAGCGTGTGAAAGTTTTGAATCACAGAAAGTTGAAGAGGAACTTCAATCCTTGTTATTTGTCGTTTGAAGATGGCCTAGTTTTGGTTATTGGTTATCAAATTTACTTGGCAACTGTGATGGATGTGTCAGTTGAAGAGCCGAATATGGAGATCATAATCGTGGTACATCAGTTTTTAAGGTATTTTCTAAAGAATTGCCAAGCATGCTTTCAGAAAGAGAAATAGAGTGTGTGATTGAATTATCACCCGGAACAGAGCCAGTCCCTAAAGCTCCTTACCGGATGGTGTTATTCGAGTTAAAAGGACTAAAAGTGTAGATGCAGGAATTATTGGATAGGGGATTCATACGTTCCAGTTCATCACCTTGGGGAGCACCTGTTCTATTTGTGAAGAAGAAATTTGGTTCGTTGTATTTGTATGTTGATATTCCTCAAGATCGACTAGAGGTCGGGGTATCATCAGTTGAGAATCAGGAAGAAAGGTATACCGAAATTAGCATCTCGCACTTGATATGGCAGTTATGAGTTCATTGTAATACCGTGTATGGACACCTTAACTGTTTGTTTGGGTCTAATGAGCAGAATGTTTAAGAGTACTTGAATCAGTTGTGATCGTGCTTAGTGAAGTTATCTTGGGGGTGTTCAAAGAGTGCTGATGAGCACAAGAGACATTAGAAGATGATATTTCAGACCTTGAGGACTCTTGAATCTTATGCTAAGTTTAGTAAGTGAGAGTTTTAGATAACTTGTATTACGTTTCTAGGTCACGTGATTTTAAGAGAAGGAATCTCTGTAGACCTCGTCCGAGATAAAAGCAATGATCAGTTGGCCGATATTGACTACAGTGACAGAGATTAAAAGTTTCTAGGAATTAGCAGGATATTACAAACGGTTTGTAGAAAGGTTTTTCAGTGGTAGCATTGCCGTTGACGAGAATCCTAAAGAAGGTAGAAAAGTTTGTGTGGTCGGATTAGTACAAGAGTAGTGTTCAAGAGCTTAAGTAGAAGCTGATTACCACACTTGTGTTGACTATTCCATCCGGTCTTGAAAAGTTATGAGATTTGCAGTGATGCGTCGTTTAAAGGATTGAGTTGCTTGTTGATGCAGCATGACAGGGTTATTGCACATGCGTCCCGTCAGTTGAGACCTCGGGAGTTGAATATGAGACAGCGTCGTTGGATGGAACTCCTTAAGGATTATGACTATGATGTTTTGTGTCACTCTGGAAAGGTGAGCAAAGTCATAGATGCTCGAGTTGAGAGTCCTTAGTTGCACGTTGGTACTCAAGGATTGGATCTTATTTGAGAAAGTTCGAAATTCGGTTTTCAAATCTAAGGTAGGTCACCTTTTTGAATCTTATGGTTACCTTCAGAATTGAGCCGAAAATTCAGATCAGAATCAAATTGCTTCAATGGAGAGATTAAGAAATTCAGAAGATTCTATAAGAGAATGTAGATGAGAGAGAAATTGATTTTCAGACTTAAAAAACAAACGATAAGTTACGAGGGTGATTGTGTGTAATTGACGATACATATATTAAAGAAGAGATCTTATGGGAAGCTCATCATAGCAATTTCAACGTTGTCCGACAGTACAAATAGATCTTTGTTTTGAGTGTGTGACATCTTGATTTTCAAACTCGATTTCGATTGGTTAAATTGGGCATTTCATCGACGCAATTATAGTGTTTTTCTCTAGTTGGCCACTTACGAGATAACTAGACTAGTTGGGTGAGTTATTAAGGACTTTAAGGCAAATAGACTCGAGAATTCGATCAGGAATCGACGTATCGATCGTGCTCATCGTTAGAGATCTTACGGCACAGTTAAAAATCGAATTAAGATCAGAGATAGGTCAGTTCGACTGAGATGAATGACCGATCGTGGGTGACTCCACTAAATTGGAAAACTCTCGTCAATTGATACTAATTTGATTTTACTGTCGTTTTGATATCATGTGTCCGTATTTGAATCATCGAGATTTTCACGACCCTCGAGTCGCCAATGTGTCGAGTGGGTTCATCGTGGCTCGAAGAAAATCGACCACGGGTCATTTGTCCTAAAAAGCTCCGAAAACTACCTAGTAGCCTATGTCACACTAAAAGCATGTCGGAGTGAAATTAACCGCCAATCTAAGTTCGATTTCAGAAATTGGAGATTCTGTCTTGTCACAAAGTGGGTATACCAAGTGTGTGTGCATCGGATAATTCACCGGCATGGAGTGCCGGGGATGAATTGTATTTCAAATCTAGATCGAGATGTTCCAAGGCGGCAGCTTTCATATAGTTCTTTCTTAAAAGCGGTGCATAGTATAGAGTGCAGAATTTCAATTGTTGAGATGAAGTCAGGGAAAGAAAGATCACAGGCCAGGGTCAGTACAGTAGTCAGTGATTGCTGTTGCCGTGATCAGTGTCAGAGTTATATCAGATCTTGACCAGAGGTTCCTAGTTTCAGCAGATCAGTCAAATAGTTTCTTTTAGTCAAGTGTAGAGCAAAGTGTTCGAACTTGATTGTTGAGATGAGATCGAGAGATCGAAAAACCGCAAGTCTAGAGTTGGTTCGAAATCGGTGATTCGAGTTGCAATGATCGAGAGACGGTTTAGAGACTGCTCAAAATCGCCCGGTTTAGCTTCGCAGATTTTGTGTTGAAGACCTTTGGAATTTTAAGTGGGCAGGTGTTTAGTATTTTGAATTCGAAGTGGTTTGGGCAAGATAGCAGTGATCTTGCAGTATTGGTTCAAAAGGAGCAACTTGAGAAAGAGAAGATTATATGAGAAGACTATACCCCCGCCTTTTTGGTTTAAGAATTGGTAAAGGTTTAAATTTCGAGGACGAAATTTTTATAAGAGGGGAAGAGTTGTGACATCCCGATTTTCCAATTCTATTTTCAATAAATCGAGACGGGCATTTCGTTGGCACGCATATAGTTCTTTTCCTTGAGTCGGCCACTCATATGAAAACTAATCTATCGGGTGAAGCCGTTAAGAGTTTCTAATGCATCAGACTCGAGAATTTGACCAAGAAGCGACATTTCGACCGAGCTAATCTGCAAGGGTCATTACGGCACAATTAAAAATAGATTAGAGATCGGAAATAGGTCGACTCGATAGAGACATGTGATCAGGTGTGGGTGATTCCGTCAGATTACACAATTCTTGTCGTCCGGCACTAGACCGACTTTTCTGTTGATTGGGTACCCTGTGTTCGTATTTGAAATCTTGATATTACCTCGAATACCGAAAGTCGCCAATGTTTCAAAGATGTACATTGTGGCTTGAGATGATCAACCACAGGTCAAATGCATGAAAATTTCTAAAGGCTACCCGGTAGGTTGGGCCGCGCTAGTATCGTGCCAAAGTGAAATTAACCGTGGAATTGAGATCGAATTCATAAATTGGAAGTCCGGGTGTGTCACAAATCATTTTAGGATCATTGATTTACCTTCGGAAGATTTTTCATGCAAGCCGAGTTTTTCAGCAATTAAATCGGAGAATGGCTAATTTGGCTCGAGAAATTAGTAGGCCGCTTTTAGTCCCGCTTTTAGGACTTAAGTTGGTTCTACGGACAAGTGAAGGTGTGAATTAAAGTGTGGTGACATTGGATTAATTTTATGGACTTCAATTTGATTCAATTTGGAAGAGAATCAAGTGGAATTGAAGAATTGGTTGTACAAGAATTGGACCCCGGCGGAAAATGAAATTTGCACCTATTGAATATTGTTGTGGGAGGATTGAGTTAGTGGAGCATGACATCACTTGGTGATGTCATGGGGTGGGGCAAGAGTGGCTAGGATGTTGACAAGTGGAGGGCAAGGATTTGCCCTTGGAAAGGCAACCTATCACCATCATCTTCTTCCTTGAATCAAGGAAGCTTGTTGGATTTTGAAAAAGAGGAGAGAGAGAGGGGTGAACGGAAACCAGCAGCTCGCCCAGCCCGCACGCACGCCCCCTCCGCTCGCTCGACGCCGCCACACGTCGCCGGAGCCATCGCCGTTGCCGCCCGTTCACACGCGAAGCCTCGCGTGTTCGTTCGCCGTTCCACCGTTGTGCCATCTTCCCTTCGTCCGCGCATCCCAGCCATCATCCTTCGTCGTCCCGAGCTGTCCGCCGTCGCCAAGACCGCCGGAAAGCCGCCGGAGCCACCGCTAGCAACCGTTCGAGCATCCGCCGTCCTCCTTCACCGATTTCGCGCCCGAACCGCCGCCGGACGGCCCTCCTCCGAGCTTGGACAGCAGCTGGTTTTAGTGGGTATGGCAGCACCTATTTGGCCCGTTTTGGCCGCCTTCCCGACTCCGGATGCTTGGCCCGCTTTGAGGAAAGTCGATCCTCGCGTCGTCCTCGTCGATTTGGTCCGCTCGGTTCGCTAATCTAGTGAGTTTACCTCACTAAACCCTAATTAGAGGGTTAATGATGCTTTATGGGTGTTTAGTTTATGTTAAGTGTTATTAGGTGGTTAGTTTAATTTATTTAAGTGTAGATTATATTAAGGTGTTTGATTAACTTAAATTGTGTTTAATTTAAGGTTAAGTGAGTAGTTATATTAATATAAGCTTTGATGTGACATAATAGGGTTTTAATTTCGAATTATTTAATTGCTTCGAAATTCTGGAAATTTATAATATTATATTAATTCCGAAATTATTCAAATATTATTTATAATTATAAAAAAAAACAGAAAAATTATTTTTGAGCCCGGTTGCTCAGAATTTTGTGCCGATCACGGCTGTGTAGTTAGATTTTGAAATTGACGATTGAATATTATAAATTGAGGGTGAATTGTGAAAATATGGATATTATTATTTAATTGATTTTCGGAATAAATTTAATTATTTAATAAATTCCGAAAAATCATTTTGGGACCTTATTCTCTTAGAATTTCGTGCTGATCGCTGCTGTGTATTTAGAATTTAAAATTGATGATTGGTTGTGGCAAATTGAGTGTGGTTGCGATAAATATGGATTCTTTATAAAATCCTAAGTGTGGAAATTGATGGGCGTTTGGCCATGATATGCCACCTATTAGAGGTCGCGCCCGGTGGGGCCGTGATATGCCACCTATTGGAGGTCGTGCCCGTGAGGCCGTGATGGACCACCTATGAGAGGTCGTGCCTAATAGGGCCGTGATGAACCACCTATTAGAGGTCGTGCCTAATAGGGCCGTGATGAACCACCTATGAGAGGTCGTGCCTAATAGGGCCGTGATGAACCACCTATGAGAGATCGTGCCTAATAGGGCCGTGATGAACCACCTATAAGAGGTCGTGCCCAGTGAGGCCGGGATGGACCACCTAATTAAAGGTCGTGCCGAGTGGGGCCGTGATTGCCACTGGTTATTAAACCCTCCTATAGGGTCGAGATTGGAAGTAGTAATTGGGTTACCAGAATGACATGTAATCGGCCGAGTCGATTGATCGCTGAGACGATCCAAGTGGTTGAATTGTTCTGATGATGTGATTGTGCTGCAGTTGTTTGGTTATTATAATTGTACGTGGTTGAATTATATAAACTGTGCTAACTTGCAGATGAAGGTTAATGCGAGGTAAGTCTTCTGTGTGATGTGGCTAGGCCACCCGGGGCGTATTTTCTTTCTAATAGGAGTTTAGGGGGTTGAACTTGCTGAGACATTGTCTCATCCCGGTTTGGGGATTAAAATTTCAGGTCCCTGGTGGACGGAGCGGCCAGATGGCTTAGATTAGCCTTGAGGAGTCGCAGAGGTGAAGTCATAAGATTGGAGAACGTGTCAGACTTGTAGATCGTAGGACAGTTCCTTTTGAGAGCCGGTCTTTTGTAGACTTTTGGCTATAGGCTTCTGTTTGTAACTCTGTTGAATTATGAAAGTGTTATGTTGTGGTTTTGCTTCCTGCTTTTCTATCCCGTATTTAATGGTCAGGGGTTTTATAATACGTTCCGCATGCGTAATAAATTGAATGGGTCGGCGACCTGGGATGTCGCATATTTGATCGACCGCAGTGGGATGTGCGCGCGCTCGGGGTTCGGGGCGTGACAGAACTTCCTTTCTACCACCATCATGACAGTTATCTCCATAAGTTATTTATATAACTTACCTCGCACTTTTTCAAGAGGTGTCTTTACTATGTCACATCAAAATGAACCGATGCGTCTTAATCATACCTCATCATGGACGTATCAACAAAATGTAACATTTCTCACTCGGATACAATGGGTTTGATAGTGTTCTATCAAGAATATAAGGCATTCAATACTCATCTACTTTAGAAACAATTCATATTGGCAAGAAAGTCGTGCGACCAGTGAGTACATCTATATTTGGGAGCTCAAATTATGCATTTGTTAGGGATGACATAATTGTTACAACTCCAAAAAGAAATAAAGAAATGATGTCTCATAGTAACCCAGACATATTTTATTACATTAGTCTAAGTATATTTATCCTTTAAAGGTCATACTTGACTATTCTCATAACACCATATGATAGATGTAAAACAATTTTATTCAAAATCATAGAATGCAATATAATTGATCGATCGGTAAATATATATGAGAGATGTAAAATAATAATAGACTTCCTTCGCACTCATTTTTTTTTAGTTATTTCAAAACAACTGTTTTTCTAGACACATCCCATAAAATCATATTTAAACTTATTCTATGATTTTTAGTATTTTTATAATTATAATTTTTATATTCTTTTTAATTTTCTTTTTTATTGTTAAGACTTTTTAATTTTTGTAATATTATTATATTCCAGAAAATGGGGTAACCCCATCCGACCCGCTAACCCGATCCGACAACCCGAATCCAACCTAATTCAAACTAAACCTATTTTTTGAAATCCATCTTTTATTATTAATTTTTAGTTATTGTTATTTTTATTTTTATTTTATTTTATTTTCTTTGGTCGTCTTCTTCCCCAAACCTTGCCGCCTCACGCCCGAAGCTACTACTCGCGGAACGTCCCTCAACCGAAGTAGCTATCCTTTGCCGTCGGTGCACCGCTGCCGCCAAACCTTCACCACCCGCCCAGGCGTCCATAACGACAGTGCCGGCCACCTACTCCGGCGGCGCTAAACTATTTTCTAGCTCGATTGAGACTCAATCACAGGCCTAGGTTCCTAACCAAGCATGCCAGAGCACACAACGGCATCAATGAAGGAACAACGGGACCGAAGCTCACGCAAACTGCCCAGCCGCGAGCTCTGGCCCAACACCACTTAAAAACGGAGCACTAGGACTTGGGGAAGACCTACTTGGCTCGGCTAAGGCACCACGATGGATGGCGAGCAACAGACGGACCTCAGGCAACGGGGAAACACTCTTTCGATCTCACTCCCTCTCGCCGGCTCACCCTCTCACTCTCTCGAGCTCTCTCTCTCTCTTCACCTTCTCTAGGCCGAACATAAAATAGAGCCCCCCTCCTCCAGCTCTCTCTCTCCTTGGCTTTTACCTCCTCTCTCTCTCTCTCTCTCTCTCTCTCTCTAGCTGTGTTGCCAGCCTGCCGATCGTCCTCGCCGAGCGTCGCGCCCCTCTCTGTTTTGTCGTGGAGGAAGTGGCCAAGCACGCAGAGAGAAAGGAGGAAGAGGGGAGCTGGTGCGCGGGCCAGGCTGGGGAGGAAATGGGCTGGCTCCGTAAGGGGAGAAAGAGAAAGAGGCTGGGCCTGGGGCCCAGGCGGAAATAAAAGAGGAGGGGAAAAAAAGAAAAGGGGGCCGTGCTGGGGAAGAGAGAAAGTTGGCCGGCCCGATCCGGGGAAATAAGGACAAAAAGAGGGCCAGCCATGGCCCGGCCCTATTCGATTCAATATATATAATATTTTTTTTTGTTTTTCAAAAATTTTAATAATTGACACTAGTGCTGCAAATACTCCTAATGTCTATATGTGATACGATTTGATGGAAATTATTTTTGCTATAGGTTAAAAATTAATCCCTAATTATTTATACAATTAATGAATGATTCAACGTCAAAACTTAGATGTCAATAATTATGTCAGCGTACTAGTGAATCAATGTGATGTTAAATGAAAATTCATCCATTTAATAATTTATGCGTGTTTCAATTTTAATCATGAATTTGTAGATTAACTGAATAATTTAAATATCTTTAGTTATATCTCATGATAATTTACATTCCAATGCATTACTTATAGTTAATATACGTTTTGGAAAATTCGCAGACCGGGCTTGCATGTATCCCTGCTCTGTATCTTTTGCCTGGTCCTGGTAAATTTGCTCGGTTTGGGGCAAGGCACCTCAGGGCGACAATCCCTATGTCCATTCGAATTATCAATTAATCCACAAATGAACATATGCGTACATACGTAATTTCACCTAAAAATAATAGTTATACATTTTTAGATTACTCAGATTGATATATTATATAGTTTTTCAAGTAACGAAAGTTGAAACTAATCTTGCGGTCTCTTTCACTCTAGGCTCGTAATTTGGTGTCGAATCGCATTTTCATTTGGGACATGCACTAGAAATCCCAAACAAAAACACAGAAGGTCCTCATGCACACTAAATCCCCACAAGAAATCTTATTACTTCCCAAGTAAATAAATCTTAAATGTTAATAGCGAATCGTTATTTCCATTGAATTTGTACTTATTGCACGTACACACGTAAATATGAACATTATATGTGTATTTGATTGTTGAGAATGAGATTGTCACATATAATATCAAATTTAAAAGATTAACAGTGTGAAAGTACAAAGATTCATGAACTATGTAGTCATTGAAAGTTGACATAAAATTAGGGAAAAGAACTAAAAAAGTCATAAACATACTATATCGGCACCAATTTAGTCATAAATATTTTAATTGGATCAATTTATAAACATTTTCATATTGATACTAATTGAGTCTATCCAATCAATTTAAGCTTGAAATTGCTTATGTGAACGCTTGCGGTCCTACATGGCACAATTGATACTAATGTTGACAAAATTTATAATTTTTAAATATTTTTGAGAAGTTTTAATTTTTTTTTTCTTTTACTTACTGTTTGGCCTGGGCACAGGATATGAATGGGGATCTTCCATTTATATTGCAAGCAAGATGGGTTATGTTGAACAGATCGAGAAGCTATATCCTATATAAGAGTTCCCAAATGGACGAGGACGAACTGTTCTTCATGCCGCAGCAAAATATGGACAAGCTTTGGCAGTGAAATATATACTCAGACATCTGGAACTGCGAATGCTGATAAACAATAGATATAATGCTGGAAATACAGCTTTGCACTTGGCCATGATGCATTCACAACCCGTGGCTTTGATTCCTCTTGTGCTGGATAAAAGAATCAACCTCTTCGTTCTTAAGCATGAATGCTTGACTGCTCTTGACATTGCTCAATATCGCACCAGAAGGGAGTATACACTGCGGAAGTAAGTAACATGAATCGTCATTATTTTCGCCTTTAAATGAGTACTCCAGGGTTCATTCCCGCTATTGTTATGGTAACAGTTTGTTCTGTTTTTCTTCATTTGCTTCCTATCTCAGCAATTGACAGTCACGGTGTTGAAATCCACGTCATTTGGGAAAGGTTCAGCTGTAAACGCAGACTTATTCGCGCTAAGGGCGGAAGGTCGAGATGAAGCGCTTACACTATTCGATGCCCATGAAAAGAAGCCAAATATGGACCATGTGAAGGATGCGATCAATACCCGTCTGCTGGTGGCAACGCCCGTGGCCACCATGACTTTCGCAGCTGGTTTCGCAGTTCCTTGGAGGATTTAACGGCTCGGACATGGCCTCCAAAGATGACCAGGGCATGGCTACGATGCTGGACAAGAAAATGTTCCAGGCCTTTGTGATTTGCAGCACCATCGCGATGTTCTGCTCAATGATCGCGGCAGTCAACCTCATCTGGGCACAGCAAAACAACGTCTACATGGCAATAGCTGCAAACCAGCACACGATACTGTCGCTAAAAATTGCAATACCCGTGATGTCCGCCGCTTTCTTAACTGGCATCACCTTGACGGTTGGCAACTCTCTTGGCTTGCTAACACCATATTTTTATTTGGGACTCGTTTTCCTCCGCATTATCTCAGGTGCCAAATCGTTAAGAGTACCCTCCAGTCCTTCGGAGCCATAGTAGTCCTATCCGCCGTCTGATATACTGGCTTGTTCCCGCTTACTTTTATCTATGGAAAGTTGAGACATACCTTTTGGTTGACTTGGGAGACGACGGAACGGCG
The DNA here is from genome assembly GCA_014182575.1 of Eucalyptus decipiens. Classification (NCBI taxonomy): domain Eukaryota; kingdom Viridiplantae; phylum Streptophyta; class Magnoliopsida; order Myrtales; family Myrtaceae; genus Eucalyptus; species Eucalyptus decipiens. Next base: position 7,657,376 of record CM024619.1, read on the forward strand.
AGCGGGACCTCTGCAAGTTTGCCTTCGGATGGTGCCGGTGAATCGAATGATCGATGAGTTGGCGGCAATGAACGTGGGGGCTTTGCCGCACCCTCCCATCACTATTTCCATTTGATCATTCAATTTTATCTATGATTTTGTAGAAATTAATACGTATTTGCCTTGGCGTATTTGGCTACATTATTAGGCCGATTTCCTATTGCATTAGGTTAGCGGTGACTGTTAAGATATTTGAATTAAACCCCGTCTTCCGCTAATGATTTAAGTTTTTAGGACAGTTAGATAAAATCTTATAAAATTTTATGTGATATTAGAGTAGTAGATTGTAAATTCAAACTTTTTTAGGTCCCATTTTTTGCTTTCTATTAAACCATGCCAAATTTTTGAGTTTTAAAAATAGTTGGACATAGTTTCACAAAATGTCATAGCGATACATGCGCGCACTCACTCACATGTCCATGTGTAAAGAGAATAATTCTCATCACCTATTCTCTAAGTCAAGCGTTTGGCGAAGGAAACCAGAAGAATATTTAGAAACTTCCTCTTCACCCGTCGCAAAAAATCGAATTCTAGACCAACTCGTTGCGCCCTTTCATTTCCCCACTTCTCTCAAGCATAAAGGAATTTCCGCATAGCGAAACTTGAATGAACCTGGTGAGGGTTTGAAGACCAAGAATTCTGTGCATATATACGAACAGCAAACCGACTTTTTAATCTGGCTTGAAGGGATGTCAAAGGATTCTGCTTGTGGTCGAATTTTGTATCTGACAACTAATTAAGCAACATCTTAGAGTTAATTAATGGTGATGATGGTCTTAAAAGTAATAGTGGATTACTTAATCGCAATCCAAACGGTCTAGTCAAACTTTTCCTTTTCCAGGTTCATATCTGAAAACTTTTGTGCCCCATTAGCATATAGCTGCCTTGGCAGAGCATGACTAAGTGTCCGGATAAGTAAACCCCGATGCCTCCTGTCTCTAACATGATCAATTGAGATCTTATATCAGAGAAAATGACGAAAGTCTACCCTCTTCTGACGAAATTCAGTGAAATGATATTATCTATCAATTCGACATAGATTCCAAATATTTATCAAATCATCAATGAAGAAACTAAATTTGTTCCCTGAATAAAAACAGATTCTTCAACAAAAAACTTCAAATACTTCTTGATGTTAATCCCTCTCTCGGATTTCAAAATGGATACAAGCTTCTTTCGAAATATAAGGTTTTTTTTTATGACAGAGTGATGATATCTACACAATGGATTATTCTTACTAATCCTGAAGTATTGAAAATTTCCTTCTCAATGTTCCAAAAAGCAAAAGCCAATTGAAAAAGTTCATAAGCTCAAAGGTGCCTGTTGCCTTCGTGTACGTGAGTCATGAGCTATGAAATTCGTATTATGCAAGCAATGTGACTAATTGGCTAGCCACGTGGTTATGTGGTTGGCATGACATACTTTTTCATGATTGGGACCTATAGACTTGCAAAAACTGGTCTTTCGATACACGATTTCAAGCTTTCGAGGTTGCTAAGTGGAGTTCTAGTGATACGTAAAGTAAATTACAGACCGATTTGTCAACGATTACTGGACCTTGATATGTGATAATGAGCGGTATGAAGGATGATCCTAGTAACAACTGAAAAGCCAATGGAACATGTAAAATCTTACCGGCGGCCATCAAAGTTGAATAGTACGATGGCGGTGGAGCAACTAATAAGTTTCCAAATTTGCAGCTTCCTATTTACCAAAGCTAGCTTCAAAAGGAAATTGATTCTCTAAGCCTCTTTGCTTGTATGGTAGGCAACCGTGATCCTTTGGGGACAAGTTAAAGCAAATAATAGGATCAGTTAAAGGGACTCAAAGCAAAAAAGAAACTATTTACGTGGATTTATTCTACAACAAGTTTAGCCCTTTATGTAATATAAAATGGTTGCTTTGGTATGTCTTTCGTGGGATGTATGAGTTATCCGCCAATATCGCCTCTAGATCTTGAAGAAGAACCTTTCAATGTCGCCAGGTGTGTCTTTTTCAAAATGATTAGTATTTTCTTTCCTTTTTCTTTTGCTAATTGTCTAATTTTTCAATCGTCTTCATTCTTGAAGCTCGATCACATGCTTTTTAATGTATTATTTCTTAATCGGGTCCATTCTATTCAATGATGTTGTTAGTATATCAATAAAATATTCTTGCTTCCTAACTGCATTACGACATCGTGCAAAGTTTTAGTAAATACGCAAATTTAGTTTGCACTCTGCCTCCACACCACACCACCGGAGGATGTACATGTGGCGATACGTACATCCTCCGGCCAAAAAGTGGATTCCTGGGGCAATCAATCTCTGGCCCAACGGAGCAGGACGAAACAAGGGACCGGCTAAGCATGCGCCTAGTGGTGGCAGCACCACCAGTTGCCAGAGCCACTGGCGTTGGCCGAGCAGCTCCCCTCGTTCATGAAGAGACCTTTCGAGGGCGAATTTCTAATTTACGCTTTGATTTATTCTTTTTAAGGAATTTTTTGTGCGAGCACTCATAGTCTTTAGCTTATTTAAAGTCAAACACCTTATCAATCTCTTTTTTTTTTTTTTAAGAGTAGGTAACTCGAGCGAACCACCAAGCAAATCCATGACATGTCATTAATTTCTTGCACTAAAATTATTGTAACGAGAAATTTATAGTTTTTCACGCTTTGTGATCTTGTGAAACAATTTTTAAACTAGAGAAATTTATGTTTGGATCCATATAAAACTTTGCAGGACCGTAATAATTATTATAAAAATTTAAGTGCGTTACTTTGTATTTAAATTAATATATTGTCATATATTGTCTCCTTACACAACCCTTGTTCCCTTGCAATGACTACACTACTTGCGAAGCTTAGGCCCGAAGGAAGTAAAGCTATCTAATGGAGAGGAGGAGGTTGGCACGATCGGGGTGGAGATCCAGAAGGATGAAGAAGGAGCTTCCCTGAATAATGCATCGGAGACTGCGGAGCAACAATATCCAGCGAAAGTGTATGTAGCTGCTAGAGAACTGGCCGATGTCATCGAAGGCGCCAATGTCGAAGATATCACTTGCACGGTCGATACACTTTCCCGTCAAGCTGATTCGTCTGCCGTTTTCAATTTCGGGAGGCTTTGGAGGGTTCGCTGCTCCACATTGCAGCAGCCACCGGCAAGAGCACCATTATAGGGCTCCTGCTTTGTCATGTCGATGCCCACCTCATAGCCGCCAAAGATGATTGGGGGAATACCCCCCTCCACATCGCCACTAAGTTCAAGGCATTTGAAGTCGCCGATATGTTGATTCGCCGGGCAAATGACTTCCCCATCGACGAGAACATCCTGAGGATGAAGAACAATGACGGAAACACCGCCTTGCACGAGGCCGTGCTTAAAAGTGACGTTTGCCTGGTGCGCCATTTATTGAGGGAAGATTTGGAGCCCGTGTACTGGGAGAACGTCGACCAGAAATCTCCCTTGTACCTGGCCCTCGACTCTGGCAACTCCAAGATACTTGAGGTTTTATTTTCGCAATCACTCGACCCATCGAAGATACGAGGCTTGCCGCCTGTTCATGGTGCTGTTGCACGTAATCAATATGGTACGTACCTAAATCTACTCATGGGAAATATCTATTTTTGTGTAGACCGAATTTGTTTCAAATCTATGCAACAACTCTCCACGCGTGCTTATCCAAATCTATTGCGTGTGTTCACATAATATTGCAAACCCCACTTAATAAAGTAGTTGGATACCAACGGAGCACTCGCAACTATCCATACAATTCTCTTAATAAACCAATTATCTGCCATTATAGATCAGCTTAAATTTATTAACTCAACCATTTTACTAAAACTCATGTATTGTTGATCTTCGATTAGAATAACTATAAAGTGCAAATATTTAAGATCGACAATCATAAAATTCTAGTACCGATAATGACAAAAGTAGAAAGATAGGCTTGAAATTATGATAATGTTAGATTACAAATGGTCTTGTTTGAGGGTCCACTAAATTATGACTTTAGTTTTGTAATACAATAAATTTAATTTGGTAAATGATTTATCATATTCTAGTTTCGACTTTACCTGTCGCACTAATCTCAAAACCATCTTAAATCCTAGGAGAGTTAGAGGATGCATACTCATTGCTTAGATAACCTAAGAGATGTCAAGAAAATTAGAGCAATTCTGTAATTTATAGATATTAGGTTTGAATATCTGATTCCACAACTATACACTTCAAATGCATTCCAGACTCTATAGGATTTTAAGCATTTGACCCTAAATCTGTTGCACTTCCCCGATATTTGGGCATAGGGCGGCGTTGGGCAGAGCGTCCATTGAACCCACACTTCTTGGTTTATCTTTACTATATCACAATATATTTGATCAAGTAAATATGTCTATTAAAAGTTTCCTCTTAAAGATATATCAATTTAGTTTTTGTATAGTTATTTAATTGTAATAATGAACCAATGTGTTGTTAAGTGAAAATTCATCCATGTAATAAAATAATACATGTTTCAATTTAATCATGAGTTTGAAGATTAAGTGAATGATTTTATATCTTTAGTCTATCCCAAGATAATCTACATACTAATGCATTACTTGGTGTTGATATACGTTTTGAAACAATCGTAGACGGGGCCTGCATACTTATCTACTTCTATCCCCTTCAACCACATTGTCAGAAAAATTAATTCGTATACAAATTCTTAATTTTGCCACATGACTTAAATAAGCTATGCCGATAACACATCCCAAGTAATGCAAGTCGAAACTAATCTTGCAGTGTTTTTTGCTCTATGCACGTAATTTTGTGTCGAATCGCATTTTCATTTTGGACAAGCATTAGAAATCCCGAAAAAAAAAAAGGGGGTCCTTATGCAGACTAAATCCTCACATAAAATCCTATTACTTTAAAGTAAATAAACCTTACATGTTAATGGTGAATCGTTAGGTGCAGATTATTTCCATAAAATTTACATTTATTGCACGTATCTGTACACGAATAAGAACATTATGTGTATTTGATTTATGAGAATGAGATTTTTTACATATCATACAGAATTTAAAAGATCAAGAGGGCGATAGTGCAAAGATTTAACGAACAAAGTAGACGTTGAAATACGACATATAATTATATTCCTTTTTAGGAAAAATTTATCCATCTACGCATTTGTCCACGTCAATGTACTTCAAAGATAAATCTTTTATAGCATTTGAGAAGAAAGAAGGAAAAGATCCCTTAAAAATAATACTATTGTGAAACAATTGAAACACCTCTACCGTATTAATCGTTCTTCTTTACTAGCACCTCTAAATTTTTGCATTTGGGGCTAAAATTTCTTCTTTTGGTTGAGCCTTTTCCTTTCAGTAATTTGCGATAAATATGTACTTTTTTCCAACCTTAGAAAAAAGATTCTGGTAAAATATTTTACTTAGTTTTTACTCAGAAGTTTTGATAAATACATAACTTCTTAATTGAGTTTAGTAATTGCCGTAGATCTTTACGAAGAAGATGATGTTCAGTCTAAAGAGGGTGGAGGAGTTTATATGAGGATTTCGGTACGGTGCCGTAGAGGCTATTGCAATGTTCTTGACAATGGAATAAGTTTATACTTGCCAGAAGTTGACGAACATAATAGGAAAAGACCATCTCCTTTTCGTGATCTTGCCCTAGCTATTTATATGTCGTTTACTTTTTCTCCTACGCATCACATTTGCGGACTCTATAGATACTTCATAACATGGAAATGTCATATAATTTTCCATGTCATTTAGTAAGATTTTTATAAAATCTCAGCACATGTCGATGTCGCATTGCTTTGGATGAAAATGGTCTGAAATTTGCTTGAAGTCTCTCCAAAATACATGAACAGGATCCTTTCAAAATTTATCTAAATTCTCATAGGTCGTGTTCCATTATGCTAGAGAATGAAAGTCACAATGCTTCGAGATTCACAACTCGAAGAGCTATAATTTTTGAACGAAAATGGGTGCATTTGATTTATTCAATCAAAATTATCACCACTAGTTTCACCATTGCAATCTAATCCCACGTTAGCAACTATGGATCCTACTAGTGAATAAGGTTACGTCGAAGATGTCTTTATCTCAAATTAATTAAATACATCAAAACTAACCAAGCCTTTTTCAGTGTAAAACATTTATGCGGATGTGGTCCCTAATTTGGAGCTTCTGATTCCAGATATAGTCGAGAAGATATCTAAACGGAACATGAAGCTATTTGCAATGATCGACTCTCGAGGCCATAATGTGTTCCATTTAGCAGCTTTCTTGAACAAGCCTCAAGTACTCAAATTCTTACAACCAGAAACTGCATATTTGGCTCGACAATGGGACTTCAATGGGGATCTTCCCATTCATATTGCGAGCAAGATGAATCATATTGCACTAATCGAGAAGCTACATCTGGTATCACAGTCGAAAAATAGACAAGGACAAACCGTTCTTCATGTGGCAGCAAAATATGGCAAAGAAAAAGCAGTGAGCCATATACTCAAACATCGGGATTTGGGGAAGATGATAAATGAAAGAGATCATGATGGAAATACACCTTCTCACTTGGCAGCGAAGCATTTACAACCCGCCACTTTGATCCATCTTGTGCTGGATGAAAGAATGAAACCCTCCCTTCTGAACCACAAACGCTTGGCTGCTGTCGACATTGCTCGAAATCACTCACGAAGGGGATTACGGAAGGTAGGTAACATGAACCGTCACTATTTCATTCATCAACTTACTAGGAATTTTCAGAGATTAATACCTTAGTTAAGCGCAGAACTTGTATTCAAATCATTACGTGTCGCAGTCAACAATAGGAATGTGAAAGTATTAATCATTTTTCTGGAATAGTCGAGACATCTCTAGGATTAATATTTCACAAGTCTCTAATTTAGACTCAATAGGAGCTACTCAAATTTGCCCATGAATATGTCCGCGGTTAGAAACAAGTGATATCTCTGACAGCTGCTGAGATAAATTGTTATACGTCTCGCTTAATGGAGCCTATAAATAAGGTCAGGGGTTGTTAATGTTGCAATCTTTTTTTTTTCTTAAAAAGCCAGGTTTCAATGTGGCAAATTTGACCACTCTAAACATCATGGCATAGTCTCATTACACTGTCAGTAAGTCAACCTATGATAAAGGTGAACCGTATACACTTCATTCGTGCCTCTTTTCTCCTTTGCAATGAACTTGTTACTCTGGTGTTAATTCTTCAAACTGAGCAGACACTGCATCTTTAGAAGCAAAAGTTTCCCTTTACATGAGGACTCCAGAGTTCGTTCGCGTTATCGATTCGCTAACAGTTTGTTCTTTCTTTCCTTTTTCATATGTTTCCGATCTCAGGGATTGGCAAGCCTGCTGTTATCAAGCGTGTCACGTAGGAGACCAGATCGATTCATAATTGAGCCGGAAGCTCCACACAAATCGCACGCTCACGGAAGTTTGCCAGACCGTAAAGAAATGGGTGACTTTATCAATACCTTGTTGGTGGTGGCAACGCTTGTGACCACTGTGACTTTCTCAGCTGGTTTTGCAGTTCCTGGAGGATTGAACGGCTCAGACACGCCATCCAAAGATGAGCGGGGCATGGCTACGATGCTGAACAATAGAATGTTCCAGGCCTTCGTGATTTGCAACACCATCGCGATGTTATGCTCAATGGCCTCGGTCGTTGGCTACATATTTGCGTACGTGACTGAAATCCACATATCGATATATGGATGCCAGCTTGCAGGAATGCTACTAGCAATTTCACTCCCGCCAATGTCGGCCGCTTTCTTAATTGGCGTCACCTTGACCGTTCAAAAACTCCCTTGGCTTGTCACCGTGATAGTAATTTCGGGATCCAGTCTCGCCCTCATTATGGCATCTGCTTTATTATCACCGTTCGTTGCTATATCATTAATCTTCCTTCCCCTCTTTCGGAACCACCTTCGTCCTATCCGTCCTCTGACATCCTGGCTTCTTCTCACTTACCTGAGAGTTTTTCAAATTGAGACGACGCCCATTTCGGATAAGTCAAAAGAAGACAAAACGGCGAGCAAGACCTCTACTAGTCCGCTTTTGGATGGTGACGATGAAAATTGATTTGCAGAAACAAATATATGTATTTGCCATGGTGGATTTGGCTCATTCTATAGTTGCTTTCTTATTGCATGACATTAATGATGATTGTTAAAGTATTTAAGTTAAACCATCTCTTCCTTCAATAGCTGATATTATTGGAATAGTTGGATGTAGTTCCACAACATTGCACATTATATTAAAGTCAGAGATTCTTAGTTCAAACATTTTCAAACATCCTACATTATATATTCTCATATTTTAGACTTGAAGCAAAGTCCAACCTACTCACAAAGACAAGTATTGAAGTATTTCAACTAAATTATTTTTGGGCTATAAAGAGTTTAAGTTTAAAATAACTGCGTTGGAATTTAATGAAACATCACAATGATACATGTGTCATGCTATCTTAGTTGAATGGATGAGTGGGTCATTTCATCCGTTTCGAAATCAAATCTTTAGTTCTTAACATGTAGAAGCTCGCCTCTCATGAAATCGCTTGTCTAGACTGGTCAAGGATGATTTATCTCGCATCGGTCCAACTTGCAGCAAACTTGAAGTCATGACAACCTGGATGCTCACTCAACAAGTGTCATGGGTAATGAAAATTTTAGAAAGTAAGTCAGAAGAAGAAACGACTAACCTCTTCAATGCGCAATAAATGAATTACTCGGGATTGTATGTTGAATCATGAGAAAATGATGGACGAGAGGACTTCATGATGGTCCAAATACAATCACGAGGAAAGTATTCACGTCCCACAACGTTAATGCCAATTGTCTTCTCGAAATAGAAATGGAATTGCTTTTGTTCATTGATGGAGAGAGGAGAAGAAGAGAGAAAGATAGAAATGGAATGGCCTTTGTCCGTTGATGAAGAGAGGAGAAGAAGAGAGAACCATTTTATAGAACTTCCTTTCTACCACCATCATGACAGTTATCTCCATAAGTTATTTATATAACTTACCTCGCACTTTTTCAAAAGGTGTCTTTCCATTATGTCACATCAAAATGAACCGATGCGTCTTAATCATACCTCATCATGGACGTATCAACAAAATGTAACATTTCTCACTCGGATACAATGGGTTTGATAGTGTTCTATCAAGAATATAAGGCATTCAATACTCATCTACTTTAGAAACAATTCATATTGGCAAGAAAGTCGTGCGACCGGTGAGTACATCTATATTTGGGAGCTCAAATTATGCATTTGTTAGGGATGACATAATTGTTACAACCCCAAAAAGAAATAAAGAAATGATGTCTCATAGTAACCCAGACATATTTTATTACATTAGTCTAAGTATATTTATCCTTTAAAGGTCATATTTGACTATTCTCATAACACCATATGATAGATGTAAAACAATTTTATTCAAAATCATAGAATGCAATATAATTGATCGATCGGTAAATATATATGATAGATGTAAAATAATAATAGACTTCCTTCGCACTCATTTATTTTTAATTTCAAAACAACTGTTTTTCTAGACATGTCCCATAAAATCATATTTAAACTTATTCTATGATTTTTAGTATTTTTATAATTATAATTTTTATATTCTTTTTAATTTTCTTTTTTATTGTTAAGACTTTTTAATTTTTGTAATATTATTATATTCCAGAAAATGGGGTAACCCCATCCGACCCGCTAACCCGATCCGACAACCCGAATCCAACCTAATTCAAACTAAACCTATTTTTGAAATCCATCTTTTATTATTAATTTTTAGTTATTGTTATTTTTATTTTTATTTTTATTTTATTTTCTTTGGTCGTCTTCTTCCCCAAACCTTGCCGCCTCACGCCCGAAGCTACTACTCGCGGAACGTCCCTCAACCGAAGTAGCTATCCTTTGCCGCCGGTGCCTGCACTGCCGCCAAACCTTCACCACCCGCCAGCTGTCCATAACGACAGGTGCCGGCCACCTACTCCGGCGACTGCTAAACTATTTTCTAGCTCGATTGAGACTCAATCACAGGCCTAGGTTCCTAACCAAGCATGCCAGAGCACACAACGGCATCAATGAAGGAACAACGGGACCGAAGCTCACGCAAACTGCCCAGCCGCGAGCTCTGGCCCAACACCACTTAAAAACGGAGCACTAGGACTTGGGAAGACCTACTTGGCTCGGCTAAGGCACCACGATGGATGGCGAGCAACAGACGGACCTCAGGCAACGGGGAAACACTCTTTCGATCTCACTCCCTCTCGCCGGCTCACCCTCTCACTCTCTCGAGCTCTCTCTCTCTGTTCACCTTCTCTAGGCCGAACATAAAATAGAGCCCCCCTCCTCAAGCTCTCTCTCTCCTTGGCTTTTACCTCCTCTCTCTCTCTCTCTCTCTCTCTCTAGCTGTGTTGCCAGCCTGCCGATCGTCCTCGCCGAGCGTCGCGCCCCTCTCTGTTTTGTCGTGGAGGAAGTGGCCAAGCACGCAGAGAGAAAGGAGGAAGAGGGAGCTGGTGCGCGGGCCAGGCTGGGGAGGAAATGGGCTGGCTCCGTAAGGGGAGAAAGAGAAAGAGGCTGGGCCTGGGGCCCAGGCGGAAATAAAAGAGGAGAGGAAAAAAAGAAAAGGGGGCCGTGCTGGGGAAGAGAGAAAGTTGGCCGGCCCGATCCGGGGAAATAAGGACAAAAAGAGGGCCAGCCATGGCCCGGCCCTATTCGATTCAATATATATAATATTTTTTTTTGTTTTTCAAAAATTTTAATAATTGACACTAGTGCTGCAAATACTCCTAATGTCTATATGTGATACGATTTGATGGAAATTATTTTTGCTATAGGTTAAAAATTAATCCTAATTATTTATACAATTAATGAATGATTCAACGTCAAAACTTAGATGTCAATAATTATGTCAGCGTACTAGTGAATCAATGTGATGTTAAATGAAAATTCATCCATTTAATAATTTATGCGTGTTTCAATTTTAATCATGAATTTGTAGATTAACTGAATAATTTAAATATCTTTAGTTATATCTCATGATAATTTACATTCCAATGCATTACTTATAGTTAATATACGTTTTGGAAAATTCGCAGACCGGGCTTGCATGTATCCCTGCTCTGTATCTTTTGCCTGGTCCTGGTAAATTTGCTCGGTTTGGGGCAAGGCACCTCAGGGCGACAATCCCTATGTCCATTCGAATTATCAATTAATCCACAAATGAACATATGCGTACATACATAATTTCACCTAAAAATAATAGTTATACATTTTTAGATTACTAAGATTGATATATTATATAGTTTTTCAAGTAACGAAAGTTGAAACTAATCTTGCGGTCTCTTTCACTCTAGGCTCGTAATTTGGTGTCGAATCGCACTTTCATTTGGGACATGCACTAGAAATCCCAAACAAAAACACAGAAGGTCCTCATGCACACTAAATCCCCACAAGAAATCTTATTACTTCCCAAGTAAATAAATCTTAAATGTTAATAGTGAATCGTTATTTCCATTGAATTTGTACTTATTGCACGTACCTGTACGTAAATATGAACATTATATGTGTATTTGATTGTTGAGAATGAGATTGTCACATATAATATCAAATTTAAAAGATCAACAGTGTGAAAGTACAAAGATTCATGAACTATGTAGTCATTGAAAGTTGACATAAAATTAGGGAAAAGAACTAAAAAAGTCATAAACATACTATATCGGCACCAATTTAGTCATAAATATTTTAATTGGATCAATTTATAAACATTTTCATATTGATATTAATTGAGTCTATCCAATCAATTTAAGCTTGAAATTGCTTATGTGAACGCTTGCGGTCTTACAAGGCACAATTGGTACTAATGTTGACAAAATTTATAATTTTTAAATATTTTTGAGAAGTTTTAATTTTTTTTTTCTTTTTTCTTTTACTTACTGTTTGGCCTGGGCACAGGATATGAATGGGGATCTTCCATTTATATTGCAAGCAAGATGGGTTATGTTGAACAGATCGAGAAGCTATATCATATATAAGAGTTCCCAAATGGACGAGGACGAACTGTTCTTCATGCCGCAGCAAAATATGGACAAGCTTTGGCAGTGAAATATATACTCAGACATCTGGAACTGCGAATGCTGATAAACAATAGATATAATGCTGGAAATACAGCTTTGCACTTGGCCATGATGCATTCACAACCCGTGGCTTTGATTCCTCTTGTGCTGGATAAAAGAATCAACCTCTTCGTTCTTAAGTATGAATGCTTGACTGCTCTTGACATTGCTCAATATCGCATCAGAAGGGAGTATACGCTGCGGAAGTAAGTAACATGAATCGTCATTATTTTCGCCTTTAAATGAGTACTCCAGGGTTCATTCCCGCTATTGTTATGGTAACAGTTTGTTCTGTTTTTCTTCATTTGCTTCCTATCTCAGCAATTGACAGTCATGGTGTTGAAATCCACGTCATTTGGGAAAGGTTCAGCTGTAAACGCAGACTTACTCGCGCTAAGGCCGGAAGCTCGAGATGAAGCGCTTACACTATTCGATGCCCATGAAAAGTAGCCAAATATGGACCATATGAAGGATGCGATCAATACCCGTCTGCTGGTGGCAACGCCTGTGGCCACCATGACTTTCGCAGCTGGTTTCGCAGTTCCTGAAGGATTTAACGGCTTGGACATGGCCTCCAAAGATGACCAGGCATGGCTACGATGCTGGACAAGAAAATGTTCCAGGCCTTCGTGATTTGCAGCACCATCGAGATGTTCTGCTCAATGATCGCGGCAGTCAACCTCATCTGGGCACAGCAAAACAACGTCTACATGGCAATAGCTGCATACCAGCACACGATACTGTCGCTAAAAATTGCAATCCCGGTGATGTCCGCCGCTTTCTTAACTGGCATCACCTTGACGGTTGGCAACTCTCTTGGCTTGCTAACACCATATTTTTATTTGGGACTCGTTTTCCTCCTCATTATCTCAGGTGCCAAATCGTTAAGAGTACCCTCCAGTCCTTCGGAGCCATAGTCGTCCTATCCGTCGTCTGATATACTGGCTTGTTCCCGCTTACTTTTATCTATGGAAAGTTGAGACATACCTTTCGGTTGACTTGGGAGACGACGGAACGGCGAGCGGGACCTCTGCAAGTCTGCCTTCGGATGGTGCCGGTGAATCGAATGGTCGATGAGTTGGCGGCAATGAACATGGGGGCTTTGCCGCACCCTCCCATCACTATTTTTATTTGATCATTCAATTTTGTCTATGATTTTGCAGAAATTAATATGTATTTGCCTTGGCATATTTGGCTACATTATTAGACCGATTTCTTATTGCGTTAGGTTAGCGGTGGCAACTAAGATATTTGAATTAAACCCCGTCTTCTGCCAATGGTTTAAGTTTTTAGAACAGTTAGATAAAATCTTATAAAATTTCATGTGATATTAGAGTAGTAGATTGTAAAAGTCGAACTTTTTTAGGTCCCATTTGCTTTCTATTATACCATGCCAAATTTTTGAGTTTTAAAAATAGTTGGACATAGTTTCACAAAATGTCATAGCGATATATGTGCGCACTCACTCACGTGTCCATGTGTAAACAAAATAATTCTCATCACCTATTCTCTAAGTCAAGCGTTTGGCGAAGAAAACCAGAAGAATACTTAGAAACTTCCTCTTCACCGGTCGCAAAAATTGAATTCTAGACCAACTCGTTGCGCCCTTTCATTTCCCCCACTTCTCTCAAGCATAAAGGAATTTCCGCATAGCGAAACTTGAATGAACCTGGTAAGGGTTTGAAGAACCTAGAATTATGTGCATATATACGAACAGCAAAATGACTTCTTAATCTGGCTTGAAGGGATGTCAAAGGATTCTGCTTGCGGTCGAATTTTATATCTGACAACTAATTAAGCAACATCTTAGAGTTAATTAATGGTGATGATGGTCTTAAAAGTAGTAGTAGATTACTTAATCGCAATCCAATCGGTCTAGCCAAACTTTTCCTTTTCCAGGTTCATATCTGAAAACTTTTGTGCTCCATTAGCATAGCTGCTTTGGCAGAGCATGACTACGTCCGGATAAGTAAACCCCGATGCCTCTTGTCTCTAACATGACCAATTGAGATCTTATATCGGAGAAAATGAAGAAAGTCTACCCTCTTCTAACGAAATTCAGTCAAATGATATTATCTATCAATTTGACATAGATTCCAAATATTTATCAAATCATCAATGAAGAAACTAAATTCGTTTCCCGAATAAAAACAGATTCTTCAACAAAAAACTTCAAATACTTCTTGATGTTAATCACTCTCTCGGATTTCAAAATGGATACAAGCTTCTTTCGAAATATAAGGTTTTTCATGACAAAGTGATGATATCTACACAATGGATTATTATTACTAATCCTGAAGTATTGAAAATTTCCTTCTCAATGTTCCAGAAAGCACAAGCCAATTGAAAAAGTTCATAAGCTCAAAGGTGCCTGTCGCCTTCGTGTACGTGAGTGATGAGCTATGAAATTTGTATTATGCAAACAATGTGGTTAATTGGCTAGCCACATGGTTATGCGGTTGGCATGACATACTTTCTCATGATTGGGACCTACGGACTTGCAAAAACTAGTCTTTCGATACACGATATCAAGCTTTCGAGGTTGCTAAGTGGAGTTCTAATGATACGTAAAGGCCCCGTTTGGTAACCATCCAAACAGGTGCTCGATTTCCGATTTTTGTTCCCGAGAATCGGTTTGGGAACGAAATCGCGTTTGGTAAATTTTTTGTCCAAAACGATTCAGGGAACAAATTTACTCCCGAGAATCGCTTTTGGACAAGAATTCGAATCGAGAAAATATGATTCTCCGTCCGAGAATCAAAAAAAGAATCAAAAGTGCCGAATCAAAAAAAGTTTTATTTCTATATTTTATTTTTATTTCTTCCTAGTATGAAATATATATTTGTTGTATATAGAATACATATTTAATTTTATGTTATAATTTAGTATTTTTATTTATTACATATTGTATGGATATTAGTATAGTTTATACTATGGTTTATTATTTACTATATAATAAAAATTGATTAGTTAATATTTTTATTACTTAGTATAAAAATATAATTAATCAATGAATGGTTTATGAAAATTCAATATCAAATTTATTTTAATCTAAAAAGGTAATTAAAAAAGAATTGGAATAGAATTTAAAAGAAAAGATGAGAAAAAGAAAAGAAAAAGATGAGAAAAAGAAAAGAAGGGCATGAAGAAAAGAAAACAAGAAAAGAAAAAAAGGAAAAAAAAAAGAAAATGAAAAGAAAAAAAGGAAAATGAAAAGAAAAAAATGAAAAAATGAAAAAAAAAACAAAGGAAAAATGAAAAAAAGAAAAGAAAACAAAGGAAAAAAGTAAAAAAATTATTTAAAAATTAAAAGAAATTGATTTGGAATAGAATTAATGAACACGGTACCAAACGCAATTCTCTTCCCGGAATTAGAAATTTTAGACAGTTCTGCAAACAGCTTAAAATGCTTAGAATCGGTTAAGGAATCAAAAGAATCGGTTACGATCGGAATCGCCCCGGAAACGAATCGTTACCAAACGCGCCCAAAGTAAATTACAGACCGATTTGTCAATGATTACTGAACCTTGATATGTGGTAATAAGCGGTATGAAGGATGATCCTAGTAACAATTGAAAAGCCAATGGAATATGTAAAATCTTACCGGCAGCCATCAAAGTTGAACAGTATGATGGCGGTGGAGCAACTAATAAGTTACCAAATTCGTAGCTTCCTATTTACCAAAGCTAGCTCCAAAAGGACTATCTGATTCTCTAAATCTCTTTGCCTGTATGGTAGGGAACCGTGATCCTTTGGGGACATGTTAAAGCAAATAATAGGATCAATTAAAGGGATGCAAAGCAAAAAAGAAACTATCTACGTGGATTTATTTTACAACAAGTTTAGCCCCTTATGTAATATAGAATGTGCTGACATCTATTTTAAAATTTAACTTATCTTTTAGAAAATAAAAATGGAGCATTTGGTTGTAGAGGGAAATTTTTAAAAAAATTTGAACCAAATTGCCTCATTTCAAAATTCAAAATTTCAACAGTCTTTTGATTTTGGAGCCACTAATTTGTTGAACAGTTGAGCGAATATGTGCAAATCTTCACCCGCAAAAACAAATTCGAGTATTTCCTCTATAAATAGAGGATACAAAGCTTTGAGACCGAGAGGGGGCTTTTCTTCGTCGAAGGAAAAAAGAACAAAAAAGTCCAAAAGTGAAAAAAGAGAGAAAGGGGAACAGGGTTTCGGTTCTTTGGAAAAAGAAAAGTCAGCAAAGGGGACGGAGGGAAGGGAGACGTGAAAGTGACGTGAGAGAGACAGGTGAGGGAGGGAGAGAAAAAAAAAAAGAAAAAAAAGAAGAAAAGGAGAGAAAAGGGCTGCATCGTCTTCTTCAGGGAACTCCTTCACCGGAGATGCTTGCTGCCCGATCCCCTCGCTGGTGCGCCGGTTGCCACCGCCGTTTCGCCAGTCGCCGTTGTCCCTCTCACTGAACCAGCACCGCCGCCTCGCCACTCTACTCGACGACCCGCGAACAGCTGCTGCCGGCGCTCGCACGCGTTTCCCTCCGCCTGAGCTCCGCCGGTGTCTATTCCGACCCGACACCAGCCCGAAGCTCTGCCAGCCACCGTCGCGCTCACCGTGCTTGACTCCAGACGCCGTTCTTGCTGCGACCCGACACCGGAGCAGCACCGACCTGCATCTGCTCCCCTTCGCCTGCGACCCGTAACACAGGACTAACTTGAAGCTAGGCACTGAGGTTGGGCGGTGGAAAGGGCCCACCAGCCACCACCATATTCATGCAAGGCCCCACAGGGGTCTTTGTTCAAGCAGTGACTGCTCGCTAATTGGATGATGCCACGTGGCTAGCCGTACGCCGACCACATGGAAAGGAGAAATTCCCCATCCTCATCGTCGACGTGGACGGGGAGGTGGTAGTTCAGGTCACGTGACAGTAATCGGTGTTGTAATCAGTCAATAAAGAGGAAGAACTTAGCAGCATACAGGCAAAGTACGTTTGTCTCAGCCATAAATTGGCGGCGGCGGCGGCTTTGCCGAAGCTCCACTAGGGACGTTGGACCCTCGCCAGTGGCTGTGCGGTGCTGCCATCGCCGTCACGGTCTTCCCATCCCCTTCGGGAGGACGCAAATCTCCCAAGCTTGCCGGTGGGAAGGCTGAAAGGCGTCACAGACTGGAGGTAATGCAGAACGAAGAAGATGGAGTTGCGAGGGTGAAGAAGGAAAAAGAAAAAGAAAGCAGAAAAGGAGAGAAGAAAATTAGAGAAAAGAAGAAAGAGAGAAAAAAGATAAAGAATGACGAAATTTGCTCGGACAAAAATGCCTCTGTTATCGTTGTTAGTAAGGGTGCGTTTGTTTGCGTTTACTTTTTAAAAATTGTTCAGGGAACAGAAATAGAAAAAAGTGTTTACTTCAGAACGAACAATTTTTGAACAAAAACACGTTTGGTAAAATTTGTATAATTTTTGTATTTCTTTTATTTTTTCTATTTTTCTTATTTTTCCTTTTTCTTTTTTTCTTTTTTCTTCTTTTGGCCGGTTACCCGACCTCGGCCATGGCGGCGATCGTGGCGGCCGGCCGGCGGCCTCGCCCGGCCACGGCGAGGCTCGCCGGCCCCGAGGCCTAGCCTCGCCGTGGGCTGGCGAGGCTCGGCCTCGCCTTGGGCTGGGCGAGCTCGCCCCCAGATCCGTGAGGCCGAGCTCGCCCGGCGGCGGCGAGGCTCGGCCTCGCCGGCCACCGCCAGCGGCGACGCCGACCGGAGGTGGCTCGGCGAGGCCGAGCCTCGCCGGCCCGGGCGAGCTCGGCCGCCGGATCCGGGCGAGCTCGAGCTCGCCCGGCCAAGGCGAGGCCGAGCCTCGCCCGGATCCGCGAGGCTCGGCCTCGCCTCGGGCCGGCGAGCCTCGCCGTGGTGGGGCGAGGCCGCCGGCCGGTCGCCGGCCATGGCAGGCCGGCGACCGGCCAAAAGAAGAAAAAGAAAAAGAAAAAGAAAATAAGAAGTGTTTCTAATGTGTTTGAAATAAGAACACAAATTTGTGTTCTTATTTGTGTTTTTTTTTGTTCCTCAACAAAAGAACAAAAAAGGAACAGAAACGCATCCAAACGCGTTTCTGTTCCTTTTTTTGTTCCCAAAAAAAACAGAAAAAGTGTTTAAAAACACAAAAAGAAACACAAACAAACAGGGCCTAATTAGACCAAATTCATGAATGTGTTGCATGCATGTAGAATGTTCATGTATGTTTAGATTCATGCTTTTATGTCCAGTTCAATGTTTTGTAAATTCAAGGGATGTATTTCCTTGAAATGGTAGATATATTTATGAGCTATTTAAACAATCTATATATAAGTTAGTCTTGTCATCATTTTATAAGATAAAAAAGAGAAAAGAATAAGAAAAATGTGTAGAATAGAAGTTCAATTTCATTTGAGAGTTTCTCCTACTTGTCTCCTTCTTTTTCGTGATTAAAGTATTAGTTGAGTAAATTGTTTGTGTTTTTGCCTTCAAATTATTCTATCAATTGCCACATTAGTCACATGTGCTTGCCCTAGGCAGAAATATGGCTGGTTGGTGAGCTCGAGGCCTTATTTGAGATTAAGTCGGCGCTTCAGAATCTTAATTAAAATAATTTATGTTTTGAGCCGTCTTTTAAGAAAATGTCATCACTTTGTATTCTTATATAAAATTTTGATTAAATTAAATTACAAAAAGATTAGCCTATGCATAATTAACCAAGCTAGCTACAAAAGGACTAACTGAATCATTCGGCACACTACTCCTTTATGCCTCTTTGCTTCTGTGGTGGGCAAAGAATGGGATCAGCTAAAGCAACTCAAAGAAAAGAGGAAGCATATGCGAGAATACAATTAACACGAACTTTAGCTCTATAATGCATAATAAAATGGCAATGCTGACCTACCGCTTTGGTTAATCTTTTGTCGAATAAATGAGTTGGGCGGGGAGTTGCGATTAGCAAATGCTCGACCGCTCTCGACATCTCCTTTAGATCGTTGGAGAAGTGAGTTCTCGTATTCAGAGGCATGTATTTTTGAAAATTATCAAGGTTTACCACCCTTGTCTTTTTCTCCTGCTAATTGTCTAATTTCCTTTGTTAACTCTAATTGTCTTCCATCTTGATGCTGGTTCACAGGCTTTTCATTATATTCTCTCTTAGTTAGTTGCCTCTTATTCAATGGTGTTAATGTATATCAACAGTACAGCCTTGTTTCCTACTGTATTAGGATTAGCGGTCTTTCTCAAGTTACCTCAAACTGTCCTTTCTTTGAACTCCTCCTTGCTTCTGCACCCCCACCGGTGGACAACGCTAACTTTAGTCTGCGCGATCGCCTCATGAGCAGCGATACATCTATTCTCTGCCCGAAAAAGTCGACTCCTGGGGGCCATCAAATTCCAGCCCCTTTCAAGCTGGACTAAATAAAGGACCTGCTAAACACGTGCCTCGATCTACTTAGTTTGCAAGATTCTAAGAGTCGTCGTGGGGAAAATGTGTGACGACTGATTAGGCAATACAGCATTCTGTCAAGGACCTGATTTTGTTAGGAGGCTGAGAGTTGTACATGAGATGTAGCCTCTGTTCGTCTTTGTTCAACTCCAAAAATCCAGTATCTCTCTCTCATAGGTGTCTCTGCCATTACTGCCACGTCCCCGTGGCGCAATCGTTGTCCACTGCCGTCTCCGAGCTCGATCCTGCAGCGCTCACCGCCACCATTTGCTAGGCACCCTCTCTCTCAAAGAAACCTTTTAAGAAACTCTAATAAATATACTTTGATTCTTTTGTTTTTTTGTTTTTTCTTTTAGTATCTTTTGGTGTTCGGGGCTCTAGAAATACTTGATGAATAAATGGTTTGAGCACCTATAATCTTTTTCTCGTTTCAAGTGGAACGTCTCATCAATCTCTCTCCATAGAAAAGCTATGCCCAGCCAAGCCGTCACACAAATTTGCTGTTGAATTGTGAAAACGTGACTATAATAAACACTTTCTTAATATTACAATAACACTTAATTGCATCGTAAGTATACAATGAACTCTCGCACTCACATATGCCACTCTCACGTCACTCACTAATGTACGCCCACGGCACACTCTAGACAACCACCTTCAAAGACCCCACTCATACACAAGGCCCCTTACACTTTTTTTAGACTCCTATGCCTACATGATGGAGACCACTATTTTACTCTCGGCTCATGCTACGCTCTACACTCATGCCACCGGATTTACCTGTCAAGTTAATCTCTAGATCATCCCGCTCCCAATAGAGTTAGAACATTGCATTTTACAAGCCTCAAATATGTCCCAAACTCTTTAGGGTTTTTAGAATTTGACCCCAAATCTGTCCCATTTACTCAATAGATACTGGGAAAAATATAAAGTAAATACCTACTTCTTGATGTTAATCCCTCTCTCGGATTTCAAAATGGATACAAGCTTCTTTCGAAATATAAGGTTTTTCATGACAGAGTGATGATATCTACATAATGGATTATTCTTACTAATCCTGAAGTATTGAAAAATTCCTTCTCAATGTTCCAAAAAGCACAAGCCAATTGAAAAAGTTCATAAGCTCAAAGGTGCTTGTCGGCTTCGTGTACGTGAGTCATGAGCTATGAAATTCGTATTATGCAAGTAATGTGATTAATTGGCTAGCCACGTGGTTATGTGGTTGGCACGACATACTTTCTCATGATTGGGACCTACAGACTTGCAAAAACTAGTCTTTTGATACACGATTTCAAGCTTTCGAGGTTGCTAAGTGGAGTTCTAGTGATACATAAAGTAAATTACAGACCGATTTGTCAATGATTACTGAACCTTGATATATGGTAATAAGCGGTATGAAGGATGATCCTAGTAACAATTGAAAAGCCAATGGAACATGTAAAATCTTACCGGCGGCCATCAAAGTTGAACAGTATGATGGCGGTGGAGCAACTAATAAGTTACCAAATTCGCAGCTTCCTATTTACCAAAGCTAGCTCCAAAAGGACTAACTGATTCTCTAAGCCTTTTTGCTTGTATGGTAGGCAACCATGATCCTTTGGGCACATGTTAAAGCAAATAATAGGATCAGTTAAAGGGACTCAAAGCAAAAAAGAAACTATGTACGTGGATTTATTCTACAACAAGTTTAGCCCTTTATGTAATATAAAATGGTTGCTTTGGTCCGTCTTTCGTGGGATGTGCAAGTTGTCTGCCTTCAATATCACCTCTAGATCTTGGAGAAGAACGTTTCGGTATAGGGAGGTATGTCCTTTTCAAAATGATTAATATATCCTTTCCTTTTTCTTTTGTTAATTGTCTAATTTTTCCTTTGTTAATTCTAATTGTCTTCAATCTTGAAGCTCGATCGCACACTTTTTAATTTATTATTTCTTAATTGGTTCACTCTTATTCAGTGATGTTATTAGTATATCAATAAAATATCCTTGTTTTCTACTGCATGAGGACTACCATTCTTTCTCAAGTTAGCTCAAGTGTCCTTTCTTGTCACTCCTTTTGCCTCCACACCACACCACAAGTTGACCGTGCTAAATTTAGTATGCACTTTGCACGACATCGTGCAAAGTTTTGGTAAATACGCAAATTTAGTTTGCACTTTGCCTCCACACCTCACCACTAGAGGACGTATGTGCGGCGATGCATACATCCTCCGGCCGAAAAGTTGATTCCTGGATCAATCAATCTCTGGCCCAACGGAACAGGACGAAACGAAGGACCTACTAAACACGCGCCTAGTGGTGGTGGCAAACACCAGTTACCAGTACAACAAGCGTTGGCCGAGCGGCTTCTCTCTTTCATGAATTGACTTTTTTGAGGGCGTACCTCTAATTTACGCTTTGACTTATTTTTTTTAGGATTCTTTGTGCGAGCACTCATAGTCTTTAGCTTGTTTAAAGTGAAACACCTTTATCGATCTCTTTTTTAAGAGGAGGTACCTCGGGCCGAACCACCAAGCAAACCCGTGGCGTCTTATTAATTTCTTGCACTAAAATTATTATAACAAATAATTTGTAGTTATTCATGCGAAGTGATCTTGTGAAACAATTTTTAAACTAGAAAAATTTAACGTTCAGATCCACATAAAATTTTGTAGGACCATAATAATTTTTATAAAGTTTAAATGCGTTACTTCATATTTAAATTAATATATTGTCTCCTTACACAACCCTTGTCAACTTGCAATGACTACATTACTTGCAAAGCTTAGGCTCGATGGACGTAAAGGTATCTATAGGAGAGGAGGTTGTCATGAACACCTCGATCAAGGTGGCGGTCCAGAAGGATGAAGGAGGAGCTTCCCTGAATAATGCATCGGCGACTGCGCTAACTGCGGAGCAACAAGATCCAGCAAAAGTGTATGCAGCTGCTAAAAATCTAGCCGATGTCATCAAAGGCGCCAATGTCGAGGATATCATTTCCGCGATCGAAACGCTTGCCTGTCAAGCTGATTCGTCTGCCGTTTTCAATTTCCGGAGGCTGTCGAGGGGTTCGCTACTCCACATTGCAGCAGCCACCGGCAAGAGCAACATCCTGAGGCTCCTGCTTGATCGTGTCGATGCCTACCTCATAGCCGCCCAAGATGATTGGGGGAATAACCCTCTCCACATCGCCACTAAGGCCAAGGCATTTGGTGTCGTCGCTATGCTGATTCGCCATGCAAGAGACCTCCCCGACGTGGATGACAAGAACTGGATCCTGAGGATGAAGAACAATCATGGAAACACCGCTTTGCACGAGGCCGTGCTTACATGTGACGTTGACTTGGTGAGCCATCTGTTGAACGAAAATTCGGAGCTCGTGTACTTGGCGAACGCGGATCAGAAATCTCCCCTGTACCTGGCCATTGACACCCGCGACCCCCGCGACCCCCAGATATTTCAGGTTTTATTTTCGCCCTCACTCGACCCATCAAGAATAGAAGGCTTGCCGCCCGTTCATGGTGCCATTGCACGTGAACAATATGGTACGTACTTAAATCTACTTATGGGAAATATCTATAGATGTGTGGACTGAATTCATTTCAAGTCTGTGCAACCACTCTTTGTGCTTGCCCAAATCTGTTACGGGTGTTCACATAAAATTTCACACCTTGCTTATTAAATTAGTTGGGTACCATGAAGAAGTTGCAACTAGCCAAATCATTCTCTTAATAAAAAAATTATCTCCCGTTACAACATAATAGATCAGCTCAAATACATTCCAGACTCTATAGGAATTCAAGCATTTGCCCTAAATCTGTCCCATTTCACATTTCCCCAATGAAATTGGGCAGAGGGCGGGCTTATGCGGAGCGTCCATTGAACCCACACTTCTTTAGTTATCTTTAAAATAATCATAACTTGTTCGAGTATCCACGTCTATTGAAAGTTTCATCATAATTATCCTATTTTTATTTTTTTCATAAAGATATATCATTTTAGTTTTTGTATAGTCATATAGTTTTAATAATGAATCAATGTGATGTTAAAGGGAAATTCATTTATGTAATAAAATGACAGAAATATTGGATGATAGTTTTTAATCTATTGTGAAAATAACAATCTATTCTAAACCACAAAAAAAAAAAAAAACTGATAAGTAATTATAAATTGTTGTAAGTTTATTCCCTAAAAATTTGTGGCTCACAACATGCCGTTACTCTCACAGTAGCTCAAAAACTATTAAGTTTGCAAAGTCCATAAAATAATACATGTTTCAATTTAATCATGAATTTGTAGATTATGTGAATAATTTTATTATCTTTAGTTATGTCTCATGAAAATCTACTTTCTAATGCTTACTTGTAGTTGATATACGTTTTGGAAAAATCGTAGACCGGGCCTGCGTAAATTCTGCCCTGTATCTTTTTGCCTAGTCCAGGAAAATTTGCTCGGTTTGGGCAAGGCACCTCGGGGCGACAAGCCCTGTGCCCATTCGAATTATCAATTAATACATGAATCAACGTATTCATACATACATGCTTTCACCTAATAATGATAATTAGACATTTTTAGATTATTCAGATCGATATATTATATAGAGTTTCTTCAGCTATGTTGATAACACATCCCAAGTAATGCAAGTTGAAACTAATCTTGCAGTCTCTTTTACTCTATGCACGTAATTTGGTGTCCAATCGCATTTTCATTTTGGACATGCATTAGAAATCACAAAAAAGAAAATACAGAAGGTCCTCATGTGTACTAAATCACCACATAAAATCTTACGACTTCAAAGTATATAAATCTTAAATGTTGATAGTGAATCATTAGGTGCAGATTATTTCCATAGAATTTATACTTATTGCATGTATCTGTACGCAAATAAAACATTATATGTGAATTTGATTTTTGACAATGAGATTTTCACGTCATCAAGATTGTGAAAGTATAAAGATTCATGAACTAGGTAGATGTTGAGATTCGACATAAAATTATATTCCTGTTTAGGAAAAATTCATCCATCTTTGTATTTGTCCACATCAATGTGGTGCCTAAAAATTCATACAAAGCTTTTATGCCTTTCATATTATTCTACGATATTATTTTACCTTGATTTAATTCGAATGTGCAAACTTTCAAATCCACGAAACGCAGAAGAGTTCAATTTATATGTGAAGATTATAAATATAGAGTGTGTAATGGTGGCATCACATCCTCTGACTTGGGTGGATTCAGCTCGACTATAAAATAAATTTTACTTAGTTTTGGCTCAAAAGGTTTGGTAAACATGCAATTTCTTAATTGAGCTTAATAGGTGCCCACCTTTACGAAGAAGTTGACATTTGCTTTATACTTGCCAGAATTTGACGAACATAATAGGAAAAGACCATTCTCCTTTTCTTGATCTTGCCCAATGTCATTTCCTTTTTGTCCTTAACATTATATTTGCGGACTCTATCGATACTTCATAACATGGAAATGTCATATACTCTGCCATAGATTTTTACAGTAAAATCTTAGTACTTGTTGATGTCACATTGCTTTGGATGAAAATGTTCTGAAATTTGTCTAAAGTCATTCCAAAATACGTAAACGGGATCCTTTCGAAATTTATCTAAAGTCTCATGTATTGTGTTCCATGATGCTAGAGAAGGAAAGTCACAATATTTCGAGATTCACATATTGAAAAGCCATTATTTTTTGAACCAAAAATGGGTTAGATAAACCTTTCAAAGCCTTGATTTATTCAATCAAAATTATCACCACTAGTTTCACCATTGCAATCTAATTCCCCATCAACGACTGTGAACCCTAATAGTGATTAAGGTTATGTTGAAGATGTCCTTATCCTAGGTTAAGATGCATTAAAACCAACCAAGCCCCAACCAGTGTCAAATGTTTATGTGGATGGTGGTCCCTAATTTGGAGCTCTTGATTCCAGGTTCACTTGGCGAGATACTCAAAAAGGACGTGAAGCTTTTCGCAATGAGAGACCCTGGAGAAGGTAATGTATTCCATTTAGCAGCTTTCTGGAATGTGCCCCAAGTATTCGAACTCTTACGACCAGAAACCGAATATTTGGCTCGACAACGAGACAAAAACGGGGATCTTCCCATTCATATTGCAAGCAAGGAGGGTCATGTTGCACTAATCGAGAAGCTACATCCGGTATCACTTTGCGTAAATGGGCAAGGACAAACCATTCTTCATGTGGCGGCAAAATACGGGAGAAAAGAAGTAGTGAAATATATACTCAAACATCCAGATATGAGGGAGATGATAAATGAAAGAGACCATGACGGAAATACACCTTCACACTTGGCAGCGAAGGCGATGCAACCCGCCGCTTTGGCTCATCTTGTGCTGGATAAAAGAATGAACCCTTCCCTTTTGAACCACAAGTACTTGACTGCTGTCGACCTCACTGATAAAAGGTTCTTTCCACTTCGCTCGCCAGCGAGGTTACGAACGGTAGGTAACATGAATAGTCACTATTTTATTCATAAACTTACTTGAAATTTATGTAGACTAATATCTTAGTTAAGCGCAGATCTTATAGTCAAATCATTATGTCTCACAGTCAACAAGACCGTTAAAGTATTAATAAATTTCCCAGAATAGCCGAGACTCCTCTAGGATTAATTTTGCACAAGTCTCTAATTTAGCCTAAATGGGAGGTACTTAAATTTTTCCCATGAAACAAGTGAATATCTCTGACAAATGCTGAGTTAAAAAGTTATATGTCTCCATTAATTGAGCCTATAAATAGGATCGGGGGTTGTCAAAGTTGCAATCTTTTTTTCTTAGAAAGCCAGGGGTCAAGGCGGCAAATTAACCATATACATTTCATTCGTGCCTCTTTTCTCATTTGCAGCGAACTTGTTACTCTAGAGTTAATTCTTTAAAAATTGCGGACACGGCATCTTCTGAAGTGAAAGTTTTCCTTTAAATGAATACTCCAGAGTTTGTTCCCGTTATTGATTCGCTAACAATTTGTTCTTTCTTTCCTTTTTCATATGTTTCCGATCAAAGGACTTATCACGGCGGCTGTTATCAAGTGTTTCAGCAGAGAGATCAGATCTAATCATACTTAAGCCAGATTTTCGAGACAAAAAGTACACGGGCGGAAGTTTGCCAAATCCTCAGAAATGGGATGACACCATCAATACCTTGTTGTTGGTGGCAACGCTAGTGACCACTGTGACTTTTGCAGCTGGTTTCACAGTTCCTGGAGGATTAAACGGCTCAGACATGCCCTCCAAAGGTGACCGGGGCATGGCTACGATGCTGGATAATAGAATGTTCCAGGCCTTTGTGATTTGCAACACCATCGCGATGTTCTGCTCAATGACCTCGGTCATCCACTTTATGTTGGCGTACCATGCTGAAGTCCACTTATCACGACTTCTATGCATGATTGCAGCAGGGTCACTAATAATTTCACTCCCAGCAATGTCTGCCGCTTTCTTAACTGGTGTCATCTTGACCGTTGGCAAACTCCCTTGGCTTGCCACCACGATAATAATTTTGCGATCCATTTTCACCCTCATCATAACAGGTGCTTCATTTTCGCCGGTGGTTTTTGCATTAACAGATATTCTCTTCCGTTTGGACTCCCTGTTGGTTTTTGCATTAACAGATATTCTCTTCCGTTTGGACTCCCCTCGTCCTATCCATCCTCTGGGAGGCTGGCTTATTCTCGCTTTCCTTCGTTTTGTTGACGTTGAGACGACGTTCATTTCGGATGACTCAAAAAAAGACACAACGGGGAGCGAGACCTCTGCCAGTCCGCCTCTGGATGGTGGCAGTGAAGATTGATTTGCAGAAACAAATATATATTTGCCTTGATGGATCTGGCTCATTCTATGGTTGCTTTCCCATTGCATTACATTAATGATGACTGTCAAAGTATTTAAGTTGAACTACCTCTTCCTTTAAAAACTTATATTATTAGAATAGTTAAGTGTAATTGCATAACATTTCATATAGTATCAAAGCAAGAGATTCTCAGTTAAAACCTTTTCAGACCTCTTACCTTATATATTTTGATATGTTAGACTTGGAGCAAAGTCCAGCCTACTTGCAAAGAGGAGTGTTAAAGTACTGAAACTAAATTATGCTTTGCGTTTAATAGTTTAAGTACTCAAAACAATTGCGTTGTAATTTAACAAAACATCATAACGATACACGCACCATGCGACATGCTGTGTCAGTTGAATGGATAAGTAGACTATTTCATCCGTTCCACCATTAGGAAATCAAATCTTTATTTTTGAACATGTAGAAGCTGGCCTCTTATGAAATTGCTTGTCTAGATCGGCCAAGGACGATTTACCGTCAGGCTAGTCCAATTTCCTTTTCTACAGGCGTGGCTTGGCTCACGATTTTGAAGCTTGACGCCCTCCATGGGAGCCCTAGTATTTCCTTCTTCTCTCTCTCTCTCTTTCTAAAAAATATTCATTTTCTTTTTCTTCCAAACACATATCAGATTTTTATAGAATTATCTTTTATTTTTCCACTTATCTTTTAAGCTTCAAATTGTACTTTGGTTCTTTTGTATATCGAAATCAACACTAATGCATATTTTTGGTTTATATTTTTGTCTTTGATTTTTTTGGAGAATATTACTAAATGACATCCAAATTTAAATGATTTATCCTATCATTCTAAATTTATTTATTATATGAAAATCAATTTAGGGTGAACAATTTGAATTCTATGATATTATTGTCAAATGATACTATCTTATTCGATATGCATTTCATTATTGTGGTGTATATAGAAGATGTCATGCGCACACTTTATTCACCAAATCCCTACTAATAATGCTATTCACCTACATATGAAGTTATATATTCCAAATATTATTTTGTTGGTAGACTCTTATTTTGGCGGAATTGATTTTTCTTCATCGAATCAGTTTTTTCTTACTAAATTATTTGATTTTTCTAAAACTAAGCTATTGACACCTAAATTTTGATTAGGTTTTTTAATTAGGCCTTAGTTTCTTTTTAATCTTTATTTTCTTTTCTATAATAAATAACAAAAAATAAATAAAAACAAAAAGAAGAAGAAAAAAAAAAAAACAAAACAAAGAAGAAAGGGGGGGGCTGGGCCTTCAACCCAGCCCCTTTCCCTTTCTTTTACTCTCGAGCGGGCCCAGGGCCCAACCCGGCCTTTCTCTTCCCCCAGGCTCGGCCCCCTTCTCCTGTTTGTCTCCTTCCGCAGGTTGTCTTCTTCCCTGAGCAGCAGACGGATGGGACGCCGGTTCGGCCGGCGGAGGCCGTTCGGCGTGCGAGGATAAGCGGCCGAAACCCCCCGCCGACCGGCCTTTCCCTCACCTATAAATAGGGCGTCGGGGAAGGCCAAAGGGGGCACGGCCGAGGGGGGTCACCAGCAGTTGGCTCCGATCGCTTCCCCTGAGAGATATCAGGGGAGGTCCGAGAGCCGGCCAACCGGAGATCTAAGTCGAGGCCAGAGAGGGAGTGGATCAGATCTGGCCGGAGTAGAAGAAATCGAGGCCGTAGAAGGTCGGAGCCGGAGAGAGGAGGTTCCGGAGGACCAGATCTGCAGGGAGGAAGACCCGCCGACGCCGTTCAGTGGCTGACCATCACTCCCTACGCCGCTGCACCAGATCTCTGCCAAGCCGGCCCGCCGCCATCCCGACGACCAATTGAGGAGTCGCCTGTCGTCTCGCTGACCAGCCTCGTGCCGTCGAACGCCCTAGCAACCTCGACGCTCGCTGCCCGCTTTTGCAGCTCTCGCAGCCCCGACAACCAGTAGCTGACAATCCCCCCGCCGTGCTGGGCCGTCGCCATGCCGCCGTGGCGTGCCGACGTTGCGGACAGGTAATGACGAGCTCCGCTCGCCTCCCTCGCCATCGCTGCCCCCCTCTCCAAAACCCTGTCCACCGCCCCAACCTGACTCGTCGTCGCCATCGCCCCCTCCGCGAAACCCTAGCCTCGGTTATGACCGGCCGAGGTCCGCTACGTCACCGCCGTCGTCAAACGCCGCGCTGCCATCCACTACGTCGTCGTCGTCAAACGCCGCGCCGCCGTCCGGTGACGTCCCCAGCCCCTCCTCCGGCGCCACAGACGGATGGAGAAGCTGGCGGCCTCGCGTCGGGTTGAGCCGGGTCGGGCGCGTGACCCGGCACCCTAGGTTTTTGCGGAGCGGGTCAGATCGTCGGGCCGGGTTCGAAGCTCGGGCCGAGCGTCCTAAAACAGGGCCGGTTTCTTCTCGCGGGCCAGGCGTCCCTTTTAAAATGAGTGAGGCCTGGTCTGGGCCCGTGCTTCGAGCCCATCCGGGCCGGCCTCTGCCACTGGTCGGACCCAACCCGGATCGGACCGGGTCGTTTTTATATTATAATAATAAGTAATATTTTAATAAAAATAATAAATTATTTTAAAAAAATCAGAAAAAGCCAAAAGGATTAATATTTTCAGAAAAAGACCAAAAAAAAAAAAAAAATCCAAAAACCCCTTTTCATGTTGAAAAAATAGAAATAGACCAACAATATGCTTTTCCTTCACAGAATGCATGGAGATTAGGTACTGAAAGAGTATTAGTGATTAATTAGTATAATTAAGTTCTTGAATCTAGTTTTTCTGGTTGTGCATGAGCAAATATTCCTCACAATATTTCGCTTAGGTTTCTAATCGACTCACCACAAATTGATTAGTGATACTTCTTTTAAAATTAACTCATAAGTTATAATATCAAACCATTAGCTCGTGAATTAGTGGGCTTGGGAGAGTCCGGGCTAAGCTTAATAAACCTAGTCAAAGCATTAATTTCCGCAGGCGCCCACTTAATGTGGACGCCGAAAAAAGAGGTCACGACAACTAAGATGAAAGATATTGAGTGTGATAAAGACATTAGTCTTTCTTGATCATATTATAGATTGACAGTTAACTTCCTTCAAAAAATTAATTCATTTTCTTTTTTCTCGACTCATAAAGGTTTCCTTTCTTCATGAGAGCATGTCTTTCTAACTTTATAAACAATCATTCGTCTTTCATTGCAATCAAAATCTATATTCAAGAGTTTCTTTAACTGAACTAGGTGTGTTTTCTAAGCGCCAAATTTATGTTATCAAATTAAGTCGCCACTATCTATCATTGTCTCAGTAGTATGATGTGTCTTTCCATCCGTCCAAGCTAAGCCTAATCTATATGCCTCTGTTTTGCTTTTTGTTTTTCAAGCTCCTAGTGGTTGCCCTTCTTGATGGCTCAACCATGGCGATTGGAATTGTGAGATATGGTGGGATCATAGCCAACTGCTCTAAAAGCTTAAACTATTGAATGGATGCATGGTTTATTATTTAAGTATTCTAAAACTCCCCTTCATGCTGAGTATAATATTTTTGCCTAGTACTAAACGTGAAAATTAAATTAGAGAGGCAAATGGGGCTTGTAAAGTTCTAACTTAGAATCATTAACTCTGATACTATGTAAGAATTGGTGGAACTATAGTCAATTATTCTAAAAATTTAAATTATTAGATCAATGCGTGATTTATTATTAAAATATTCTAATAGGAATATCGACCTCATCATTGAGGCTTATGGAGAGGGACTGGTTGCACAATCATACCTAAAGCATGGTGCTAGATATAGAAGCTCAATGCCCTCCATGGCCTTGGATGCTTTCGAGCCTATGAATCCAAAGACACCTCCAAATCTAGACCAGTGGCATTGCAATTCGAAGTAGAACTCAGTGCCACATGATGTTGATATTTAGAGACAAAGAGAAAAAATGACAAAGTGTTTATGGTGGCGCAACCCCAATTAGGGTTGAATGATATAATTATAGAAAGGGTCGACGGAAACATAATTACCAAAACGCCATATAATACACATAAAATACAAATTAATACTCCCCTCAATTTGAAGTATGTAACAACCGAGAGATTGGATCTTAATAGTGTGTGATGCAAATTAGGTAGTCCATTGGTTAAGATATTTGTCAACTAATCCCTTGTAGACATGTAACGAACATGTAAATCACTGCAAGCAACCCGTCCGCGAGCAAAATGGTAATTTGACTCAATGTGTTTGGTGCGAGCATGAGACACAATATCAAGATAGTAGGCAAAGATGTTGTCACTATAAATGGTGAGAGGATTATAAAGGGGGACCTCGAGCTCACTAAGTAAGTGACGAATCCAAATTAATCTCGCCAACACAATGAGTGACAACATGATACTTAGCCTCTATACTATAACAAGCTATGGTAGGTTGCTTCTTGGCACTCCATGAAAAAAGATTGGTGCCTAGTGAAACGCTAAACCTTGAGGTGGACCTATGGTGACGACTTTGCAGCCCTCACCTATGGCCGATGACCCTTGTGAGCCTTTGCCAAGGCCACAAACCAACGGAGGAACATAGAAAAAAATATAAAAGGAAAAAGGAAAGAAAAAAAAAAAGGAAAAGTTCAAAAAAGTTTGGGAAAAATTGCAAAGCCAAGTAGGATGCTTGATATCTACATCAATGATTGCCAACAAAAATGGTCGAAAAGGACTATATTGATATGTTATCAAAAGTTGTAGAACTAAATTGACAAAATTAAAAAGTTTAAATCTAAATTAACATTTGAACAGTAGATTTAAGACTTTTTTTTCGATAATTTTCTTTGAAAAACCATGGGTATATATCGTCGCAACTTACCTTTTCCATCCAGAGGGGAAAAGACATATAGATTTAAGAGTTTTGCCTAGAGGCATGCCAAAGGTACTTGATTAAGCATAGGTTCTTCTAAGTCCATACCTCGTGCGACATTGAGATATTCAATTTTAGTTTCAATATGACACTATAAGGAATTTATAATGGAGAGTCACCACTTGTTTATTAGGATCGACTAGAAATCAGGTCAGACATGAGAGTGTAGTTCACTTCCTATATAACCATAGAATCTAAGGTTAGGGACTTGATTACACTAATTATCTAACTAGCACCCTTTCGATACATAATCTTGTTTATTTTAAGAAGATGTTTGTTAGATAACCCGGATTGATTGTAAATTTATCCACTAACATGTGATATGATCATGTGGGTGGGCAATCATTAAAATAACAATAAGCAACTAAGAAAACATTAAATAAATTGCAAGGAAAAGCATAAAAATGCCATTCCTAACTAGGCTAAAAGGAAACAACAATTAACATTTTAAAAGTATGAAATAAAGTAATCATGAAAATGAAAATGCACAAACAACGACCTAGTATTTGTCTTTAAGAACATTCAAATCCTATGGTAAAGCGCCAAGAGCTTGTTCAATTTTGAGCACAAGTTTTATCAAGTGTATTCACGCATTTTAAGATAACAACTACTCAAAAACTAATTTTTAAGCTTTTTCCTAATTTTAAAAAATAATTTTTTTCTAAAATTTAAAAACTTAATTAAAAAATATTTTTAATCCGAAAAAGGGACTCGGGCTAGGCCTCGGGACCCGGTCCAATCATGGGCTATTGCTGGTCACACGAACCTAGGCTCTCGGATACTAATTGGGCCCTTTTGCATCGGGCCCTGTAAAATTCTCTAGACCCATTTCATTAAAATAAACCCAACCCGCACAAAACTAAGCCCAACTTGTGTAACCTAAATAAGCCTAGCTTACCCAGCTAAATTAAGCTCAACAATTGTTGGCCCTATAACTAAAACTCAGCCTAATACTGAAAGTTTAGGTTTTATTTTAGGTCCTTAGCCTTGCTTTAGCTCAGATGCAACTAGCCGAAAGAGCAAACAAGCTCAAGTCGGTTAGCTCGAACTCGCCTGACCTGGATCCGGGATGACCGACCTGGCTCGCGACCTACCGCTTCGCAGCAAACTAGCCGCGGCGGAGGTGGCATGGCAACATAGTGCCGCATTTCTCAGTCCAGCCGAGGCATGACGGCGCTGTCTCAGCCAAGCTGAGCCTAATGTTCAGCCCTCGTCCAAGTTGTGGCACCTCCTCGATGGCCATGAGGGCCATTGCTCGTGGCCCAAAACAAAAGAGAACCGCGGCCTCCGTGGGTCGCCACGAGGGTGACCGCGGGTCAAGTGGCGTTAGCTATGCCTGAGACGCTAAAAAATTGTAGGAAAGCCTCGACTAGGTGGGACGGCTCTTGGATGACTTGATTTAGGCTCGTAAAAACAAAACAAAACTGGATCTCGTTTAGGCATTTTACCAAACGGGTGGAGTGCACTATCAAAATGAGAGATTCTTGGCTAGAATGGGACCAAGACCCACGTCAGGGACAGACAAACCAGGACGCGCACAACGGTATAACAAGAGACGGACGAAGGCCAAATCTCGCTTGAGTTGGACGACCACAAGCTCCGGCCTGGCATGCCCGAAAACAAGGCAAAATGGGGGTTGGGGCTTACCAGTTTGGCTCAAGGACACCAGCTAGGAAAAGTTGTCGGATGGTGGTCGAGCGTGGCTCAGGGTGCGCATGGTAACACTTCGGCCCTGTTTGGTAACCATCCAAACAGGGCCAAATTCTGATTCTTTTTTCTCGGAATCAGTTTCGGCCTAGAATCGCGTTTGGTAAAATTTTTGTTTCCGGGAACAGTTGGGAATAGAATCAAGAACTAAAAAAGTTGATTTTTGTTCCAGAACGAATTTGAGAATCAAAATCAAGAAATTTTTTTTCTTCCCTTCGGCCATCTCGCAACCGCCGTCCACCACTGCCCGCCACCGTCCACCGTTCGCCGCCGCCCGCCGCCGCCGCCTGCCGTCCACCGCCGCCGTCTGCCGCCATCCGGCAAGCTCGCCGGAGGCTTGCCAGACCAAGGCGAGGTCCGGCGAGCTCGCCTGAGGCTTGCCCGACCATCGGCGAGGCTTGGCCTCCCCAGGTTTGGCGAGGCCGAGCCTCGCCGGTGGCCGGGCGGGCCTCGCCGGGCCGGGCGAGGCCTTGCCGAGGTCGGGCGAGGCTCGCCCGGCCATCGGCAAGGCTCGGCCTCGCCCGGATCCGGCAAGGTCGAGCCTCGCCGGGTGGGCGGGGCCGGGCAAGCCTCGCGACGCCCGCCCCACCGGTGGGCCGAGCGAGGCTCGCTCGGCCCCGCCGGTGGCTTGGCGGCCTCGCCGAACCCCGACGAGGCTGGCTCGGCCACCGGCGGGGCCCGGCCTCGGCCGGATTTGGCGAGGCCGAGCCTTGCCTAGCCGCCGATGAGGCTCGGCCGACGAGGGCCGGCCTCGCCGAGGGCCGGCGACGCTCCGGTGAGGTCGCCGGCTAGAAGAAGAAGAAGAAGATGATGAGAAAAAGGAAAGAAAAGAAAAAAAAAAAAGGAAAAAGAAAAGGAAAATGAAAAGAAAAAAATGAAAAAATGAAAAAAAAAGAAAAGAAAAAAAGGAAAAAAAGTAAAAAAATGATTTCAAAATTAAAAGAAATTGATTTGGAACAGAATTAATGAACACGGTACCAAACGCAATTCTATTCCGAATCAGAAATTTTGGACAATTACCAAATGGCCTAAAATGCTTAGAATCGGTTCCCAGAATGAATAAAAAGAATCGGTTCGATCGAATCTACTATCGGGAACAGAATCGTTACCAAACACGCCCTTCTTGGTGGGGAAGTTTCTTTTCGAAATAATTCATTTCTATTTCTACTCCAGGGAATAATTTCGAGTAAAATAAGATGTTTGGTAACTAGACAAAATTTCTATTCTTGAAATAGAAAAATAATAGAAATGCGTTTGGTATGAAACAATTTCTTTTTTGTAGTTATTTGTTTTCTATTCTTGCTCACGAATCACCGACTGCCACCGCATAGCCCATTGACCGCCGCTGATCGCCGGCGGTCAACGGTAGAGTCGACAGCTGGCGGCCGGCAGCTGCCAGCAGGCGACGGTCGGTTGTGGCTCCAAGCGGTTGGAGGTGGCCGCGATAAGAGAGAGGAACAAAAGAAAAATAGAAAAGAAAATTGGTTTATTTCTAAAAATTGTTCTCGAGAATAAGAAGCTACTTTTTTTTGTTTCTTGTTTCTGCTCAAAATCTATTCCCAGGCTACTTTTCTATTCCGGAGAATAGAAAAATAAGTTGGCGTTACCAAACGCATTTCTGTTCTTTTTTTGTTCCGAGGAACAAAAGAACAGAAATCGGGAGGAACAGAAATGTTACCATATAAGCCCTCAGTTGCCGGTTAAGGCTCCCTCATTCTCAGCCTTCTCCACTCTCTCTTTGCTGCGTCTCTCCGCCCCAAAAATCCTCCCCTCTTCTCTCTATCCGAACCTCCCTTTTTAACCCCAACTAACAAGGGTGCATGGCCTTTGCCACTGCTAGCTTGCCATGCCGGCCTGGCCCTGATTGCACATCCTCGCTTGACACCCCCTCTACATCCTATCCTGTATCGACCTTCTCTATCCTTGCATCCTTCCTTTGGCGAGTGTGAGGGAAGAGAGGAAGGGGAAAACAAAGGAGGTTGGGCTAGGCCTAGGCGTAAACAAAAAGGAGGAAAAGAAAAAGAAAGGCACTTTTTTTTTCTTCTTTTTAAAAATAATTTTTAAATTTTTTATTTTTAAGAAAATAATTCTATTATTATTAATATAAATGCTCATAGTGTCTATATGTCATGCAATTTAAAGAAAATTATTTTTGTTGGGGATTAAAATTAATCCATCATTTTTTATACAATTAATGAATAATTAAAATGGTCGTTAAAATTTAAATGTCAACATATATCACTGTCAATTTTCATTGATTCCTTCCTTGATCTTAAGATAGTAGTGTCATTGACCTGCAATGGCATTGTCTACTTGTCATTGCTAAAGAGTAAGGAAGGTTGTTTCAGTTCATTCAGTTGATACATATTACCTATCTTTACGATGAATCCATTTATATTCTCCATTGTTAGATCACGACATTTGTCTACTAAATGCCACCAAATCTTAGCAGTTAGGATAGTATTTGGAAATTTGTGCAAGTATTTATATATAAATATAACACCGGGGTAGTCAAGTGTGATCATCATCATCATGTTGTCATCCATCAATTCGATTGCACATAATGATTTATGTATAACTTTCAATGTTTTGATTGCGTTTGGTCGTTTGGATTTTAATTAGGATATAACAAGATAAGGTAGGATTATAAATTCTCCAAATATTCTTTGGAAATTTGATCATATGATTAATGCAATTTAAGATGAGATTGAAAATCTTTGAAAATTCTCCATGGTATTCAGCTGCTTTGGCCACAGTTAGACAAGGTTGAGCCAAGATAAAGTCGCCAAAAAAATTGTGCAATGTGAAAAGTTTGTCGTTTTTCCAACATTCATTCTTTTTTTTTTTCCTTTTTTAACAGTTT
The DNA here is from genome assembly GCA_014182575.1 of Eucalyptus decipiens. NCBI lineage: Eukaryota > Viridiplantae > Streptophyta > Magnoliopsida > Myrtales > Myrtaceae > Eucalyptus > Eucalyptus decipiens. Next base: position 7,694,230 of record CM024619.1, read on the forward strand.
CCAACAACCCATTTCAGCGGACGCTGTCAGGGCATAAAAACAGTTTCCTCCAATGATAACGATGTACAAAATAAAGATGGCAATACAATTTTTAATTTTTTTTAAAATTTTTTTCCTTCTTTTTTCTTTCATTTTGCTTTTTACATTTTCTTATTTCCCTTTGCGGGTCCGAAACTTTGGTGATTGCCGTCCATTGGCAAGGGCATCCTAGCCCTCGTTGACCCTTGCTTGGCCCTTATAAGGTGAGGACGTCGTGGGCCTCACTTATGGCTAGCAGACCAACGGAGGAACATAGAAAAAAAATGAAAAGACAAAAAGGAAAGAAAAGGAAAGAGAAAAAAAAAATTAAATGCACTGACCATATCACCTAGGATGCTTGGCCTCCATGTCAATGAGTGCCAACCGAAATTGGTTGGAAAGACTACATTAGTAAACTGTCAAAAGGTTTATAATTAAATTTGTAAAATTAAAAAAAAATGATTAAATTAACATCCATACCATATCTTTATGACTTTTTTTAATAATTTTCCTAAAAAAAACAATGGCTATATGTCCATATCAATTATCATTCCTTCCTTCATCTTATGATAGTAATGTCATTGACTTGCAATGGCTTTGTCTACCTTTTCATTGTGAAATAGTGAGGAACTAGTTCTGGGTCCATTCCATGGACACAAAAGCTATCTCTATAGTGAATCCATTTGTTATTTCAATTTTTAGATCATGACATGTGTCCATTCAATTCTAGTCCTCTAAATACCACCAAACCTTAGCAGTGAGGATAGTATTTGTCGATTTGTGCAAATATTTATATGTAAAAATAACATTGGGATAGTCATGTGTGTTCACCATCATCATATCATCATCCATCAAGTCGATTGCACATGATGGTCTATTTCTAACTTTCATTATCTTTGGGGATTCAGTGTTTCAATTCAATAAGGTAGGATGAGAAGTATTTTTCATATAGAACGTGCACTCAAGAAGTATATGTTACTAGATTGATAGATTGATGTTGCAAATGGTTCTCTCCTCAAGTAGCATGAAATATAATGCCACTCTTAATGTAGAGCCTCCGACCATTAAAAAAAAAAAAAATAGAGCCTCCTTTTTCTAATTTGTTTGGCGAATATTCCAAATCCAATAATAAGGCCACGACAATGAAAACTTGCAGAACAAGTACAACAAATACAAAATCAATCATCTATCAACTTATTGATGCTCGGTTCTGTTGACACCTAAATTTTGGCGATCCGTTTAGTCATTTATTGCATTAAAAAATCAGAGATTAATTTTAACCCCTAAAAAAAATAATTTAATTCCATAACATATGGTCACTAGAAGCATATTTCATTTAATTGCATATTTGTTAGGCCGGCGGTGAATGGATTTTGGTGAATGGCTTTGAATATTGAAGCCAACAAGAGCATTAAACTGTGGATAAGTCGATAATTCCTCCATGGTGATTGATATTACATGGATGCCCTAAATTGTTAAAAGTCAATTAAGAAATTTCCAGCATATTGGCACCAACATATTTGTGCATTTAAGGGAACGAATGCAAAGGAAGGACAGCGTGTAAGCGGCCACCGATTCGAACATAGAGAAGCCCATCCACGTGAAGGAAAATTATGCGCTTTCCCATAATTCGGTCAACGTGGGGAGCAAGAAATTGACCAGCATTATTTTAAGAGGAAAGATACGAGCATATGCACAAAGGAAATTCGGAAGATCAGCATGAGAGGGGAATGTTGGGCACGTTCTGCATTTCGAGCATGGATTTGCAAAAAAAAATATATATCGGCATTCGATCAATAAAGAGGAAAGGAAAGAAAATATATTTCAACGCATGCACAGAAGGAAACAGAATATGCTTTCTTTCCTCATTGGTTTACGCCCTTTCAATATAAATTGACTCATTACAGGACAAAAGCTGGGGGCATTCTTCATACGAGAGAGAAAACACGTGAGAATCGAGAGCGGAGAGGGAGCTCTGCCAGAAGCTCTTCACGGCCGTGACTTTGCTGAGTTCGTGGCCGCACCTTGACACCGATCTTGCTGCCGATCGTTTGTTGCATTGACAACGACCAGCTTTCCAGTGATCCTCCCCGATGATAGAGCAACAGCGTTCACTTCCAGTCAAGCCTTGATCAACAACCATGAAGTTTTGGAGGCTACACAATGGAATACAAGGCCACGAAAGAGTGAGAGAGAAGGCTGCTTTCCTCGGTCAAAGACTTCGTTGGATCCAATTTGAATTATTTGCAGACACCTCAGTCCATTCAAGCCATCTCTGACGTTGAAGTCCCACGGCTAAAACAGCCAAATTCGGTCATCGCAAGTCCCTTGCACCAGGCGACTCAGCTGTTGTTGTGGCCTTGCCACGCGACGGGGCTGCTTTTCTGGTCTCGCCGTGTGGACAACGAAGCTGCCGCTCCCCCCATCTCGACGCGCCGCCCCTGCTTCATCCTACCATCGGTGGCGCTGCTGGGCTCGTGCCACATCAAAAGCCTCTTGGGCGCTCTTCGCATTAAATATTTTTTTTGGCCTTTGCAGGTTAAGAGGAGAGCTTCAAACGGGGTTCAAAGGAACTGTATTGGGGGGTTACATTAAAATATAGAAAGGCTCCTAAGAGGAGACGATCGGCAAATAAGAAAGCCCACTTTTGGTTGTGTCCGATAATATTGACGCAACCCTTACAGAGCCGAGAGCCCTCTCCACCGTAGAGTGCCGCGAGCGATTCCCAAAACGTTATCGTGAGCCAGCTACCGTGAAGCAAAGTTGATCGTGACTCCTACAATCTCATACCCGTCCAAACTAGGAAACAACAATCAAGGTAGGTAAAATTCCTATCTAAATTAATTCTTGAATATTTCGTTTGCTCAATTGAGGTATTGCATTCTTGATTAAACCCCCGAATGATGTTATCTTGTCTCATGTTTCCCGAATAGTCTTTCAAATTGGGAAATCTTCCTAATTTCGCAACGTACATATGATTGACGGTCCGATTTCACGCTCGAAATATGACCTGCAATCGTACGGAATAATCACCAATCCGATCTCACGCTCGAGATACGATTCGTGATTTTATTTTAAAATTGGCCAATCCGATCTCATGCGCGAGATACGATTCGTCAATTTATTTCCCAAAATTTTCCCAAAATTAAATGGACATGGATGGTAACTTGCTTGATTTGTTGCCGTGATGTTCTTGATGCCTTTATTTGATTACTCCCGTAAAAGAAAACCTAAAAAATATAAATATTTAGGTTAATTGCATATTAGGATAGATCGCATGCTTATTAGGGAAATAAAAACCATGTGCACGTCATATAGAATTAAGTTCATACAATGCATGTCATTTAGTGATTTTTGTTAGGTTCATTTAATTAGAAATTGTCCGTCATTAGAATTAGGTCGTTAGATTAATTTAGATTGCATATTTAAGTGTTGCATTTCTTTAATTTCGAATCTCATGGAAAATACAAAAAAAATTACTTTTTAGAATAAATCCATCTCATGCTTCAGGATAGATTACATGCTTATTTATGTCATATCGCTTAGGTCATATAGCTAAGTCATGTTGCCATGTCATATCATTTCACGTTAAATTAGTAGCATGCATTGCATAAAGCATGATTCTCATTAATTAAGCGAAAACAAAAAATGTGTGTTAATTAGAAATCATATCTAGGACTGTTGATGTGAATACTGAACTAACAACGCAGATGCTTTCGTTGCTACGAGGTAAGTCCTGCATTTTTCTATTATTTGCTTTCTTGGGTGTTAAATTGGTGGATTGCGCACCCGTATGATTGCCTCACATGTTAGGGAAATAACCTAAAATTAATTCAAGCTACTTGCTAAACATCTTTTCAAAATAAAAGAGAAAGGTACCGAAAGGGTGTTAGAGAAATCTAGCGTAACCAAGTCCCCAAACTTATAAATCTCTGGTTCGTAGAAATAAAGTAAATCTCCCATTACTTTACTTGGGTTTCTAATCGATCCACCAAAAATAGATTAGTGGCGACTCCTAATTGAAAGATCGATTGCATATTAAGAACTTGAACCTAAGTTGAGAATTGGTATGGGCTTGGGAGAGCCCGAGTTAAGTTTAGGCTTAACAATCCATTAACCAAACCCTAGGTGGTTCACCCCCGAAAATTTGGTCGTGACAGGTTCCTCATAAAAATTATGGATAAAGTATTGAGCCAAGGCAAGTCCAAACAAATTATTTAGTGAATTAAATCTGAGTCACAAAATGGGTTCCAGCCCTACTAAATTCTAAACATATTAATAATTATGGATTTGTACAGCGTCCTTGTTCAGAAAGATGCGCTGTCGCTGTTGACAAATCAACAGTGATTGGGTTTTATGTGAACTCGCTGTCATACAGTCAACATTCCCATTATACATGAGCATAAGAGCGAACTTTGATGTTTGGAAGTTATAATCGGCAGAAAGCAATTGGAATTCTCCGAAGAAATGCAGTCAACCACAGCGTTCTTGATTACCACAACGATTTTGCTGCTCTCTTCTCCTGAAGCGAATGCTCAAACCACTAAATCTCCCCCCTAGCCTGGCGCTGGCCCGACAACTAACCACGTGAACTTCAAGCACCTGCTCATTGTAGTGGGCTTGCTCCGCACTATTCGATTCCACCCTCTACGAGTATTATTATAGTCTTGCGAACGATATAAAAGCCGTGAAGGTAGCCCATACTTACATATTTTCAAATTTGCAAAAAATGAAAAGTAAACGTAAAAGTGGAAAATCGAAAATAAGACGATATATGAAATGAGAAATAGACAATTAATTTTTTTTTCTATTTTTAAGATATATATCATTGTCAATCAGTTTAATTTGGTTGACTAAAAAGACTTTAGAAGTGTAGGCAATCGATTAGAGATTAGAAGAGAAAATAGGATTATTTGAGTAGAATTAAATGCAAAATCTTATTTTATACTATGAGTTATTCCAATACTTGAGATGATTAATTTCAACAAATGTGTGCAAAATAGTTTGTCCACATGCATTAAATAAAGGCTCTCTAGGGATTAGCCGCCAAGGCTAAAGTTACTTTCACTGAGACTAGATTTATTATTTAAGCGCCAAATTTTTGTTCTTAGATTAAGTGATAAATTAATCAACGACGCTTTATGAGTTAATCAATGGTAAAATAGATGGAAGTATGAAGCCATGAGATGAGAGTCACAAAAGTAATAGTGAATTACTTTATTGTTATTGAATCAATCTAACCAATTGGACATAGATTCCAAATTATTCGTCATATGATGAAAAAAATAATTCTTCCCCTCTGAATCAGATAATTTCTGAAAAGAAAAAGGAAAATTGGATAACTTGTTTATCTTGATCATCCTTAATTTGAAAAAGGTGCGAGTTTTTTTCAAAACATGCGGTTTTCTGGATATAAACGGTGATATATATGCAGATGAATTATTTCCTGTTGCTCTCGACGCATTAAAATTTCTATCCTAATATTCCCAAAATCATCTCTGCTCACGCTTGAACATTCGCGAATGCGAGTCATCAGTTATGATATTCATGTGCACTGTCTATTTGTCCCACTTGTGACTTCCTCTAGGCTCATTTTAAATTTTAAGTATTTCGGCTCGATTTCTACATCTGGCTTCTTACGGAAGAGAATAAGTATGGGCTTAGATCGGGTGAAAATCGCCCACCGGCCACCACCAATAGTAATTGATGTGACAAGCCAATAAAAAAGAAAAGTTTCGAAATTTAAATTCAGCATATCTAATAAAAAATACATATTTTGCAAGCCGTTTAATTGGTTGGTTAGTCGCTCCAGTTGTGTGATTGGTACACAACATATTTTCTCGTAACTGGGACCCATAGACTCGCGAAAGAACCGGTCTTTCGATGCATACTATCTAGCTTTTGATGAGGTCAAGTACCATTTCAGCAACACGTAAATTAAAACATGGAATAATATGTACATGATTACAAAACTTTAGTATGTGAAAACATTTGGCAAGATGGGATCATAGGCGTAATTATCAAAGCTGGCTGCAAAAGGATTAATTGAGAATCTCTATGCCTCTTTGCTTCTTTGGTTTGCAAATAACAGGATTAGTTAGAGGAACTCTTAAAAAAAATAAAGAAACTATGTATGGGGACTGTATTTAACAAGTTTAGCCCTTTATCGTGATATAAAATGGTTGCTTTGGTTCATCTTTCGTAGGATACTCGAGTTGACTGCTTTCGATATCACCTATAGATTGTTGGAGAAGGAAGTTTTCGTTTTGGAAGGTATGTATTTCTCAAAATGATAAATATTTTTTCCCATTTTGTTTTGCTAATTGTCTAATATTTCCTTTGTTAATTTAATTGGCTTCAATCTTTGATGCTGGATCACACACTTTTTCATTATATTATTTACTTATTTGAGATAATTTGTATTTTGAGCTGTCTTTTAAGAGAATGGTATCACTTTGTACTCTTATTTGAAATTTTGACTAGATTAAATTACAAAAAGGTGATCCTATGCATAATTAACCAAACTAGCTACAAAAGGACTAACTGAATCCTCTGGCATGCGACTCCTTTATGCCTCTTTGCTTCTGTGGTGGGCAAAGAATAGGATCAGCTAAAGTGGCTCAAAGCAAAGAGGAAGCATATGCGAGAATTAAACTAACATGAACTTTAGCTCTTTAATGCATAATAAAATGGCAATGCTGACCTGCTGCTTTGGTCCATCTTTTGTCGGATAAATGAGTTGGACGGGGAGTTACGATTAGCGAAAGCTTGACTGCTCTCGACATCGCCTTTAGATCGTTGGAGAAGCAAGTTCATGTATTCCAAGGTCTGTATTTTTGAAAATTATCAATATTCACCACCCTTGTCTTTTTCTCCTGCTAAATGTCTAATTTCCTTTGTTAACTCTAATTGCCTTCAATCTTGATGCTGGATCACAGGCTTTTCATTATATTCTCTCTTAGTTTGTTCCCTCTAATTCAATGATGTTAGTGTATATCAATAGAACAGCTTTGTTTCCTACTGTATTAGGATTAGCAGTCTTTCTCAAGTTACCTCAAACTGTCCTTTCTTTGAACTCGCTTCTGCACCCCCACCGGTGGACAGCGCTAACTTTAGTCTGCACGATCGCCCCGTGAGCAGCGATACATCTATTCTCTGGCCGAAAAAGTCGATTCCCGGGGCCATAAAATCACAGGCCCATTCAAGCCGGACTAAATAAAGGACCTGCTAAACGCGTGCGTCGATCTACTTAGTTTGCAAGATTCTAAGAGTCGTCGTGGGGAAAATGTGTGACGACTGATTAAGCAATGCAGCATTCTGTCAAGGACCTAATTTTGTTAGGAGGCTGAGAGTTGTACATGAGATGTAGCCTCTGTTCGTCTTTGTTCAACTCCAAAAACCCATTCTCTCATAGCTGTCTCTGCCATTACTGCCATGTCCCCAGCCCCGTCCCCGTGGCGCAATCGTTGTCCACCACTGTCTCCGAGCTCGATCCTGCAGCACTCACCGCCACCATTTGCTAGACACCCTCTCTCTCAAAGAAACCTTTTAAGAAACTCTAATATATACTTTCATTCTTTTTTTATTTTTTTTTAAGTATCTTTTGGTGTAACCGGAGCTCAAGAATTACTTCATGAATGAGTGATTTGAGCACCTATAATCTTTTGCTCATTTCAAATAGAACGTCTCATCAATCTCTCTTCATATAATAGGTATGCCCGGCCAAACCGCCACACAAATTTACTGTTGAATTGCGAAAGCGTGACTATAATAAACGCACTCTTAATATTGCAATAACACTTAATTGCATCATAAGCATAGAATGAACTCCCGCACTCACACACATCACTCTCACGTCACTCACTCATATACACCCACGGCACGCTCTAGACAACCACCTTCAAAGACCCCACTCATAGACAAGGCCCCTTACTCTCTTTTTATAGACTCCTATGCCTACACGATGGGGACCGCTATTTTACTCTCTGCTCATGCCACGCTCTACACTCACGCCACCCACTGCAACGCAACGTTTTTCCTCTCTCCGCACACCCACGCACACCCTCTTAGTTGGACTTTACTCACACCTACACAAGGAGCAAGTTGCTCCTATTTATAGGATGGAAGGTCGGTGCATTCACCGACTTTGCTGGCTTTCTACAGTATTCTACAGATATCATCCTATTACAGCTTGGCAACTAGATTTCTTTGGAGAAGTCTAGAAGTGGCGCAGCTTTTCTTTACTGATGGATTTTTGCTAGAAAATTCTGGAGAAGGGAGAGAGAGTGGCGGTGCTCTCCTCAACATTTACGACGTCTTGTTAATATCTTGCACTTCAATTCTCACAGCAAATAGTTTGTATTCAGGCATGTTTCCATGATCTTGCACAACAATTTGAAGCTTGAAATTTTTTGTTCCAATTCCATATAAGATTTTGTAGGATCACTATTGATTATTAAATTTTTTTTTATAAAATAATTAGACTAATGCATTATTTACTATTTAAATGATGTGAGGGTTCCTTACACAACCCTTGTTTCCTCGCAACAACTGACGGTACTTGCATAGCTTAGGCTTGATGGAGCTATCTATAGAAGTAGGGGACGTTGGCATGAGCAACTCGATCGAGGAGGAGATCAAGAAGGATGAAATGGACACTTTGAAGGAAGAAGAAATCTGGAGGAGTCGACGGGAGAGAATGAATAATGCATTGGCGGCCGTGAGAACCACGGTGCAACAAGATCCGGCAGAAGTGTATGCACCTGTTCGAAGACTGGCGGATGCCATCAACCGTACCGCTGATGTCGAAGAGTTCATTTCCGTGGTCGAAAGGCTTGCCGAGAAACCGATCCGTCTGCCATTTACAATTTCCGGGGCCATCGGGCACTTCACTGCTCCACGTCGCAGCACACGCAGGCAAGGAAGACATCGTAAGGCTTCTGGCTGATTATGTCAGTGACCACCTCATAGCCGCCCAAGATGATGGGGGAGATAACTCCCCCCCAACATGGCCGCCAGGGCTGGAGGATCTAGAGCCGCCACGATGTTGATTCACCGGGCAAGAAACCTCTGTAAGAGTTTTTCCTAATGTGGACTAAATTAATTGACATTGTAATTTACTGTTTTTACGGTTACCGTAAAACAGGGTTGGTCTAAGGTGAGATAGAAGGTTTCTTAATTAGTCTAATATGGGCTGGCTAGTGTGGGCCGAGTTGAGCCTGGCCCGTAATGAGGGGGACTGGCTAAAAACTCTATAAATAGTGCTCAAGTCTCTCCTCTAACCCTAATTCTCACATGTATTCTCACCTAAGGGGCGTTTACCTAACGATGCACGTGAGGGGGGCCGCCTCATTGAGCCAGTGATACGGAGGGCAATAGAGGAGAAGGACTTAATGCGTGGATCCCCTTGATATATGTGGGTAATCCTTATTCTGCTTCCGCTTTATGTTCGATAGATCCCAAAACAGGTGCGTCAGTTCTTTCTACTCAATCATGCATGTTCCTGTTCTAGATATGGAGATCTTGGGGTTTACGCAATTTGCGTCCAACATGTGGTATCAGAGCCTCCATAACCCTAGAACACGAACACAATTGATTTTGCCCTAATTTGTATGGATTTTGCCCTAATTAGTACGGATCTTGCCCTAATTTGTGATTTTCGAGACTTTTCGTTCAATAAAAATAAAATTAAATCAAAAATTCGGATTGGGCTTGACGAGACGAAGAAAACCGTTGGCGGCGCGTCGCTGGAGGAGGCCGCACGCGCCCCCACGCGCAGCCACGCGCCGCGCACTCAGGCGGCGCGTGTGGGCGCGTGGAGACTCTGATCGGCGCGTGGTTGGCGGCGTTGGACTCGTACGGTGATTTCCTATGTCGTGGTATATTTATTTTATATGTTTGATGATTTTATGGATGTGAAAATACATACGGAACCCTAAATACGTGTATTTTTGCGTATTTTTCTTATATTTTCTGTGATTTTGGAAATATAAGTGTTGGGTTATAGGTATATTATCACATAATCATTATAAAGGTGTGATTCATCAATAAAAATCAAACTTTATTGTGAACTGAAGCTGGCTTAATGAGATTCAATCATTATGAGATAGTAATTAAATATATCTTGAGATAATGAGAAACAGTAAAAGTCATGAAATTTTTATTGCTCATGCATACTCTTTTACACGCTGGTAATCTTTGAATGATAAACGTCTAAGAACTCGTGACCAAACTGATTGTACTGATTAACATATCTGCTATATGTTGGTAATGCATGTCAATTAAATTACTGCATATTGTACATGAACTCATCTGGTCACTTGTTAATGTCTATCAAGTTGAATATTTTTATGGTAAAGGAGTATGGCAATATTTACGCAGAGCAATAGTATCTACTGTTAAATTTTAGATATTTGGTTCTTTGATTTGACTCAATTAATAGGCCACTGGTTGATTACAATAATAATTTGTTGCTTAAAATTGGCTAATAAATCAGATGTTGGCCTTGGAGTCATGTTTTACCGTATGAAACTCATGAGCAATAGTGCTTGTTGATTTTGTGTACCCTGTATTACTATTGATGTTAATTTGTGAGAGATATTTTAGATCAGCATTTTTTTTTTTTATGTTGTTCTGGTAATATGTAATCGGGGTGCACAAAAGATGATTGCTTCTATGTTATGAGAAGTTTCTCGTGTTACTGTGATCAATAATCTCATTGGAATCTGTTTTTCAGGTTCGATGTATATATATATATATATATATATTTATATATATCTATATATATATGTATGATTAATTTTTATTAATGAATAAAGTAATGTAATTAGCATGATATGTGATTTTGGTGATATGCTGCCTCTATCACTAAAGTTAAAATCACATGTATATGGTGTATGTGATGAGTAAAGTTTATATCCCTGGTATGAGAGAATTTCAATGATTCAATTGAGTAGTGACCGCCAAAGTGGCACGCTTGATTGGGTTTGAGAAATTTCGGTCTCGTATGATGATTGGGATGTCTCCTGATCTAATGCGTGGTCATACTCCCAAAGGAGGTGATTGTGTATTAGTTCATGGAGGGATACATGATAGTGTGGTGGAGGAGTGACCGATCCTAATGGTTCATATGCCCAAAGGTGATGAATTCACGAAGATTTGAATATATTCTCATAACCCTTATCATGTGAGGAGTATACAACTGCATGTCATGTATTCTGCCCAAAGGTGATTATATGATTATGCATGTAACTCTCTGGATGTGTACTTGTACGTCAAGTTACACAGTACTCACATGATACTAATTATATATATTGCTTGGTTTCAGTCACCTTTTCTGTGATTATTGAGGTTTTTACTGCTTCAAATTTTAAGTTATTGACATATGATTTGTTGTTTGAGAAAAGAGCAATTGAATTTGCTTATTGTCCATGAAGCGTTCCATTTTGGAACACTTGAAAAGAGGTTTGCCTGCGGACTACACTGCTATAAGATGAAGGAAGCCTTAGTTGCTTGAAATTATGTTTTGTCTGATATTGAAATTAGGACACATCTGCAAAAATTGTGTTTAAGTCCTAATGACATATACATCTCGTATATGATTAAAAGTTGTCAGGTTTAACAGTGGCAATGAGTATTTTGGCAAGTATGACAATGTGAAGTAGCTTAAAAGGTCATTTGTCAAATATTTGGTAGATTTTGGAGTGGTAATTTAATTACTATACCTAAAAATTCTGACAAAAAGATTTGGGCGAAAGACATAAATGCGCCAAATTGAACATGGTGATAAGTATGATTAGTAAGACTAATTTATCTGGTCTTTTGTGGGCTGATATTATGAAAGCAATTTTTTCATATACAAAAGGGGTATTGATTTTATGACCCTAAAGAAGGTATAAGAATTATGGAATCACATACTCTAAAGTTTCTAAAGATTGACGTAATTGTAGAGGATAGCTGCTCTCAGGCTATTAAAGATAATAGTATGATGGAAGTTATTATGTTTTTCTCTTTACCTATATAGATAATTATGGAATCTCCTGTACCATAAACTAAACTTGTTGAGGTTTAAGGTACTATTCTTGATATAGTTTATAATGAAATTTCTTAAACCTCTCAAGTGCAGAATGAAGTGGTTGCAGCTTTATTAAGGAGATTTGTTGGGGAAAGACGATCAGTTATATCATCATACTATATAGTCTATTTGTGAGAGCATGATTACAATATCCACTACATGGTTATTTTAGCAACTTATATAAATGTCGTTTCTTGTTCTCAATTAAGTATGTGATTAGATGTCATAAAAGGCGGTACACAATCTATGAAACATCATAGTGTTTGGAAACTAACTTACTCTGAAAGAGAGGTGGATTGTTTATAGTAAAGAAATAATTATTTCTTTAAATATTCTTTCAGAGTAAACATGGTATTAATAATTTATTTTGATATAAAGTTACGCCAAATAGATATAAAATCTATATTGTGCAATTGGAGAATTTTGCAACAAATGTTTCAAGTAAATTTGTGTATAGACTGAAAAGTCTTATTTATAGTCTTGTTTCCAGACAATATTGTTAAAGTTTCATAGTGTTATTATCTTGTTCAATTTGGAACAAAGTAATTCAGTATACTACAAGGTCGAGTGGGAGGAAATTTATTTTTCTCATACTCTATATACATGATTTTTGCTTACAAGTTGTGACCTTGAGATATCTTATACCCTTTGTACTGAGGTCTGTAAGGATTGTTTTTGCGATATTATATTAGATTTTCTCGGAGGACATTTGCTGATTGTATATTGGAAATATTCAATATACATCATTGCAAGCCAGGAATTACTCCTGTTGTTAAGGGTGATGGACTAAATCTATTACATTGTCCTTATTTAGATATTGAGAAAATCTAATTAAATGAAGTACCTTGTGTCAGTGCACTAAAAAGTATAATGTATGCTTTGATTTTGCACTAGATTAAATATCGCCTTTGCGATGAGACTTTTAGGCAGATATAAGTTGAATCCAAGACGCGATTTAAGTTGCTGCCAAAAGGTTTTAAGGTACTTAAAAGGACAAAAGAATATATGCTAATTTACAGACAAGTTTAATTCTTGCAATGAGTAAGGTATTCATACGTTAACTTTGTTGGCCGTTAGGATGATATAATATCAATAACAAGAACCAAATTTATGTTAGCAAGAAGTGCAGTAAATAAAGTTATATGTTATCTTCTACTATGTAAGCAGTGTTAGTAACATTCTTTTAGACTGTTACTTGGGCTATTATGCTCCAGAACCTCATGACGGAGTTAATCGTTTTAACTTGATGGATAGACCCATACAGTTGAATTGAGATAACAGATTTGTAGTATTATTTATTTACTACAGAGGTCTCAAGGGGTCTAAATATATGGTGGTCAAATATTTTTGACCATAAAGAAACGGTACAGAAAGGTGACTTATAATATAACATATTTTCACAGATGATGTGGTTGCATATCCACTAACTAAAGGCCTACGCCTATGTGTATTTGAGTGACATATCATTAGCATGGGGCTAGGAGTATCTTTGGATACTGTTGTTTAGTGGGAGCTATCTTGGCTTTACTCTGATAAAATTCACATCTGTGGTTCGTTACATTTAGTAACGGTTTGATATGTATCAACTTTTGCATTCAATAAAATATTTTTGAATGTATTGTTACTATGTTGAATACATATTGATAAAGTCTCAAGGGTTTGTATAAACCTTGAGTGAAGGCTAGAGGCATCCGGGCATCCGGTTATTAGCCTTGTGCATATGTCTTGTGATATATAAAGAAAGGTTAACCATAAGGACAAGACATATGTGGGTTCATTGGAACCATAAAGCATTCTCTAGTGGCACAAGTTTTTGTGACGCCTAAAGTTAAGAGAATGGTGACTGACAAATGGGATCTTTCTATGAGAGATGTTATCCATTTGCCACACTACCATATTGAATCCATATCAATAAGGTTGAGAACATTCGTGACCATGGAAGGCTCTGTGTATATACATGCAGTTACCGCCATGATTCGGTGTTTAAGACTTTATGGGATAGGATTGACTATTAAGAATTATCTCTAGACCAAATGTGCGCACATACAGTACGATTTCAATTAATATAGTTCAAGTGGGAGAATGTAAGAGTTTTTCCTAATGTGGACTAAATTAATTGACATTGTAATTTACTGTTTTTACGGTTACCGTAAAACAGGGTTGGTCTAAGGTGAGATAGAAGGTTTCTTAATTAGTCTAATATGGGCTGACTAGTGTGGGCCGAGTTGAGCCTGGCTCGTAATGAGGGGGACTGGCTAAAAACTCTATAAATAGTGCTCAAGTCTCTCCTCTAACCCTAATTCTCACATGTATCCTCACCTAAGGGGCGTTTACCTAACGCTGCACGTGAGGGGGCCGCCTCATTGAGCCAGTGATACGGAGGGCAATAGAGGAGAAGGACTTGATGCGTGGATCCCCTTGATATATGTGGGTAATCCTTATTCTGCTTCCGCTTTATGTTCGATAGATCCCAAAACAGGTGGGTCAGTTCTTTCTACTCAATCATGCATGTTCCTATTCTAGATATGGAGATCTTGGGGTTTACGCAATTTGCGTCCAACAACCTCCTCAATGTTGACGACAAGAACCTAATCTTGAGGATAAAAAAAACAGACATGGAAACACCGCTTTGCATGAGGCCGCAATTTGTCATCACGTCGGCATGGTCCGTCGTTTGTTGAGCGAAGATTCAGAACCTGTGTACTGGATGAACATGGAAAAGAAATCTCCCCTGTACCTGGCTCTCTACACCAGTGACTCCGCTATACACAACGTTTTATTTTCCCTCCTGCTCGAACCGTCGAGGATACAAGGCTTGCCGCCTGTTCATGGAGCCATCCTGCGCAAGAACTATGGTATGCACCTAAATTTGCTTATCGGTAATATCTATTTATGGACAACAACTTTTTGCATCCGTCATGACCGGTCTCATCCAAAGTCATTTTGCTAAAATCATGTGTTGTTGATCTTCGATTAGAAAAACTACAAAGTGCAAATACTCATGATCGACAGTCATAAAAATCTGGAATCTAACAATGATAGAAGCAGAAAGATAGGTTTGAAATAATGCTTGTTGATGATAACGTTAGATTCCAATAAATCTTCTACAAGGTTTCAAAAAACTGTGTAGTGTTGTTATAGAAAAAATTAGTTTGGTTGGTGAATGATTTATCATATTCCGGTTTTGGATTTACCTGTCAACTTAATCTCTAGATCATCCCGCTCCCAATAGAGTTAGAACATTGCATTTACAAACCTCAAATACGTCCCAAACTCTTCAGGTTTTTTAGCATTTGACCCCAAATCTGTCCCATTTACTCAATAGATACTGGGAAAATTTTAAAATAAATACCTAAAAGAAGATCGTTTTCTTGAAAGAGGGCTTGAGAGTGAACTTTGTATCAAATAAGAGAAATGAAGTAATTAACGTAGTTTCAAATAAGGGTCTGCACGTGCAACTCGCATTCTTATTTTGGCTGCTAAAGCAGGGGGAACTTTGTCATAAGTTGTGATAAATTATACATATTTTTTATCTGGTTGATTCATATGAAGTAGTTGGACATACAAAACTCTTATGCAATTTACGTTATTTCACCATACCGTAACGCAAGGATAACCTTAGAAGTATAAAGGTGAGAGAGATTTGCCACTTCTCATTATACAAAGTAATGTCACAAGTCATGTATGTACCAGTATAATATGAAAGAGTAACGTTATGTGTTTATTAAAAAAGCTTGCTAAATGATAATGACTAAGTATAGATTAAGTAAGCATAGTGCCATGAAAATTAATAAGATTAAAAGCCATAGAGAAGGAAAGTAATTCATGCTAGAGTTTGTTTTAGTATTTGGATCTTTTCGAAATTTATCTAAGGTCGTCATGTCATGTTCCATTGTGTTGAGATGGAAAATTGCAACGCCTTTGAGATTCACAGCTCAAAGAGCCACAATTTTTTGAACCCGAAAATGGGTTAGATAAATTTCTAAAAGCATTTGACTGATTCAACCAAGATTATCACAACGTATTCCAGCATTGCAATCTAATCCAGCATCAGCGACTATCAATCCTAGTAGTGATTATGGTCCCCAAATTGGAGTTCCTGATCGTAGATTTAGCGGCCAAGATACTGAAAAAGAACATCAAGCTTTTTGCAATGACCGACTCCAGAAGTGGTCATGTAATCCATTTAGCTGCTTACACGAATCAGACTGAAGTATTCGAACTCTTGCCACCAGAAACTGAATACTTGGCCCGAGCACAGGATATGAATAGGGATCTTCCCATTTATATTGCGAGCTAGATGGGTTATGTTGAACTGATCGAGAAGCTATATCCTATATCAGAGTTCCTGAACGGACGAGGACAAACTGTTCTTCATGCTGCAGCAAAATATGGACAAACTTCGGCAGTGAAATATATACTCAGACATCCGGAACTGCAAATGCTGATAAGCGATAGATATTATGCTGGAAATACAGCTTTGCACTTGGCCGCGATGCATTCACAACCCGTGGCTTTGATTCCTCTTGTGCTGGATAAAAGAATCAACCTCTTCGTTCTTAAGCATGAATGCTTGACTGCTCTTGACATTGCTCAGTATCGCATCAGAAGGGAGTATACGCTGCGGAAGGTAAGTAACATAAATCGTCATTATTTTCGCCTTTAAATGAGTACTCCAGGGTTCATTCCCGCTATCGTTATGGTAACAGCTTGTTCTGTTTTTCTTCATTTGCTTCCTATCTCAGCAATTGACAGTCACGGTGTTGAAATCCACGTCATTTGGGAAAGGTTCAGCTGTAAACGCAGACTTATTCACGCCAAGGCCGGAAGCTCGAGATGAAGCGCTTACACTATTCGATGCCCATGAAAAGAAGCCAAATAAGGACCATGTGAAGGATGCGATCAATACCCGTCTGCTGGTGGCAACGCCCGTGGCCACCATGACTTTCGCAGCTGGTTTCGCAGTTCCTGGAGGATTTAACAGCTCGGACATGGCCTCCAAAGATGACCAGGGCATGGCTACGATGCTTGACAAGAAAATGTTCCGGGCCTTTGTGATTTGCAGCACCATCGCGATGTTCTGCTCATGATCGCGGCAGTCAACCTCATCTGGACACAGCAAAACAACGTCTACATGGCAATAGCTGCATACCAGCAGACGATACTGCCGCTAAAAATTGCAATCCCGGTGATGTCCCCGCTTTCTGAACTGGCATCACCTTGACGGTTGGCAACTCTCTTGGCTTGCTAACACCATAATTTTACTTGGGACTCGTTTTCCTCCTCATTATCTCAGGTGCCAAATCGTTAAAGAGTACCCTCCAGTCTTTCGGAGCCATAGTCGTCCTATCCGTCGTCTGATATACTGGCTTGTTCCCGCTTACTTTTATATATGGAAAGTTGAGACATACCTTTTGGTTGACTTGGTAGACGACGGAACGGCGAGCGGGACCTCTGCAAGTCTGCCTTCGGATGGTGCCGGTGAATCGAATGATCGATGAGTTGGCGGCAATGAACGTGGGGGCTTTGCCGCACCCTCCCATCACTATTTTCATTTGATCATTCAATTTTATCTATGATTTTGCAGAAATTAATATGTATTTGCCTTGGCGTATTTGGCTACATTATTAGGCCGATTTCCTATTGCGTTAGGTTAGCGGTGACTGTTAAGATATTTGAATTAAACCCCTTCTTCCGCTAATGATTTAAGTTTTTAGGACAGTTAGATAAAATCTTATAAAATTTTACGTGATATTAGAGTAGTAGATTGTAAATTCAAACTTTTTTAGGTCCCATTTTTTGCTTTTTATTAAACCATGCCAAATTTTTGAGTTTTAAAAATAGTTGGACATAGTTTCACAAAATGTCATAGCGATACATGCGCGCACTCACTCACGTGTCCATGTGTAAAGAGAATAATTCTCATCTCCTATTCTCTAAGTCAAGCGTTTGGCGAAGAAAACCAGAAGAATATTTAGAAACTTCCTCTTCACCCGTCGCAAAAAATCGAATTCTAGACCAACTCGTTGCGCCCTTTCATTTCCCCCACTTCTCTCAAGCATAAAGGAATTTCCGCATAGCGAAACTTGAATGAACCTGGTGAGGGTTTGAAGACCAAGAATTCTGTGCATATATACGAACAGCAAACCGACTTTTTAATCTGGCTTGAAGGGATGTCAAAGGATTCTGCTTGTGGTCGAATTGTGTATCTGACAATTAATTAAGCAACATCTTAGAGTTAATTAATGGTGATGATGGTCTTAAAAGTAATAGTAGATTACTTAATCGTAATCCAAACGGTCTAGTCAAACTTTTCCTTCTCCAGGTTCATATCTGAAAACTTTTGTGCTCCATTAGCATTTAGCTGCCTTGGTAGAGCATGACTAAGTGTCCGGATAAGTAAACCCCGATGCCTCTTGTCTCTAACATGATCAATTGAGATCTTATATCGGAGAAAATGACGAAAGTCTACTCTCTTCTGACGAAATTCAGTGAAATGATATGATCTATCAATTCGACTTAGATTCCAAATATCTATCAAATCATCAATGAAGAAACTAAATTTATTCCCTGAATAAAAACAGATTCTTCAACAAAAAACTTCAAATACTTCTTGATGTTAATCCCTCTCTCGGATTTCAAAATGGATACAAGCTTCTTTCGAAATATAAGGTTTTTTTATGACAGAGTGATGATATCTACACAATGGATTATTCTTACTAATCTTGAAGTATTGAAAATTTCCTTCTCAATGTTCCAAAAAGCATAAGCCAATTGAAAAAGTTCATAAGCTCAAAGGTGCCTGTCGCCTTCGTGTATGTGAGTCATGAGCTATGAAATTCGTATTATGCAAGCAATGTGATTGATTGGTTAGCCATGTGGTTATGTGGTTGGCATGACATACTTTTTCTTGATTGGGACCTACAAACTTGCAAAAACTGGTCTTTCAATACACGATTTCAAGCTTTCGAGGTTGCTAAGTGGAGTTCTAGTGATACATAAAGTAAATTACAGACTGATTTGTCAACGATTACTGAACCTTGATATGTGGTAATAAGCGGTATGAAGGATGATCCTAATAACAACTGAAAAGCCAATGGAACATGTAAAATCTTACCGGCGGCCATGAAAGTTGAACAGTACGATGGCAGTGGAGCAACTAATAAGTTTCCAAATTTGCAGCTTCCTATTTGCCAAAGCTAGCTCCAAAAGGACTAACTGATTCTCTAAGCCTCTTTGCTTGTATGGTAGGCAACCGTGATCCTTTGGGGACAGGTTAAAGCAAATAATAGGATCAGTTAAAGGGACTCAAAGCAAAAAAGAAATTATTTACGTCGATTTATTCTACAACAAGTTTAGCCCTTTATGTAATATAAAATGGTTGCTTTGGTATGTCTTTCGTGGGATGTATGAGTTATCTGCCTTCAATATCGCCTCTAGATCTTGGAGAAGAACCTTTCAATGTCGCCAGGTGGGTCTTTTTCAAAATGATTAGTATTTTCTTTCCTTTTTCTTTTGCTAATTGTCTAATTTTTCAATTGTCTTCGATCTTGAAGCTCGATCACATGCTTTTTAATGTATTATTTCTTAATTGGGTCCATTCTATTCAATGATGTTATTAGTATATCAATAAAATATTCTTGCTTCCTAACTGCATTAAGACTACCATTCTTTCTCTAGTTAGTTCAAATGTCCTTTCTTGTCACTCCTTTTTGCCTCCACACCACATTTTTGGTTGACTGTGCTAAATTTAGTATGCACTTTGCACGACATCGTGCAAAGTTTTAGTAAATACGCAAATTTAGTTTGCACTCTGCCTCCACACCACACCACATCACTGGAGGTCCGGCCAAAAGGTGGATTCCTGGGGCAATCAATCTCCGGCCCAACGGAGCAGGAAGAAACAAGGGACCGGCTAAGCACGCGCCTAGTGGTGGCAGCACCACCAGTTGCCAGAGCCACTGGCGTTGGCCGAGCAGCTCCCCTCTTTCATGAAGAGAGCTTTTGAGGGCGAATTTCTAATTTACGCTTTGATTCATTTTTTTGAGGATTTTTTTGTGCGAGCACTCATAGTCTTTAGCTTACTTAAAGTGAAACACCTTATCAATCTCTTTTTTCAAGAGTAGGTAACTCGAGCGAACCGCCAAGCAAATCCATGACATGTCATTAATTTCTTGCACTAAAATTATTGTAACGAAAAATTGATAGTTTTTCACGCTTTGTGATCTTGTGAAACAATTTTTAAACTAGAGAAATTTATGTTTGGATCCATATAAAACCTTACAGGACCGTAATAATTATTATAAAAATTTAAATGCGTTACTTTGTATTTAAATTAATATATTGTCTTCTTACACAACCCTTGTTCCTTTGCAATGACTACACTACTTGCGAAGCTTAGGCCCGAAGGAAGTAAAGCTATCTATAGGAGAGGAGGAGGATGGCACGATCAAGGCGGAGGTCCAGAAGGATGAAAATGGAGCTTCCCTGAATAATGCATCGGAGACTGCGCGAACTGTGGAGCAACAATATCCAGCGAAAGTGTCTGCAGATGCTAGAAAACTGGCCGATGTCATCAAAGGCGCCAATGTCGAAGATATCATTTCCACGATCGAAACGCTTGCCTGTCAAGCTGATTCGTCTGCCATTTTCAATTTCCGGAGGCTGTCGAGGGGTTCGCTACTCCACATTGCAGCAGCCACCGGCGAGAGCAACATCCTGAGGCTCCTGCTTGATCGTGTCGATGCCTCCCTCATAGCCGCCCAAGATGATTGGGGGAATACCCCTCTCCACATCGCCACTAAGGCCAAGGCATTTGGAGTCGTCGCTATGCTGATTCGCCATGTAAGAGACCTCCCCGACGTGGATGACAAGAACTGGATCCTGAGGATAAAGAACAATCATGAAAACACCGCTTTACACGAGGCCGTGCTTACTCGTGACGTTGACCTGGTGCGTCATCTGTTGAACGAAGATTCAGAGCTCGTGTACTCGGCGAACATGGATCAGAAATCTCCCCTGTACCTGGCTATTGACACCTGCGAACCCTGCGACCCCAAGATATTTCAGGTTTTATTTTCGGCCCCGCTCAACCCATCAAAAATAGAAGGCTTGCCGCCCGTTCATGGTGCCGTTGCACGTAAACAATATGGTACGTACTTAAATCTACTAATGGGAAATATCCATAGACGTGTGGACTGAATTCATTTCAAGTCTGTGCAACCACTCTTTGTGCTTGCCCAAATCTGTCACGGGTGTTCACATAAAATTTCACACCTTGCTTATTAAAGTAGTTGGATACCGAAGAAGAAGTTGCAACTGCCATATCATTCTCCTAATAAACCAGTTATCTCCCATTACAACATAATAGGTCAGCTCAAATACATTCCAGACTCTATAGGAATTCAAGCATTTGCCCAAATCTGTCCCATTTCACATTTCCCCAATGGAATTGAGCAGAGGGCGGGCTTATGGGGAGCGTCCATTGAACCCACTTCTTTATTTATCTTTAAAATAATCATAACTTGTACGAGTATATACATCTATTTAAAGTTTCATCATAATTATCCTATTTGTGCTTTTTTCATAAAGATATATCATTTTAGTTTTTGTATAGTCATATAATTGTAATGATGAATCGATGTGATGTTAATTGAAATTCATCAAGGTAATAAAATGACAAAAATGATTAAATGATAGTTTTTAATATATTGTAAAAATAATAATCTATTCCGAATCACAAAAAAATAAATAAATATTAAGTAATTATTAATCTTTGTGGGTCTATTGCCTCGAAAGTTTGTAACTCACAATATGCTGTTACTCTCACAATATCCTAAAGACTATTATGTTTGCAAAGTCTATAAAATAATACATGTTTCAATTGAATCATGAATTTGTAGATTAAGTGAATAATTTTAATATCTTTAGTTATGTCTCATGAAAATCTAATTTCGAATGCATTACTTGTAGTTGATATACGTTAGACCGTGCCCGCATAAATTCTGCCCTGTATCTTCTTGCCTAGTCCGGGAAAAATTTGCTCGGTTTGGGCAAGGCAGCTCCGGGCGATAAGTCCTGTGCACATTCGAATTATCAATTAATCCATAAATCAACGTATGCATACATACATGTTTTCACCTAATAATAATAATTAGACATTTTTAGACTATTCAAATTGATATATAATATAGTTTCTTCAGCTATATTGATAACACATCCCAAGTAATGCAAGTTGAAACTAATCTTGCAGCCTCTTTTACTCTATGCACGTAAGTTTGTGTCCTATCGCATTTTCATGTTGGACATGCATTAAAAATCACAAAAAAGAAAATACTGAAGGTTCTCATGTGTACTAAATCCCCACATAAAATCTTACGACTTTGAAGTAAATAAATCTTAAATGTTAATAGTGAATCATTAGGTGCACATTATTTATATAGACTTTTTAGTTATTGTACGTATCCGTACACAAATAAGAACATTATATGTGTATTTGATTTTTGAGAATGAGATTTGCACATTATCAAGATTGTGAAAGTACAAAGATTCATGAGCTAGGTAGAGGTCGAAATGCAACATAGAATTATATTCCTGTTTAGGAAAAATTCATCCATCTTTGTATTTGTCCACATCAATGCGGTGCCTAAAAATTCATACAAAGCTTTTTATGCCTTTTATATTATGTTATGATATTATTTTACCTTGATTTAATTTGAATGTGCAAACTTTCAAATCCATGAAACGCAGAAGAGTTCAATTTATATGTGAAGATTATATATATAGTGTGTGTGTGTGTAATGGTGGCGCCACATCCTCTGACTTGGGTGGATTCCGCTCGACTCTAAAGTAAATTTTACTTAATTTTTGCTCAAAAGGTTTGGTAAAAATGCAATTTCTTAATTGAGCTTAATAGGTGCCCACCTTTACGAAGAAGTTGACATTTGCTTTATACTTGCCAGAATTTGACGAACATAATAGGAAAAGACCATTCTCCTTTTCTTGATCTTGCCCTAGCTATTTAAATATCGTTTCAGTTTTTCCCTTAACATTATATTTGTGGACTCTATAGATACTTTATAAGATGGAAATGTCATATAATTTGCCATGTCATTGAGTAAGATTTTTACAGTGAAATCTTAGTACATGTTGATGTCGCATTGCTTTGGAAGAAAATGGTCTGAAATTTGTCTAAAGTCATTCCCAAATACATAAATGGGATCCTTTCGAAAGTTATGTAAAGTCTCACATATTGCGTTCCATGATGCTAGAGAAGGAAAGTCACAATACTTTGAAATTCATAGATTGAAAAGCCATTATTTTTTTAACCAAAAATGGGTTAGATAAACCTTTCAAAGCCTTGATTTATTCAATCAAAATTATCACCACTTGTTTCACCATTGCAATCTAATTCTCCATCAACGACTATGAATCCTAATAGCGATTAAGGTTACGTTGAAGATGTCCTTATCCCGGGTTAAGATGCATTAAAACCAACCAAGCCCCAACCAGTGTCAAATGTTTATGCGGATGGTGGTCCCTAATTTGAAGCTCTTGATTCCAGATTCACTCAGCAAGATACTCAGAAAGGACACGAAGCTTTTCGCAATGAGAGACTCCGGAGGCGGTAATGTATTCCATTTAGCAGCTTTCTGGAATGTGCTCGAAGTATTCAAACTCTTACAACCAGAAACCGAATATTTGGCTCGAGAACAAGACAACAATGGGGATCTTCCCATTCATATTGCGAGCAAGATGGGTCATGTTGAAGTAATCGATAAGCTACATCCGGTGTCACAGTGGGTAAATGGGAAAGGACAAACCGTTCTTCATGTGGCAGCAAAATACGGAAGAGAAAAAGTAGTGAGATTTATACTCAAACATCCGGATCTAAGGGAGATGATAAATGAAAGAGACCATGATGGAAATACACCTTCACACTTGGCAGCGAAGAATTTACAACCCGCCGCGTTGGTTCATCTTGTGACATCCCGATTTTCCAATTCTGGTTTCAATTAAATAAGTCGGGCATTTCATCTTCGCGTCTATAGCTTTCTTCTCTGAGTTGGCCACTCACGAGATAACTAGTCTATCAGGTGAAGCCGTTAAGGAATTTAAACGCAATAGACTTGAGAATTCGACCATGAATCGGCTACTCGACCGTATTAATGTGCAAGGATCATTACGACACTGTCAGAATCGAACGGAGATCAGTTATAGGTCGATTCGACTGAGGTATGTGATTAGAGTGTGGGTGATTCCACCTGATCGCAATATCCTCGTCGACCGGCACTAGACCGATTCTTTTATCGTTTTGGGTACCCTGTGTCCGTAATCGAAACCTCGAGATTTCTACGACAATCGAGAATCGCCAAGGTGTCGAAGATGCACTTTGTGGCTTGAGAATAATCAACCACAGGTCAATTGCACAGAAAATTCCTAAAAGCTACCCGGTAGATTAGGACGCGCTAAAGTCGCGCCAGATTGAATTTAACCGTGAAATTGAACCCGATTACAGAAATTGGAAGTTTTGTCAAGTCACAATTCATTTTAGGAATGTCGACTCATCTCCAAAAGATTTTTCTACAAACCGAGATTTTTGGCGGAAAAAGCAAAGTAATGCCGTTTTTGTTCGGAATTGTCGAGGGTCGTTTTGATTGAATCTTCGGGATGCAAGTTGGATCATTTGATGGGAAAAAGTCATGAGACGGACGAGGATACCTTGATGGATTTAATTGGGCTTCAATTGGATGTGTTTGGTTGAGAATTGGATGAAATTGATTGAGATTGAAGAGGGAAATGTAACAAATTCGTATGCCATGAGGGGAGAGCTATTTTGCACCTATTGGCAAGGTTGTGGAGGAAGCTTGAGGAGAGAGAGTGGCTGAGGTCATGTGATGTCATGGTGGGGGCAAAGCCAATGAGAGATTGGCAAGTGTTGAGCTCTAAAGAGCCCAAGGAGACCCCCCTTGCTAAGCAGCCTTCTTCTCCCTTAATTTGTGGCTTTCTCCATTATTGTTGAAAGAGAGAAGCTCAGCAAAAAGCCAGAGGAACCGAGCTCACCAGCCCCTCCATCGTCGCACGCCCGGAAGGCCATCGTCGGCCGTTTTCCTCCCTTGTTTTCTCCTCGTTCCAGTTTCTGCTCCAGCCGACCTTTCGCCAAAGATCCGAGTAAAAAGTTAACTTCCCGGTTGAATCAGCGAACGAGCCACCCATCGCCGCGAAGAAGACATCCAACCCGTTCCAGAGCATCTCGCCGCTCGCCGGAACGATTCTCCGGTCGTCCCGTACGGCCGCCCGAAGCCGCCGCTCGCCGGACCGTCTGGACTCGCCCGGTTCCGCCTGTTCCGCGTTTTCTTGCTGTTTCGCCCCTTTCCGACCATTCCTTTGCCCATCCCAACCTCCAGCAAGATCCCCTTGACCCCGGGAGCCGCTGGTTGCCAA
This sequence comes from Eucalyptus decipiens, assembly GCA_014182575.1. Classification (NCBI taxonomy): domain Eukaryota; kingdom Viridiplantae; phylum Streptophyta; class Magnoliopsida; order Myrtales; family Myrtaceae; genus Eucalyptus; species Eucalyptus decipiens. The sequence goes on from CM024619.1 coordinate 7,719,764, forward strand.
CCACCCGCTCGCCGGAGCTCCGATCAGCCCGTTTTCGCCGTTGAAGTTGCTGGTTTCTTCTCTGCAGTTCAGCCCAGATCAGAAGCAGAAAACCAGAAAGCCGAGAGGTCTTCGAGGCCCGTTTTCAGTGTCTTCCCGGCCTCCGTTGGTGTTGCCGCTTTGGGGTTTATCGACCGCCTTGGTGTCGTGGTCGCCGTGAACTCACCGGCGCGCAAAACCGGTGAGTTTATCCTCTAATTCTTGCTTAGTGAGTTAATGACGCTTAAGGGGTGTTTAGATTAGTCTAATTAGGTTTAGGTGATTAGATTAGATTATTTTAATGTAAATTAGATTAGTTGTATGATTAGCTTAATGGATGTTTAATTAGGGCTAATTGTATGATTAAATTAGTGTAATCTTGTTTAAGCCCTAATTAATTATTTTTAATTAAATAATTATTTCGAATTTATAAATATTATTTTATTAAATTATATTATTATAAAATAATATTTAATTATTTAATTTTCGGAATTAAATTTAATTATTTAATAATTTCGAAAATTATGCGGGATGGCCGGCGTTAGAATTTCGAGCCGATCGTAGCGGTGCGGTCGGTTTGTATTAATTGTATGTTTAAATTGAGAAATTGAGTGATTGATGATTATGGTCAATTATTCCAAAAGTGTGGAATTGAGTGATATTGATGAAGTTTTGGTATTTAACTTGAAAATACCCGGTGTTGGCTTTTGGCACCGTAATTGGTTGGTAGGTTCAGGTTTGTATCGATTGATTGAATGTATGTTTATGTGGGGATTTATCCCAAAGTTGATTAGTGTTGGTTTTTGATGGGAAAATGACTGTGAGAGGTTGTGAGTTGAACCTAGAAAGCCATCAAATCTAAACATTGCCGAGTGGGGCCGTAATGCCACTACATATGTATTGCCGAGTGGGGCCGTAATGCCACTACATATTACATTGCCGAGTGGGGCCGTAATGCCACTACATATGTATTGCCGAGTGGGGCCGTAATGCCACTACATATAACATTGCCGAGTGGGGCCGTAATGCCACTACATATAGACTTGCCTGTAAGGCCGTGATTGAGAGTCGAGAATGAATAGTCAGAATGACCGTGTGATGATTTCGATGACATGTAATCGACTAAGTCAATTGATCGTTGAATCGATCCGAGTAATTGAATTGTTTGGATGATGTGGTTGTCAATATTTATTGATTAAATTGACGTGCAGGAAAGGGACTGAGGCGAGGTAAGCCCTCTATCCTATTTGTGTGGCTAGAGCGCCCTGAGGCGTATTTTCTTCCTAATTGAGTTTTAGAGGGTAGGACTCGCTGAGACGTAGTCTCATCCCAGTTGGGGAAAAATATTTCAGGTCCCTAGATGACGGTCATGGAGGACCGGAAGTCCCGGAGCTCGGAAGGTGGAGGCTGAAGAATCGGCGAACGTGTCGACAAGTTGGTCATAGGACAGTTTCCTAGTTGTTGAGCCTGTCTATTTTGTAGACAATCCAAAGTTATATATAAACCTATGTGTTTATAGAAAGCTTGTTTGGTTGTGATTGATTGCCCGCTTTTCTATCCCAAGTTAAATGTTGTCGGGGATTTGTTTTGCTTCCGCATGTGCAATATAAAAATGAATGGGTCGGCGACGTGTCCCGGGAAGTCGCATTTCAATCGACTGAGTGGGATGTTCGCGCGCTCGGAGGATCGGGGCGTGACATCCCCGTTTAAGTGGTATCAGAGCGGGTCTGTGAATGGAGTGATAAGGTGCGATTGTTTATGGGATAGTTAGTAGGAATGACTTTTATTTCATGCTGGTGCATGTGGCTGATAGTTGTTTGGTAAATTGTTTGGCGTGGATCACTCGAATTCTAATCTGGGATGAGAATTGGGAAACAGGTTTCTGTAAAGATCCTGTAGATGAGTGATCAGGAGCAGAGGACTCCTAGAGAGAACCTTTAGACCAGTTACTCGAGGTGGTGTGCCGATAGGGATCGGTACCCGAGGTGGTCGTGGTGGAGCACTGGCTTAGACCAGCGCGAGTGTAAGAGTACCGCTGCAGGTCGGTACTAGTGTAGCAGCACCGAGCGATTCTAGGTTTGATGGGATCGTTCAGGCGCTAGTGTCCCTTGGAAGCTTGTTGGGTCAATAAGCTCAAGACCGAGCCGCCGCTGTTGCCGTTGTTTCTACCGCCGCCAGTGTTGTAATCGTTGTTGTTGCCGCGCCTGTTGAGGCCCAACCTGGAATTGTGATATGGAAGCAAGCCGTTGCATCCGAGTCGAGGTTCAGATTCAGTAGAGATGGAAATTAGTTGAGGAAGGAGTCTATGATCGTAGAAAGGTATTCCATTTCCGTCCAGCTAGAAATGTGGGATGGTCAGGTCAGCAATGGATCAGAATGGATCAGAATGGAGTGTGTCGTGTTGACGGAAGCCGACATGGATTAGCCCCGTGTCCTGGTAAGACGGGTGCTTGTTTTGTGTGTGACCATCAAGGTTACCTGGCCAGAAACGGTTCTAGAAAGCAGATGGGACAGATCGAAAGGAATGCGCCATAGAACGCATCGTGGGGTTTGTAGAGCAGGCCTTCAGTACAAGAAAGAGTGCATGCTGTCATCTGACAGTAGGTAAGGGACTCATTGATTGTGTGCCGAGTTTCTGAAAGGAAGTGTGAGTCAGCTTGGTGACCAAGTATAACGGGAACATGCTTTGAATGTGGCCAGCATGGCCATTGGGCTAGGAACTGTTCGTGTAAGTCCAAGAGGACTCGAGCATCGCTACCGCCGACATGACGCCACTAGGATGGCGAAAGGAATAGGAATGGATTGACCATGCATCGATCTAGGGAAGAATGTTTTGAGGTGTATTATCGAGTAGCTCACTGGATTTTGAGTGAAAGTTGTGAAGTTTCCGTTGTTATAATAAAGTAAAATGAAGATGAATCTCGACTATAGTTGTACTTGAAGGGTTTGCTTATATATGACCCGGGAGTCATTTATAAAAAGGTGTGGCTCGAGGAGCTTTTCGCCGTTATGAATTGTGGCGTGATGTAATTCAGTTTGTTCGGTTAGTGTACGGAAGTTTTGATTTACCGGAAGTGAAAAAAAAAAAAGACCTTCGATCCTGTTGTTCGTCACTGAAGACGACCTAGTTTATGGATGTAGGTTGCCTAATCTATATGGCAACTATAGTGGATGCGACGTTGAGGGACCAAGTAATGAGAACTTAGTCGTGGTACGAAGTTTTCGAGGTGTTTCTGAAGAATTGCCAGTCTCGCTGTTAGAAAGAGAAATAGAGTTCGTGATTGAGTTAGCATTCGGATTAGAGCTAGTCTCTAAGGCTCCTTACCGAATAGCTTTATCTCGAGATGAAAGAACTGAATGTGGAGAGGCATGAATTGTTAGATAAGGGATTTTTACTTCCCAGTGCATCACCTTGGGAAGCATCAGTCTTGTTTGTGAAGAAGAAGGATGGTTTGTTGCGTTTGTGTATTGATATTCTCCAAGATCGACTTGAGGACAGGATATCATCAGCTGAGAATCAGGAAGAAAGACATACCGAAGTTAGCATTGCGTACTTGATACGGTAATTGTGAGTTCACTGTATTATCGTTCGGTTTGACAATCACTCCAGCTGTTTGTATGAATCTGATGAACAGAGTGTTCAAAGGGTACTTGGATCGGTTGTGATCGTGTTCATTGACTTTATCCTAGTGCGTTCAAGAGTGTTGAGGAGCACGAGAGACATTAGAGGATGATACTTCAGACCTTGAGGACTCTTGAATTTTACAATGAGCTTAGCAGATGTGAGTTGGATGACTCGTGTTGCGTTCCTAAGTTATGTGATTTTAGGAGAAGGAATCTCCGTGGACCCTGTTCAAGATTGAAGCAAGAATCGCCTGGCCAAGATTGACTACAAAGAAAGAGATCGAAGTTCTCCGGGTTTAGCGAGTATTACGAAGGTTCGTAGAAGGGTTTTCAGCTTTAGCGTCGCCGTTGACAAGATTACTAAAGAAAGAAAAGAAGTTCGTGTGACCGACAAGTGCTAGAGTAGTTTTCAAGAGCTTAAGAAGAAGCCGACTACCGCACTTGTGCCGACCATACTTGTCCGGGTCTTGGAGGATAGGAGATCTATAGTGATGCGTCGTTTAGAGGATTGGGTTGCGTGCTAATGCAGCATGGCAAGGTTGTTGTATACGCATCCCGTCGCTTGAGACCTCATAAACTGAATTATCCGACGCATGACTTAGAACTTGCAAAATAATGTTTGTTTTGAAGATTTAGAGATATTGTTGGTGTGAAGAAAGACTCCAAATCTTCGCTGACCATTAAAGTCTCAAAGTATTTATTTTCTTGGAAGGAATTGAATATGAGATGCCACTGTGAACCAGATCGTTTGAAGTACTATAATGGTGGTATCTGGTATTACCTTGGAAGGATGAAAGAGGTCACTGATGCGTTGAGTCGAAAGTCTTCATTTGTGCATATGTTGGTTAAAGTATGGACCTTACTTGAGAAAGTTCAAAATTCGGTTTTCAAATCTGAGGTAGGCCACCTTCGAATTTTATGGCCACCCTCAGAATTGAACCGGATATTCAAGTTAGAATCAGACGCTTCAAAGACTCAGAAATGCAAAAGATCCTGCAAGAGGATACCGAGAAGAGGAGAACTGATTTTCAGATTTCTGAGTACGATTGAGTGTACTTGATGATACCGAGATTAAAGAAGAGATCTTATCGGAAACTTGTCCTAGCAGCTTCAGCATTATCCGGACAAGATGAAGATGAGTCCGAATTTGCATCAACAGGATTAGTAGACCGTTGTGAAGACGATATCACTGACAGGTCCCAAGTGTCAGATGTGCTAGCAAGAGAAAGCACGGTTTTGCAATTCGAGAGGACCTTTGTAATCTCTCGAGATCCCCGTGTGGAAATGGGATGGTGTCACAATGGATCTTGTGACAGGCTTATCAAAGAACCAGAGGAGTAATGATTTCGATTGGAATAGTGGTGAATAGATAGATGAAGTCGGTTCACTTCATCGCAATAGAAAATGACCTTGTTCTGGACAAGTACGCTGAGTTGTACGTGCGTCAGAGAGTTCGTCTATTTGGAATGCCGGTGACGATTATTCTAGACCGAGACCTGAGGTTCATGGTTACCTTCTAGAAAATTTTGCAGAGTGCTTTGAGAACGAAGTTACAATATAGCAATGTTTATCATCCTCAGACCGATGGCCAATCTGAGATGGCATTTCAGATCTATCGATCAGTCAGTGTGTAAATAATTTCATTTTGGGTAGTAATTGACAGACTGATGAAATCAGCCCACCTTGTGGCTGTGCGGAAGGATCTTGATTGGATTAGGCATGCAGAGGTGTTTGTGCATCAAATAATTCGTTCGCATAGTGTCAGTGTCAGAGTTATGTCAGATCTTGACCAAAGGTTCCTAGTTTCAGCAGATCAGTCAGATAGTTCCTTTTTAGTCAATGTAGAGCAGAGTGTTCAGAACTTCAGTTGGTTGAGTTGAGGTTAGAGATCAGAAAATCGCAGGTCCAGAGTTGGTTCAGAAATCAGTGATTCAGTTGCAATTATCAGTGACAGATTTGAGACCGCTTAGAATCGCCAGTTTAGCTTCGCAGATTAGTATCGCAGACCTTGGAATTTCAAGTAGGGGAAATATATTTTTCCTTAAATGTCACCTTTGAAAGGGACATTGTGTTTGATTAAGGAAATGAAGGTGAAGCAGCATTTAAATCGGAATCCATCGAAAATTGGGTTCAAAGAAGGATTTTGGCTTTAAATGGAAAAAGAAAGCGGTTTGGGACACCGTCGGCGCCTCTAGCCGAGTTGGTATCCCGGATGAAGCCGCAGGTCCGAAGTCGGGAGTTCGAATCCCCGACGCGGCAGTTAGCCGCTTTGTGGAAAAATAAAAGAAAAAAAAAAAGAAAAGAAAAGAGAACCAAAATTTTTACAGTTTTCAATTTTTGTGAAGATGGACAAGTGCTTAGCCTTTTTGGGAATCAAGAATTGGTTTGGCCAATTTGGAAATGTTTCGTCGACACCGAAGATCTTGGATAGTAGTACGTAGCAGAATGAAGGAGCAGAATTGATGAGACGACAATACCCCACCATTTTGAAGAAGAATTTTAATGGTTTAAATTTCGAGGACGAAATTTTTATAAGAGGGGAAGAGTTGTGACATCCCGATTTTCCAATTCTGGTTTCAATTAAATAAGTCGGGCATTTCATCTTCGCGTCTATAGCTTTCTTCTCTCGAGTTGGCCACTCACGAGATAACTAGTCTATCGTGAAGCCGTTAAGGAATTTAAACGCAATAGACTTGAGAATTCGACCATGAATCGGCTACTCGACCGTATTAATGTGCAAGGATCATTACGACACCGTCGAATCGAACGGAGATCGCTTATAGGTCGATTCGACCGAGGTATGTGATTAGAGTGTGGGTGATTCCACCCGATCGCAATATCCTCGTCGACCGGCACTAGACCGATTCTTCTATCGTTTTGGGTACCCCGTGTCCGTAATCGAAACCTCGAGATTTCTACGACAATCGAGAATCGCCAAGGTGTCGAAGATGCACTTTGTGGCTTGAGAATAATCAACCACGGTCAATTGCACGTAAAATTCCTAAAAGCTACCCGGTAGATTAGGACGCGCTAAAGTCGCGCCAGATTGAATTTAACCGTGAAATTGAACCCGATTACAGAAATTGGAAGTTTTGTCAAGTCACAATTCATTTTAGGAATGTCGACTCATCTCCAAAAGATTTTTCTACAAACCGAGATTTTTGGCGAAAAAGCAAAGTAATGCCGTTTTTGTTCGGAATTGTCGAGGGTCGTTTTTGATTGAATCTTCGGGATGCAAGTTGGATCATTTGATGGGAAAAAGTCATGAGACGGACGAGGATACCTTGATGGATTTAATTGGGCTTCAATTGGATGTGTTTGGTTGAGAATTGGATGAAATTGATTGAGATTGAAGAGGGAAATGTAACAAATTCGTATGCCATGAGGGGAGAGCTATTTTGCACCTATTGGCAAGGTTGTGGAGGAAGCTTGAGGAGAGAGAGTGGCTGAGGTCATGTGATGTCATGGTGGGGGCAAAGCCAATGAGAGATTGGCAAGTGTTGAGCTCTAAAGAGCCCAAGGAGACCCCCCTTGCTAAGCAGCCTTCTTCTCCCTTAATTTGTGGCTTTCTCCATTATTGTTGAAAGAGAGAAGCTCAGCAAAAAGCCAGAGGAACCGAGCTCACCAGCCCCTCCATCGTCGCACGCCCGGAAGGCCATCGTCGGCCGTTTTCCTCCCTTGTTTTCTCCTCGTTCCAGTTTCTGCTCCAGCCGACCTTTCGCCAAAGATCCGAGTAAAAAGTTAACTTCCCGGTTGAATCAGCGAACGAGCCACCCATCGCCGCGAAGAAGACATCCAACCCGTTCCAGAGCATCTCGCCGCTCGCCGGAACGATTCTCCGGTCGTCCCGTACGGCCGCCCGAAGCCGCCGCTCGCCGGACCGTCTGGACTCGCCCGGTTCCGCCTGTTCCGCGTTTTCTTGCTGTTTCGCCCCTTTCCGACCATTCCTTTGCCCATCCCAACCTCCAGCAAGATCCCCTTGACCCCCGGGAGCCGCTGGTTGCCAACCACCCGCTCGCCGGCGCTCCGATCAGCCCGTTTTCGCCGTTGAAGTTGCTGGTTTCTTCTCTGCAGTTCAGCCCAGATCAGAAGCAGAAAACCAGAAAGCCGAGAGGTCTTCGAGGCCCGTTTTCAGTGTCTTCCCGGCCTCCGTTGGTGTTGCCGCTTTGGGGTTTATCGACCGCCTTGGTGTCGTGGTCGCCGTGAACTCACCGGCGCGCAAAACCGGTGAGTTTATCCTCTAATTCTTGCTTAGTGAGTTAATGACGCTTAAGGGGTGTTTAGATTAGTCTAATTAGGTTTAGGTGATTAGATTAGATTATTTTAATGTAAATTAGATTAGTTGTATGATTAGCTTAATGGATGTTTAATTAGGGCTAATTGTATGATTAAATTAGTGTAATCTTGTTTAAGCCCTAATTAATTATTTTTAATTAAATAATTATTTCGAATTTATAAATATTATTTTATTAAATTATATTATTATAAAATAATATTTAATTATTTAATTTTCGGAATTAAATTTAATTATTTAATAATTTCGAAAATTATGCTTAGGGATGGCCGGTCGTTAGAATTTCGAGCCGATCGTAGCAGTGCGGTCGGTTTGTATTAATTGTATGTTTAAATTGAGAAATTGAGTGATTGATGATTATGGTCAATTATTCCAAAAGTGTGGAATTGAGTGATATTGATGAAGTTTTGGTATTTAACTTGAAAATACCCGGTGTTGGCTTTTGGCACCGTAATTGGTTGGTAGGTTCAGTTTGTATCGATTGATTGAATGTATGTTTATGTGGGGATTTATCCCAAAGTTGATTAGTGTTGGTTTTTTATGGGAAAATGACTGTGAGAGGTTGTGAGTTGAACCTAGAAAGCCATCAAATCTAAACATTGCCGAGTGGGGCCGTAATGCCACTACATATGTATTGCCGAGTGGGGCCGTAATGCCACTTTATATTACATTGCCGAGTGGGGCCGTAATGCCACTACATATGTATTGCCGAGTGGGGCCGTAATGCCACTACATATAACATTGCCGAGTGGGGCCGTAATGCCACTACATATAGACTTGCCTCGTAAGGCCGTGATTGAGAGTCGAGAATGAATAGTCGAATGACCGTGTGATGATTTCGATGACATGTAATCGACTAAGTCAATTGATCGTTGAATCGATCCGAGTAATTGAATTGTTTGGATGATGTGGTTGTCAATATTTATTGATTAAATTGACGTGCGGGGAAAGGGACTCGAGGCGAGGTAAGCCCTCTATCCTATTTGTGTGGCTAGAGCGCCCGAGGCGTATTTTCTTCCTAATTGAGTTTTAGAGGGTAGGACTCGCCGAGACGTAGTCTCATCCCAGTTGGGGAAAAATATTTCAGGTCCCTAGATGACGGTCATGGAGGACCGGAAGTCCTGGAGCTCGGAAGGTGGAGGCTGAAGAATCGGCGAACGTGTCTGACAAGTTGGTCATAGGACAGTTTCCTAGTTGTTGAGCCTGTCTATTTTGTAGACAATCCAGTGTTATATATAAACCTATGTGTTTATAGAAAGCTTGTTTGGTTGTGATTGATTGCTTGCTTTTCTATCCCAAGTTAAATGTTGTCAGGGGATTTGTTTTGCTTCCGCATGTGCAATATAAAAATGAATGGGTCGGCGACGTGTCCTGGGAAGTCGCATTTCAATCGACCAGAGTGGGATGTTCGCGCGCTCGGAGGATCGGGGCGTGACACATCTTGTGCTGGATGGAAGAATGAACGCCGCCCTTCTCAACCGTGAACACTTGGCTGTTGCCAACAGTGCTCCAAATGACTCACCATCATGGATACGGCTGGTAAGTAACATGAACAGCCACTATTTTATTTATCAACTTACTGGAAAGTTCCCCAGACTAATACCTTAGTTAAACACAAATCTCGTATTCAAGTCATTAGTCTCGTAGTCAATGGGATTGAGTGTCAATCGAATTTCTAGAATAGCCAAGACTCCTCTAGGATTAATAGTGCACAAGTCTCTAATTTAGCCTTAATAGGAAGTGCTGAAATTTTGCCCATGAATATGTCCGGGGTTAGAAGCAACTGAATATCTCTGACAAATGCTGAGATAATTTGCTACATGTCTCGATTAATTGAGCCTATAAATAAGATCAGGGGTTGTCAATGTTGCAATCTCCTTTTTGTAAAAAGGCCAGGGGTCAAGGCGGCAAATTTGACCCCTCTAAACATGGCATAATCTCGTTACATTATCGGGAAGTCAACCCATGACAAAGGTGAACCATATACGTTTCATTCGTGCCTCTTTTCTCATTTGCAATGAACTTGTTACTATAGTGTTAATTCTTCAAAATGAGCAGACACTGCATCTTTAAAAATAACAGTTCCCCTTTAAATGAGAATTCCAGAGTCCATTTCTGTTACCAATTCGCTAACAATTTGTTGTTTCTTTCCCTTCTCATATATTTTCTGATGTCAGGGCTTCGTACGCGCCCTGTTGAAGACCGTGTCAGCTGAGAGACCAGATCGATTCATAGTTAAGCCAGAAGATCGAGACAAAGTGTACAGGGGCGGAGCTCGAGACGAAGTGTACACGGGCAGAATTTTGTCAGATCCTGCCAATTTGAAAGAGGCTTTCAGTACCTTGTTGCTGGTGGCAACGCTTGTGACCACTGTGTCTTTCGCAGCTGGTTTCGCAGTTCCTGGAGGATTGAACAGCTCAGACATGGCATCCAAAGATGACAGGGGCATGGCTACGATGCTGGGCAATAGAAAGTTCCAGGAATTCATGATTTGCAACACCTTCGCGATGTTCTGCTCAATGACCTCGGTCGTTATCTTCATGTTAGCATACAAGGACGAAGGCAACTTACAATTATCTAACTTCAAGCTTGCAAAACGGCTACTAAAAATGTCACTCCCGGCAATGTCCTACGCTTTCTTAACTGGTGTCAACTTGACCGTTGGCAAACTCCCTTGGCTTGCCACCACGATATCAATTATCGGATCTGTTTTCATCTTCATCATCACAGGTTTTTTATATTGGTGGGTGGTTGATAAATTATTAATCTATCCCATCGTTATCCCCTACCTTCGTCCTATCCAGACTCTGCTATTCAGGTGTTTCCCCGTTTTCCTTGATTTTTTACAAGTTGAGAGGACGCTCATTTTCGGATGACTAAAAAGAAGACAGAACGGGGAGCAAGACCTCTGCTAGTCCGCCATTGGGTGGTGGCTGTAAAGATTGATTTGCAGAAACAAATATATATTTGCCTTGGTGGATTTGGCTTATTCTATATTTGCTTTCCTATTGCATTACATTAATGATGACTGTTGAAGTATTTAAGTTCAACCATCTTTTCCTTCAATAGCTCATATTATTAGAATAGTTGGATATAATTCCACATACATCAAAGCATAAGATTCTTAATTCAAACCTTTTCAGACCTCCTGTGTTGTATATTCTCATATGTTAGACTTGCAGCAAAGTCTGACCTACTTGCAAAGAGGAGTATTAAAGTATTTGAACTAAATTATGCTTTTGGCTAAATAGTTCAAACTGTTAAAATAACTACATTGTAATCTAATGAAACATTATAATAATACGTGTGTCATGCGACATGCTGTCTCAGTTGAATGGATGAGTGGGTCATTTCATTTATTTTACCGCTTGGAATCAAATCTTTAATTTTGAACATGTAGAAGCTCGCCTCTTATGAAATCGCTTGTCTAGACTGCCTGCCGTCGTCTTTGTATGGTATACTCCATTTTCCCAAGCGTCCCACTTGAGCCCAACCACCATGCCTCCGCTTTCATATTTTGTTTTCTGAGATGGCAGCCGTTTGCCGTTTCGACGACTCATCCATGGCCGTCGGGATATCGACCTCACCATTGAGACTCTCGGTGATGGACCGGCTGTGCCGTCAGATCTATCAGCATGGCTCTCGATTTGGAAGCTTAGACTGCGTTTGTTTTCACTTCTTTTTTTTTGTTTTTAAATACTTTTTCTATTTTTTTGTTCCTGAGAACAAGAAAGGAACAGAAACGCGTTTGGGTGCGTTTTTATTCCAAAATTGTCTTTTTGTTCCTTAAACACATCTGTAACGAAACAAGGAAAGACTTTCTTTTCTTCTTCTTTTTCTTCTCTCTTTTTCTTCTTCTTTTCTTCTTCTTTTTTTTTCTTTTTTTCTTTGGCCGATCGTCGGCCTCGGCCATGGCCGGCGGCGGCCGACGAGGGCCGACGGTCTCGCCGGATCTAGGCAAGCTCGAGCTCGCCCGGCCAAGGCGAGGCCAACCTCGCGCCGGCCGGGCGAGCTCGATCTCGCCCAAATCCGACGAGGCTGAGCTCGCCCAGCAGCCGGCGAGGCTCGGCCTTGCCGAGCCACCGCTAAGTCGGCGTCACCGGCGATGGCTCGGCCGAGGCCGAGCCTCGCCGGCCGGCCGGGAGAGCTCGGCCTCGCCGGGGTCGGCGAGCCTCGCCGTGGCCGGGCGAGGCCGCCGCCTTCGTCGGCCGGTCCACCGGCCATGGCGAGGCCGGCGACCGGCCAAAAGAAGAAGAAAAAGAAAAATAAAGAAAAATAAATAAGAAAATAAGAAAATAAGAAAGAAAATAGAAAATAGAAAATAAAAATATTTAAAAATAAAAGAAATAGAAAAATTATACAAATTTACCAAACGTGTTTCGTTTATTTTTTATTCCCGGAACAAATTTACCAAACGCGTTTTTTTTGTTCGAAATTGTTCCCCGGAATAGAAACACTTTTTCTATTTCTATTTCTTGGAACAATTTTTAAACGAAATGTTACCAAACGCACCCTTAACGTTCTCCAAGGCAGCACTAGTGTTTTCTTCCTTTTTTCGGTTTTTTTTTTTTTTTTTCAAAAAAATCAATTTCCTTTTCTCCTAAACAAATATCAGTTTTTTTATGGAATTATCTTTTCTTTTTCCACTTATCTTCTAAAGCTTCAAATTGTACTTTGGTTCTTTTATATTTCCAAATCAACCCACTGATGTATTTATTTTATTTTATATTTTTCTTTGATTTTTTTTTTTTTAGAATATTACTTAATGAAATCCCAATCAAAATGATTCATTCTATCGTTCTCAATTTTTTTTATTATATAAAAATCAAATTTAGGGTTAGTAAGTTGAATTCCATAATTTTATTGTCCAATGATACAATTAGTACCAATAATCTCTATCTTATTTTATATGCATTTCATTATCGTAGTCTTTGGAGAAGATGTCATGCTTACATTTTATTTGCCAAACCCCAACTAATAATGGTATTCACGTATATATGAAGTTATAAATTCAAAATATTATTTTGTGAGTAGGCTCTTACTTTGGCAGAATTGATTTTTCTCGATCGAATTAGTTTTTCTTATTAAATTATTTTTTTTCTTGATCAAATCATGGATAAACAATTAATTACTTTACAAAATCAGTTCGTTTTATTTTTTTATCGACTCGTAAAAGTTTCTTTTTTTCATGTGAGCATATCTTTCTATCTAATCTTATTCACAACCATTCATCTTTCATTGTAATCAAATCATGATATACATAAATTATTGTGCTTTGTTATCGTCCAATAAAATATGGAAAATAAACACTCACTACAACTGAAAGTATTTAGATGCTGATATCAAGTGAATTGAAATAGTTGCATTTTCTTTATTGCAATGGACATACTTGAAATTTTAGAATGGGTCATTAGTTCATCATATAATTGAAATGCATGTGAGAGGATACGTTCTATTATCTCAGCTTTTTAATTATATATATGCTAAACCTTAATTAGCGCACGGTTTTCAGCAAATATTGCAAGCTCTTGCTTTAATTAGATTGTTTTAGAGGCCTTCCTTTCTCTGCCAGTGCACCCTTCGTTGACTTGCGACGCAATGCTTGGATTTTTTATTTTACTAATAGAGCCATCGCGGTCGACTAGAATATGTAAGTTTGACATTCGAGCTCACTAATCTTGGGTTGTCAAGGAGTATTTTATTTGTGTCACCTTTTTGATACACTCATGCAAACCAATAACCAAATACATATTAGAGTATGAGATATGATTTGATTCTAATTATTCTAATTGTGAGTTAATTGATCCGATTAATCAGTAAGATCAGATATTTGGAATATAGAATAGAAAATGTTATTTCGTATATTCTTTTCTATTGTACATCCTTCTTGTATTATAAATAGGCTTGTAATGCATTACAAAATTTGAGATATATACAAAACAATTTTCTCCAATATTTTTTAGGTTCTATTCAGAAACATGGCATCAAAGCACGGTCATCATTGAGCCTGTCTCTTGCCTTTGGTCATCCGATTTTGGCCGACGACCACTAGCCATCTGTTTGCTTCTTCTTTGGACCCATCGTCCTTCATTAGTTTGCTTTGATTGATTTTTCTGGGCACTATCTTTTTTTTTCTTTTACATTGGTTATCATGTCTGAACAAAGCTCCCAGACTGAGGAATCCTCCAGCTACACATTGGCTCATGAATGGACCGACAATCCGTCCTTCCTCCATGCCTCGAATGGCCCTGGTTCTAATTTAGTCAGCATGGTTTTGACGGGTGATAATTATGACAGCTGGTCACAAGCCATGACCATTGCTCTATCCGCAAAGAACAAAATAGGTTTTGTGATGGGAGATATTCCAACCTGAATCAACCGTTGCCACATATGCCCCATGGGTTCGCGTCAACAACATGATATTATCATGGGTCCTGAATTCCATCCACCATGATCTTGTCCCAACCGTGTTGACCACGGAATCTATTGCGGACGTTTGCGCTGCTATGTGTGAACATTTTTCACCGTCTAATGGCCCTCCAATATTCCACCTTGAGCATAAATTATGCACTCTTGAACAAGGCGAAGACGACATCACTTCTAAGTATTAAAATATTTTGCGGCGTTATTGGGATGAGCTAAACAATTTGGAACCCTTGCCAAAATGCCCTTGCGAAACAAAGACATTGTTTGAAATGCTAGTTGAGAATTGACGTCTTTATCAATTCTTAATGGGTTTAAACCCGAGGTATCCTAATGTGGTTATTCAAGTTCTGCTCATGAATCTATTAGCCATTGTTGCGTTGGCTTACTCACTTATTCTTTAGGACGAATCTCGATGCCACATTCACTCGACTTGTATCTCCACAGAAAACATACTGTTGACATATGGCTCCATGCGAAACATCCCGCCTCAAATGGACTTGCCACTCTCGGCTCCATCCCATAAGCACACCGAGACCGCTTCTATTCACCTTGTAAAACGCAGCCCTGCATCACGTGCTCTTGAACGTTGTGCCCATTGCGGTATACCAGGCCATTCCCGTGATGTTTGCTTTCACATCCATGGATTTCTCTCTAATTATAATTTATAAGGGACAGTGTCAGGACCAGTCTCCCACCAAGCCCTCGGATAGCAAGCTTGCCACCAATCCTAAGAACTCCTCTTCCACATCTCCACCGCCATTTACTAGTGAGCAATATAAACAAATCATGCGATTATTCCAAGAGGTGAACATTTCCAAGGCAAATCTCACAGGTACTATTCTCGGCTTGATTTCTAATTCGTTAAATTCTTGCACTTAAGTTGTTGACATTGGAGCTATGAATCACATTACACAACCTTCCTAAAATCTCTAATGAAAATCTCTAACATCGAGCCGAAACCAAGCTAAATCTCTAATGAAAATCGAATCAGATGCTTAAATACACTGATCCTCCTTCCTTGTCATGGATAATGCCAACATCTCTCTATTTTTCAGATTGGCTCTTTTCAGACGGATCTAGACATCTAAATAAGTTTTTATTAGATACAACCGCTAATGATTCCACAAACGCATTTAAGAAGTCTCTTGAACTTCGCCATTTCCTCAAATCATCATGACCACAAAATGCACCTCCCAAACGAGCACACAAGAGGATGTTCCTCGACAATCCGATCCAGTTCTCAAACTTCCGTAGCTCCAATGCCGATGGAAACAAAATGATGCAGCGCCTCATTGCAAGCCGAAGAAAATTAGAGACATCGACCAATTACTTGATTCTAGCAAAGATAAACGAACTCAGACATGCACAAACAGAAGCTAAACTGCTCGAGGAGGTGGAAGATGCAGCAAGTACGGACTCCGGCGATCCAATCGGAAATGGCGACTGACAGAGACTTCGTGGAGGGTCGCTCAATCTTCTCTTGGAGTCGCACAAAGAAAAAGAAGAAGAATAAGAAGAATTCACGAGCGGTGAGCTTTAGGGGGGAAAAAGGGGGAATGCGAAGCATTTTGTGAACCGGAACGATAGAGGTCGTGCTAATGTACTCAATCCTGCGCAATGCGCACTCGTGACGTATGCAAAAATTTACAAATTTGACAGTTTTCGTTTCGTTACCGCCAATTTGTTTTTTTTCTTTTCTTTTTTTAAAAAAATTATCTGCTTTATGACGCTAATTGATATTTATGCAAATTTTTTTATTATAATTTGTTTGAGAGTTTCATTTGATTAGTGTGAATGATGGAGACGTGCGAAGATTGTTACATTCGGAGTGAATTGATATAAAATGTAAAGATGGTATATGGAAGTTCTTTATTTTATTATGGAAGTACAGGGGTATGAAAAGTAAAGTACATTCTTTCACAAATTTAACTTCTATTTGAGCAAATAATGCTTCTATAGTCTTTTGAGAAAAAAAAAATTACAACAGTGTCGCGACCTTCCCGAATTTTTTGAAGGTGAATTAAAGGCTAATGGATTACTAAGTTCGAAGACTTGGCAAGGACTCTCCCAAGTCCTACCAATCGCGACTTGATGTTAAGAAATTAATCTATTTAAATATGGAATTATATTTAATTTGGAGCCGCCACTAACCAATTAGAGTTGGTTAGAAACCCAAGTAAAGTATGGGAGAATACTTTACTTTTGCGTACTCAGAGATTTAGTAGGTGCAGGGGACATAGTTACGCTAGATTAGTCTAACTCCCTTTCGGTACCTTTTTATTTTAATTCTAAAATTATTTTGCAAGCAATGTTGATTAATTTAAACTTAAGCTACTAACATGCAAATGGTCATGTGGGTGCACAATCAATAAAATAACATTCAATAAAAAAATGCTAATAAAAATGCATGCCCTAAACATGATTTCTAAATGACATGACACCTAATTTTTCTTTTTCTTTTTGAAAATATTAATTATATGCAATCTTAATTTAAATGTGATATGCATGAGTTTTACTTTAATGACATATGAGATGCAATTCATGTGACATAATTTAAATCATTACAATATGTGTGCGATCTAATTTGCATGTGCTATATGATGTGGGATGAATGACATAATAATTCTATATGCATGTATGACATTTTTTGTTCCTCTTTTTGTTTTACTAAATGAAAATTGACTTAATCTAAAAATATCTAGGTGTGCTGCTTTAATATGAAATGTGTATGGACCTAAGTACCTAAGTTCTAGATATGACCATATTTTACTAATAAAAAAATTCTAATTAAACTTATTATGCAAATTAATTAATATGTACCTAATATTTTTTTTATTCTTTTTATTGAAATTCGGAATTAAAAACTAATTAGACTAACTAAAGTGAATGATATTCTAATTTACTAACCCTAAAAATACAGTCCTAATTTACTAAACCTAAATGCTCTAATGCAATATTTAGATTTTTATGTACTTTTTGATTTTTTGATTTTTTTAATCTTTTCAAACAAGTAATTATTTTAAAAGAATGAAGATAAGAATTACAATAACCGAAAAAATAATCCGTTATCTCACGGATTAAATTAACAATTAACTCTATAATGATTTAACAATTGAAATACTATCAAAATTCCTAAAAATTAAAGTAATTAAAAAAAAATGATCCGATGTGTTACAGGTCAAATTAATAATTACCATAATTTTGGATAAAACCTCTTAATGTCTACAAGGTCTACAAATATTGACATACAATACTACAATTCAAATAATTAAACTTAAAAATAAGCTAACATAACATGAAATAAGTAAAAAATAAAAAATAAAAATATACTACCTAAGGCTTGGAAAATGGGAGCAGCGACGGTGGTAAATGGCGTCGGTCGAAGGGTGTCCGGCGTCGTCGGAAGTTACCATCAGTCGGAGTCTCCCCGTGGTCGAAGCTCCGGCGACGTCTGGCAAAGGTAGACCTGCAACAAAACAGGGGATCACTCGGGCGAAGGGTTCAACTGGCAGGGCAGCAGGGAGCGTCGGGCACCGGGTCGAGCAGAGGTGACACGGCGTCGGGTCGTCGCGGGTCAATCGCAGGCGTCGCACGGTGAGTCGGGGGTCCTGGTGTTGCAGATCAGCGACGACAGAGGCGGAACAGGGGCGTCGGGGCTTCTGGTTCCGAGTGGATCGCGGACAGGGCAAGGAAAGCTGCGACGTCGCGGGTCGGCACAGCGGTGGCTTCGTAGGGCTGGTGGAACGGCTCCTCAGCAGCGAGCACGGCGAAGAAACTCCGGCGCGGGCAGCGGCGAGGAAATTCAGAGACGGTGAGCTGGCAGCGAATGGGATCGAAGACTCGCGGGATGCAGGCGAGGAGGAGACGCGGCGTCTGGCGGGACTGCTACGGATGTCGAACGGAGGTGGCTGGCGAAAGGCTCGAGGGTTCGGAGCTCCGGTGAAACACGTCGTCCAGCAACGAGATGCTGAGAAACAGATCAGGAGCGGCGTCTCCTGTCGGGCTGCAGTGGGTGTCGGCGCAGTGAGCAGGTACCCGGCTCCGACTACAGGGTGGCGAACCGCACAGGGGACGAGCAGGGGTGCTCGTATGACGACCAGCGCAGCGAGCGTCGACGGGCTGTGGAGTTGCAGACGTTGCTGATGCGGAGGCGACCGGCGACTCGAGATCATGCAGGTCGCGGGTCGGCCGCAGTGGTGGCAGACACGGGCGGAGCAGGGTGGCTCCGGTGTTCGCGGACGAGCGTCGCGGGCGTGAAACAGAAGCGGAAACGGCCGTTGCAGCTGGGCGGAGCAGAATCGAAGCCGGCAGGAAGAAGGTGAAGGTGATGAACAGTAAATGTCCAATCACCTTTTTCCCTTTTGCTTTCTTTTTACTTTTCCCCCTTTCTTTTCCTTTTTGTGTTTCTCGCCTTCTCTCGAGGACTCCACGGACGGCTCCCCTCTCTCTCTTTCTGCCACTGTACTTTATCTCTCTTTTCCCTGCTCACGTCAACTTCTTCTCTCTTTCTCTTCAGTTTGCTATTTTTTCTTAGATGAACAATGAAGGGAAGCCCCCTTCACTCGGTTCTGAAGCCTCGCATTTTATAGTAAAAACGCTCAAAATTGTTTTTGCAAGCGAAATATTCACTCAACGACTCCAACAATAAATAAAATGGCTTCAAAATCAAATAAAAACTGAATTTTTGAATTTTGAAATGAAGATATATTTCCAAAACCGAATTTTTTTATTTTATTTATTATTTTCTAAAATATTAGGTGTCAACAAACAGTTTGGTAAAAACAAAAAAAAGCCTTTTCGCATGTGGTGACATCTTAAATTTTTAAGCAGTAGTTATGTAAATATCATCACCGATTGTCCCTATATTTTTCCTTGAAATTCAAAATTGTTGATTTAAAAAATAGTCTTTCAGCTTTAACTCAATATGCAATGTGATTCTTAAATTTTAATTTATTCAATGTGGTCCCCAAAATTTAGCTAAATGCGCAATATAATCCATGAGTTCTTAATTTGTTCAATATGGTCCATGGACTTTTCGGGATTATTTGTGTCATTTTCTTATGAGAAATTAATAAACCAAAATGGGGTTGGTGTTTTTATGCTCAGTAAAGAAGTTAATGCAATAAATTCTAGCAAAAAAGCAATTGTATGTTATGGTACATGTAGAAATTTATTTTGAAAATGAAAAATTTATAAATTTCGATGAGTGATATGTATCACTCGTGACAATTCAACATAATATCATGCAATTTGTCGACATTTTGAAAATGACATTCGCCCGTGGCGCAATTACATCATCCACCGTGCAATCCCAATCATTGTCAAGTCGATACCCCTGTATGCCTCCTCGTCCTAATTTGACTGGATGAGTTAGAGTTCGTTGAGGGGGACCATGAGGCAAGGGAATTGCAGTGCCTAAATGAAGCTCTATGTTCCAATGGCTCGTGCCCGAAACCAGCGCCCCAATTGAGGAAAGACGGGTCGCCCATCGACGATCTATGGCGGTGGCGATGATGGCGGTGGCGATGACGGTAGTGGCGATGACATGGGGCTAGACAGCCATAAGTGCTTTGCCAGAGTCCCGAATATCTCGGAATCAATCAGCTTCCGATATGTGAGGAGCATGTGAAGGATCGATACACGACCTTATTAGATTCATCGTATAGTTTAAATTCATTAAAAACTTGACTAAGAAAATGTGGCTTGATAGACTTAACACAACATGTCTCAAAATTTTGGGACTGAACAAATTGATATGTGCTGTGACACACTTGATTTAACTTTATGGTCGATTTTTGCGATGATCATTGAATCGAGTCAGATTAATCAATTCTTTTGAATGAAAATAAAGAAAAAAAGGTCTTTTTTTTTTTTTTTTTTTTTTTAACTATCAAAGTTAATGCTTTTAAATTTATTTTTTCCGCCCCTTTCGATGTCCTCCATTTTCATTATAAGGACATTGAAAAATTAGAGATCCTCTTTTGTAATAAAATTAAAGAAAATGTTGTTATGGATAGTGCGTTTTGCTAAATTCCCCAATAAGCCCGAAAATGGCGCGCGAGAGGCGAGAGGCGAGAATGGCGGCGGTCACCGTCCACCAGTTCGCTCCGTGCATCACTTGCCGCGCTTGGAGTCCCGACCGCTCCAGTAATCCTGCTCTTCCCTCGATTTTGCATTTCGTTACGGGTTGTTTGATTGTTTTGGAAATGCGCTGTGGAATTAGATGAGTCCTTTATTGTTTTTTTCTGTGATTGCAACTCGATATCTGCAAAAGAACGCCTCGGTGAGTTGATAGGCTGCTTGAGGGAGAGCGTTTTGATTTTTTGTGTACTTTTGGGACCTCGGCGCTTACATAGTCGATCGAACTCAACGAAAGCCTTTGTCTATGGTAATGATCGATGAAACGGAGGGCAATGTATGACGAAGTGCGCATTTTAGAGGGTGCAAATCTCTATATCTCTTTCCCCCGATTGCTGCAAATGTTCACCTGGTGTGTTTCCTGGTGGTCCTGTCTTTCCTATCATTCAGTGTCTATCATGGTATTGTAGTCCTTGTATTCATCAACTATTACGGGCCAAGAAGGGATTCCAAATTCAGGTTTTTGAAGGCAGTTCTAACAAGTAACAAAGTAATAAATTGCAGTGTGAGAAGTATAAGCTAAGCATTCTAACGACTATGGATAGATGAAATGCATTTTGAATGGCAGGTCTAACTTCTAACAGCTCATGAGGATCTCCACCTTAGATAGATAAATAGTGGGCCATGAAATGTCCCCCTTGACCAGGTAAGACGCATATTGAACTCTGAATGGGTGACCAAAGGCAATGGTGTTTGTGCCAGGTGGTGAAGTATGAGGTAATAAATTTTGAAGAAAAATAGGTACAGCGGAAGGATGATGTTTAATTTGATTTTTCATCCTGGGATCCACCACAACTTCCTGTTCTTAATCTGCTTAGAGCAGATGAAATATGAACAGCAGCTTTTCATGATTCTACTAAGATGTGTAATCACTTTGTAGTTAGTAAAAGTTATCATTACTTTTTAATGCTAATTATTGCCCTTTTTATGGTTATTGTTACTTTGTTGTCAATTAGGTGTTTAATGCATGTTAGTAATATTTAATGATATTGCCTTGCATATACTAATACTTGCTTGTTCTTTAAAGACTTAAACTGTTCTGGCTAAATCTAAATAAAGTTAACCTGGCAAGTATATGCCTTGATTGTTGTTGTCAATGGTTGACAGGCTTCTTGATTGTAGACAAATCTCGCATTAGTTTTTCTCCTTGTCAATACCTTGACTTAGTGTATTCTCAATATCCTACTCTATTCTTTCTAGTTGATGATCTTTTCGAATTAGAATGTTTTTCAACCAATCTTTATGGATTTTTTTACATAGAATCCTACGTATTTTATCTGTCTTCTGCACCTTGCACCTTTTCAGTTTGAGATCAAGCCCATACCTTTCACGGTCTCATTTTAAACGAGGAATTTGTTTCATGTCAACGGATGTGGTTCATTGCCTCATCATGTCATCAAACATGCAAAACTAGGCCTTGAGATTCTTCTGATTTTGGATTTTCTGTTTGTCTTCTTCTACTGTAATTTCTTTGAACTGTAAAATCTCTTTATATGCTCCTGCCTCTAGAGTCTCTGCATATCAGTAGACTGTATTAATGATAACTATAACATCTGCTTTCTTGTAGTGGTTGTATTATGTCCGAACAATAGTGAAGTTCACATTTACAAACTTTCAGAAGACAAGTGGGAGCAAGCGCATATTCTCCAAAATGTCATTATTTCAGTACTTCATCCTTAAAGAGTAATTGACTTTGAATTAAAATGACTGAAACACAGGGATGGCGATATACTAAATGTCACGCCCCGAACCTCGAGCGCGTCAACATCCCACTGCGGTCGATCAAATATGCGACATCCCAGGATACGTCGCTGACCCATTAAATTTCATCACGCATGCAGAAGTGAAACAAATCCCCTGACAACATTTAACTTGGGATAGAAAAGCAGGCAATCAATCACAATACCAAACACTCATTTACAAACACATAGGTTTATATACAATTCTGAACTGTCTACAAAATATACCAGCTCGACAAAAATGGGGACAATCCTAAAACCAACTAGCAGGTCACGTTCACCGTTACTTCAGTCTCCTCCTTTCCAGACTTAGGGCTTCGGGTCCTCCACGACCGCCATCTAGGGACCTGAAATTTTAATCCCCAAACCGGGATGAGACAATGTCTCAGCAAGTTCAACCCCCTAAACCCCTATTAGAAAGAAAATACGCCCCGGGTGGCCTAGCCACATCACACAGAAGACTTACCTCGCCTCAGTTCCTTCTTGCAGGTTAGTGCAATTCAAATCACTCAATCACAGATAGTAATAGGAACTTAAACAACCGGAACGCATTCACTTTCATATAATCAACCACCGCGGGGGTCCCGATTATAAGACTAAATCGTTATGACACATCCCAATCCATGCCACACAATTCCGTCCCATAATCCGACACATCAACAACGCTTAACATGCATTCCAGTTATTATTCACTGCCACACAAGGGCATAGCCTACTCGCAGTTCGGCTATCTACTGACATATAGCCAAGCATCGCCTCCCCCCATGGAGCGCGGCTTCGTCAGTACGTCGACGGCATTCCCGAAGGAGCATGGGCCCAGAATCTACTGTGACCCGCATCCACCGCGTGGGCATCCCATATAGGGGCAAGTCCGGCTCAACAGCCCATGACGATTCCTCTTAATTATCACACAGCCAAAGCATACTCGGCCCCAGGACACTTTGTCTTTCACTCAATGCTTCCACTTAAAATAGTGATCCCGGCCATTTTTCTTCATATTAAAAATATTCCAGAAATTACTCACGTGTGTGGGGACACGCTAATTTCGAATCAAAAGCCAATATCTCACTTTTTCAAACCCCACTATTTAATATAATCATTAAAATCCAATTTTTGCATCAAAACCCAACACTTGGGTTTTTTTATGAATAAAATCCTTATTTACCACAATCAACACTCAATTCGCCACATCCATTCATCAAATTCAAATTCTAAATGCACAAAGCAATGATCGGCACAAAATTCTAAGAAAATAAGGTTCCAAAATAATTTTCAGAATTTATTAAATAATTAAATTTATTCCGGAAATTAATTAAATAATAATATCCATATTTTTCACAATCTACACTCAATTTATAATATCCAATCATCAATTCCAAAATCTGACTACACAGTAGCGACCGGCACGAAATTCGAGCAACCGGGGTCAAAAATAATTTTTCCGTTTTTTTTTCTTTTTAATAATAATATTTTAATAATTTCGGATTATAATATAATATTATAATTTCCAGAATTTCGAGGCAATTAAATAATTCAAAATTTAAAATCCTATTATGTCCCATCAAGGTTTATTATTAAATAAACTCTCTTAACCTTTAATTAATCATACTTTAAATTAAACAAACATCTTAATCTAATTCACAATTAAATAAATTAAACTAACCACCTAAGCTTAATTAACTTAGGCTAAGCACACTTAAAGCATAGTTAACCCTCTAATCGAGGTTTAGTGAGCTAAACTCACCGGATTAACGAACCGAGCGGATCAAAACGACGGGGACGACGCGAGGATCAACTTTCCTCAAGGTGGGCCGAGCATCCGGGCTTGGGAAGACGGCCGAAATGGGCCAAACGGGGCTGGAATACCCATTTTTCTAGCTGCTGTACACGGCGGAGGAGGGCTGTCCGGCGGCGATTCGGGTGGAGGAACGGCGGAGGAAGGACGTCGGCAGCTCGGGCGGGCAAGGCGGCAACTCCGGCGGGGTCTCACGGTGGCCGGAGGTGGGCGATCCGCGGCCTACAGCAACCCACGGAGGTGAGGAGGAGCTGGATTTCGGCGGATGAGGGCGGCAAGCCGGCGAGACCGGCGGAGCGGCGTGCAGACCTCCTCGCACGGACGGGCGACAACCGCGACGGCTCCGGCGAACGGCGACGGCTGCAACGACGAGCGAAAGGGGGCATCGGGCTGGGCGGCTCGCTGCCGAGTGGCGAACGAGGGGAGAAACGGCGGAGAAGCGAGCGGGCGAAGGAGGCATGCGGGCAAGCGGCGACGGCGGCGGCGAGCGGCTCCGGCGACGGGCGTGCAAACGGCCGAGCGGGCGGAGGGGCGGCCGTGCGGCTGGCTGGTCCGGTCGCACGAGCAGCTCCCTTCCTTCCCCCTCTCTCTCTCTCTCTTCCCAAGGTTGAAGAAGAAGTTGGTTCCATCTCCACCCTCCACTTGTCATATTCTTCTTCAATTTGGCCAACCAACATGACATAGGGTGATGTCATCTTCCACTAAAATTCTAATCCTCCACAACTATCTTCAATAGGTCAAATTTTATTTTCCGCCGGGGCATAAAACTTTGTGCAACAATTTCTTCAATTCCACTTAATTCTCTCCCAATTAAATCTTAATCCCACTTGAATTAAATCAAATTGATCCCCATTATTTCATTCAACACCTCATCAATCAAATTGGTATTTTTTTTCCTTACCACTATGGCGTACTTGCATCCCAATTTCACAATCTCTGTCTTCAACTGAACAAAAACGGCCCTATTTATCCAGTCGAAATTAAAACCCGAAAATCCGGATGTCACACTAAACATTATTTATGTGAGCACAGAAATAAAAGCTATAAACTATATTTATTGAAAGATAAGCAAAACCGCATTTATGTTGAGCTCTCGATTTCTTGTCTTCGCATGATAATTCTCCCGCCATGTTTGTTTTTCTCCAAAACTAAAGAAATAGAACCAGAAGACACTCTATTTTAGTTTTCCCACTTTTCTATTGCTTGTCTCTTTATTGTTCTTTTCTCTCTCCAGTTTATGGTATTGATGACTTCTTTCTCCACAATGTCAACTGTCATTTCTAAACAAAGATTCGATGACCACATATGACCTGCAAGCCGGAGTTCTAACTTAAGCTCTACAATGTCTTCTTTCCCCCTGGATGTCAAGGAAATGAACTGGTGAATGATGATGCACCTTTGAAATTTGATGTTGCTTGTTTTATCTTGCTAACAAAGCTTATCTCATCGACTAACAGATTTCCAGCATTTAATGAAAGATTCTAGCATGCACCTCACTGATGTTTCATTGCCTTAAACATGTAATAAGTACATGATGGTTCATTTTGGTCTTATCTTTTGGTCTTATCTATGCTTGAGAATTTAATTTTGCATTCTACATAACAAGATTAAATGACTAAAGTCTATGTTATGCTAATTAATAGTTTAAATGAAGAATTTTGTTCTTGGTGCTCACAATGGGGAATGTATCGTCACAACATGACCAAATTGATTACTGGAATAGACTCGGAGTCTTTGGGTCAAACGAATAGTGACAGTGTCCCATGATCGAAATTCGTGAGTACCTAATGCAGTCTTTGTTCTTATGTAAAATTACCTAATTGGAACCACCTTCTGTTCTACCTCCTTTCTGCATATTTTTGAGTATCTAATGCAATTTTTTTTTCTTATGTAGATATGTATGGAATCATGAAGGATCAGAGTGGGTACCTACCTTAGTTATCCTTAGGCTAAACGAGCTGCGCTTTGCGTTCAATGGAGCCCAAAGGTATGCAGCATCATTGAGTTTGAAGACGAGGATGATGTTGAATGTTGCCTGTCAAAGACTTCTTAGAGTATTTACATTGTATTGAAGGAGAATAAAGTTCGTTGAAATTGCTAGGAGAATTTGGTTCGATCGGTTGTTCTTAAAATGGCACTTGAGCTGTTAGACTCAGGGAGCCATTTACAAATGTGAAGTACCAATAACTTTCTGCATGAATTATAATTCCTCTAATAGGTTTATTTTATTTTATTTTATTATTTTTTTTTGGTGACCTGGGAACCTCCGAACGCGCTTCGCGGGAGAGTAAACCCGGAGCGCCGGGGCCCCCACCGCCGACCCCCAAGCGCGGGTAAGACGCGCGTTATGCATTGAAGCATCGCTTCCACGGAGGTTCGAACCCTTCCCCCTGCGTTTGGGGTACCAAGCCCTAACCAACGCTTCCACCGCGGGCGGTGGTCCTCTAATAGGTTTATTCATCTTTCATAATTAGTTAAAAAATTGCACATAGTTTTATCTTACTTGTTTGGACCTTGCAGTTTAGCTGTTTGTGGTTCTTTTTTTCTCTATAAGTAAAGACAAATTCACAATGAGGCTTCAAGGGTGCTAACCTATATATAAAAAGAGTTGAAAGCAAAAAGAATGCTCATTTACCAAACTAGTGAGTTAGTTACGATCTCTGATTGTACTTCAAATTTGAGGTCTCCCTATATTTCCAACTCTGTAATGATCCTTCTAATCCTCTCTCCCCTCTTCCTTTACTCCTCCTTCACATGTTACAGATATTTTCACTGTGGACTACTAATTTATTCTGCTTGATTTCCTCTTGTCAAATGGACTGAGTATGATGAGCTAATAAATACTCTCATCGTTTTCTTCTTTTCCCTGCAGAAAACAAATTTGCTGTTGAAAGTGGGGCTAAGACAATGTGCATATGCTACTATGAGCAAGAAAACAACTGGCATTAGCTTCTATTTCTGGGTTTTTCCTCTTCATTGTTTCTTTAATTTATTTTTCACAATCTTATGTTGGGTTGGACATGTATTCTTCTGATGTGCTTTTTAGTAAGTCATCACTAACTGATCAAGGATTTATGGGTGATATGTTTTCCAAATTTGGGGGACAAGTTAGTTGTGTTCACTGCATTTGAACTCAATTCTTTTATGGTGAAAGCTTTTAAATTCGGGTATGAGCATTGGCCAAGCATTGTCTGCTTGAAGTTGACCTAGGTCGTTTCTGAGTATGCGATACTTGTGGATGAGCCTTATGTAGTTGTGGAAGCACATATAAATGGCAAAACACAGAAGTTCATGATACAGGACTTTGAAGAGGAACAAATAGTATTCAGCGGGGTTGATGCTTTGTTGTATTGCTCATTTCTTCAGCAGAGTTTGGAGTGCAAACTCCAATGGAGACTTCAAGACGTCTTTGTTGCTACATATATGAATCAAATATCCCTCCTGCAGTTACTCCAAGAATTTAGCATTATGGAAATGAAGACCCGGAATAGAAATTTTAACAGTTACTGACATGCTCTATAACTTCATAAAGAAATGAGATGGTTACATATCAAAAAGACAGGAGATTAGTTCACTTAGTTTCTGATTTTGGTAATTAGTCGACTTAGTTTCTGATTTTGGTAGCTCTTCAAGAGCAGTTATTAATATATGTTCTGTTGTAGGTGGGTCGAAAACTCATCGGAAAAGACACAAATCATCGGTAACAAGTGTTGCTCGGCATCCTAACAATGTGAGTGTGTCCTCTTTCTCACATTTTTGTGGTGTTGGACACTTGCAACAAAGCTTTGTATCTGTTGATTGGCTGCACCTGTGAATGCCTTTGTTATTTTCGATCATGCTTTCTGCGTACAATTTCTTTGGGTTACTAATAGTCACTCCGTTTGTTTGAGTGAGAGTTCATGAATTTTTAAGGGCAAAATATGATCTTATTCTCTATATATCTGCATATGAAAGCTGTTAAGAATGGTAATCAGTTTAAGCAGGAAATAGTGAAAAAAGCACAAGTGCAATCTTTGGAGAAATAGATGTGAAGACAATAAAATTGAAATGGTTCACTAGTTAGACTTGTTATTCCCTAATAAGGATTTTGTACAACATGATATAAGTCTAAGAATAGACTTCGTGATTTGGAATGGGAAAAAGAGTCGATGAGTTTTCAGTCAGTCATTGATTTAGGCATTTTCTTTAGTTAATTCATGTAGTCAAAGGCTATTTTTGAGATAGGATTTGAGATTCAAAGCAAGAGAAGGGGATAAAGATGTACACGCTGACTCTTCTCCTTTCCCTTTTAATATGTAGGGTCTGGCCCTTGAAGTTGATAACTTTATGCATTTGGTGGTTTCATCTGCTGATGAACGATTATGACAATGTTAAAAGATTTATTTAGTCTATATTACATTTTGGTCAGTCCTAAATGAGAGGAGATGGCTTCAATGCGGATTCATGCTTGCGAGATCAAAGCTTCAATCAAAATTATCGCGACTAGTTTTAGTATTGCAATATTATCTAAAATCCACAATTATCAATCCTAGTAGTGATTAAGGTTACATCCAAGATGTCCTTATATTGAGACCAACCAAACCCCAACCACCCTAAAATGTTTGTGCGGATGTGGTCCCTAATACGGAGCTTTTGACCCCAGATTTAGTCACAAGGATACTCAAGAAAAACGTGAAGCTATTTGCAATGACCGACTCCGGAGACGGTAATGTGTTCCATCTAGTAGCTTCTTTGAATGTTGCCCCAGTATTCAAACTCTCAGGACCAAATAGTATTTGGCCCGAGAACAAGACATGAATGGGGATCTTCCCATTCATATTGCGAGCAAGAGGGGTTGTGTTGATCTAATCGAGAAGCTACTTCCGATATCAACTCCGTATAACAGGCGAGGACAAGCCATTCTTTATTTGGCAGCAAAATATGGAAGAACTCAAGTAGTGAGATATGTACTTAGACATCCAAAACTGTGGATCATGATGCATGATAAAGATGATGCTGGAAATATACCTTTACACTTGGCAGCGAAGTATCCACAACTTGCCGCTTTGATTCCTTTTGTGCTAGCTAAAAGAATTAATCCCACCCGTGTCGACCACGAAAGCTTGATTGCTCTTACCATTGCTCGAAATCTCTCCATAAGGGAGCCTACATTACGGAAGGTAGATAACATGAATAGTCACTATTTTATTTATCGACGTGCTGGAAATTTCCATGGACTAATACCTTGATTAAGCACAGATCTCGTATACAACCGGTTGATAGCATTG
Organism: Eucalyptus decipiens; assembly: GCA_014182575.1. Taxonomy (NCBI): domain Eukaryota; kingdom Viridiplantae; phylum Streptophyta; class Magnoliopsida; order Myrtales; family Myrtaceae; genus Eucalyptus; species Eucalyptus decipiens. The sequence goes on from CM024619.1 coordinate 7,749,065, forward strand.
TTGAAGCATTGATCAATTTTCTAGGATGGCCGAGACTCCGGTAGGGTTAACGTTCCGCAAATGTCTACTATAGTCTTAATAGGAGCTAGTTAAAGCTTGTGGCCATGAATATGTCCACGGGTGGAAACAAGTTAAACATCTTCGACAAATGCATAGATAAATAGTTATATATCTTGATTAATTGAGCATATAAATACGGTCATGTATAGAAGCGGGGAGTTGTGTTGCATTCTTTTTTTCTTTTTTTTCCCCCAAAAAGCCAAGGGTCAATGTTAGGGGTGAGCATCAGTCCAAGGTCAACCGTGGACCGACCCTAGACCGGCCCAACCCTACCGGTCTTGGTTCGGTTCCCAAGGAGATTGGGTTGGTCCTTAATTCTAGAATTCCTAAACCAGCACTATGCAGGTCAATCCTCGATCTTGAAAGTTCCGGGTTAGTTCAACCCAAAGCCAATCCTAACTATATATATAATATTATTTGTAATTTTTTATATATAGAGAAAACCTTAAAATAAACGACTTCAACAATATTAAACAGCTATTTAGTGAAGAATTCAAGTAATTTTATATTATTCTTTAATAATTTAGGTTTTTAATGTTTTTTACGACGTCAATAGTTATAATTTACAAAGAAAGAAAATGTTTTTGTAAGGAGGCCTCACGGCATCCAAAAAGGTATCTTATGGCATCATTCTCTAGTATTCGTTCTCTTCTGTCTTATTTGTCATCTTAATTTCAATTTGCTAAAATCGAAAAAAAAAACAACTTCTCTGTTCGCCACTTGACACTCACCTCGCTCGCTTTGGGTCACTCGTGCCGCTTGCCACTTAATGCACGCTTGGCTTGTTGCTCCCCACTCTTTCTTAGCTGACCTTCCTCATTATCGAATTCATTAGGTCGGTACGGTCTTCGATTGCCCTTTTAAGGAGTACAAAAACTACAGAACTTTCAATTTCTGAAATTGGATTCAATTTCTTGGTTAATTTTGATCTGGCATGATTTTAGCGTGATCTAAACTACTAGGTAGTTTTTAGGAATTTTTGGTGCAATTGACCTGTGGTTGATTATTTTCAAGCCACATTGTACATCTTTGACACATTGGCAACTTTCGGTTGTCGTGAAAATCTCGAGATTTCAAATACGGGCACAATGTACGAAAATGACAGAAAAATCTATCTAATGCCGTTTGACAAAAAATTTGCAATTAGGTGGAATCACCCACACACTAATCACATACATCTATTGAATCAATCTATCTCCAGTCTCTAATCAATTTTGACGGTGTTGTAATGACCCTTGTAGACTAGCACAAATGAGAAGTCGATTCTGAGTCGAATTCTCGAGGTTATTGCGTTAAAATCCCTTAACAACTTCACCTAATAGGCTAGTTATCTCGTGAGGGGTCCTCTTAGAGAATAAGGCCATAAGCGTGTTGATGAAAAGCTCATTTCATCTCAGCGAAATCAAGCTCGAAAATCAGGATGTTACATATGTCTTCTTTATCATCTTAGTATTCAATTTGCCAAAATCAAAAGAACTCGTTGCTCGACACTTGCCTCCCTTGCTTCTGGTCGCTTACACCACTCACCACTCGACACTTGCCCCACTCGCCACTCGCCACTTGCCTCTCTTTGTTAATCTCGCTTGTCATCGAATCCATTGAATCAATCCGGTCCTCGATTGCATTTTCAGGAAGTTCAAAAAATGAAACAAAAAAATTATCGGTCGGTCCTAGGTTGACCCTAGAACCAAACCAAATCCATTGGATCAGTCCGATCCTTGGTCCTAGGCTTAATAGGATCGGTTATTGATCTCAAAAATTGAGAACCAACATTGTGCATATTAGTCATAGGATTAAGGGGTGGACCAGCGCAACTCAAACTATGCTCACCCTTAATTTTGACCTGAAGCTTGGCTTATAGATGAATTGATTTCCTTGTTATTTGACATGGTATCAAAAGGAGGGTTTTGAATTCTTACTCGGGGTTATGATTTGTTATGCAAAATCAAGATCGCAACAACAAAGCATAAACAAGACTGGAGCAATTCAAGGATTGCGAAAGCTAGGCCAAGAAAAGTTGCTCTGATACCATGAAAGAAAGCAAGAAGCCAAAGACAAGGAGAAGGAAAAGAGAGAAAATGTGGGGATTTTATTTTATTTTATTTTTGTATTTTTGTATTGCTTACAGACTCAATGTACATGCTCCATATTATAGTACAAAATGTATATAAGAAAAAGACAAAAATATAATCAACAAATCAGATCCAATATTAAATTGATCTTGATTGATTCAATATATCAATCTCAATCTAAATAATATCTGGAAGATTCACGCGTATCTTCCAACAAAGATCAGCAAAAGAAAAAGAAAAACAATGATTATTTGAGTAAAAGTAAATGATAAATCTCATTTTATACCAGGATATATTCCAATACCTGAGCCGATTAATTTCATCCAATGTAAGCAAATCTGTTCGCCCATGTGCATTAAATGAAGGCTCTCTCCAGCTTAGCAACCAAGGCCAAAGCTACTATCATTGAGGTGTATTTTTGAAGCACAAAATTTGTGTTCTTAGATTAAATCACAAATTAATCAACTAATGTTTTATGAGTTAATTAATGGTAGAGTAGATGGAAGTGGGAAGCCATGAGATGAGAGTCATAAAAATTATAGTAGATTAGTTTATCGCAATTTAATCAATCAAATCAATTTGACATAGATTCCAAATTATTCATCGAACCATATGATGAAAAAGCTAACTTTCCCCCTTAAATCAAACAATTTCTTAAAAGGAAAAAATTCGATAACTTCATGATCTCGATTGTTCTTAATTTGAAAATAGGTACATGTGTTTTCCAAAGCATGACGATTTTCTGGATTATTCCTGTTGCTGTTGAGGTTATTATGTTTCTATCCTAATAAAGCTAAAATATTCACGTTCATCGTCTTTTGTCCCATTTGTGATTTCCCCTATTCTTATTTAAGTTTTTAATTATTTCGGCTCGATTTCTGCATTTTGCTTCTTATCGAAGAGAAGAAAGAAGGGGCTTCAATCGGGTGGAGGCAATTATAGGTTGGGCCACCTCCGTACTCGTGCAAGAGCACACCGGAGCTTGTTCAAGCAGTGACTCCTCGCCAGATTAGATGATGCCACGTGGCTAGCCTCCCGCCGACCACATGGAAGTGGGACGTTGTGCATGATGCGTAATTTATTATACGGACTTTCATACACTTTTTATTTATTTAATTTTGACGATGTAATCTAGATCTTTTTTTTAAATTCCAATCCAATTGTTTCGATTCATTTTAGTTGGAAAAGTTTTACGTGGCAATCCTGTCATCGTTGGCGGGCCTCCATGACATGGCCGGTGGCCCAACGTCTGGGGTGGACAAATTTACTCGACGTCATTCTGAGTAAATTTTCTGAATTTTCTTCTTCTTTTTTTTTCATTTTTCTTTGCGATGAATCATCTCCTTCTTCCTATCTTCACGGTTCATCATCTGCTTAATTTTTTGCTTCGATATTTCATCACCCTGCTCTATTTGCCGTTCAGGTCAGCGGCTCCCAATTCACAGCAAGCTAAGGATCTTAAGCTCCGCCGCGTCGTCAAGCTCGAGTTCAAGATCTGGAGGGCTTGACATATGTTGCGGCAACGAAATCTGGAGGGCTTGAGCTCCGTCGCGACATTGAGCTGGAGCCCCAAGTCTGATGGCTTTGACCGTCAATTCGGACAGTGTTGCGTCTTAGCTATTCGCGTTCTCTCTGTACGAGACTTGTAGAGTTCTTGCAACAAAGTGAATATTCGATTCCGCCGCCATGAAGATGTGTTCACATCATTCTATGAAACCTGCAGTCCGGGATGAACTTGATGGGTGTTCTAAGACCACAACTTTTGTGCATATAAACGATTGACGAATCGACTTCTTAATCTGGCTTCGGAGGGATAGTGAAAGGATCCTGCTCGCAGTCCAATGAAACACTAAATCGAATGGCCTGAACATGCTTTTCATATGTGTTGCTATTTTTTGATGATAGGGGTCGCATTATGTGTTCCATCGAATTAACATTGGCAATTGTCACCAAATATCTATGCATATAAATGAGTTTGGTGTTTGGTTCATGTTGATGTATAATCTAGGGAGTGGCGGACGCTGAAATCTAGTCAAGACGGAGCTAAAAAGGAGTTGCAATACGTAACTCTACGAGAGGGGAAATTGTAGAAAAGTGACTAGATTTGTAGTTCTCCTCCTCCGACCTCTGTTTTGAACTTTAATGTTGGTTGGTATTGACTTGTCAAATGGAACTCTAATGTTATCCTTGATAGTTTTGCCTAATGTAGGTCTCGAGTAAACATGGTTCCCAACGAGGTGTTGACGGTCTCAACCCAAAAATGCCAAGGGATTTTCTATCTCTTGCAAGGTCCTATTTTTCCTCTCAACAACATCATTTTGTTACAGTGTGTAAGGAGATCATGCTCAATGTACTCATCACAAAATGATTTAAAGTCATGATTGCTTCTAATGCATGAAATGCCAAGCCCATTCTCATTTTGGACTTTCTTAGCAAGCTTAGCAAATGCATGCAAAGCATTATTCTTATGAGGTAGGGGAAAAAAACACCCAAGCAAATCTAGAATGACTTACTATAACAAGTTCATACATTTTTCTTACGCAGGCAGTCTCAAATTGGAAATATAAACCTGCTTATAGATTAGATCTTTTGCTAAAGATTATGTTAAAGATATTTAGGAAATCTACTTGATTATGGATATTTCTTAGGATTATGTAATATCTCTTTTGATTGCATATATCTTGATTGATAAATGTTATCTTTGATAGTCTCTCATAAAACATATAAATAGGCTGATATACTATTTATTATGACATATCGAATTATATAGAAATTCATCAAATCTATCTTCCGCATTATTATTCTCAACTTGATATCAGAGTCTCCTTTCCTAAGTCAACTTGGTGCACTCAATGCACCTCACACCCCTAGAAATTTCTTTCTGCTTTATACCCAATGCACCCCTAATAAAACAAATCCATCCCGCCCTCGACAATGTTCACCAAAATGCCCCAATTCTCATCTGAGTAGGCACCATGGTGGTTGTGTTATGATGTTTGTAATGCATCGCCAAGTCGGGCTTTTCTTTTCTATAGAGGCATTTTTCGATGCCAGAAAGATGTGTCTTCGCACAATAACTTTTTGCTTATCAAAGCTTGGCTTATTCCGCTTGTAACCATGCCATTTGTATTGGCCACATTCAAGTTACCATCTTGATAGTAAAGTTAGCCACATAGGCTGCATCCTAGTAACTATTTTCCCAGCTAGCTATATAGGTGGGTTTGGGACACTTAGAGTGCCATAACTTGGCACGGAGGGACACTTAAGTGCCATAACTTCGAAAAGTACACTTAAGTGCCAGTTTCGGAGTAAAGTAAAACACTTAAGTGCTACTCCGGCCAAAATCCGATCAAATGGCTGATGTGGCAATTTTCCGACGAGTTTGGTGCAAAACAGGGTTGTTTTACACGCTGCTGACATGGCGATAAAATGCAAAAACGACGTCGTTTTGTATTTGATGTGTAAATAATTAATATAAAAATTAATTAAATTAAATTTAAGCTTAATTTTATTTAAAATATTCTAAAAAATAAAAAACTTAAAAATAAAAAAACTTTAAAAATAAATTAAAAAAAGCTTAAAATTTAAAATTTAAAAAAAACTTGAAATTTAAAAAAAAAAATTAAAATTTAGAAAAATTAAAATTCAAAAACTTAAAATTTTAAAAAATTAAAAAAAATTAGAAAATTAATTTTAAAATTAAAAAACTTCCATATTTAAATTTTAAGTTTTTTTTAAAGTTTTTTAAAATTTTTAATTTTTTAAATTGTATTTTTTAAATTTTAAGTTTTCTGAATTTTAAGTGTTTTAAATTTAAAATTTTTTATTTTAATTTTTTTTTTAAATTTTAAGTTTTTTAAATTGTAAGTTTTTTTAATTTAATTTAATTTTTATTTTTTTTAAGTTTTTTTAATTTAAAGTTTTTTTTTTTATTTTTTAAGTTTTTTAATTTTAAGTTTTTAAATTTTTTAGAATATTTTAAATAAAATTAAGTTTAAATTTAATTTTATTAATTTTTATATTAAATATTTACACATCGACACAAAACGGTCGTTTTTGCATTTTCTTGCCCGACCACGGCGAGGCTCGGCCTCCCATCCGGCGAGGCATGTCATGCCGCAAAAACGACACCGGCCATGCTTTTGCACTCAACTCGTCGGAAAATTGCCACGTCAATCATTTGACTGGATTTTGGCCGAAGTGGCACTTAAGTGTTCCACTTTACTCCGAAACTAGCACTTAAGTGTACATTTCCGAAGTTATGGCACTTAAGTGTCCCTCCGTGCCAAGGTATGGCACTTGGGCTGTTCTTCTACCCTGTATAGGCCGCTTGATGCTACAACTCTAACCGTATAGGCCACGTCGCTTAGTTGCTGTTTTGCAAGCTAGCCGCATCGGTGCCTTATCGTTTTCCCTTAGATTCTCACCGCTTACCGCTCTTAGACTAGCTAGATTTGGAAATTTTGCCATCAATAGCTACCAGATATGGCCTCATCCGCTACGTCTCAGCAATAGGACATTGTTTGGACTTGCATTCAAACTCAAGTTGACATCTTCAATATACCTTGAGATATTTAGGAAATCTACTTGATTATGAATATTTCTTAGGATTATGCAATATCTCCTTTGATTATACATATCTTGACTAATATATGTTACATTTGATAATCTCTCATGAAGCCTATAGAAGCATGTAGATCTGACTCAGTATTGGGTTTTAAATTTTATTTTTTTTGGTAAAGATTGGGTTTTAAATTTTCGTCTTTATAAATATTCATTTAACTGTGTTTTTAGCTTTTATCTTTGTAATAGTAAAATTAGCTTGAAAATGACACTAGAAGTGCCATAACTTTTATATTGCACTCTCTTTAGTGTCAAATCATCAGATTGTGTTGCAATTGACTCTTTTATGTGGGACTAAGAGAATTGAGGTTTTCATGACAACAAAACCTGCAAATAGCAATTCATAAATTTTTGTGTATTAGTTTTCAAGATTAGAGTAGTTCATGTGGAGCTAATGCGACCCAATTTGTGCTTTTAGCCGTGATAGCCCCTCTAGCACCGAGCCATAATTTTGTCCCTCTAAGCTCTCGCCTTGTCCCCCGCCTTCACTATTTCTGCAATGTGAAAGGGGGGTAGGGAGGGTAAGGGTGATCGGTTCCCAAGTGGGCCGATTCCTGATTTAGAATTAGAACTAACCCCTTAATTCTCGAATCCAAAATTTTAGAATTGGGAATTGAATTAGCCTATTCCAACCCGATTTCTGAGTTACCTATGAACTGATAGAAGCATATAGATCCACTAAGTATTGATTTTTTATTTTATTTTTGTCTATATAAATATTCATTTACCTGTGTTTTTAGCTTATATCTCTATAGTAGAATAATTAGCGTCAAAAGGACAAGAGAAGTACCATAATTTTCATACAACACGTTTTTTAATGTCAAAAGTTTTTGAGCAATCACTTATATGTAAAAAAAATTACTTCAATACCATTGTTGATTTGAATTGTTGAAAATTCAAATGAGGTAATTTTTTAATATAAATAGTTTGGGTAGAAGAATAGCTCAAGTGCCATAACTTGACACGGGTAACACTTAAGTGTCATAATTTCGAAAAGGTACACTTAAGTGCTAGTTTCGGAGTAAAGTGAAACACTTAAAGTGCCACTCCAGCCAAAATTTAGCCAAATGGCTAACGTGGCAATTTTCCTATTGAGTCGGGTGCAAAACGATATCGTTTTGCACGCCGACGTCGCAAGAAAATGCAAAACGACGTCATTTTGTGTCGATGTGTAAATAATTAATATAAAAATTAATTAAATTAAATTTAAACTTAATTTTACTTAAAATATTCTAAAAAAATAAAAAACTTAAAATTAAAAAAACTTAAAAATAAAAAACATTAAATTAAAAAAAAAAAAAATAAAAAATTTTAAATTAAAAAAACATACAATTTTAAGAAACTTAAAATTTAAAAAAATTTTAAATTCAGAAAATTAAAATTAAAAAAACTTAAAATTCAGAAAACTTAAAATTTTAAAAACTTAAAATTTAAATTTTAAAAAAACTTAAAATTTTAAAAAATTAAAATTTAGAAAACTTAAAATTTAAAAAACTTAAAATTTAAAAAACTTAAAATTTAAAAACTTAAAATTTAAAAAACTTAAAATTTAAATATGGAAGTTTTTAAAATTTTAAAATTATGTTTTTAAAATTTTAAGTTTTTAAAATTTTAAGTTTTCTAAATTTTAAGTTTTCTAAATTTTAATTTTTTTTTAATTTTAAGTTTTCTAATTTTTTTTTAATTTTAAGTTTCTTAAATTTTAATTTTTTTTAAATTTTAAGTTTTTTACTTTTTAAGTTTTCTTAATTTTAAGTTTTTTTCATTTTAATTTTTAATTTTTTTTAATTTTTAATTTGTAGCTTTTTTTTAGAATATTTTAAATAAAATTAAGCTTAAATTAAATTTAATTAATTTTTATATTAATTATTTATACATCGACACAAAATGACATTGTTTTTGTATTTTCTCGCCACGTCAACATGCAAAACGACGCCATTTTGCATCAAACTCGCCGAAAAATAGCCACATCAGCCATTTGGCCGGATTTTGGCTATAATGGCATTTAAGTGTTCCACTTTACTCCGAAACCGGCACTTAAGTGTACTTTTTCGAAGTTACGGCTCTTAGTGTCCCTCCGTGCCAAGTTATATGACACTTCAGTGTCCCAAACTCAAATAGTTTGGCGTGGCTCACTAGTGTTGACACCTAAATTTTGGCAACCCGATTAGTCATTTATTGCATAGAAAATTAGGGGTTAATTTTGTCCCTGAAAAAATATTAATTACATAGCATATAGATTTAGGTGCATTTGTTTTTAATTTGCATTTTTTACATTTGTTTATTGGACCGGTGGCGGATGGGTCGAATTGGTGGTTTTGAATTTTAAATTAACAGGTCGGACTAAGTCCATGAAGAGTACAAATTGACCCAAGCCTGTTTTCTGAAATTGAGATTTGAAATGAGGATTTTTGGAATTTAAGAAAATCGGGGTTGTGATTTTATCTTTAAAAAAATAGAAAATATTTAGGAAATAAGGAGAATAAAAATATTTTTGTGATTAGGAGGTTATAGCCTATAGGCAATCTTTTCGTCGGATGAAATATTCACAAAAGGATTGCATTTTGTTTTGGCCTATAAAAGGGTGCGTACGTAGGGTTTTAAGGAGGGGGGCTCTCTCGGTTTTAAAAAAAAAGAAAGAGGAAAAGTCAAAGGAAAAAAGAAAGAAAGAAAAAGGGAGAGAGAGGGAGACAGGAAAAGTGACCGGTTTGTAGTGAGGGAGAGAGTAGATCGGTGAGAGAAAAAAAAAAAAAAAAAAAAGGACAGACTGTTCATCGTCTTCTTCGTGCAGCCACTCCGCCTGCGACCCAACCACGACGCCACGCTCTCTGCGCGCCTTGCACCGGTCGCGTCTCGGTCGACAGCCACCGCCGCGTCCCACCGAAACGCCTTCACCCGCTAGTCACCACATCTGCCCCGTCGTGCCTCAGTCCCTGTTCCGCCTCGTCGCTCTCGCTCCACCCTAGCCGCGACGCAGCCGGAGCCAGACTCGAGTCGGATTGCAGCCTCTTCCGCCGGGCCGCGACCCGATGCCCCTACTCGTCGAACGCCACATCACCGTTCCTCCAGTCACCGTCGCGCTCCGCCTCACCTGCATCCCGCGAGATCTCGGCAAAGCTGCTGCTGCACCACTCGAGTCCGTGATCTGCTCACCCAGCCGTGCCGCGACGACTGGAAGCGCCGCCGAGCCGCTCCACCCTCCCGACGAAGCCGCCCGTCGTGCCGATCCGCGACGATCCCGCCGCTGCCCCCTGGTCCGTTCGTCGCCAATTCGACCGCTACCGACCCGTGACGCCACTCGCGACCTGCTGCTGCCGCCGCCCGCCGCTGCCCGATCTACCCATTGCCGATCCTCGCCGGAGCTCCGACGGACAATCTCCCATTCCGAACGGTGACCCATTCCCCGGTGAACCACCCCCCGACACCACAGCCGCTGCCCTTACACCGGAGCCGCGTTGAGTCTCCATTGGGGTTCAATCTACCATTGGAATTTTGAGAAAAAATCCGAATTTAGGTAGAAATTTGTTTTATCTTATTTGATAGGTTTATTTTTAGGTAGATTTAATTTATTTAGGTAAATTTACTTTATCTTATTTTAGTTTTGATATTTTATTTCTTTGTTTGAAATAGTTTCTAATGCATGGTTGAAATCCCTAATGTAACGTACAATTTGCAACCGCACGAATTTTTATTCTATTTATAAGACGTTAGATGGAATAATTATTCACGCAAAAGTAAAATTAATATTTTGATTTTTAAGACTTAAAATCAATTTATTAATTTTATTAGCTAGATAATCAAGTTTGAATTTCAAATTGAGCGACGGATAACATTTTGAATAACCATGGATGATTTGAATTTATCTCTTGATTGTTCTATTTATCTCGAAAACACAAAAAAATTGCATTTGCATCGCATGTAGATTAGGATTGATTGCATGATAGGTTAGTTAGTCATTTTTTTAAAATGCATGTTTGGATGATATCTAGGATAGATGATATCTTTGAAATAAATTGCATATTTAGGATAGGGATTTTATTTCGAATTTTTTTTTAAATGTATTCATTTAAGATGTTAGTTTTAAATTTGAATTGCACGTTTAATTATTTGGCAATTTTAATTTCGAATTTCATAAAAGAAAAAATTAGAATTAGGGCATTCTGTGCACGTCATATAAGATAGGTTCATAAAATGCACGTCATATAGAATTAGTTTAGTTAGAAATTGCTCGTCATTAGAACTAGGTCATTTAGTTAATTTAGATTGCATATTTAATTGTTGCATTTCTTTAATTTCAAATCTCATGAAAAATACAAAGAAAAATCATTTTTTAGAATAAATTCGTCTCATGCTTCATGATAGGTCGCATGCTTATTTATGTCATATAACTTAGGTCATGTTGCTATGTCATATCATTTCATGTTAGATTAGTGATATGCATTGCATAAATCATGATTTTCATTAAATAAGTGAAAATAAAAATTGAGTGATTACGTGTGAATTAGAAATCATATCTAAGATCGTTGATGTGAATTCTAATCTAACATTGCAGATGCTTTCGTTGTTATTAGGTAAGTTTTGCAATTTATTCATTTGTTGTCTTGAGTGTTAAATTGATGGTTTGCGCAACCGCAAGATCACTTCACATGTTAGGGAGGTAAATTAAAATAAATTCAAGATGTCTGCAAAATATATATATTTTTAAAATAAAAAAGGAAAGGTACCGAAAGGGCGTTAGAGAAATCTAACGTAACCAAGTCCCCGAACTCACAATCTCTGGTTTGTAGAGGTAAAGTAAATCTCTAATTATTTTACTTAGGTGTATAATTGACCTACCATAAACCGATTAGTGGTGACTCCTAGTTATTAATCATTCGCATTTTAGATAATTGAATCTTAAGTTGCGATTTGGTATGGGCTTGGGAGAGCACGAGCTAAGCTTAAAGACTTCGTAGTCCATTAACCTAGTTTTAGGTAATTCACACCTCAAAATTTAGGCCGCGACAACTTGGTGACTCCACTTGGAAATAGTGTTAGAACACTTAGTAGACTTAGGCCAAATTTTCTTTTTCTTTTAAAAATATTTTTGTTTGGTAGCAAGGATGCCAAGTACATCCCTAACATTCCTAAGGTGTTAAATGTTCTTGTAGATGGGAGGTATAAGGGGAGTAGTGCTAACCCTTGTTTTGCAGGTTGGAGTAGAGATGAATGCTTAATTAAAACTATGGAAGTGTTGCTTGCATTTAAATTGTTATGCATGTTTTATTGCTTTTAACACTACACTATTGCACACACAACCTGCGGTCGAACCTGGGCTGCGATAAGATTTCTAGGATGGTGTTGAGAATGATACTTCCTTCAAAGCGAAACTGCTATGTAGAGGTTGACCTTCTCTTCCCCGAAATTTCTTTCATGGTGTTAAATGTGTTTATCCATATCCGCGAGACTGCATGATTATTGGGTATTCCATTCGACTGAGCCAGGGTTAGGAGGACTTGACACGTTAATGCGAGACTGCAACGGTCAGATTATCCTCTTAGCTCCACTTTGTTAAGCCGTCTAGGTAGAAATCGAGTCTCATATTTCATACGTGTGTCTATGTGATTGTCATTGATTTCGCTTGATGAAGTAAGTTTTCTATCCCTATATCATGCAATTTATTTTATCATACTTTGGGTCGGTCCATGGTAATCTAGGTTAATCATTGATTTAATTCATTTGTCAGTTAGAAATGAAATGAGGAAATTGCCATGCAATGAATCATTTGGAAAATAACAAAAAACTTTAGAAAGTTTATTTTCACTTCATGTCTTTATTGTTCTCATTAGGGAGTTTCAAATTTTGGCCTTTCCTAATTCGTACTTAGGAAATTTAGTTTTTGCTAGGGTGTCCTATTTTTATTTTTCTAGTTATTTTTAGGAAGTTCCCTTCTTGCATAGACTTTTTATGAATAAAAAAAAAAAAATCGATTAGATTCATGTCATGGACTAGCTCTCTATTTACACATGCTTACATGTTCCCATTTATTAGAATTTAGGTGATTATGAAGCGATCTTGCTCACCCATCCGTACACGGTCAAGAGCTAAAACGGCAGATCAAAACGAGGTGCTGGACCGTATCATCGACAATATGAACAAGCGAATTGCACACCTCCAAAGTCAAGTCGATGAATTGTCTGCTATTGTGGCTTTTCTCGTCAAGCAAAAGAACTGTGATGACATAGGTACTTTATCTTCAATGAGAAAATGCGACTCGAAGAAGAGAGCTAAGAGGACTTTTGAACCGTCTCATTTTCCTGAGGTAGCTGAATTGATGCCACCATGAAGAGATTAGTGACATATCTAGAAGGAAGAATCTCTGACCTGAAGGGTTCGTATCACAAGATCAAGGTTTAGAGCGCACTTGCAATGAAAAAAGGCTTGGGGCAAGTAAAAGAGGACCATGATTCTCCAGTGGAACATCCTGGGTGCAAGTTTGCTCCAAATTACAGAGTCCCATATGTGGTGAAGAAGGTACTTCTTGGAGGTACCTTGATCCTGGCAAAAATGGGTAGTCATGAGTTTTCACTCCAATTAAATTCTGATGCTATCAAGAAGTGTTACCCATGATTGAATTTGTCATATCATGTTTTGAACTGCAAGCATTTTTATGATAAATAAATTGCTTCAATGAGTTGCAAATTCAATCGTTCAAATTTATTACAAATCTTGCATGTTTTCCTTGATGAATTGTGTGAGATAGATTGAATGTGTCAAATGGGATACTTTGGAATGATGAAAGGCAAACCATATTTCATACACTGACCCCCAGTGAGTTGTGTGGAAAAATTCCATGCCCACGAGGAAAAGGGCGATCTCGCAAAGGGTACGTCGACTAAGGTGATGAGAGGCAAATTCTTCTTCTGCTCCAAACATTACAGATATATACCCGTTGTTTAGCCTTTTGAGCCTATATACATGAAGAGCTTTTTAAATTATCCCTGTCAAGGATTGTTCTATACTGGGACAAAATTCGAAATGAGTGATAGGAATTTTCTTACTCACACTTGCATTAATCTTTGAGTATTGCTTTTACAGTGTGACTTGTACGATAATTTAAAGTGCTTTAGGATGATGAAGAGCAGTTCTTTCTCTATCCTATACACTTTATCCATTGCATAGCCCCCTTGAGCCTATGAATTCATTTCACATTAAACTCAGTTGGTGATCATCCCCCACACTGGGGTAAGGTAAGAAAAATCAAACCACTCAAGTAGCATGATTTACAATACTGATAAAAATGGAGACTTTGTCCAAAAAAAAAAAAAAAAAAAAGAAGTGCAAAAAATGGGGCATGAAAAAGCAGTGTGTCTGGTAAAAGCAAGGTCAATGCTCAAAGAAAAAAAAAATCAAACACTTGATGAAGTGAGTCGTATCCCCAACAAGGTGATACCCAAAAAAGAGGAAAACTCAAATGTTGAGATGTTGCAATTAGTGGAGTTGTGATGTGAAGAAAATCTTCGACGATGGGGAGGAAAATTGTTGAAAATGTCAAGATGATCACCAACTTTGACCCCCTAAACACTTTTTGAGCCAAATGATCCTTTCGTTTCTCAACCCATGAACTAAGCCTACGTTACGTCCCTTGCAAAGTTTCTTCAGATTATGGCACTTGAATTAACGTAAAAGTTCATATGTTTGAAAGCATCGCTTGAAGAAGTGCGAGTAAGATAATTTATGCTTCATTTCGTATGTCTCTTGACTTGTAAACCCCAAGACAATTGCGAAATGCCATTTTTCAATAGCCTCGACTCAAAGAGTCTCCTTTGTTAAGCTGTGGATCAAGCCTATATTACGGTCCCTGTTAAAGACCTCTTAGATTGGTAAGGTCGTACCACTTGCGAGATTGCTCGAACCCTTATTTGGCATGATGATGGAAAGATAGAGTGATTGTCAAAAATCCTGCATCAAATGTCAGGATAAAATAGCCCATTTTAATGAGGAAGAGAGAAAAGTCCTTTCAGACTAAATGATCCCTCATTTGACACATCCATGACGCTCATGTGTTCAGATTGGAATCTTCTTTTGAATCATTCCTATTTGAATTAGGTGATGCGAGATTGATAGAAATCATCATGAACATCCATTGAATTAATGCATGCTTGCGATTAGAAATGCATTTTGCCTCCTACGACCATGTTTTGCAGGAGACATATCCCCGAGGATCTGAGATGTTACTAGGTAAGTATATCTCTATCCTTACCATAAATACTTGTCGTTGCATAGGTATACTGACACTCAATTGAGTTGTCCCCCAAAGATTTTTCTCCAGATTCAGTCTGATTAAAGTGACCGAAGAAAGGTTCGGGTCCTGGTTAGATGATCTCTGTTGCAAGGCTGGGCGACCAAAGAATGGTTCGGGTCTTAGCCAAGCAAAACCCCCGTTTAGGTGTTTGTAGAATGGTAAAGGTCCTAGACAACATCTATTTCCCCATTCAGGTGACCGTAGAATGGTATAGGTCTTGGAAGGTAAACCTTCGTTTAGGCGACCGTAGAATGGTACGGGTCTTGGAAGGTAAACCCCCGTTTAGGCGACCGTAAAATAGTACGGGTCCTAAATAGCATCTATTTCCCTATTCGAGCGACCATAGAATGGTACAGTTCTTCTAAAGTAAATTCCCATTTAGGCGACCGTAGAATGGTATGGGTCCTAGACACAACCAAACACTGTCATACTAGGCGACCATAGAATGGTACAGGTCCTAGGAAAGCAGTCTCTTTGTAAAGTCATGTTACTATTTTAGGCGATCATAGAATGGTATAGGTCTTGAACATGTAACACCGACTACCTATAATCACTCTACCCTCTTTGAAGGTAAGATATTCCAGGTAGGTTCCTTTACCATTTGCATACAAATTGCATTCCAAAATTTCGACATCTTAGTCTGGATCTGGATGTCTCAATTCTCTTTGTTGAACGTTTTACTCTAGATGTGAATGTTCTTCGACTTTCCTCATTATACCTTAGTCTGAATTTAGGTATTTTGAATTCAAAAATCTTGACATCTCAGTCTGGACCCAGATGTCTTGATTATTTTCGTTGAACATTTCACTCTGGACGTGAATGTTCTTCGATCTTCCTCGTCATACCTTAGTTTGGATCTAGGTATTTCGAGTTTCAAAAATCATGACATCTCAGTCTGGGCCCGGATGTCTTGATTATTTTGATTCAAACATTTCACTTTGGATGTGAATGTTTGACAATCCTTCTCGTTATACCTTAGTTTGGATCTAGGTATTTCGAGCACGAAATCTTGACATCTCAGTCTGGATTTGGGTGTCTTAATTCTTTTCGTTAAACATTTCACTTTGGATGTGAATGTTTTTCGAGCTTCCTCGTTATATCTTAGTCTGGATCTAAGTATTTCGAGTTAAAAAATCTTAACATCTCAGTCTGAATCTGAATGTGTCCATTCTTTTTGTTGAACATTTCACTTTGGATGTGAGTGTTCTTCTCAATCTCAATGCCTTAATTTATTACCTATTACACTCTTCAAGGAACTTGAGTGAGAATTAGGTACTCGTGGAGTAAATGGGGGTTTATCATATACCTCAAGATACTCTACCACACTGACTGGTAAGTAATTGTAGGTTCGTTCCTTTCTTTCACATTATGCATTTGCATTAGCATTTCCATGCATCATATGAATTGCATTTTAAAAAACGGGATAAATTTCCAAAAAAAAAAAAAAATCAAAAAATCAAAAAATCATTTAGTGCTTGTGCATGGTCAAAATTTAGGTCTCAATTTGTCTTTGAAAGCAACCTCTACGAGCTCACCTTCAAAGATGGGCAGTTGTTGACACCTAAATTTTGGCAATTCGATTAGTCATTTATTGCATAGAAAATTAGGGATTAATTTTGTCCCTGAAAAAATATTTATTGCATAGCATATAAATTTATGTGCATTTGTTTTTAATTTGCATTTTTTACATTTGTTTACTAGACTGGTGGCGGATGGGTCGAATTGGTGGTTTTGAGTTTTAAATTAACAGGTCGGACAAAGTCCATGAAGAGTACAAATTGGCCTAAGCCCGTTTTCTGAAATTGAGATTTGAAATGAGCATTTTTGGAATTTAAGAAAATCGGGGTTGTGATCTTATCTTTAAAAATTAGTAGAAAATATTTAGGAGATAAGGAGAATAAAAATATTTTTGCGATTAGGAGGTTATATGCAATCTTTTCGTCGGATGAAATATTCACAAAAGGATTGCATTTTGTTTTTATAGGCCTATAAAATATTCATAAAATGGCATTTTGTGTTGGCCAATAAAAGGGTGCGTACGTAGGGTTTTAAGGAGGGGGGCTCTCTTGGTTTTTAAAAAAAGAAAGAGGAAAAGTCAAAGGAAAAAAGAAAGAAAGAAAAAGGGAGAGAGAGGGAGAGAGGAAAAGTGACCGGTTTGTAGTGAGGGAGAGAGCAGACCGGTGAGAGGACGTGCGACAGGTGAGAGAGAAAGGAAAAAAAAAAGGAAGAAAGAAAAGGAGAGGACTGTTCATCGTCTTCTTTGTGCAGCCACTCCGCCTGCGACCCAGCCACGACGCCACTGCTCCTGCGCCCTTGCACCGGTCGCGTCTGGTCGACAGCCACTGCCGCGTCCCACCGAAACGCCTTCACCCGCTAGTCACCACATCTGCCCCATCGTGCCTCAGTCCCTGTTCCGCCTCGTCGCTCCCGCTCCACCCTAGCCGCGACGCAGCCGGAGCCAGACCCGAGTCGGATCGCAGCCTCTTCCGCCGCGCCGCGACCCGATGCCCCTTGCTCGCCGAACGCCACATCTCCGTTCCTCCAGTCACCGTCGCGCTCCGCCTCACCTGCATCCCGCGAGATCTCGGCAAAGCTGCTGCTGCACCACTCAGTCCGTGATCTGCTCGCCCAGCTGTGCCGCGACGACCTGAAGCGCTGCCGAGCCGCTCCCCCGTCCCGACGAAGCCGCCCGTCGTGCCGATCCGCGAACGATCCCGCCGCTGCCCCCTGGTCCGTTCGTCGCCGGTTCGCCCGCTACCGACCCGTGACGCCACCCGCGACTTGCTGCTGCCGCCAAACCGCTCGCTGCCGATCTACCCATTGCCGATCCTCGCCGGAGCTCCGACGGACAATCTCCCATTCCGAACGGTGACCCATTCCCCCGGTGAACCACCCCCAGCGACACCACAGCCGCTGCCCTTGCACCGGAGCCGCGTTGAGTCTCCATTGGGGTTCAATCTACCATTGGATTTTTAGGAAAAAATCCGAATTTAGGTAGAAATTTGTTTTATCTTATTTGATAGGTTTATTTTTAGGTAGATTTAATTTATTTAGGTAAATTTACTTTATCTTATTTTAGTTTTGATATTTTATTTCTTTGTTTGAAATAGGTCCCAATGCATAGTTGAAATCCCTGATGTAACGTCCAATTCGCAATTGCACGAATTTTTATTCTATCTATAAGACCTTAGATGAAATAATTATTCACGCAAGAGTAAAATTGATATTTTGATCTTTAAGACTTAAAATTAATTTATTGATTTTATTAGCGAGATAATGAAGTTTGAATTTCAAATTGAGCGACGGATAACATTTTGAATGACCATGGATGATTTGAATTTTATCTCTTGATTGTTCTATTTATCTCGAAAACACAAAAAATTGCATTTTTATCCCATATAGATTAGGATTAATTGCATGATAGGTTAGTTAGTCATTTTTTTAAAATGCATGTTTGGATGATATCTAGGATAGATGATATCTTTGAAATAAATTGCATATTTAGGATAGGGATTTTATTTCGAATTTTTTTTAATGTATTCATTTAAGATGTAAGTTTTAAATTTGAATTGCATGTTTAATTATTTGGCAATTTTAATTTCGAATTTCATAAAAGAAAAAATTAGAATTAGGGCATTCTGTGCACATCATATAAGATAGGTTCATAAAATGCACATCATATAGAATTAGTTTAGTTAGAAATTGCTTGTCATTAGAACTAGGTCATTTAGTTAATTTAGATTGCATATTTAATTGTTGCATTTCTTTAATTTCAAATCTCATGAAAAATACAAAAAAATCATTTTTTAAGAATAAATTCGTCTCATGCTTCATGATAAGTCGCATGCTTATTTATGTCATATAACTTAGGTAATGTTGCCATGTCATATCATTTCATGTTAGATTAGTGACATGCATTGCATAAATCATGATTTTCATTAAATAAGTGAAAATAAAAATTGAGTGATTACATGTTAATTAGAAATCATATCTATGATCGTTAATGTGAATTCTAATATAACATTGCAGATGCTTTCGTTGCTATTAGGTAAGTTTTGCAATTTATTCATTTGCTGTCTTGAGTGCTAAATTAATGGTTTGCGCACCCGCATGATCATTTCACATGTTAGGGAGGTAAATTAAAATAAACTCAAGATGCCTGCAAAATACATATATTTTTTTAAATAAAAAGGGAAATGTATCGAAAGGGCGTTAGAGAAATCTAGCGTAATCAAGTCTCCGAACTCACAATCTATGATTCGTAGAAGTAAAGTAAATCTCAAATTATTTTACTTAGGTGTCTAATCGACCTATCATGAACCGATTAGTGGCGACTCCTAGTTATTAATCATTCACATGTTAGATAATTGAACCTTAACTCGTGATTTGGTATGGGCTTGGGAGAGCTCGAGCAAAGCTTAAAGACTTAGTAGTCCATTAACCTAGTTTTAGATGGTTCACACCTCGAAATTTAGGTCGCGACAACTGGTAAAGTGAACTCAATGTTATTTGACCTAAATGACGTCATCTAACTCATGTTCACCTCAAATTGACAAATTGGGAATGCACTGAGTCTCTTCTTCTTACCCTAAACTCGTACCCAAGGAATTAGGAGCAAAATTACCATATGAAACTTGCAATGGAAAACAAGAGTAGGAAAAATGACTCAAGATCATGTTATTCAATTGATGATGAAGGTGAATATTATTGCAATTGTGGGCATAAAAGTGAAAGTATAGAGAACACTTCAACTGTGGATACCCAAAGCTTAACCTTTCACAACCACTTTCATATTTTTTTCCCTTTTTCCTCTAACCATTTGCTTTTCCCATAGCTAGATGGCGTTTTCGTTTGAAAAGTCATATTCTTTTTTTCAAATTTTTGGGCATCTTCTTTGTTTGTGATGCTCAATCGTCAAATTGTGTTGCAATTGATTCTTTTATGCAAGGAACAAGAGAACTAGGGTTTTCATGAAAATAAAACCTACAAATAGCAATATGTAAGTTTCTGCGTATTAGTTTCCAGGATTAGACTCGTTCATGTGGAGCTAAGTGGACTGTTTTTTCCTCACGCCATTCGATTTTCTCCTTGCTAGTTGGTGAATTCATTTGAAAAGTTATATTCTCTTCAATTTTGTTGGTATCTTCTTAATTGGTGATGCTTAATCGTCACATTGTGTTGCAATTGACTCTTTTATGTGGGAAGAAGAGAACCGAGGTTTTCATGACAACAAAACCTGCAAATAGCAATTCATAAATTTCTGTGTATTAGTTTACAGGATTAGAGTAATTCATGTGGAGCTAATGCGACCCATTTTGTGCTTTTAGCCATGATAGCCCCTCTAGCACCGAGCCATAATTTTATCCCTCTAAGCTCTCGCCTTGTCCCCCGTGTTCACTATTTTTGCAATATGAAGGGGGGGAGGGTAAGGGTGATCGGTTCCCAAGTGGGCTGGTTCCTGATCTAGAATCGGAACCGACCCCTTAATTCTTGGATCCAAAATTTTAGAAATGGGAATCGAATTAGCCTATTCCAACCTGATTTTTGCGTTACCTATGAACTAATAGAAGCATATAGATCCACTCAGTATTTTTTTTTATATTAATTTCGGTCTATATAAATATTCATTTACCTGTGTTTTTAGCTTATATCTCTATCGTAGAATAATTAGCATAAAAAGGAGAAGAGAAGTACCATAATTTTCATGCAACACGTTCTTTAATGTCAAAAGTTTTCAAACAATCACTTATATGTGAAAAAAAAAAATTACTTCAATACCATTGCTGATTTTAATTGTTGAAAATTCAGAGGAGGTAATTTTTTTAATATAAATAGTTTGACGTGGCTCATTGGTATAGTGAACTCAATATTATTTGACCTAAATGACGTCGTCTAACTCATGTTTACCTCAAATTGACAAATTTGGAATGCAATGAGTCTCTTCTTCTTACCCTAAACTTGTATCCAAGGAATTAGGATCAAAATTACCATATGAAACTTGCAATGGAGAACAAGAGTAGGAAAAATGACTCAAGATCATGTCAATCAATTGATGATGAAGGTGAATATTAATGCAATTATGGGCATAAAAGTGAAAGCATAGAGAACAATTCAACTGTGGATACCCAAAGCTTTAACCTTTCACAACCACTTTCATATTTTTTCCCTTTTTCCTCTAACCATTTGCTTTTCTCATTGCTAGTTGGTGTTTTCTTCTAAAAAGTCATATTCTTTTTTTCAAATTTTTGGGCATCTTCTTTGTCCGTGATGGTTAATCGTCAGATTGTGTCGCAATTGATTCTTTTATGCGGGAACAAGTTTCTGCGTATTAGTTTCCACGATTAGACCCGTTGGTGTGGAGCTAAGTGGACTGCTTTTTCCTCACACCATTCGATTTTCTCCTTGCTAGTTGGTGAATTCTTTTGAAAAGTTATGTTCTCTTCAATTTTGTGGGTATCTTCTTAATTGGTGATGCTTAATCGTCAGATTGTGTTGCAATTGACTCTTTTATGAGGGAAGAAGAGAACTGAGGTTTTCATGACAACAAAACCTGCAAATAGCAATTCATAAATTTCTGTGTATTAGTTTTCAGGATTTGGGTAATTCATGTGGAGCTAATGCGACCCATTTTGTGCTTTTAGCCGTGATAGCGCCTCTAGCACCGAGCCATAATTTTATCCCTCTAAGCTCTCGCCTTGTCCCCCGCCTTCACAATTTATGCAATATGAAGGGGGGGGGAGTGTATGGGTGATCGGTTCCCAAGTGGGCCGGTTCCTAATTTAGAATCAGGAACCGACCCTTTAATTCTCGGATCCAAAATTTTAGAATTGGGAATCGAATTAGCCTATTCCAACTCGATTTCTGAGTTACCTATGAACCGATAGAAGCATATAGATCTACTCAGTATTGATTTTTTTAAAATTTTGGTCTATATAAATATTCATTTACCTGTGTTTTTAGCTTATATCTCTATAGTAGAATAATTAGTGTAAAGAGGACAATAGAAGTACCATAATTTTCATACAACACGTTCTTTAATGTCAAAAGTTTTCGAGCACTCACTTATATGTGAAAAAAATTACTTCAATACCATTGTTGATTTAAATTGTTGAAAATTCAGATGAGGTAATTTTTTTTAATTATAAATAGTTTGACGTGGCTCATTGGTAAAGTGAACTCAATATTATTTGACCCAAATGACGTCGTCTAACTCATGTTTACCTCAAATTGACAAATTTGGAATGCACTGAGTCTCTTCTTCTTACCCCAAACTCGTATCCAAGGAATCAGGAGCAAAATTACCATATGAAACTTGCAATGGAGAACAAGAGTAGGAAAAATGACTCAAGATCATGTCAATCAATTGATGATGAAGGTGAATATTATTGCAACTGTGGGCATAAAAGTGAAAGCATAGAGAACACTTCAACCATGGATACCCAAAGTTTTAACCTTTCACAACCACTTTCTTATTTTTTCCCTTTTTCCTCTAACCATTTGCTTTTCTCATTGCTAGTTGGTGTTTTCTTTTGAAATGTCATATTCTTTTTTTCAAATTTTTGGGCATCTTCTTTGTCCGTGATTCTCAATCGTCAGATTGTGTTGCAATTGATTCTTTTATGCGGGAACAAGAGAACTAGGGTTTTCAAGACAATAAAACCTACAAATAGCAATACATAAGTTTCTGTGTATTAGTTTCCAGGATTAGACCCGTTCGTGTGGAGCTAAGTGGACCACTTTTTCCTCATGCCCTTCGATTTTCTCCTTGGTAGTTGGTGAATTCTTTTGAAAAATTATGTTCTCTTTAATTTTGTGGGTATCTTCTTAATTGGTGATGCTTAATCGTCGGATTGTGTTGCAATTGACTCTTTTATGTGGGAAGAAGAGAACTAAGGTTTTCATGACAACAAAACCTGCAAATAGTAATTCATAAATTTCTGTGTATTAGTTTTCAGGATTAGAGTAATTTGTGTGGAGCTAATGCGACCCATTTTATGCTTTTAGCCGTGATAGCCCCTCTAGCACCGAGCCATAATTTTATCCCTCTAAGCTCTCACCTTGTCTGCCGCCTTCACTATTTCTGTAATATGAAGGGGGGTGGAGGGAGGGTAAGGGTGATCGGTTCCCAAGTGGGCTGGTTCCTAATTTAGAATTAGGAACTGACCCTTTAATTCTCGGATCCAAAATTCTAGAATTGGGAATCGAATTAGCCTATTCCAACCCGATTTCTGAGTTACCTATGAACTGATAGAAACATATAGATCTACTCAGTATTGATTTTTTAAAATTTTGGTCTATATAAATATTCATTTACCTGTGTTTTTAGCTTATATCTCTATTGTAGAATAATTAGTGTAAAGAGGACAAGAGAAGTACCATAATTTTCATACAACACGTTCTTTAATGTCAAAAGTTTTCGAATCACTTATATGTGAAAAAAATTACTTCAATACCATTGTTGATTTGAATTGTTGAAAATTTAGATGAGGTAATTTTTTTAATATAAATAGTTTGACGTGGCTCATTGGTAAAGTGAACTCAATATTATTTGACCTAAATGACTTCGTCTAACTCATGTTTACCTCAAATTGACAAATTTGGAATGCACTGAGTCTCTTCTTCTTACCCCAAACTCGTATCCAAGGAATTAGGAGCAAAATTACCATATGAAACTTGCAATGTAGAACAAGAGTAGGAAAAACGACTCAAGATCATGTGAATCAATTGATGATGAAGGTGAATCTTATTGCAATTATGGGCATAAAAGTGAAAGCATAGAGAACACTTCAGCTGTGGATACCCAAAGCTTTAACCTTTCACAACCACTTTCATATTTTTTTTTTTTTTTGGCTTTTTCCTCTAACCATTTGCTTTTCTCATTGCTAGCTGGTGTTTTCTTCTAAAAAGTCATATTCTTTTTTTCAAATTTTTGGGCATCTTCTTTGTCCGTGATGGTCAATCGTCGATTGTGTCGCAATTGATTCTTTTATGCGGGAACAAGTTTCTTTTGCGTATTAGTTTCCAAAACTTAGACCCTTTAAGTGTGGAGCTAAGTGGACTGCTTTTTCCTCACGCCATTCGATTTTCTCCTTGCTAGTTGGTGAATTCTTTTGAAAAGTTATGTTCTCTTCAATTTTGTGGGTATCTTCTTAATTGGTGATGCTTAATCGTCATATTGTGTTGCAATTGACTCTTTTATGCGGGAAGAAGAGAACTAAGGTTTTCATGACAAAAAACCTGCAAATAACAATTCATAAATTTTTGTGTATTAGTTTTCAGGATTAGGGTAATTCATGTGGAGCTAATGCGACCCATTTTGTGCTTTTAGCCATGATAGCCCCTCTAGCACTGAGCCATAATTTTATCCCTCTAAGCTCTCCCTTGTCCGCTACCTTCACAATTTATGCAATATGAAGGGGGGGGGAGGGTAGGGTAAGGGTGATCGGTTCCCAAGTGGGCCGGTTCCTAATTTAGAATCAGGAATCGACCCTTTAATTCTCGGATCCAAAATTTTAGAATTGGGAATCGAATTAGCCTATTCCAACTCGATTTCTGAGTTACCTATGAACCGATAGAAGCATATAGATCTACTAAGTATTGATTTTTTAAAATTTTGGTCTATATAAATATTCATTTACCTGTGTTTTTAGCTTATATCTCTATAGTAGAATAATTAGTGTAAAGAGGACAATAGAAGTACCATAATTTTCATACAACACGTTCTTTAATGTCAAAAGTTTTCGAGCAATCACTTATATGTGAAAAAAATTACTTCAATACCATTGCTGATTTAAATTGTTGAAAATTCAGATGAGGTAATTTTTTTTTTTAATATAAATAGTTTGACGTGGCTCATTGGTAAAGTGAACTCAATATTATTTGACCTAAATGACATCGTCTAACTCATGTTTACCTCAAATTGACAAATTTGGAATGCATTGAGTCTCTTCTTCTTACCCCAAACTCGTATCCAAGGAATTAGGAGCAAAATTGCCATATGAAACTTGCAATGGAGAACAAGAGTAGGAAAAATGACTCAAGATCATGTCAATCAATTGATGATGAAGGTGAATATTATTGCAATTGTGGGCATAAAAGTGAAAGCATAGAGAACACTTCAATTGTGGATACCCAAAGCTTTAACCTTTCACAACCACTTTCATTTTTTTTTTTCTTTTTCCTTTAACCATTTGCTTTTCTCATTGCTAGTTGGTGTTTTCTTTTGAAATGTCATTCTTTTTTTTC
Organism: Eucalyptus decipiens; assembly: GCA_014182575.1. NCBI lineage: Eukaryota > Viridiplantae > Streptophyta > Magnoliopsida > Myrtales > Myrtaceae > Eucalyptus > Eucalyptus decipiens. The sequence goes on from CM024619.1 coordinate 7,774,349, forward strand.
AAATTTTTGGGCATCTTCTTTGTACGTGATGCTCAATTGTCAGATTGTGTTGCAATTGATTCTTTTATGCGGGAACAAGAGAACTAGGGTTTTCATGACAATAAAACCTGCAAATAGCAATACATAAGTTTCTGCGTATTAGTTTCCAGGATTAGTCCCGTTCGTGTGGAGCTAATGTGAACCATTTTATGCTTTTAGCCATGATAGTCCCTCTAGCACCGAACCATAATTTTTTTCCCTCTAAACTCTCGCCTTTTCCCACACCTACATTATGCCTGCAGTGTGAAAAAAAGGCAAGAGAGAGAGATCTTTATTTATAAGTGGCGTTGTTTTGTCAAGAAGAGCTTAACCATTGCCACGTTGAGCTGGCTTTTTTTTTTTTTTTTTTTTTTTTTTTTTTTTTTAATATCATAAGAAAAGCTACGTGAGAATAAAATTTTTATTAAAAAAGTCACTTGGGATGAATTTCTGGAATTTATCGCCGGGGGCAAATGATTATTTTGCTCTATCGATGCGGCACTCAAGTGATCACTTGAAAATTTTTGGCATGAAGTGAGTGTTATACAAAAGTTATGCTAATGCATATTTCTATTAAAACTTATTTAGAGTTGTACTGAGTTGATTTTCGTGTTTTTTTTCCTAATTTACAAATTTAATTAACAAAGTAAGAAACAAGATTTAGATTATAAGTGCATATTTCTATCATTAAATTTTATCTTTCTTGTTGTCCTTATGAAAACACTTATATTTAAAATAGTAGGAATATCAACCCGATACAACTGTAGATGAGATAACTACTTTTACTGTCACAAAAATTATGAGCTAATTTACACATAAATAGAATTATTATAACAAAGATTGATTTGATTTTGCTATGAAAAATTGAGGAGTTATAGTAAACAAATTCAAAGTTTAGGAACTACATTAGATATTTAGAAATAGTTCATGTACCACATTAAATGAATTAAATTTTCAATAATAACATTGAACATAGGGCCAAAATATGGGGACTAGAAGTGTCAGTTTCCTAAACTGAACTACGGAATAATTCGTCCATAGCTACTAAACTTAAGTATGTGATAGTACTAGAAATGAAGGATGATACTTTACATAATTACCAAAGCTTGCTGCATAAGGCCTATATAGATATCTGGAACGTGATTCCATTTTGCTTATTTGCATTAAAGCTACGCAAAGAATAGGATCAGTGGAAACGACTCAGCTCTAAAAGGAGCCGTGCGCGAGAATTTATTCACCACGAAGTTGAGCCCTTTAACGTGTTATAAAATGGCAACCGCGAGGGACGCCCAACTCGCGGCTTCGGTTCATCTTTCGTTGTATAAACAAGTTGGGTAGGGAGTTGCGATTAACGAACGCTCGACCGCTGTCGACATTGCCTTTGGATCGTTGAAGAAGCAAGTTTTCGTAATGAAAGGTAATGTATTTTATTTATTTATTTAATGATTGATATTTTCTTTCCTCTTTCATTTGCTATTGGCTAATATTTCCTTTGTTAATGTCAATCGTCTTCAATCTTGATGCTGGATCACACGTTTTTCATTATATTCTTTCTTAATTGGTTCACTCTTACTTGATGATGTTACTAGCATATCAATATAATAGGTTTTGTTTCCTACTGCATTAGGAATACCGCTCTTTCTCTAGGCAGCCCAAAGTGCGCTTTCTTTTAATTTGCACTTTGCACGACATCGCCGTGAGCGGCATATATCCATTGCACTTTTTGAGGGCGAACCTCTAATTTACTCTATAATTCTTTTTTTCTTTTTTTCTTTTTTGAGGATTTTTTGTTTGAGCACTCGTAGTCTTTTGCTGGTCTCTTTTTGAAGAGTAGGTACATTGGGCCGAACCACCATGCAAATCTATGGCGTCTTATTAATTTCGGGAAAATTATCCAAAAAGTTTTAAACCTATTGCATTTTTACCAATTAAGTTCTAAACTTTTTAATTTTGCCAATTCAGTCATAAACATTTTAATTTCTTGCCAATTGAATCCATCCAGTCAATTTAGACATGAAAATGGTGACGTGGACACTGGTGTAGGACTATCGGCGCTGACATAGATAATTTTTAATAATATTTAATTTTTTTTATTAATTTTCAACATTTTTTTCTTTTCTTTTTTTCATTTCATTTCTTTCTTTTCTTTTTGGCCACCTTCTTTTACTTTTCCAGTGGCTGCTAGCTGGCCTCGCATAGACTAGGCGAGGGCCTAAGTAGCACCGACACACGACACATCATTTCTCAAAAATAAAAGAATCCGACATATTGTATATTAAATGAATATTTTTATTTTTAATTAATTTGATTCAATTTCATAAATAAATAAATAATAAAAAGAGTCTACAATGAATTTACACTAATAACATTAATAAATCTATTCATAGGAAATTCAAAAGATATATGCATAGTTAATGCGTATCGATGTTTGGGGATATGTTTCTAACTTTAACAAAAGTTGTTGATGAAATTAATGACTAACATGAAATTAGAATTTACTTATTTAAATAAATCTATGATCTTCTACAATGACAAAAAATTATCATTATTTAACATTCGGTGCTTTTGTTTTCCAAAATCACTTTTTAGCCTCACTTATTTATTATTTCTGATAAAAATAAAGAAAAAATTTAAAAAAAATCACTCCCTCGTTTCCTGGAAGATGCCTACATTTTCTTTTATTCATTTTCCCCCTTTTCTTCTCTCTCTCTCTCTCTTCGTACTTTATATATTTTTTTTGCCTAGATATTGAATCGCAAGTTCAAAGAAGTACAAAAAAGGGTCGTTGGAAAGGAATTTTACAAAATAGTATGAATGTGATGAATTTCCCTCATTTCTTCCCCCAAAAATTTATTTTCCTCGTTCCTTTGCCCAAGCGAGGGTGGCCTCATCACGTGTCGGCCGGGCGATGGAAGCCCTCACCAAGGCTTGCCCAAAGCAAATCAGGCGAGGCCTCGCCTAGGCGAGTATTAGCCTCGCCCAGACTAGATTTGGCAAGGCCGGCCTTGCCCTAGGCTAGGGCGGCCTCACTGGGCATCGGCCGGGTGAGGGCTCCCCTCGCTTGGGCTTGCCCTCGCCTAGTCGGGCCTCCCTTGTGGCAGGCAAGGCCAACTAGTCGACCATGGCCAATGGCCGGTGGTCGGCCACTAGAAAAGGAAAAGAATAAAGCCATAAAGAAAAAGAAAGAAAATAATAAAAGAATAAAAATTCAAAAAATATTAAAATATTATTATGAATTATTCACATCAACATCAGCGGTTCTACGTGGCATTGTCGGTGTCCAAGTCAGCATTTTCTAGCCAAAAATAGCTGGATGGACTCAATTGGCAAGAAATGAAAATGTTTAAGACTGAATTGACAAAGTTAAAATGTTTAGAACTAAATTGGCAAAGGTATAATAGGTTTATGATTTTTTGGACAATTTTCTCTATTAATTTCTTGGACCTAAATTATCATAACGAATCATTTGTAGTTATTCACGCTTCCTGATCTTGTGAAACAACTTTTAAACTAGAAAATTTATGTTTGGATCCATATAAAATTTAGCAGGACAATAATACTATTATAAAAATTTAAATGCGTTACTTCATATTTAAAATAAGGGAAAATGTCACAAATGGTCCCTATACTTTTGCCTAATGTGCAATTTCGTCCCTAAACTTTCGATTGGCTCAATTTGGTCCCTGAACTATTGATAAATGTCCAATCTAGTCCCTGAACTTTTAATCGGCTCAATTTGGTCCTGAACTATTCATAAATGTCCGATCTAGTCCTTCGTTATTGTTTTTCCTTTTTTTTTTTAAAATTTTTTTAACTTTTTTTAAATTGTTTAAATTTTGAAAATTTTTTGAAATTTTTTTGAAATTTTTTTTTTTGCTTTTCCTCTCTTCCCTCCGCCGGCTCCGGTGGAGGGAAGCCGCGTCCGGCGAGGGTCGCCCTCACCGGCGTCGGGCGAGGGCCGTCCCGCCGGACGCAGCAAGGGCGGCCCGCCCGATGCCGAGGAGCCCTCGCCCGACACCGGGTGCTCCCTCGGCGGCGTCAAGCGAGGGGCCGCCTCGCCCGACGCCGGGTGCTCCCTCGCCGGCGTCGGGCGACCCTCGCCGGACGCCGGCTTCCCTCCACCGGCTCCGGCGGAGGGAAGAGAGGAAAAGCAAAAAAAATTTTCAAAAAAGTTTTAAAAATTAAAAAAATTAAAAAAAAATTAAAAAAAAAGTTTAAAAAATTTTAAAAAAGGAAAAACAGTAACGAATGACTAGATCGGACATTTATGAATAGTTCAAGGACCAAATTGAGCCGATTAAAAGTTCAGGGACTAGATTGGACATTTATCAATAGTTCATGGACCAAATTGAGCCAATTGAAAGTTCAGGGACGAAATTGCACATTAGGCAAAAGTATAGGGACCATTTGTGACATTTGCCCTTAAAATAATATATTGTCTCCTTACACAACCCTTGTAACCTTGCAATAACTACATTACTTGCAAAGCTTAGGCTCGATGGACGTAAAGGTATCTATAGGAGAGGAGGTTGGCATGAACACCCCGATCAAGGTGGAGGTTCGGAAGGATAAAGGAGGAGCTTCCCTGAATAATGCATCGGCGACTGAGCGAAGTGCAGAGCAACAATATCCAGCAAAAGTGTGTGAAGCTGCTAGAAAACTGGCCGATGTCATCAAAGGCGCCAATGTCGAAGATATCAATTCCACGATCGGAACGCTTGCCTGTCAAGATGATTCGTCTGCCGTTTTCAATTTCCGGAGGCTATCGAGGGGTTCGCTACTCCACATTGCAGCAGCCACCGGCAAGAGCAACATCGTGAGGCTCCTGCTTGACCATGTCAATGCCGACCTCATAGCCGCCCGAGATGATTGGGGGAATACCCCCCTCCACCTCGCCACTAAAAAAGGCAATTGAAGTCATCAATATGTTGATTTTCCAGGCAAAAGACCTCCCCAATGTGGAGGACAAGCTCCTCCTGAGGAAGAAGAACAATTATGGAAACACCGCTTTGCACGAGGCCGTGCTTGCATGTAACAATCATGGAATCACCGCTTTGCCCGAGGCCCTGCTTACATGTGAAGTTGACCTGGTGAGCCATTTGTTGGGGAAAGATTTGGAGCCTGTGTACTGGAAGAACAAGGATCTGAAATCTCCCTTGTACCTGGCCATCGACATTGGCAACTCCCAGATACTTGAGCTTTTATTATCGAAATCGCTCGATCCATCGAAGATACAAGGCTTGCCGCCTGCTCTTGGTGCCGTTGCACGTAAAGAATATGGTACGTACTTAAATCTACTTATGGGAAATATCTATGTGTGGACTGAACTCATTTTAAATATGTGCAACCACTCTTTGTGCTTACCCAAATCTATTACGGGTGTTCACATAAAATTCCACACCTTGCTTATCAAAGTAGTTGGGTGCCCATGAAGAAGTTGCAACTGCCATATCATTCTCCTAATAAACAAATTATCTCCCATTACAACATAATAGATCAGCTCAAATACATTCCAGACTCTATAGGAATTCAAGCATTTGCCCCAAATCTGTCCCATTTCACATTTCCCCAATGGAATTGGGCAGAGGGCGGGCTTATGGGGAGCGTTCATTGAACCCACACTTCTTTAATTATCTTTAAAATAATCATAACTTGTTCGAGTATATACATCTATTAAAAGTTTCATCATAATTATCTTATTTTTATTTTTTCATAAAGATATATCATTTTATTTTTTGTATAGTCATATAATTGTAATGATGAATCAATGTGATGTTAAATGAAAATTCATCAAGGTAATAAAATGATAGAAATGATTGGATGATAGTTTTTAATATATTGTAAAAATAATAATCTATTTTGAATCACAAAAATAAATAAATAGCAAGTAACAATAAATTGTTGTGGGTCTCAAAAAGTGTGTAACTCACAATATGATGTTACTCTCACAATAGCCCAAAGACTATTATGTTTGCAAAGTCTATAAAATAATACATGTTTCAATTTAATCATGAATTTGTAGATTAAGTGAATAATTGTAATATCTTTAGTTATGTCTCATGAAAATCTACTTTCTAATGCATTACTTGTAGTTGATATACGTTAGACCGTGCCCGCATAAATTCTGCCCTGTATCTTCTTGCCTAGTCCGGGAAAATTTGCTCGGTTTGGGCAAGGCACCTCGGGGCTATAAGTCCTGTGCACATTCGAATTATCAATTAATCCATAAATCAACGTATGCATACATACGTGCTTTCACCTAATAATAATCATTAGACATTTTTAGATTATTCAGATTGATAAATAATATAGTTTCTTCAGCTATGTTGATAACACATCCCAAGCAATGCAAGTTGAAACTAATCTTGCAGCCTCTTTTACTCTATGCACGTAATTTTCTGTCCGATCGCATTTTCATTTTGGACATGCATTAGAAATCACAAAAAATAAAATACAGAAGGTCCTCATGTGTACTAAACCCCCACATAAAATCTTACGACTTCAAGTAAGTAAATCTTAAATGTTAATAGTGAATCATTAGGTGCATATTATTTCTATAGACTTATTGTATGTATCTGTACACAAATAAGAACATTATATGTGTATTTGATTTTTTAGAATGAGATTTTCACATTATCAAGATTGTGAAAGTACAAAGATTCATGAGCTAGGTAGACGTCGAAATTCAACATAGAATTATATTCCTGTTTAGGAAAAATTCATCCATCTTTGTATTTGTCCCCATCAATGTGGTGCCTGAAAATTCATACAAAGCCTTTATGCCTTTTATATTATTTTATGATATTATTTTACCTTGATTTAATTTGAATGTGCAAACTTTCAAATCCACGAAATGAAGAAGAGTTCAATTTATATGTGAAGATTATATATATATATAGTGTGTGTAATGGTGGCGCCACATCCTCTGACTTGGGTGGATTCCACTCGACTCTAAAATAAATTTTACTTAGTTTTTGCTCAAAAGGTTTGGTAAATATGCAATTTCTTAATTGAGCTTAATAGGTGCCCACCTTTACGAAGAAGTTGACATTTGCTTTATACTTGCCAGAATTTGACGAACATAATAGGAAAAGACCATTCTCCTTTTCTTGATCTTGCCCTATCTATTTAAATGTCGTTTCTGTTTTTCCCTTAACATTATATTTGTGGACTCTATAGATACTTCATAAGATGGAAATGTCATATAATTTGCCATGTCATTTAGTAAGATTTTTACAGTAAAATCTTAGTACATGTCAATGTCGCATTGCTTCGGAAGAAAATGGTCTGAAATTTGTCTAAAGTCATTCCCAAATACATAAATGGGATCCTTTCGAAATTTATGTAAAGTCTCACATATTGTGTTCCACGATGCTAGAGAAGGAAAGTCACAACACTTTGAAATTCATAGATTGAAAAGCCATTTTTTTAAAACCAAAAATGGGTTAGATAAACCTTTCAAAGCCTTGATTTATTCAATCGAAATTATCACCACTAGTTTCACCATTGCAATCTAATTCCCCATCAACGACTATGAATCCTAATAGTGATTAAGGTTACGTTGAAGATGCCCTTATCCTGGGTTAAGATGCATTAAAACCAACCAAGCCCCAACCGGTGTCAAATGTTTATGCGGATGGTGGTCCCTAATTTGGAGCTCCTGATTCCAGATTTACTCGGCAAGATACTCAGAAAGGACACAAAGCTTTTCACAATGAGAGACTCCAGAGGCGGTAATGTATTCCATTTAGCAGCTTTCTGGAATGTGCCCAAAGTATTCGACTTCTTACAACCAGAAACCGAATATTTGGCTCAAGAACAGGACAACAATGGGGATCTTCCCATTCATATAGCAAGCAAGGGGGGTCATGTTAAACTAATCGATAAGCTACATCCGGTGTCAAAGTGGGTAAATGGGAAAGGACAAACCGTTCTTCATGTGGCAGCAAAATACGGAAAAGAAGAAGTAGTGAGATATATACTCAAAGATCCGGATCTGAGGTTGATGATAAATGAAAGAGACGATGATGGAAATACAGCTTCACACTTGGCAGTGAAGTATTTACATCTCATTGCTTTGATTCATCTCGTGCTGGATGAAGAAATGGACCCCTACATTCTCAACCATGAAGGCTTGGCTGCTGTCGACATTGCTGAACTTTCCTCACAAACGGGATTACGGAGGGTAGGTAACGTGAACAGTCACTATTTTATTCATCAACTTACTAGGAATTTCCAGAGATTAATACCTTAGTCAAGCGTAGATTTTATATTCAAATCATTATGTCTCGTAGTCAACAATGGGACTATGAAAGCAATAATCAATTTTGTGGAATAGCCAAGACACCTCTAGGATTAATATTGCACAAGTCTCTAATTTAGCCTTAATAGGAGTTACTTAAATTTTGCCCATGAATATGTCCGCGGTTAGAAGCAAGTGAATATTTCTGATAAATGCTGAGATAAATTGTTACATGTCTCGATTAATTGAGCCTATAAATTAGATCAGGAGTTGTCAATGTTGCAATCTTTTTTTTCTTAAAAAGCCAGGGGTCAAGGCGGCAAACATGACCACTCTAAGCATGACACAATCTCATTACATTATCAGTAAGTCAACCTATGACAAAGGTGAACCACATACATTTCATTCATGACTCTTTTCTCATTTGCAGTGAACTTGTTACTCTAGTTTTGATTCTTAAAATTGTGGACACTGCATCTGTAGAAGTAAAAGTTTCCCTTTAAATGAGGACTCCAGAGTTTGTTTCCGTTATCGATTCGCTAACAGTTTTTTCTTTCTTTCCTTTTTCATACGTTTCCGATCTCAGGGCTTGGCACGCTTTCTGTTATTAAGCGTGTCGAATGATAGAACAGATCGATTCATAAGTAAGCCGGAAGCTCGAGACAAAGGGCACGCTCACGGAATTTTGCCAACTAAAGAAGCTGATGCCGTAATCAATACCATGTTGGTGGTGGCAACGCTTGTGGCCGGTGGGAGTTTCGCAGCTGGTTTCGCAGTTCCGGGAGGAATGAATGGCTCAGACCTGGCATCCAAAGATGACCGGGGCATGGCTACGTTGCTGGACAATAGAAAGTTCCAGGCCTTCGTGATTTGCAACACCGTGGCGATGTTATGCTCAATGGCCTCGGTCATTGGCTTCATGTTTGCGTACCTGACTGACATCCACGTATCGATATTTGGATGCCACCTTGCAGGGCTGCTACTAGCAATTTCACTCCCGCCAATGTCCGCCGCTTTCTTAATTGGCGTCATCTTGACCATTGAAAAACTTTCTTGGCTTGCCTTCGTGATGGTAATTTTGGGATCCATTTTCGTCCTCGTTATCACATCTGCTTTATTATCACCGTTCGTTGCTATATTTTTAAGCTGGCTTCCCCGCTTTCGGAAGAAGCACCTTGGTCCCGTCCGTCCTCTGATATCGAGGCTTTTCGGCGTTTACATTATATTATTTCGAATTGAGAAGATGTTCATTTCGGATGACTCAAAAGTACACAGAACGGCGAGCAAGACTTCAACTAGTCTGCCTGAAGGTGACGCTGAAGATTGATTTGCAGAAACAAGTATATATTTGCCTTGATCTATTTGGCTCATTCTATAGTGGCTTTCCTATTGCATTACATTAATGATGATTGTAGAAGTACTTAAGTTAAACCATCTCTTCCTTCAATAGCTCATATTATTAAAATAATTGGATGTAATTCCACGACATTTCATATGATATCAGAGCTGGAGATTCTCAATTCAAACATTTTCAAACAATCTACATTATGTACTCTCATATTTTAGAATTGGAGCAAAGTCCAACTACTCACAAAGATGAGTGTTGAAGTATTCGAGCTAAATTATTCTTTAGGCTATAAAGAGTTTAAGCTTTTAAAATAAATGCATTGCAATTTAACTAAACATCACAATGATACATGTATTATCTTGTCTCTATTGAATGGATGGGTGGGTCATTTCATCCATTTCACAGCTTAGAAATCAAATCTTTAGTTTTTAACATGTAAAAGCCTGCCTCTCATGAAATCGTTTGTCTAGACCGGCCAAGGGCGATTTATCAGGGACCGGTCCAATTTGCGGCAAACTTGGAGTCATGATATCCTAGACGCTCACTCAACAAGTATCATGGGTAATGAAAATAACTCTCCCACTCAGTCCTCAGGAAAAGAATGTTTATGCCGCTCGATTTGGTGTTTATAATTCTAGAAGAAGAATCCTTTCACATCCCTTTAAGCCTGATTAAGAAGTCGATCCGTTTGTTCGTATATATGGACAAACGGCTTCGGTCTACAAACACTCGTCAAAGTTCATTCAAGTTCTCCCGTCCGCCCTCGTCCTTGTATAGTATGCTTCATTTTCCCATGCATCCCGATTGAGCCCAACCACCATGCCACCGCTTTTGTTTTTATTTTTCCTGAGATGGCAGCTGTCGGCCGTTTCGACGACTCACCCATGGCGGTCGGGATATGGACCTCACCATTGAGGCTCACAGTGATGGCGTGGCTCTCGATTTGGAAGGTTGACGCCCTCCATGGCAGCACTAGTGCTTTTTTCCATTAAAAAAAATATTTAATTTCCGTTTACCTCAAACAAATATCAGATTTTATAGAATTATCTTTCGTTTTTCCACTTATCTTTTAAGCTTCAAATTGTATTTTGGTTCTTATATATTTCCAAATCAACCCATTAATGTATTTTTTTCATTTTTTTTTTTTGAGATTATTACTTGATGAAATCCAAATTTAAATGATAATTCTATTGTATGAAAATCGAATTAGCATGAGAAATTTGAATTGTATGATGTTATTGTTGTCGCGACCTCTTTTTTTCGGCGCCCGCGATGGGTACGAGCGCCTAAAGGAGGCTAATGGCTCTACTGAAATTAGTTAAGCCCTGGGGCTCTCCCAAGTCCACCAATTCACGACTTAATGGTTCAAGTTTTTTAACCCGTAAATTAATTTAAAATGGAGTCGCCACTAATCGATTTGGGGTGGGTCGATTAAAACCCAAGTGAAGATCGGAGAAATACTCACCCTGCGCAACTGCAGAGAAATTAGGATCGGGGGCTGATTACACTAGTTAATCACTAACTGCCTTTCTCTAATCTTGTTTTAAACCCCGGGTTTTTGGATATTCGAGGGATTTTCCACGCATTTTGGGAGGAAAAACTTTTTCTGAGTCTTTTCTAATTTTTTTTTTGACACAAAAGGGATTTTTTTGGTATTTTTGGAGAAATACAAGTCTTTTTTGGCTTTTTTTCTGAATTTTTTTGGATTTTTGGCATTTTTTGGAAAATATGGAATTTTTTTGATTTTTTTTTGGAAAATAAAATATTTTTATCATTTTTTATTATTTTTCGATTTTCTGGAAATTAAAACATTTTTTATTATTTTTGGAAAATAAAATACTTTTTACTGTTTTTTTTATTTTATAATATTATAAAAACTGACCCGGGTCGGATCCGTGGGTTGGGTCCGACCCGGGGCGGCGATCCGAACGAGGACGGGCCCGCAACGCGGGCCCGACTCGGATTTTTTTGTGTTTTTCTTTCTTTTTTAACAAGCCCAGCCCAAATAGATCTATTTTCTAAAAAGGGCCCGGCCCACGTGCGAATAGCCCAATCCGGGTGACGCCAATCCGGGTTCAACCCAGTCCCAAACTCCACCCGGATCCGACCCGGTTCCCGCGAGGAACCCTACCCGACGGGGTTTTCGCCCGACCCGGTCGCGACCCGAATTCGCAACCCCAATTTCCAGTGCTTCTTTGCGACGCGAGAGAGGGGATGGCGGGGACGACGGCAACTCGGCAGTGGTGGCGCGACGGGCGGCGGATCGACGACGACGACGGCGGCTACATGGAAGACAGCAGCGGCCGACTACTCGACGGGACGCGGTGCGGCAGCAACACGGAGCCTCTCGGCCAATCGGGATCGAGACCGAGACTAGGGTTTCAAAAAAAAGACGTGTGACGGGGACGACTTGGGTTTCAAGCAGGGGGAAGCGACGGCGGCGACGCGACCGACGGCCAAGAGGGGCTGATACCTGCTTATGGAGAGGGTATGGCGCAGCGGCGTGGAAAAAGGCGACGACCCAGCACAGGGGGAACTCCGCGACGGGGGCTCCGAGTCGCGGCGGTTCTTTGAACTCCGAAGCAGTAGCGGATCTGGGGGGCAGGTGCGTGTGACGACGACGGGGCAGCTACGGCGGTCCGTTAGCTTCCAGATCTGGCCTTCCGCCCTCCGATTCTCTCTCACTCAGGCCAGATCCGAGCCTCCACCGGCCGGATCTGACCTTCTCGAGGTTGTTCGCCGCCGGCCTTCCCCGAAGTCTCTCGGTGGAGGGTGGGCTGAGCTCACAACTCGAGCTCTCTCTCGCTCGCTCGTCGATTCCTCCCCCGAAGTCTCTCAGTGGGAAGATCTCCAAGCTTGCGATGTGTGTGTCGACGGAGGTGCTCCGCTATTTATAGGCGAGGGGGTCCGGTCGACGGAGGAGCTCGGCCGCCGGTCTTTGGCTTGCCGACCGGAACCTCCCGGCTGAACCGACGTCAAATCTTCTCCCTTCCACGGAGGCATGCTCGCTTTCAATGCGCGTCCTCTCAGCCACCGGCCTACGCTCCTCTCTCCGTTGTAGGTTGTGCTCGAGCGCGTCTTCGTCGCCGCGCGTGTCCAGCAGAGGCGGAAGAAGGAGGAAGGAAGAAGAAGATGGGAGGAAGAAGACAGAGGAGAAAGAAGGGGCCGGGCCAGGGGAGAAATAGGCTGGGCCTGGGCCTGCGAAGGGGAGAGAAAAAGGAGGGGGGGCTGCCAATTTTTTTGTTTTCTTTTGTTTTTATTTATTTTTTTGTTGTTTTTGTTATTTGTTTTGTTTATTATCCGAAAAAGGAAATATAAAAGAAATTAAGGCCTAATTAATAACCTAATCAAAATTTAGGTGTCAACAATTGTCAAACGATACAATTAGTGCCGATAATCCTTACTCGTCTGTCGTGTATAGAGAAGAAGCCATGCACGCACTTTATTCGCGAAACCCCTACTAATAATGCTATTCAAGTATATGTGAAGTTATAAATTCTAAATATTATTTTGTCAATGGGCTCTTATTTTGGAAGAATTAATTTTTGTTGATCGAATTAGTTTTTTCTTAATAAATTATTTCATCTTTTAAAACTAAGATAAAAGAAATTAAGTCTGATATAGACGTTAATTTTTCTTGAGCAAATCGTTAATAAACAGTTAACTTCCTATTAAAAAGTGGTTCATTTTATTTCTTCTCAACTTGTAAAAGTTTCATTTTTTCACGCGAGCATGTCTGTCTATCTAACTTTATAAACAACCATTCGTCTCCCGTTGTAATCAAATCTATATCGACAGTTTATTTCACCGAATTAGGTGTGTTTTTAAAGCACCATATTTATGTTCTCAGATTAAGTCACAACTAACCAACTAACACCTTATGAGTTAATACATGGTAGAGTAGCTAGAAGTATGAAACCGTGGTATGAGAGGCATAATAGTAATAGTAGATTACTTTCCCACAATTGAATCAATCTAATCAAAGCTTTGTTCTTTTTTTTCCAGGCCTATTTTCATGTTCTATTAGCATAGCTAAATTCAAATAGGATGACTTATCTATGCTCTTATATTAACAATCAAGATCTTATATAAGAGAAAATGAAGAAACTGTAATGTCTTCTTGAGGAAATTTGTTTGATCGAAATTATCTATTAATTTGATATAGATTCCAAATTATTCATTGATTCATATGACGAAAAAACTAATTTTTTTCCCTAGAATTAAACAATTTATTGAGAGAAAAATTTCGATAGCTTCATGATCTTGAACATCCTCGATTTGAGAACAGGTACAAGTTTTTCTTCCAAAGCATGATGGTTTTCTGGATGTAAACGATGATACATATGCAGATGGATTATTCCTGATCCTCTTGTGGCATCAAATTTCTATCCTAGTATTCCCAAAATCATCTCTGCTCATGCTTGAACTTTCTTGAACTTTCGCGGATGCGAGTAATCAGCTATGAAATTCACTTCATTGTCTTTTGTCCCATTTGTGATTTCCCCTATCTCTATTTTAATTTCAATTATTTTGGCTTGATTTCTTCGTTTTACTTCTTATGGAAGAGAAGAAAGAAGGGATTTGAGTTCGATTTTATCGTACGGATTTGAGTTCGATTTTAAAATTTTCAATTTTGACAATATAACTTTAAAAGATTAATTTTAGTATGACAAATTTAACATGGCGATCCGGTCATTACCAGTAGGCCTTCATGATATGGCCAGTGGCCCACGTCTAGTGTGGAAAAATTTACTTGACCTTGTTGAGTAAATTTTCTGAATTCTCTAGTTTTCTTTTTCATGTTTTTTTTTTCTCCTTTTCTTCCATTTTTCTTTGCCATGAATTATCTCCTTATTCCTAACTTCACGGTTCATCACCTGCTTAATTTTTTTTTCCTTCAATATCTAATCGCCCTGCTCTATTTGCTGTTCAGGTCAGCGACTCCCAATTCACGGCAAGCTAGAGGATCTTAAGCTCCGCCGTAACGTCAAACATAAGCCCAAGATCTGGAGGGCTTGACAAATGTCACAGCAACGAGCTCGAGTCCTAGATCTGGAGGGCTCGAGCTCAGTTGCGGCATTGAGCAGGAGCCCCAAATCTGATGGCTCCGACCGTCAATTTGGAGAGTGTCGCATCTCAGCACGAATACGAGACTTGTAGAGTTCTGCAACCAAATGAAAATTCTATTCCACCGCTACGAAGATATGTTCGCATCATACTATGAAACCTGCAATCTGGGATGAACTTGATAAGTGTTCAAAGACCAAGACTGTTGTGCAACTTATTAGTCTGGCTTCGGAGAGATAGTGAAAGGATCCTGCTTGTTGTCCAATGATGCACCAAATCGAATGGCATGAGCATGCTTTTCATATATGTAACTATGTTGTGATGATAAGTGGTTGTATCATGTGTTCCATTGAATTAACGTTGGCAATTATCACTAAATCTCTATGCATACAAATGAGTTTGTGACTTGATTCATGTTGAGGTATGATCTGGTGAGCATTCTAGTCAGGGTACGCTAAAAAGGAACTGCAATACCTAACTCAGGGAGAGGGGAAATTGTGGAAAAGTGACTAGATATGTGGTGTAGTTTTCCTCCTCTGACCTCTGGTTTTTACTTCAATGTTGGTTGGCATTGACACGTAGAATAGAACTCAATGTTATTCTCGTTCGGTTTATTCGACTGTTAAACGTAGGGAACATTTATGGGTACATGCGTGCAAAAATGTCGGTTTACGTTCGTCCCTTTGTTCAAAATAGCAACGTCATTGACCTGGAGTAGCATTGTCCACTCGTCACTGCTGAAGAACGAGGACTGCGGCTTGGGTCCATTATCCAGATGTTTATCAGCTATCCCCATAGTGGATCCATCCGTTGTATCCATCTTTCTAGTTCTCCCTGCACCTAATCCAAATATCACAAAACCCTAGCGGAGCACCTAGCCCTCTTATTTTTTCTCTCTTCCTCCTCTACGCCCGCAGCCATCTCTAAGCCGACCTTTGTGCCTTCCCTTGACGATACCATCGGTGGGGTTGTCGTTGCCGAGTCCAAGCCAACCACTGCTGCGCATCTAAGACATGCCATCCAAGAGTTGCCACCATCTGCTGTCGCCATTAGTGGAATTGTCGTTTTTTTATTTATTTTTGAGCTTGCAACAATCGCCCATCTTGGCTGCTCGTCCCTGGCAATCGGGATATTGGCCTCGCCATTGAGGCTCACGGCAATGGACCCGCCACACCATCAGATCTAGAGGCGTGGTACTGTTTTTGGAATCTCGACGCCCTCCATCGCCATAATTGTTGCCAAGCCTTCAAATCTGAAGGCATAGCTCTAAATCTAGAATAATGACGTCCCCGGCCAAGGTAAGGCTCCACACCGCGTCTAGCCCCTCAGAGTACTATATATAAACACTGCATATTTTGAAAGAAAAGGCCTAATTTCATGAATGCATGAAGATCATCTCATCCATGTGCATAAATTAGGGCTCTCTCGAGAGTAGCATCTGAGACCAAAATTACATTTAGGAGACTCGGGATTACTTAAACATGAAATTTGTGTCCTCAGATTAGGTTTTTGACAACTGATTTAGTAACACCTTCTAAGTAGATTAACGGTAGAGTGGATGGAAGTATGGAGTTGTTTAATGGAGATGATAGTCATAAACGTAATAGTAAATTACTTATTTGTAATTCAATCAGTCTAATCAAAGCTTTTTTCGAGGTTCATATTTCAAAACTTTTTGTGTCCCATTATCATAGCTAATTTGGAAGAGAATGACTCATAGGCAGGATAGGTAAAAACCCCTTGCCTCTATTCTCTTGTATAAACAATTGAGATATTATATAAGAGAAAGGAGGAAACTCTACCCTCTTCTGACTAAATTCATGCAATTGATATTGTCCATCAGTTCCATACATATCTTGAATATCTTGTCAAATTACACAATGAAGAAACTAAATTTGTTCTATAAATCAAACAAATTCTTCAAGAAAAACTTTAATAATTTCTTGAAGTTGATCTCCTTTCTTGGATTTCAAAATGAGCTTCTTTCAAAACATATGGTTTTTTAGGATGTAAATGATAATATCTATACATTGGATAAATCCTACCGCTCTTGAAGTAATGAAAATTTCTATCTAAATGTTTCCATGAGCATAAGCTAATTGAAAAGGTTCGTGCAGTTGAAGGCGACTCTCATCTGTGTTCATGCTTGAATATTCATGTATGTGAGCCATTAGCTATGAAATTCATGTTCGTTGTCTATGTCCCATTTAAGATTTGCCCTATGTTCATTTAAATTTTCGGGGCAGTGAAAAAGGTACTAAAGGCCAGGCCATCACCACATTCATGCAAGTGCCTACCTAAGCTTGTTCCTGCAGTGACTGCTTGCCAATTGGATAATGCCATGAGGCTAGCCACACGCGGCCCACATGGAAAGGAGACGTCTGCTTGTTCACTTTCCTGATGTGATTGGAGAGGAGATCATTTGTGTTTTGCACAACGGTACATGGTGTAACAAGTCAATATAAAAGAAAAGTTTCCAAGTTCACATGCAGCATACAATAAAAAATGCGTATTTTGCAAGCCATGTGATGATTGGTTAGCCGCTTCGGTTGTGTGCTTGATACATAACATATTTTATCGTGATTGGGGCCCACAGACCTTCAATAAAACCGGTTCAAGCTTTTGACGCGGTCAAGTAGTGTTTTGAGCGATAAATAAATTTTGACATAGAATAATATGTCCATAATTACTAAACTTTAGTATGTCATGGCAATTGGCACGAAAGATGATCATACGCATAATTACCAAAGCTGACTACAAAAGGACTAATTGAGAATCTCTATGCCCCTTTGCTTTTGTGGGAGGCAAAGAACATGATCAGTTAAAGGGACTCAAAGCAGTATAGGAACTATGGACGAGGATTTATTCAACAAGAAGTTTATCCCTCTAATGTATTATAAGGTTCATCTTTTGTGGGACGAATGAATTCACTGCTTTCAATATTACCTATAGATCGTTGGAGAATGAAGTTTTCGTATTGGAGGGCATGTGTCTTTCAAATTGATTGATACTTTCTTTCCTTTTTCTTTTGCTAATTGTCTAATATTTCCTTTGTTAATTCTAATTGTCTTCAATCTTGATGCTGGATTAGACACTTGTCATTTTATTTTCTCTTGATTGGTTCATTCTATTCAATGATCGTACCACTACATCAATATTAAAAGTTTGTCCCATTTGTGATTTCCCTAAGCTTATTTTAATTTTAATTTTTTTTTGGCTCAATTTCTTTGTTTTTACTTCTTATGGTTCAATCGGGTCAGGCAATTAGGTCGGGCGGTGAAAAAGGCCACCAGCCACCACTATATTCATGAAAGAGCCCATTGAGTAATAAATAAATCATTTCAGGAATTCATATTGTGCTTTGGCTGCTCTTTTCTTTTGCAAAATTGAAAAGAAAAAAAAAATAATCACATGGAAAAGTCTCTGTTCTTGAAATTTGATCTAGTTCAGAGCATCAATTAGAAAAATCATTGTTTAGGCTTAATTATTTTTTTTTTACAAATCCAATTTGGCCATCGTCAGATAGCGTGACTGTCAATAAAAACAACGAATAAAGAACGACTTATATCTCAATAAGGGCCATTAACTCAACTAAGAATATTTTTGCACCTTTTTTCCAATTATATATGTCACGAGATTTAGTACACAACTAACTATATTATTCTGAGCAATTTTATTCCATTTTGAATACTCGATACACACAAATTTTGAGTGATTGGGGTTGGAATTATTGAGATTGTGAGAAAGGTTAAGTAAAAATGTAAAAGAGGCCTAGCAACCAATTATGTAAATAAGAAGAATATGAAGATTAGGTTGTGCGCATGTAGATACAATGTCAGATTGTTATACGTACATATGTCTATGTTGAAGTTAACTTTGTCAAAGCACAAATTTATGTGGTCAGCAGCTAATAGCAAACGGCTAGGGAAAAGTATCAAAAAAGTCCCAAACTTATTGCATTGGTACCGATTCAGTCATAAACTTTTTAATTGGACCAATTCAGTCCTAAACTTTTTAATATTGGTACCAATTTAGTTCATTCAGCCAATTTTGGCCAGCTAGCGCTGACATGGCCGTTGGTCGGTGACTGGACGCTAACGTGGCAATTTTTATGATTTTTTGGAATTTTTTTTGAATTTTTTTTCTTTTTTTTTTCTTTTTGTCTTCTTCCTGGCGATGACTGATGAGCCTCCGGTGAGGCTCGCCAGCCACTGGGTGAGGGCTGCGAAGCCCTCGCCTACCGTCGACGAGGGTCGCGGCTCTCGCTCAGCCTCTCCCAGGGCCACCGGCGAGGCGGCTTCGCCCGAATCTAGGTGAGGCCAGACTCGCTTGCGGCTAGCAAGGCCATGGCGGCCATCACCAGGGTGGAGGCGAGGACCGCGAAGCCCTCGCCAGCCACCGAGCGGGGTCGCGGCCCTCGCTCGGCCTCACCCGTGGCTCGGCCCGGCTCTCCTAACCTTGATTTCCTCCGCTTCTTCGCCGCCAGCTTTTGCTCTTCTTCTCCTTCCCATGAGCATAAAGTCGCGAGCAATCCCATCGACTACTCCGATGGCGAAGGCTGGTCTTGTCTAGATCTGAGCTAAACCACGAACGAGGCAGCCCTGGGCGAGGCCTAGCGAGGGTCGCGACCCTCACCGGCAAACCGGCGAGGGCTTCGCGGCCCTCGCCTCCGCCCTGGCGATGGTCGCCATGGCCTCGCCAATGGCCCGGGAGAGGCTGGGCGAGGGCCACCGCCAAGAAGAAGACAAAAAGAAAAAAATTAATAAAAAATTCGAAAAAAATAATTAATAATTGCCACGTCAACGTCCGATCATCGGTCGATGTCCACGTTAGTACCGGCGCCAAAATCGGCCGGATGAACTGAATTGGTACCAATATTAAAAGGTTTATGACTGAATTAGTCAAATTAAAAAGTTTATGACTGAATTGGTACCAATATTAAAAGGTTTATGACTGAATTAGTCAAATTAAAAAGTTTATGACTGAATTGGTACCAATGCAATAGGTTCAGGACTTTTTTGGTACGTTTCCCAACGGTGGGTCGAAGCGCTAAACAACCTGCAAAAAGTCCAATAGGATTTTCCACCGATGCTTAAGTGAAAGATTACTCATGAAAGAAATAAGTGAGAGGAGATAATTTACGTTGTCATCCGGAAGATGAAAGCCACTGGAATCGGCTGTCTTTTCCGTCTTTGTTTGAAAAAAAAAAATCTATTATAAAGGAAAGTGAAACCAAAATGATCACAAACCGGTGCTAACACCAATTTCATCCATCAAAATATAAACCTATTGTAGTCAAGAGGTTTAGTCAGAATATGAGCAAATTGCAAATCGGTGCTAACAAATCTTTTTGATTGATTCATGTTGTGCTGTGGTTGCAATAATTTAAGGAAAAAAAAGAATCATATGAAAGAGTCTCTCTTCTTGAAGTTTGACCTAGTTCAGAGCTCCTCGAAATGGAAGCCATATCTGTTAAATAGTAAAAGTCATTGTTTAGGCTTAAATCTTTTATTAGAAATCCAAAGTTTTGGCAGTTGAATGCTTGGCCAATTGTAAGACAGTGTGACTCTGAAACTGTGCTTGCATTCAACTGAAAAACATTTAATAAAGAAAGGCTTACTGATTGCTTGACAATGTTGCAATTGCACTTATTTTCAAATCCTTACATTAAAGATGACACATCCTTATATCTCAATAGGGGCCATTGACTTAACCAAGAAATTTTAATCTTTTTTCCCATTTAACAACGACATATGGGAAAAGATAGACTTGCAACGATTATTGTTGATGATTAGATTGCAATTGATCTTGTTTGAGGGTTCACGAAATTAAACTTCTAGTTTTGTAACAAAGTAAATTTAATTTGATTTATCGTATTCTGGTTTCATATTTAGCAGTCAGATTATTCTCAAAACCATCTCAAATCCTAGTAGAGTTTTGGATGTTGGATTTCAATATAGGATTTTAAGCATTTGACCCTAAATCTGTTCCGTTTCCCCAAGGGGGGGTTGTGCCAATCGTCCATTGCACCCCGACTTCTTTGTTTATCTTTAAAATAATCACGATACGTTGGATCAAGTATAATAATGATATAGATAATTTTGCCACTTAGTCTATAAAAAATGTAATTGAGGAATTTTCCAACATCAATTGATGTAATTTGTCAATTTGGATATAACACGATATAATAGAGACTAGACAAGTTAAATTGGCTATTAAAAAACGTTAGTTGATTCTTTATTCATTTATAGTCATCTAAATGACAAAATAAATAAAATAATTTCTATTAATTATTGGGATAATGATGTGGATGATCCCTGAACATTTCTTCAATATTGAATGTGAGGGCTAATTTTTTTTTTTATATTCAATTTAGCCATTGAACTTTCAAAAATTCATTTAATGTAACCCTCCCGTTAAAAAATTCTAATATCATTAGCTGGCATGACCATAAGTTCTATTAACTTGTTGTTATTGGATTTGCTATGTTGGCGTCCATCTGGTGTGTATGTTGGCGTCCATCTGGTGTACATGTGACGTTCATGTGCTATGTTGGCATCCGTGTGGTGTGTATTGTTGGCGTCCTTGTGGTGTACGTGTTATCAGATTTTTTTTTTGGGTACTATTAACTGTTTTTATATTTGCTTTTATTTTGAATATAATAAATGTGAATGTTACATATTGATGTAAAATGTAGGGAACTCGATAACAGTTAGAAATTTTTTAATTATCATTATTATATGACATTGGGGAAATTTATGTGTACTTAACAACTATTAGAGTATACTTTATAGGAAGCATTAAAGAAAACATTAGAATTTTAATGATTCTTATTCAACTCATTAGAACTAATCTAATTAAGAGTAATGATTTTCCTTTTTCAACAAAAAGTGATGTTTGGACACCTAAGTTTTTGCTAAACATTTAGTGATAAATTACATACAAAATTAGGGATTAAGCTTTAACCCCTAGACGAAAATGTAATAATTAAATTGCACAGCAATAGAAATTAAGAGAATTTGCATTAATAGTAATAAAATTCATCAATTTTATTATTATTATTATTATTATTATTATTATTATTATTATTATTATTATTATTATTATTATTATTATTATTAAGAAAATAAGAAAGAAGGGAAAAAAAACGGAAGGGGGCGGGTTGACCCGCCCCATATTTCTTTTATGATCGAGCTCGGCCCAGCCTCTCCCTTTTCCTGTCCCCTCGGCCCGGCCCGTGCTCGTCTTCTTCCACGCACCCAAAGCGCGCAGCAGCAAGGACGAAGCGAGAGCGGGGGGGGAAGGGCAGATCGATTTGTGGCGCTTCGAGCTGGAAATAGAAAGAAAAGGAGCTGGCATTGTTGGATCGATCCGGGCCATTTTGGAAGGATGCCGAGAGAGAGGACCGGCGGGAGTCTTAAAAAGGGGACTAAAAGTGAGAGAGATGGAGAGAGGGATCGGAGAAGCAGAAAAAGACGGGGAGGGAGAGTTGAGGGGGCCAAGAGAGAAACCGAGAGAGAGCGTGTGATCGGGAGAGGGAGAGAGCGAGAAACAAAGGGGCCGTTTGGTTCAACTTTCTAGAAATGCCCTTAGTAGAATGCAAATACCTTTGAGGTAAATGGGCTTTCCAAAATGCTAGACTGTTTGGTAAACTATAACTGAAAAGTGCTTTAAGGAAATGCAAGACTGTTTGGTAAACATATAATTGAAAAGCCCTTTGGTGTGACTAAATTAAATTTATAAATTTTAGTATTTTTAAAATTGTAAAAAAGAAACAATGATTATATAACATTTTACATTTTCATATTGAGAATAATGTAAAAGATACATATTAGTAAATTTATTTAAAAATTATAATAAAAGAATTTGATTATAGATTAGATGCAAAGCTCAACTTTTGGCCAATGATTCTTTTAGATTTGTTTTCAACTTTGAATAGTTTTTTCTAATTATTATAATATTAATCATATTCGTTAATTAATTATCATCCTAGTATATTAATAAAAATTCGGGCTATTGATTGTCAAAAGATAAAAATGATATAGCAAAAAAAAAAGGTGAACTTATTTGGCGGATGATAAAGCGACGGATTGTGGATGCTATTTTTTTTTTAGTAAACACCGCATATAAAAAGGGAGGTCTTCATTAAGAAAAATAAAATCAAGTTCCTCTCATACAAATTTGACTAGAAATAGTCATTTCATGATATTAAACATGATCATATATGTCCAAAAAAAAAAAGAAATACGTCATAATTAGTATTACAAACATCAACGGCTTTGTAAACTTATGGCTATTTCATCACGTAAACGTGCCATGTCCGGAGATGCATACGAATTTGAAGCACCCACCCCTTCATTTGCATCATCATGGTCAACTGAATATCCATAATCGGGATCCAATTTTGCTTGTTCAAAATCCATGTCAGTCATGTTATTTCTCCGTATATAATTGTGCAAAGTTATTGCCGCTACCACAATTTGCACTTGTTTTTCATATGGATAACATGGCATATGAGTTAAAATCCTCTACTTCTGTTTTAATACACCAAAGGCTCGTTCAATTGTCGAGCGTAGCGAGGAATGGGCACGGTTAAACACTTCTCGATATCATGTAGGTAAATGACCTTCTCGAAACTCTGGCAAATGATATCTAACTTCTTTATATGGCCCCAAATAACCAGTAGGATTTGGATATCCAGAATCTACTAAGTAATATTTACCTACATAAATATATTGTAAATTTAATCAACATATGCCAATTAAATATATGAATGTATCTAAACCATTGACTAACATACCTGAAGGAGGATGGGGAAAATGTGCATCACGTCGTCCAATAGCTTCATAAAATATACGGGTATCATGAGCTTGTCCCTCCCAACCGGCCCAAACATAGACAAATTCCATATTAAAATTACATATGGCTAACACGTTTTGAGTTTTTATTCATTTTCGACCAATAAAACGAATTTGATCATACTTAAGTACAACCGCTGGAATATGTGTACCGTCAATAGCTCCAATGCAATCCTTAAAATATGGATAAAATCGTCGATCTTTCTTGATCTTCTCTGGAACTTTTCTATATTCTGGATCAGTTGGTTGGATCAAATCTTTTCCCATATCACATACTTTATCTAAAACTAAGCTGAAGTGCCTACTTATGGTTTCTCCAGAGCGTTGAAAACGCTCTTGTGCTAGTCTATTGCCTATACCATGTCCTAAAATATGAAGAAACATACCAACCATTTCTTTAACATCAATATTCCTAGATCCTCGAAGGCCATAACGTGTTACTAAATCATGCGTTAAATTGTTAAATACAATCTTATGCATTCTAAACATATTGTAACACCTTATCGGATTAGCATCTTCGCCCATCAACTCTTTTAACCATACATAACCTGTATATGTTGAGGTCATGCAAGGTTGTTTGCAAAGGTTGGTCGCTTTATAAAGAATTGCAGCTTCAAAGGATCGAGATAAGATCACTTAATTCATTTTCCTCTTGCTCATGATTTTCCCTTGTATGTGAATCATCCATAACTGTTTCAAGTAACAAAATATAAAAAGAAACAATGTATTAACCATCACATATATGCAAACTATCACATTAAGAGAACACCAAATGAAAGCAATACTAACATCAAACATTAATTGAAATTAGGTTCACAAATGTTACAAATAAAGATCCATAAATAGAAACAAGTGGAATGACTAAGTTTCAAACATGAAAACAATGAGATGCTAACATCCTCCTATCTACGAAGACTTGATTCTTTTCTCATCTTATATTTGAGATACTTTACTTTCTTTGCATCATCCTTTAAGCTCATGAAAACTTGTCTATTGTCTATCTTTTCATTTAAATGAGAAATTGAAAAAAAGTACAAGTCTTCGTCTTCCACAATCTCAGGTATGGAATCCAATATCTCTATGAGGTCTTCATAAGGACCGACTAAACTGGTTGCTTTGGATGCAGCACTGGTAGTGCTCCTACTCTCAACAACTGTAAGCAGCCTGTTAATTTGTGTTCCAAGCTCCTCTCTTGTGCTCAATTTCTTATCTTTCTTCCTCGAGCTTGCATCTTTGAAGTCTGTGTGGCTCTCTTACAAGTTTGAGTTCCAATTGGTTCAACAAATGTTTCATCCACATGATCCTCAAAGTTTTCATCAGTAGATCCTACAACATCATCGATACCGGGTTGTGTGGTCTCCACATCATTATCAACACGTAAACCTTGTGTAGGATTCCATGTAATTCCTCCTGTAGCAACTGTATCTCTGAACATCATATCTAACTTTACTTCAAGATCAGGATGTATGCCTTTCATCCAAAAAGGCCTTAAACTTTGGATTAGCCTGTTATAATGAAACATTTGCATAAGTTGTATTATTAAAGGCGAGCTTAACATGAAAGTAAAAAAAAGAAGTGAGGAAAACCTGAATTTTACTCTCCCGCCATTCGTCACTCGCATCAATGGTTTTCTTCCTTGAATCCCATCCTAGTCCAGTTTCATTGTAAAGCAATGACCTCCATCTTTTCCATTCTTCCTTGAGGTTATCCCACTTACTCTTCATTTTTTGTTTATCATACTTTTTGCCCGTTAGCTCCTCAAACTTATTAATTATGACTGTCCATCCATCTCTTTTGTTGTTTGTAAGACGATTGCCTTTTTCAATTTGTTCGATGCACAAGTTACAAAAGATTTCTACATCTTCCGAGCTCCAAAATGCCTTTGATGAACTCATCTACTAGTAAATGACATAAACATTTCATAAAATCAAGAGATACAGACAAACAAATGTGATATGTATATATACACAAACAAACAAATGTGATATGAGAAGAGGAAGGATGGAAGTTGGAGCTATTATCACGTAATTAAAGTAGAAGTATCCCGAGAATCCCCTTAAGTGAGAGGTAGCTATTACAATTCCAGATTTAATAGTGTAATCTCCATCTATGTTTTGGTAGCCAAATCCAAGCTCAGCAAACATGACAGCCCATGAACTAGCTAGAAGGAACCTTTCTTTAAATATAAAAAATGCCCAATCCTCCTTTTGTTATTCTAGTTAAAGCCACTGATACTCTCACTTTTGGTTTTGTAATTTCTGGACAGTTCTTGTGATTATCTTGTACACTCCTCTCTTTTCTATATAATATTGCTTAGTTGGCTAGTGAAAGAAACAAAAAAAACCATGATTTTGTATCCATAATCTAAAACAAAATTTTCATAACCAAAGCATCCGAGGCAGTAAACCAACACCCAAAATTTAACCCTAAGTTTAAGAAAAAGCGTATTTCTCATTGACTTAAAGAAATAATCAAATATGATCAAAAGAGAACCTCAATGTGGATGAGCTAACTTTGAAGCCAGATTCGAAACCCAAGAATGGTATATGTGCACAAACACATTGCACAACCCAAACAAAGCCCACACGACAGCCGAGGCTCAAACTCAGATTAGTTTCTCTTTTTTGGCACATCCACTTAAAGTAACACATAATTCATGAAATGAAATTGGTAAAAAGTAGCAAAGTTGAGAGATTTTTTTTTGCAAGACAATGCTAAGGCTTAAGGATGTGTAACACCAAAAACAGCACACTCGTAGTGCAGCACAATCAGAAAAATTCAACAGAGCGCCCCTCCCCCCTCCGCACAAATTAAAAAAAGAAAAACCGAAACTCATGACGAGATTATAGCTGCAGAAATCTAAACAGAGCAAGAACAGGACAATCATCGAGCATTGGCAACAAGCAACTCTAATAATGTGTCATCATCAAGGAAGAAAGAAAAAAACATTTACGAGCATAAAAATCCAAGCCCAGGGTAGCAATTACAACAACTCTAACAATGCAGACACTTCACAATCAACTGAAGTACCCTCGGCGCGCAACATCCAAAGGTGCAAAATGAACTCTCAAACTCACATTCGGGGCATACCTTTAGTCTTTTAGTCTTTCCACACTCTGCGAGCAATCTGATGGCCTCCCAGATCAAAAGCTTTGATGTTGATTTTCCCGATGCTCAGCTCTTCCAACGTCGGGTACTGGGTGGGCTGGTGTTGAACCAATCTCTAGAATTCCAACAACAACAATTAAAAAAAGCAACCCCCAATCAATAACCGAGGCAAAAAACCCAAAACCCTGGTAGTCGATTCCCACCTCCAGCACACCCTAGAGTCACTCGCCTAAAAAAGAAGTAAAAACAGGGACGTACATCTTGGAGAGCTTGTTCGGGGTGCCACCGGTGACCTTGGCGACATGAAGGAGGGCGAGCTCGGCCTTGAGTTCCTTCAGTTGGGTCAGAAGGTCGGTTGCAGGAGCAGGAAGCAGAGCCGTCGCAGTCGCAAGAGCAGGAAGCAAAGCCGTCGCCGTCACAGGAGCAGGAAGCAGAGCCAGAGCCGTCGCCGCCGTTGATTCGCGAGAGGAGGACCTCCGATCATAGTAATGGGTGAGAGACGATCCAAAGATCAGGGACTACTCGAAGCGGTCACGTCCACATACCGCCAGTAAATCACACAACCCTATACATATCACCCTTTCAGAAAGCAAAACCCAGAACGTTCCCCGCCGAACGAAGTGAATTCATCAAGCGAAAAGATTAAACAACCACTACCTCGACATACGCGCAGTCGCGACACTCGATTCCACCAAAAAACAAGGAGGCGATCGATCATGGGCAGCCTCAAAAAGTACCAAAACCAACGCCGGAGCGTTCAAAATCAGATCTTCACGCGATAAACCGAAACCACAAGCGATCTTGATTTCGACGCATGAACCAAACAAGCAAACACATAAAGAAAGATCCATACCTGGACGACCGACGGCTCAGCCAGCAAGAAGAAGAGCGAGGAACCCACCAAGGCAGGAAGAGAGAGAAAGCGAGGGATGCAGTTCTAGAGAGAGAGAGAGGGAGGGAGGTAGAGGAAGAGTCTTTGCTCGCCTTCCTCGAAGCCTATTGGGACAAAGTGCTCGGATTGCTCGGATCTTGGATTCGCTCGCTCGTCGAGAGGGTAGAAGATCAGATCTCGCTCGCTCGTCACGACGAACTTTGGCCTCGATGGAGTGGTGCTCGGAATCAAATCGTGATGGAGTAGTGCAAGTTGCAGGGAGAGAGAGACAAGGAGAAGAGAGTCGACGTAGAACGTTGCAAAAGAGAGGAAACGTGAAAAAAGTTAGGGTTTTGTTCAATATAGGGTAAAATCGGACTTTTAATGAAATATTGAGGGTAAAATAGGCATTCGGCGAAAATTCATTAAATCAAGGGGCCGGCATGCCGAGAATGCTCAAATGCCCAAAGCAGGTCCCCACCTGCTTTGGGCTTTCAACATTCTAAAGGTCAGCATTTGGGGAATGGGGGCTCCAAATGCTGAACCAAACACTAATTTTTTTTCCCAAGGGGCTTTCGGGGCTGAAAGCCCCTTGGGAAAGCTGAACCAAACACCCTCAAAGAGCGGAGAGCGAGGCCGATAGTGAGAGGCTTCCTCCAATAGCCACCGATATATATATTTCGGGTCGCGTGGATTTCCCGGGGATCCCGGCTCGGAGGCGCGCGAGGCGAGCGGGCGCAGTCTGATCCATTGAGCTCGCCCCACTCACCGCCACCGAGCCTGGTAGGAAGCACCACCGACCGCCCCCTGTTTTGTCCTTTCTCGTGCCTTGTTTTGCCCAGTCCCGTCCGTATGTGTGCTGCGGTTTTTGGGTCGTTGCATGTTGATTGCCGTGAGTCCCGACGTGAATCTGGGCCTGGGTCGGTTCGTTTCTTTTCTTTTTTAGCCATAATGTACTCCAAATGCTCGATGAAATGCCTGAGTTAGATTCGTTTTGTGTGTTCCTCATTCGCCGCCGAATCGATGTTCCTGCATAACGCTCGCCTTCCCTGCTATGTTGTGATTTCTGTGTTTGCCGTTTGTTCGGGGCCACCCGCGATTTCGTTTTGCCTCGGCCCTCCCCCTCTTCTCCTTTGTTTGGTGCCTGGCCGGCGGTGTAGAGATCGGCCGGTGGTGTGGAGTTCGGCCGGTGAGTGGCGGCCTAGATGGGTGTCGAGAGGTGTCAAGGCAGGGCGTGGGGTCGAGTTTGGTCGATTGTGGTTGAGTCGAGTCTTGGCCGAGCTTTGGGCGTGAGGAGGCCGAGCCGAATCTCGGCCAGCGAAGATGGCGAGCCGGCGGGCCGAGGCAAGATCTTGGGTGCGCTTGCGCCCAGGCCAAGACTAGTGGTGCCGCTCGTTTGGGCCATCTCCGTTAGGGGGCTGCGAGAGGCGTGGGCGCGAGTCAGGTCGGTTGTGTGGTTGGAGCTGGGTCGGGGGAAGAGAACTGATCTGGTTCCATTTGCTTCTCTGGGCTCGCCAAAATTTGGGTCTAGGCTTGGTGGGTTGGGTTAGATGTTCTGGGCCGGCCTATCTGGGCTTGATGAGCCCAGTCCATTCGTGGACCCGGTCGGTCCCGACTAGGTCGGATGGGGGAGATCCGACCTGGGTAGTTTATTGTCTTATATTATTTTTCATATTAAAAAAATTATTTTTATAAAAAAATTGAAAAAATTTGAAGATTAACGTATGCAAGAGTTTGGTTAGAAATTGTCATGTCACACCTTCTTAGTATAATTAGGCCTTTGTTTGTTCACATGTTGGTTATGTTGCATATTTGATTTGCATATTTAATTACGTATGTGAATATTTAGTTGCTCGTGTTAAATTTTAGTGCAATTTGGACTTTGGTTGTCTTATTACCACACCGCTTTTCAAAAAATCATTTGTTAATTTCCCTTTCCTAGAATAGGTTGGGGTTAGTTTAGACCTTAATGAAAATGAGACCTACAAAAAAACATTTGCATGCTCAAATGGACACTTGCCTTTAGGATCATGGTCGAAAAAAAAAAAAAAAAAAAAAAAGGCTGCTTGAACATGTTAATTGATGATTGAACAAAGCTAGGTATTGAAATGACATTAGTTGGATAACTAGTGCAGGCAAGTCCCTAATCCTAAATTATCTTGTTATATAAGAAGTGATATATCTTATCATGCTTTATATGGTTTCTGGCTGATCTCAATAGACTAGTAGTGACTCATTTAAAATTTTCATAAGGCCAATTTAGACTAAGATTGAATATCCTAATGTCACACGAGATAAGAGCTTAGGAGAGCCCGTGCTTAATCGAGGTCTACAGGCCCATCATTTAGGCAATATTCCTAAATGTATGACTTTTCCACTTTTGGAGGGAAATGGTAGGTCCCAACATCATGATATTGAATGAGTCAAACATAAACCCTAATTCGAAGCAAAATAAGTGGATGGAGCAAGAAAAATAATTAATTTCTTGCAAATTAGAGTTCTACGTGTCACGTCACTTTAGAGGCAAATCCGTTAGGAAGGACCTCTTATAATTAATTTGCAAAAGTCACCGAGCTTTTATTATTATGGACGTAGATTTTACTGGCGGTGAAAGGGGACTCGTTTTGTTGCCCGCCACTGTGTTTGTGTCATCACAGATCAACACTATGGCTGTCATAACTTGGATTTATATGATTACGCGCACAGCACATTCAAGATGGAACAAATCATGTACTGGCACACGCCCATGCGTGTAGTAACATGGCTGTGTAAAAAGATAGTTTTAAGTGGGTTGTTACGTGCGTAACGCAAGGATAATTTAAGAAATACAGAAGCGAGAGAAATGCTGCTTTCCCATAATACAAAATAGTCTCACGGGTTGTGTATATTGCGTGTATAAATGAATGAGTAATGCTACGTGTATTAAGGTTTCAATCAGAAAGCCTTACTAAATGATATGGCATATGTCATGTCATTAATTGTGTGTGGATTAAGCCAGAATGGCGCAATGAAAATCAAAACGGAGAAAAAGCCATGAATTGAGCAAGATCAAGGCTTCCCTATTTAGTTAAAATTATAACAACTAGTTTTAGCATTGCAATCTATTCCAACATGGGCGACTATCAATCCATCTCGTGTTTACGTGGATGGGGCCCTAATTTGGTGCTCCTGATCCCAGAATTAGTCGCCAAGATACTCCAATGGAACAAGAAGCTGTTTGCAATGACTGACTCTGAAGGGCACAACGTATTCCATTTAGGTGCTTACATCAAGTGGTCCCCAGTATTCGATATCTTACTACCAGAAATTGAATATTTGGCCCGAGAATCTTCCCATTCATATAGCGGCCAAGAGGGGCCAAGTTAACCTAATCAAAAAGCTATATCCGGTATCACAATTGCCAATGGACAAGGAAAAACCATTCTTCATGTCGCAGCAAAATATGGGAAAGCTTCAGCAGTGAGACAAATACTCAGACATCCAGAACTGGGAGAGCACATAAATGCAATGGATCATGTTGGAAATACACCTTTGCACTTGGCTGCGATGTATGCACAACCTGCTTCTTTGATTCATCTTTTGCAGGATAAAAGAATTTGACCCACCATTTCCAACAACAAACGCTTGACCACTTACAACGTTGCTCTAGAATGCATGGCAAGGGGGCATACAATTCGGAATGTAGGTAACATGAATAGTTACTATTTTATCTATCAACTTATTGGAGATTTTGTATACTGATTAATTTTCTAGAATAGCCAAGACTCCTCTTGAATTGATGTTCTACAAGTCTCTAATTTAGTTACATATCTTGGATAATGTGGAGATAACAATTTATATATCCTGATTAATTGAGCCTATGAATACAGTCATGTACAAAAGGCAGGGGTTGTCAAGGTTGCATTCCGTTTTTCATAAAAAGCCAAGGGTCAAATAGGCAAAATGTTGCACAATCTCATAACATTATCATTATGTCGACCTATGAAAGGATTGACCACATACATTTCATTGATGCCTCTTTTCTCATCTAAAGTGAACTTGGTGCTTTGTTGTCAATTCTTCTAGAAGAGCAGACTCAGCATCTTTAGTAAAAGTTTCCAGAGTCCATTCCCGTTTTCAATATGGTATAAGTTTGTTCCTTTTTCCATTTTATATGCTTCCCATCTTAGGAATTGTCATTCGTGGTGTTGGCTTGCTCGTACCTTTGGGAATCTTCAGTTTCTGGCAGAGATACACTCATACTTCGGCCGAAAGCTCGAGATCAAAAGCTTTTCTCGCGCGAAAAGAAGCCAGACAGGGATGCCAACAGGGATTTTATCAATTCCCGTATGGTGGTGGCAATGCTTGTGGTCACTGTGACTTTTGCAGCTGGTTTCGCAGTTCCTGGAGGATTTAACGGCTCGGACATGGCCTCCAAAGGTGACCAGGGCATGGCTACGATGCTGGACAAGAGAATGTTCCAGGCTTTCGTGATTTGCGACACCATCGCAATGTTCTGCTCAATGATCGCCGTTGTCAACCTCAACTTGGTGCGGCCAAATGACGTCGGAGCTTTGAGATCTGCATACGCAAACTCAATAGTGCCACTAATAATTGCACTCCCGGCAACGTCGGTTGCTTTCTTAACTGGTGTCACCTTGACCATTAGCAAACTCCCTTGGCTTGCCAACGCCATATTTTATTTGGGACTTGTTTTCCTCCTCATTATCTCAGTTGCTTCATTGTTACAGTTCCCTCCCTTGCTTGTGATGGGCGGCCTTTGTTGTCCTCGTCTGGTGCTTAGGATTATTCTCATTTACATTTCTTTGTGGGGAGTTGAGACGTCCGTTTATAATGACGCGGAAGTTTACGAAACGGCGAGCGAGAACTCTACTGGTCAGCCTACGGATGATGCCAGTAAATCGAAGACCGATGACTCGACGGCAGCGAAATGTGGGGATGCGCCACATCCTCCAAATCACTGATTCAACTGATCATTCGATATTATCTATGATATGTATTAAATAATATATATTTTCCTTTATGTATGTGGATCATTGTACAGTTGCTTTCCTATTATGTCAGATCCAAGGTGATTGTTAAAGTTACCACTGAATTTCACAAGTTAATAATATTATGATATACATGTGAGTTATGTTAAAGAAATCTCATATCAAAGAATTAATATGATATGGAACAGTCAATATATCATAGTTGACAGGTTAAGCTTTTAAATATAGGTGGGTTCAACTAAATATACTGACGGATTCAAAGTTGGCTCTCTTTTGGTGATCTCCTCAGGTGAAGGTATTGGGCTGCTAGGTTCAAACATTTCCATGTCCTCTTTGCCTCATCACTTATATGTTCTCATATTTTAATTTTAGAGCAAAGTTAAGTCTACGACCACTTCAAGCAGTGACACGTAGGACGGCTAGCAGTGACTGGGTGTCCCATGTCAGACTTTTTCGGGTAATAGGATTGAATTGGAATATATGCAAAAAGTTTAGACATAATTGGCCAAATTGAAATGTTTAAAAGTTAACTAGCACAAATGCAATAGGTTTATGACTTTTTGGGTTTTATCCCAAAATCAACCGTCTATCAACTTCTTAATGCTCAGTTCCTCACGAAATTATTGACAAAGCATTGAGCCGAGGCAAGCCCAAATGAAGCATTTGGCTCATCAAATCTGAGTCCAAATGTGGGTTGGAACTCATTTTGCCGACCCTACTAAAATCTAAACGTTTTAATAATTACGGATTTATACAGCATCCTTGTTCACAAATATGTGTTGTTGCTTATGAAAAATCGACAGTGATTGGTTTTCATGAACTTACCTGTCATATTGTCGACATTCCAATTATATATGAGCATAAGAGCGAACTTTGATGTTTGGAAGTTGTCATCTGCAGAGAGCAACTCGAATTCTCCGAAGAAATGGTTTCAACCACGGTGTTCTTGATTACCACAGCTATTCTGCTGCTCTCTTCTCCAGATTCAAAAGCTCAAACCACCAAATCTCCCCCTCCAAGCCTGGCTCCGGCGTTGGCCCCGGTCCCGACAACTAACCACGCGAACCTCAGGCACCCGCTAGTATTGCACTATTCGATTCCACCCTCTATGAGTATTATTATAGTCTTACGAATAATATAAAAGTCACGAAAGCAGCCCATACTTATATGTATTTTCAAATTTGCAAAAAAGGAGAAGTAAACGTGAAAGCGGAAAATTGAAAGTAAGACGTTAAACTAAATGTGAAGTATCCAATTAAATTTCTCTCTTTTTAAGATATATATTATCGTAACTCAATTTAAAAATTTGGCAAACTGAAAAGATTATAGAACTGTGGGCAATTGATTTAAAAAAAAAAAAGAGTAATTATTATACGAGTAGAAGTAAATGAGAAATCTTATTTTATACTATGAGGTGTTCCAATACTTGAGTCAATTAATTTCGACGAATATATGCAAATTAGTTCATTGATGTGCATTAAATAAAGGTTCTCTTGAGATTAGCAATTGAGCCCAAAGTTACTTTCACTGAAAAGAGGTGTATTTTTTAAGCACAAAATTTATGTTCTCAGATTAAGTCCCAACTAATCAACTAACGCTTTATGTGTTAATTAATGGTAGAGTAGGAAGTATGAAGCCATGAGATGACGTGATTCGCCGAAGGCTGACTCAGCAAATGAACACAAAAACGATATCGTTTTGGTACAATTCAATTTTAATATAAAATTAATTAAATTAAATTTAAAACCAAGTTTTTTTAATAATAATAAAAAAAAGAAGTGAGGAGAAAGATGAATAGCGGGCAGTGGTTGAGGGCTCAGCCCTCGTCGCCGTTGCTGTCTCGCAGTTGTCAAGAAGGTGGGGAGGGTCAGCCCGGGGCCGTAAAGGCCCGTCCTAAAAGTCAAATTATGGACAACACTTTAACTGTGGATGCCCACATCAGAGCTTTAACCTTTTGTACCCACTTTCAAATTTTCCTGCTTTTTCCTCACGCCATTAGATTTTCACATTGCTAGTGGTGATTTCTTTCGAAAAGTTATATTCTTCTTTTTAATTGTGCCGATTTCTTTTTGTTTGTTAAACCCAGTCGTCAGATTTTGTTGCAATGATTATCTTATGTGGGAAGAAGAGAACTATGGTTTTCATGACAACAAAACTTGCAATAGCAATTCATAAGTTTCTGCTAGTTTCCAGGATGAGAGCAGCTCATGTGGAGTTAATGTGACCCATTTTGTGTTTATAGCCGTGATAATCCACCGAACCATAATTTTTTCTCTACGAACCTCGCCTTTTCTCGCGCCTTCACTATGCCTGCAGTGTGAAATAAAAGGATAACAGAAAGAGTAGGGGTGATCTACTCTAACTAAAACTGGAAACTAACCCTGTAACTCTCGGTTCCAATATTTTGAAATCGGGAATCGGACTGGCCGGTTCTAGAACTGCCGGTTATGATTCCTATCTATTCCGATCCGATTCCTGGGTTACCCCTGAACTGATAAAAGCATACAAATATGACTCAGTTTTGTTCTTTATAAATATTCACTTAAGTTTGTTTTTAACTTATACGTCTATAATAGTAAAATTAGCATGAGAAGGACATTAGAAGTGCAATAAATTTTATACCATGTGGTTCTCTTCAGTGCAAAAATTTTTCGAGCAATCACGAAATGTTACTTCGGAAAAAAAAAATTACTTCAATAAAATTGCCAATTTGAATTGCTGAAAATTCAGACGGGTAATTTTGAATATAAATTATCTAACGTGGCTTTCTAGCAAAGTGAACTCAACATTATTTAACTTGAATGACGTGATCTAACTCATGTTTGTCGAAATTAACAAATTGGGAACTAATTGAGTCTCTTCTTCTAACCCTAAACTCATATCCAAGGATTTTGCAGCAAAATTACCATATGAAATTTGCAATGGAGAGCAAGAGAAAAAAAAAAGTGACTCAAGATCGTGTCAACCAATTGAAGATGAAGGTGAATATTATTGCACTTGTGGACTTAAAAGTCAAAGTATAGACAACACTCAGCGGATGTCCTCTTCGAAGCTTCAACCTTTTTGTACTCACTTTCAAATTTTTCCACTTTTTCCTGACACCACTCGATTTTCTCATCGCTAGTTGGTAATTTCTTGGAAAAAGTTGTGCTCTTCTTTTTAATTTGTGGGTATCTTCTTAGTTCGTGAATCGTCAAATTGTGTTGCAATTGATTTTTCATGTGGGAAGAAGAGAATTATGGTTTTCATAACAACAAAACCCGCAAGTAGCAACTCATAAGTTTTTGAGTATTAGTTTTCATGATGAGATTCGTTTTGTGTGGAGGTAATGCAATCCATTTTGCGCTTTTAGCCGCGATAGTCCCTCTGGCACTGAACCATTGTTTTTTTTCCACTATGCCCTCGCCTTCACTATGCCTACAGTCTCAGAAAGGACGAGGGAGAGATAAATTCTTGGGTTGCACAGTTTCTGACCTAGACCGGGAACTGATGCTGGTTTCAAAATTTTGAAATTGAGAATCAAACTTGCCAGTTCCAAAGTTGCCGATTGCCATCATCTTCAGTTCCAATTTGATTTCGGGGTTTCTTGTGAACCGATAAAAGCATTCAGATCTAACTCAGTATCGGTTTTTACATTTTTGGTCTTTATAAATATTCATTTAACTATGTTTTTTTGCTTATATCTCTATAATAGTAAAATTAACGTGAAAAAGCATACTAGAAGCGTCAACCAATTGAAAATGAAGGAAAATATTATTGCAACCGTGGGCTTAAAAGTCAATGTAGCCAGCACTTCAACTGTAGATGCCTACTTCGAAGCTTCGACCTTCCGTACCCACCTTTAGATTTTTCCGCTTTTTTTCCTCAAGCCATTCAATTCTCTCATTGCTAGTTGATGATTTCTTTCGAAAAGTTATATTCTCCTTTTAATTTTGTGGGTATCTTATAAATTCGTGATGCTCAATCTTCATATTGTGTTGGAATTGATTCTTTTACGTGGGAAGAAGAGAACTAGGGTTTTCATGACAATGCAAATAGAAATTCATAAGTTTTTGCGTATTAGTTGCTAGGATGAAAGTAGTTCGAGTGGAGCTAATGTGGCCCAGTTTGTGCTTTTAGCCACTACAGTCCTTCTAGCACTAAACCATAATTTTTTCCCTCTAAGCACTCTCCTTTTCCCGCACCTTCACATTGCTCGCAGTATGGGGAGAGAGAGGGCGAATGATTTCTTCATTCACAAGAGGCGTCGTTTGTCAAGAAGAGCCAAATCATTGCTACCTCGAATTGCTTTTCTTATCATAGGAAAATCTACGTAAGATTAAAACTTTTTATTAAAAAAGTCACTTAGGATGAATTGCCGAAATTTATTATCGGGGACACTTAATTGATTATTTTTCTATTGATGTGGCACTCCACCGATCACTCGAAAAGTTTTGACACTGAAATAAATGTTATACAAAAGCCATAACACTTATAATATCCTTTTTATTAGAAGTAAAAACTTATTTAGAGTTGTAAAGGTTGATTTTCTTGTTAATTTACAAATTTAATTAACAATATAAGAAACACAATGGCTTGACAGGTTTATCTATCTAAATCGGAACAAGATTTAGATTATAACTATGGATTTCTATAAATAAATTTTTATCGATTTTACTTGTCCTTATGAAAACATTTACTTTTAAATAGTAGGAATATTAATCCAATACAACTGTAAATGAAGTTACTACTTTTACTATTATAGAAATCATTAGCTAAGGGTGCGTTTGTTTGTGTTTGTTTAAAAATTGTTCCAGGGAACAGAAATAGAAAAAAGTGTTTCTTTCCGGGAACAATTTTTGAACAAAAAACGCGTTTGGTAAACTTGTTCTTAATAAAAAATAAACAGAAACATGTTTGGTAAATTTGGATAATTTTTTTTATTTCTTTTATTTTTCTATTTTTTTTTTATTTTTCCTTTTTTTATTTTTTCTTTTTCCTTTTTTATTTTTTTTTTTTTGGCCGGTCGCCGGCCTCGCCATGGCCGGCGACCGGCCGGCGAGGGTCAGCCTCGCCTTGATCCGGCGAGGGTCGGCCTCGCCTTGATCCGGCGAGGCCGAGCTCGCCCGGCGGGCGGTGAGGCGCGGCCTTGCCGGCCACCGCCCAGAGGCCGAGGCTCGCCGGCCGCCGGGCGAGGTCGGCCTCGCCGGATCTGGGCGAGATTGAGCTCGCCTAGGCCGGCGCGAGGTCGACCTCGCCATGGTCAGGGCGAGCTCGAGCTCGCCCGCATCCGGCGAGGCCAACCTCGCCTGGCCGCCGGCGCGAGGCCGACCCTCGCCTAGCTACGGCGAGCCTCGGCCTCGCCGGGTGACGACGAGCCTCGGCCTCGCCGGGGGCCGGCGAGCCTCGCTGTGGCTAGGCGAGGCCGCCGGCCCTCGTCGGCCGGTCGCCGGCCATGGCCGAGGCCGGCGACCGGCCAAAAGAAAAAAGAACAAGAAAATAAGAGAAAAAAGAAAAAAAAAAGTGTTTCTCAAAAGTGTTTCAGAAACAAGAAACACAAAATTTGTGTTTCTTGTTTCTGTTTCTTTTTTGTTCCTGGGAACAAAAGAACAAAAAAGAACAGAAACGCACCCAAACGAGTTTCTGTTCCTTTTTTGTTCCCAGGAACAAAAAACAGAAAAAGTGTTTAAAAACAGAAAAAAAAAAAAAACATAAACAAACGGGCCCTAAATTATCTGTAAATAGAACTATGGTAACAAATATTGATTTGATTTTGTCATGAAAATTTGAGGGGTTATTGTGAGCAAAATTAAAGCTTAGGGACTACATTGAATATTTAGGAATCATAATAAATGAATTTATAAGGCCAATAATAATATTGCACATTGAGCCAAAGTATGGGGATTATAAGTGTCACTTTCCTAAATTGAAATGTGGAATGATTCGTCCATAGCTACTAAACTTTAGTATGTGATGGTGCTAAGAATGAAGGATGATCCTTTACATAATTATGAAAGCTTGCTACATAAGGGCTATGTAAAGAATTGGCACGTGATTTCATTTTGCTTATTTGCATTTAAGCTACGCAAAGAATAGAATCAGTTGAAGTGACTTAAAGCTAAAAGGTATTATGTGCAAGAATTTATTCACCACGAAGTTGAACCCTTTAACGTATCATAAAAAGGCAACCGCGACGTATGCCCAACTCGCGGTTTTGGTTCATCTTTCGTTGTATAAACAAGTTGGGTGTGGGGAGTTGCGATTAGAGAACACTTGACTGCTCTCGATATCGCCTTTAGATAGTTGGAGGAGCAAGTTTTCGCAATGGAAGGTAATTTATTTTCTTTAAATGATTGAGATTTCCTCTTCCTTTTTCTTTTGCTAATTGTCTCATATTTGCTTTGTTAATGCTAATCGTCTTCAATCTTGATGCTGGATCACACACTTTTCGTTATATTCTTTCTAAATTGGTTCACTCTTTAATCAATGATGTTACTAGCATATCAATATAACAGGTTTTGTTTCCTACTGCACTAGGACTGGCACTCTTTCTCTAGTGAGCCCAAAGTGCCCTTTCTTTTGGCTCCTTTTGGCTTCCGCACCCTGTTGGTCAACCGGGCCAATTTCAATTTGCACTTCGCACGACATCGCCCTTGAGCGGCGTACATCTATTCTCCGGCCGAAAAGTTGATTCTCTGAGCGATTGTCGGAGAGATCCAAAGCCCAGCTGTGTCATTTAAATTATGAAAGTCTTGATTGGGCCTTTGGTTGACGAAATATATGAAGTAAGAACAAATCCTTTTTGGATTTAGGACTAGTGAGCCGGCCAACCCTTGCCAACCATAGGTGAGGGCAAGGGTGTCACACCCCTTGCCAACTTTGGTCGAGGGTCACAACACCCTTGCTTACCAAAGTGAGGGCATGCAAACCCTTGCGCCCTCGCTTAGAGCCGGTGAGGGTTGGCCAGCCCTTGCCTATGGTTGGCAAGGGTCATTGACCCTTACTCCAAAAATAGGAAAAAAAGTAAAGAAAAGGAAAAAAAAAAAAAAAAACCATAATACTTTCGATAATATATTAAAATTTTATTTAAAAATTGTATACGCGATCTTTGGTAATGCCATGAATGACGGTCGGTGTCCACATCAGCGGATTCAAACAAAAATTGGTCGGATGGGCTTAATTGGCAAAATATGAAAATGTTTAAGACTCAATTGATAAAATTGAAATGTTTAGAACTGAATTAGCAAAAGTATAATAGGTTTATGATTTTTCGGA
Organism: Eucalyptus decipiens; assembly: GCA_014182575.1. Taxonomy (NCBI): domain Eukaryota; kingdom Viridiplantae; phylum Streptophyta; class Magnoliopsida; order Myrtales; family Myrtaceae; genus Eucalyptus; species Eucalyptus decipiens. The sequence goes on from CM024619.1 coordinate 7,814,106, forward strand.
TAATATTCCCTTGCCAAATTCGACAATATTTTTGGAGAACTTTTGGACTACCCATGTCGATTATGTACTTATGTTGTGATGCAGGTTAATCATTTGTAGTAGTTGTGACTAGAACTAGCGTGCAAATTTAGATTTCTCACATTTATTTGAATCTAATTTAACATTATTGCACATAATTTAAAATTTAATAGTATTCTCATACGACATTTTTGGCTTGTCAATTATGTAAACAACAATTTTACTACATAATTGACATCGCGCAGTCGCCATACAACACTTACTTCGAGCTCAATCCAACAGGACTCTCGGCCAGCTTTGCTACACTGCCAATCTGTTCACATGATTTCACCTTAGAGCAAGTGTCCTCGTGGTCGTGACACTTCGGCGATGTGGGTCACCTACATTGCACGATTTCACATATAGTTCATCTGTGACATCTCAAGTCACGTATCAATTAAGAGAGGCACTCTCGAGCGATTCATGGATCAACACACATTTTCAAATAATTATCACCTTATGTAGTTACTTAAAATACTCCTTTTGAGAGTTTAGCCCATGTGGACCGGCCCGGTCATTATCAATGTAACTAAAGCGACCCACACTAATATCAAAAGATGATATGACGGACCTTATTGATCAAGGGATGCATAAAAATAAATTATAGTTGTATAGATTAATTTAAAGGATTTAAGTCCAATCAGTGAGCAAAATTTTGTAGGATCACTGTAAATTAGTTTGAATATTTGAGATGTTTTAATATGTAACTGCTGTAATAGTACTCATGTCCATGTTTAGATTTGCCATAAAATTTGAGATTAGGCACACTCGGCTGCTTCTTATTAATTTCTTACATTTATATTGTCAGAGCTAATCCTTATATATTTATTCACGCTTTTGTGATCTGATGCAATATTTTGAAACTTGGAACTATTTGCCGTGATGTTATACGCAATTTTGTAGGAGCGTTATTAATAATTATGAAAGTTTAAATAATTAGATCAATCTATTATTTAATATTTCAATGATATAACGTTTCCTCATACAACCCCTGTTCCCTTGCAATAACTACATTACTTGCAAAGCCTAGGCTCGAAGGACGTAGAGATACCTATAGAAGAGAACTTTGGCACGAACAACTCGATCAAGGAGGAGGGCAAGAAGGATGAAGGAGGAGCTTCCAAGGAAATGTTAGAGGATAAAATGGATTCTTTGAATGAAGAAGAAATCTGGAGTCAACGGCAGAGAATCAATAATGCATTGGCGGCTTCGCGAAACGCGGGGCGACAAGATCCAGCAGAATTGTATGCAGCTGCTCTAAGCCTCATATGGATCATCTCCTCCAGCGATGTCGAAGAGTTAATTTCCGATATGGAAGGGGTTGCCAATCAAATCGATCTGTCTGCCATTTTTAACTTCCTCGAACCATTGGACGATTCACTGCTCCATGCTGCAGCGTACTACAACAAGGACAGCATACTGAGGTTCCTGCTTTATTATGTCCCAGACCGTCTCCTAGCTCTAGAACTGCTACGATGTTGATTCGCCGGATAATTGGACTCCCGGTCGAGGACAAGAACCGGATCCTGAGGATGACGGACAAAGTAGGAAACAATGCTTTGCACATGGCAGTGCGTCGTCGTTTGGTCAACGTGGTGCGCCATCTGTTGCATGAAGATATGGAGCTCGTGTACCCGAAGAACGCAGATCAGAAATCTCCCCTGTACTTGGCCCTCGAATCTGAAGAACCCGAGATATATGAGGTTTTACTTTCGCTTCCGCTTGAACCATCGAGGATACAAGGCTTGTCGCCCATTCATGGTGCCATTATGCTTGACCGCTATGGTAAGTACCTAAATCTGTTTATAGGAAATATCTATGTTTATAGGAAATACCTCGTCCCAAATCTGTGCGGCAACTTATGCACTTACCCAAACCATTACAGGCTTTCATATAAAATCTCAAACCCCGCTTATTAAAGTAGTTTTATACCCCATTAGTTGCCTGCAACCAGCCATATAATCTTTTAGTGATCAAATTATCTCATATAAGAACATAATAGATCGGCTTAAATTTGAAAATACCAACCATTTTACTAAGGAGAATGAGCGGATGATGATCCATTACTCTCATTGTCAGTAACGTGCCCATTAGAGCCACAATACACTTTGTAGAGCACCACATGACTTACTCATCACGTTCCAGAAAATTAAAATATAAAAACCAATTTTTTCTTCTTAAATTTCTTTGCATAAAAGGCAAGTCCTGTCAAGGGAAAAAATTGAACAAAAACGAGAAGAGGACAGTACCGTCAATTTGAAAACGTGACGGACCGATTTTCTTTTTCGGTCGGAGGGACGGACCGATTTTAACGACAAAATTATTCCACAGAAACCTGATGACTTGCTTATCCGGTTGCAAGGAAGATTGGGGCTTCGCGGCTATGACCTTTTATGAAACTAATATTAGTATAAATGCATTATACTATTATAATATTATGATCTCTATACATATTGCATTATACACATTTGCGCATTTAAATTTGGGTCCCCTTTTTGCTCCTGAATATTATTTGAATGAAACAAACTTTCACACCAACATCAATTTAATTAAAAGGGGTTAAAGCCTGAGTGTTATACTATTACTTTCTTAATAAAACTATTAAGTCTGATCTCTTATTTACAAAGGAAGTATGTACAATTATGTGTGGTATTAGTTATAACATGCTGAAGGCACAATTCGATAACTAGTTCACACAGAATCACAAATATAGATAATATTTTGACCTAATATTTGGATGAAAACAAAAGAAATTCTATTGTTATTTGATAAGGAAAGGAAAAAGACAGGACGAAGAGAATAATAAAAGGAAAAGAAAACCGTAAAAGAAAGTGACAACAATAAGACGGAGGGGCGAGGAGACAGAAACGTGGTTATAGTCAGTCATATGGATTATTACTTAATTGACTATTGATAGCAAAAGGATGTTTTTGTCACTTCAAATATTAAGGTGTGATTCCATCCAAAATGACGGTGGAAATAGCCACACCCTTCACAAAATTATATCTTCAGTTTTGTAACTAGTAAATTTAATTTAGTAAATGATTTATCATCTTCGCCTTTTGGAAAAAGTACAAAAAAGTCATAAACCTATTGCATTGATACCAATTCAGTCATTAACTATTCAATTAGATCAATTAAGTTCTAAATCTTTTCACATTGGTATCAATTCAATCTGTTTGATCAATTTTGGCAAGTCGGTATTTACATAGACACCAACCGATGATTGGACACTAACGTTTCGATTTTTTTAACAATTTTTAAATTCTTTTCTTTTCTTTTTCCTTTTCTTTTCACTATTCTTCCTCGGAATTTCCTTGTAGTGGCCGACGAGTGTCTCGCCATCAGCCAACTGGCCGACGTCCACATTAGCGTCAGCCCGCCAAAATTGATCAGATGGACTGAATTTGTATAAATATGAAAATTTTTAGGATAAATTGATCCAATTAAAAGGTTTATAATTGAATTGGTACCAATACAATAGGTCTAAGACTTTTTTGGTAATTTTCCCTTCTCATTTCACATGTACCTTCCATGTTAATCTTAAAACCGTCTCAAATCCTAGTAGAGTTGGAATATGCATTTTTACTAATTAAATAGCCTCAGACATATCAAGGAATAAGAACATTTAGTAATTTATACATTTTAAGTTCAGGTATCGGATTTTCCAATTATAAATCATCAAATACGTCCCAAACTATATAGGAATTTTAGCATTTGAATAAATCTGTCCTAATTCTCCAATAAAGGCGCGTTTACTTAGATGGCTATGTATAAAAATTGTGATAAGCGGGGTCTCACAGGTCATGTATGTATGTGTATAAATGAGGGAGTCATGCTACATGTATTTACTCAGAAAACCTTATTAAATGGTATGGTATATGTCATTCATCAACACTGCGTAGATTAGGTAAGAATAATGCAATGAAAATTAAAGAGTAGAAAAGCCATAAATTGAACAAGCTCAAGGCTTTCCTATTCAATCATAATTATCACTACTTGTTTCAGCATTGCAATGTTATCCAACATCGACAACTATCAATCCTAGTAGAGTTAAGGTTACATCGAAGATGTCCTTATTCCAAAATGGGTATATATCGAGAACGACCAAGTCCCAACCATCCTAAAATGTTTATGTGGTTGTGGTCTCTAATTTGGAGCTCTTGATCCCAGATATTGCCACCCGGATACTCGAGAAAGACGTGAAGCTCTTTGCAATGACCGACTCCAGAGGCAGAAATGTATTCCATTTAGCAGGACGTGAAGCTCTTTGCAATGACCGACTCCAGAGGCAGAAATGTATTCCATTTAGCAGCTTACATGAATCGGCCTCAAGTATTCAAACTATTAATACCAAATATTGAATATTTGGGCAGACAATGGGATATGAATGGGGAGGAACCCATTCATATTGCAAGCAAGAGGGGTAATGTTGATATAACCGAGAAGTTATTTCGGATAACAAGGTGGAGGAGCAAGCAAGGACAAACTATTCTTCATATTGCAGCAAAATACGGGAGAACTTCATTAGTGAGGTATTTGCTCAAACATCCAAAACCCGGAGATCAGATAAATGAAGCAGATGATGATGGAAATACAGCTTTGCACATGGCCGCGATGCATTCACAACCCGCTACTTTGATTCCTCTCATACTGGATAAAAGAATTAAGCCCTCCCTTCTCAACCACCAACCCTCGACTGCTCTTGACATTGCCTTAGCTCTCGTCAAAAGAGAGTATACATTACGAAAGGTTGGTAACATGAACAATCACTATTTTATTTATGAACGTACTGGAAATTACATAGACTAATACATTAGTCAGGGGCAGGTCTCATATGCAAATTATAATGTTTCCCAGTCTTTTAGAATAACCAAGACTTCTTCAGGATCAATTTATACAAGTTTCTCCATTAGTCTTAATAAGAGAGTTTGTGGCCATGAACATGTCCACAGTTTGAATCAAGTAGAATATTTCTGACAAATACAGAGATAAATTGCTGTATATCTCGTGTAATTGACCCTATAAATATGATCATGAATAAAAAGAATGTTGCATTTTTATTCTTAAAATATCGGAGGTTGCTCTATTTAAATAAAGAAAGAAAATCATAAAAAAAATCTCAAATTGTACTCACTCTTAACACATTTATCCTAAAACTTTTTCATAAAACAAAAAATTCTAAACTTATACATATTTATTCTCCATCCAGTTCCGTCAATAAGCACCATTAACAATTTGACGTGGATTTGACATGGCATTATTAATATTTTTCAATGACAAGTGGAGCTGATATGCCCACCACGCAAGTGCCACGTCAGAAAAAAAAATAGAAAATCTAAAGAAAGCGAAAAGATAAAACCTGAGGAGACCAACAAAACAAGAGAGATTGCAAATGGTGCGAGGGGTCACCGCGGCGAGGGCCCTCTACCAGAGCTGGGCAAACTCGGCGCGCCACTCGAGCTTGACGCCATTTGGGCCAAGCTCTGCTGGTCCACGGGAGTCAACGGCCCACGGTGGTCAATAGCACTTGCCGGCGATGTCGGAAGGGCATTGCCACCCCCAACCTTCTGTAATCTCTCGCTTCTGGTATGATCTTTTTTTTTTGGGTTTTTAAGTTTTTCTTTTCCCTTGTTGACGGACTTTGATGGAGGTAAATGTGTCTACAAATTGAGGTTTTTGTGTCACAAAAAAAAAAGTTTGGAGTAAATGTATAGCAATGGACATAGTTTGAGATTTTGATGACTTTTTCCCTTCCAAATTTGCATAATCCCGTAACATTATCCCAAAGTCAACCTATGACAACAATAAACCATATACGTTTCATCCATCCCTCTTTTCTCTCGAGTGATAATTCTTTTAAAAAGCAGACACCACATCTTTGGAAGTTAACGTTGCCCTTTACATGAGTACTCCAGGGTTTATTCCCGTCACCGATATGGTAACGATTTGTTCTTTTTCGACTTTTTATATGCTTCCGATCTCAGCAATTGGCGGTCATGGTATTGGCATCCAGATGTGGGACAAGTGCAGCTGGAAATGAAGTGTTTCCAATGATTGACCCGGACAAAAAGAAGCCAAACACGGACGACGTGAAGAATCTGATCGGCAATCGCTCGGTGGTAGCAACGCTTGTGGCCACCGTGACTTTCGCAGCTGGTTTTGCAGTTCCTGGAGGATTTAACAGCCCCGACAGAGCCTCCAAAGATGACGACGGCATGGCTACGATGCTGGACAAGAGAATGTTCCAGGCCTTCACCATTTGCAACACCATCGCCATGTTCTGCTCGATGATCTCGGTCGTCACCCTCCTCTGGGCGCAGCAAAGCGACATCCACACTGCAATAGTTGCATACCGACGCTCAATGCTGCCGCTAAAAATAGCACTCCCTGCGATGTCCGCCGCTTTCTTAACTGGTATCACCTTGACTGTTGGAAACTCCCTTGGCTTGCTAACACCATATTTTATTTTGGACTCGTTTGCCTCCTCATTATCTCAGTTGCTAAATTGTTAGAGGACCCTCCCTTGATTTGGAGCCGCCGTCGCCTTATTAGCATTATGGTATCCTGGCTTGTTCTCGCTTATATTTATTTGTGGGAAGTTGAGACGGACGTTTTGGGTGACCCGGAAGAGGACAGAATGGTGTTTTGGACCTCCGCTAGGGAACTTCCGGATGATGATAGTAAATAGAATGACTGATTACTCGGTGACAACAAAATATAGGGACACACATTTTCCTAATTACTGGTTTCAGTTGATCATTTGATATTACCTATGATTTGTAGAAACAAATATGTATTTCCTATCGCTCATTCTACGGTTGCTTTCCTACTGCATTAGATCAATGGTGATTGTTGAAGTACTTGAAGTAATCCCTATTTTTCTCTAAAGTTTAAACCTAAACAGCTGGATGTAATCTCACAAAATTTCCCATGATGGCAAAATATAAAATTTTGAGTTCACATCTTTCCGGCCCTAATTGCCTCATCTATCATATATTTCCATTAATCAGTCTCAGAGTAAAGTCCAGCCAATGTGCAAGTAAGAGAACTAAAGTATTTGAATTAAAACAAGCCTTTGCCTACATAGTTTTAAGTTTTTTTTAGCGGTTTATCATAGTTCCATGAATTTTGATAGTGATACTTGTGTCATGTGACATGTTATGCCAATTGAATAGATGAGAGGATCATTTCATCCATTTCACCACTTTGGAATCAAGTCGTTAACTTTGAACATGTAGAAGCTCGTGGTTTATGAAATCGTTTGTCTTGAGCGGCCATGGACGATTTACCTAGACTAGTTGAACTTGTGGCACCCTCATGTCAGGACATCCTAGGCACTCACTCATATGTCCCGTGGGTAAAGGAAACAACTTTGAATCACCTATTCTGTGAGTCGAGCTTTTGGCGAAGAAAAGCAGAAAAAAAAATTGAGAACTTTCTCATCACTCCTCACAAAAATTTGAATTTTAGCCACTCGTTACACCCGTACAATATCCTTACTCCTCTCCTTAACAAACAATTCGCATAGTGGAACTTGAATGAACTTGATGAGTGTTTAAAGACCAAGCCTTTTGTGCATATATCTGATCAACGAATCGACTTTTTAATCTAGCTTCAAAGGGATGGGAGGGATGTTGAAGGATTCTGCTCGCAGTCTATTGAAATACTAAATCGAACGGCACAAACATACTTTTCATCTATGTTACTATTTTGTGATGAGAGTGATCATATAATGAGTTCCACGGAATTAACATTGGCAATTGGTGCTCAATTTCCATGCACACTAATGAGTTTGGAATTTGATTCATGTTGAGGTACATAATCTAGCGAGTAGCAAGCGCAAAAACCTAGACAAGGGGTGCCGAATAGGAATTGGAATACCTAACTAAGGAAGAGCGGGAATTGTGGAAATGTAACTAGAACTCCATTCGTTTTGCGAAAAATATCAAGTTTCGAAAAGATGTTTTCTAGAAAGTTATTTTCAAGAAAAAGAAGATATTTTCCAGCGTTTGGTTCCACTATTCAATATATGATTTGATTTTCTAGGGAAAAATTATAAAAAAATTAGTTTTAAATTTTTAATTGACCAAAAAAAATTTAATTTTAATTTTTATATATTTTTATAAAAAAATTGAAATTTTAATTATTTTTTATTTTTAAAAATCAAAATTTTAATTTTTTTTAGGTTTTTTCTTTTTCCTTTTTCTTTTTCTTCCTCCTTCTTCCTTCTTCCTCCTCCTTCGTCCTCTGCCACCGCGTGCCTCTGAAAAAAAAAATGCATAAGGAAAGGAAAAATATAGGACGAAAAGAATGGTAGAAAGGAAAGTGAAACCGTATAGGAAAGTGACAACTACAAGAGTGAGGGGCGAGGAGAAAGAAATGTGCTTATGATCAAGAAAATTAATTATTACTTAATTGACTATTGATAGCATAAGGATGTTTTTGTAACTTCAAATACAGAGGTGTGGTTCCATCCAAAATGAGGGTGGAAATAGTCACACCCTTTACGAAAACATATTTTTAGTTTTGTAACTAGTAAATTTAATTTAATAATGATTTATCATCTTCGGGTTTTACATATACCTAACTAGAGTTGGAGTATGCATACTTACTAATTAAATAGCCTAAAAAATATCGAGGAAGTAAGATTATTTAGTAATCAATACATATTAGGTTCAGGTATCAAATTTCCCAATTATAAATCATCAAATACATCCCAAACCATATGGGAATCTTAGCATTAGAATAAATCTATCCTAATTCTCCAATAAAGACGCATTTACTTAGATGGCTATGCATAAAAATTGTGATAAGGGTAGTTGTAGGTGTATTACGAGGATAATTTTCGAAATACAAAATTCTCAAGGGTCATGTATGAATGTGTATCAATGAGGGAGTGATGCTACATGTATTTACTCAGAAAACCTTACTAAATGATTTGGTATGTGTCATGTCATCAACACTGTGTAGATTAGGTAAGGATAATGCGATGAAAATTAACACGAAGAAAAGCCATAAATTGAGCAAGATAAAGGCTATCCTGTTCAATCAAAATTATCGCTACTAGTTCCAGCATTGCAATGTCGTCCAAGATCGATAACTATCAATCCTGGTAGTGATTAAGGTTACATCAAAGATGACCTTATTCCAAAATGGGTTTTAATATATCAAGAACAACCAAGTCCCAACCACCCTAAAATGTTTATGTGATTGTGATCCTTAACTTGGAGCTCCTGATCCCAGGTTTAGCCACCTAGATACTCGAGAAAGATGTGAAGCTATTTGCGACGATCAATTCCAGAGGCGGTAATGTATTCCATTTAGCAGCTTACATGAATTGGCCCCGAGTATTCGAACTATTAGGACCGAAAACTGAATATTTGGCCCAACAAAGGATAAGAGTGGGGATCATCACATTCATGTTGCAAGCAAGATGGGTCATGTTGATATAATCGAGAAGCTATTTCCGATATCAATGCAGCATAACAATCGAGGACAAACCATTCTTCACGTCGCAACAAAATATGGGAGAATTTCAGCGGTGAGATATATATACTAAAGAAAACAAAACCGGGGATGGATATAAATGAAAAAGATGATGCTGGAAATACAGCTTTGCACTTGGCCGCGATGCATTCACAACCCGCCACTTTGATACGTCTTGTGCTGGATAAAAGAATTGACCCCTTCCTTCTCAACCACCAACCCTTGACTACTCTTGACATTGCCATGGATCGCGTCATAAGGGAGTATATGTTACGGAAGGTTGGTAACACGAACATTCACTATTTTATTTATGAACTTACTAGAAATTACATAGACTAATACATTAGTCAAGTGCGGGTCTCGTATTCAAATCATTATGTCTCCTAGTCTTTTAGAATAACCAGGACTTCTCTAGGAGCAATTTTTACAAGTTTCTGCATTAGTCTTTATAAGAGAAATTTTGTGACCATGAACATGTCCACACTTTGAATCAAGTAGAATATTTCTGAAATGCAGAGATAAATTGCTCTATATCTCGTTTAATGACCCTATAAAACGTTGCATTTTTTTCTTAATATGTTAGGGTTGGTCAATTTAGATAAAGAACAAAAATTATATAAAATCTCAAATCATACGCATTCAAACACATTTATCCTAAAACTTTTTTGTAATTTAAAAAAATCGAAACTTGTACATATTCATTTTCCATCAAGATTCTGTCAATAAGCACCATTAACAATTTGACATGAATCTGACATGGCATTATTAATATTTTTCAATGACAAGTGGAGCTGATATGGCCACCACGCGTGGTGCCACGTTAAAAAAAATAAAAAAATAAAATCTTTAAAAAGCCAAAAATAAAAAATGAAACCAGAGGAGACCGACCAAAACAAGAGAGAGACGGCAGATTGTGGGAGGGTCACCACGGTTCCGACTTCGCTGGCAAGGGCCGTCAGCCACTGCGGGCCATCGACCCCTGCAGGCAAGCAGAGCTCGGCCCAGATGGCGTCTAGCTCAAGCAGTGCCGCTGTGCTTGCGAAGATCTGGTCCAAGTAGCAGATCGAAGAATGAGATGGTATTTTGCCAAAGATTAGAAGGGCTCCCTCTTTAGAGAAGTAGGCAGTGAAGAATCTATGGAATTTGGTACCTTCATGAGCTGCAGCCTCGAATCCAAGATCGAACTTCATTTCTGTTGCAGGCCATGACAAACTTGGAGTACTGATCGACCACATCCACAGCGGCTTGCTTCTTCTCTTTGGGTCCGTTCGTTTCGCGGAAAATAAGCTATTTCCGGAAAATATTTTTCCAGAAGTCATTTTCCGAAAAAATGACAATATTTTCTGGTGTTGGTCAATTTGTAAATCTATCAAATATGAACTTGCATTTAGATCCGAGCAAACTTGCTTTGTACCATTGTTCCCTCATTGTCACAAAACGCTCATCTACTCTAAAAAATGTTCATATGGATTTAAAAAAAAAAAAAAAGAAGTAAAGGAGAAAAGAAGCAAAACATGTACAACTCTAATGAGAATCTCTCAGTTGAGTGGTCTATTCTCCCCTTGCGTTTTTTGTGTTCCAATAAACAAAAAAAAAAGAAAAAAAAGAAGCAAAACATATAGAGCCCCATTGTTTGAGCAATATACAACTGATTAGAGCATATAGAGAAAATGATAAGTAAGAGTGCGGGCGTGAGCTTGAGATCAACAAGTTTGAGGTTCGCTTGGCAACAACCGACGACTAGCTAAGAAAGAAGAAAATGGGAAACAAAGAAAAGAAAAAGAAAAAAAAAAAGAAATAGAAAAGAAAAAGGAAATTAAAAAGAATTTGAATTAAAAAAGAAAATTAAAATTAAAAATAATTCAAATAAAAAAAAAAGAAGAAGAAAAAGAAAGGGGAGGAGGAAGTGAAGATTTGTAGAGGTGTGAGATAAGAGAGATCAAGAGGAAAATGTTTTCCACTTTTCAAAAGCGGAAAACATTTTCCCCTAATTTAGAAGACTTTTTTCGTTTCACGAAAAACATTTTTCCCAATGAATTCATTTTCCGTGAAACGAACGCCGAAAAATCTGGAAAACGTTTTTCCATAAATTATTTTTCACAAAACGAACGAAGTCTTAGACCTAAAATGATTTCTGAGATTCTCGTTAGCTAGATTGTCCCAGAGAACAAGACGAGACCTTTTAATCGCACAAAATCGGTGCTTGTCAGCTCGGGACGCCCCTTGAGCTCCACGCCATCTGGGCCACGCTCTGCTTGTCTGTGGGGGTCAACAGCCCACGGTGGTCCAGAGCCCATGCTGGCGAAGTCGGAAGGGTGGTGCTGCCCCCAGCCATCTGCGATCTCTCTTATCTGGCATGAATTTTTTGGCTGTTTTAGACGGACTTTGACTGAGGTAAATGCGTCTACAAATTGAGGCATTTGGTATCAACAAAAAAGAGTTTCAAATAAATATATTACAATAGACATAATGTGGGTTTTTGGTGGCTTTTTCCATTCCAAATATGCATAATCCCATGACATTATCCCAAAGTCAACCTATGACAACGATAAAACATATACCCTTCATCTTTAGAAACTAAAGTTTCCCTTTACATGGGTACTCCAGAGTTTACTCCCGTCATCAATATGGTAACGATTTGTTCTTTTTCCAATTTTTATATGCTTCCGATCTCAGCAATTGACAGTCATGGTATTGGCATCCACATGTGTGGAAAGTCTAGCTGGAACTGAAGTGTTCTCAATAATCGACGTGGACAAAAAGAAGCCAAACATGGACCAAATGAAGGATCTGATCGGTAACCGCTCGGTGGTGCAACGCTTGTGGCCACTGTGACTTTTGCAGTTCCTAGAGGATTTAACAGCTCCGACGCAGCCTCCAAAGATGACCGCGGCATGGCTACAATGCTAGACAATAGAATGCTCCAGGCCTTCGCCATTAGCAACACCATCGCCATGTTCTGCTTGATGACCGCGGTCGTCACCCTCCTCTGGGCGCAGCAAAAAGACGTTCGCACTAATGATTGCATACCGACGATCAATGCTGCCACTAAAAATAGCACTCCCGGCGATGTCTGCTGCTTTCTTAACTGGTGTCAACTTAACCGTTGGCAAACTCTCTCGGCTCGCTAATACCATATTTTATTTGGGACTCGTTTTCCTCCTCATCGTCTCAGTTACTAAATTGTTAGAGGACCCTCCCTTGATTTGGAGCCACCGTCGCCCGATTCGCATTATGGTATCCTGGCTTGTTCTCGCTCACATTTATTTGTGGGAAGTTGAGACGGACCTTTTGGATGACTCGGAAGAAGACAGAACTGCGGGCTGGACCTCCGCTAGTGAGCTGTCGGATGATGTTTGTAAAAAGAATGACTGATTACTCAGTGACAGGACGCGCCACATTTTCCCAATTACTAGTTTCAGTTGGTCATTCGATACTATCCATGATTTGCATGAATAAATATGTATTTCCTATCGCTCATTCTATAGTTGCTTTCCTATTTTGTGAGTAAGAGAATTGAAGTATTTGAATTAAACCAAGCCTTTGCATACATAGTTTAAGTTTTTCAACGGTTGATTGTAGTTCCATGAATTTGGCGGTAATACTTGCGTCATGAGAAATAATGTATCGATTGATTATAGTTTAAGCTCTGAACATGTGGAATCTTAGGATTCATGAAATTGCTTGTCTAAAATGGCCATGGACGACTTACCTAGACTGGTCCAAGTGGTGGCACTCATGAGTCATGACATCCTAGGCACTTTGTCATGTCCATGTGTAAAGAAAATAATCCTCAATCACTTATTCTGTAAGTTGAGCTTTTGGTGAAGAAAACAAGAAAAAAATTAAAACTTTCTCGTAGCTCCTCCAACGGGAGCCATCAACTATGAAATTGATGTTCATCGTCTATGTCCCATTTGTGATTTCCCCTGTATGCTCATTTTGATTTTTTTGGGCCGGTGAAAAAGGTGCCACCATCCATCACCACATTCATGCGAGAGCCTACATAAACTTGTTCCCGCAATAACTGCTCACCAATTGGATGATGCCACGTGGCTAGCCACATGCCGACCACATGGAAACGGGTTTCCTTTTTATTATTCTTGATGTGTTCCGAGAGGAGATATTTTGTGTTTTGGATGATAGTACATGGTGTAACAAGTCAATAAAAAAGAAAAGCTTCGAAATTTAAGTCCAGCAAATCTAATAAAAAAACATGCATATTGTGCAAATCATGTGATTGGTTGGTTAGTTGCTTCGGTTGTGTAATTGATACATAACATACTTTCTTGTCCATAATTACTAAACTTTCGATGTGATCATAATTGGCACAAAGGATGATATATACATAATTACGAAAGGACTAATTAAGAATAGATTCTATGCCTCTTTGCTTTTGTGCTTGGCAAAGAATAGGATCGGTTAAAGAGACTCGAAGCAAGTAAGGAACTATGTACGAGGATTAATTCAACAGCAAGTTTAGCCCTTTAATGTAATATAAAATGGCCACTTTGGTTCATCTTTCTTGGCACAAACGAGTTCACTGCTTTCAATATCGCCTATAGATTGTCGGAGAACGAAGTTTTCACATTGGAGGGTAATGATTTTTCAAATTGATTAGTATTTTCTTTTCCTTTTTATTTTTCTAATAGTCTAATATTTCCTTTGTTAATTTTAATGATCATCAATATTGATGCTGGATCACAAACTTTTCATTGTGTTCTTTCTTGATTGGTTCACTCTATTCGATGATGTTCCTAGTATATCAATATAATAAGTTTCGTTTCCTACTGCATTAGGACTACCATTCTTCTCTAGTTAGCTCAGAGTGTCCTTTCTTGCCACTCCTTTTTGCCTCCGCAGCCCCACTGGCTGACCCTGCTAATTTTAGTCTGCACTTTGCACGACGTCGCCCATGAGGGGCGATATATGCATTCTGTGGCTGAAAAGTCGATTCCCGGAGCGACCAATCTTCCGGTCCGAAGAAACAGGACGAAATAAAGGACCTGCTAAACAAGCACCTAGCAGTGGCAACACTAGCGTCCATAGTAACGTTCTTTGCTAGTTTTTGGTTTTAGCACGTTAGAGCAAACATGAGAAATTGTAGATATTCTCTTTGTGAGTATAACATTTGTGAATGATCTATAAATTATGCTAGTGGCTTGGCTCAATTGTCTTTTAACAATTTGTGTTGGATGGCCTCCATACTAAACTAAAGGCCCTTATGTAAATGTGGTAATTATGAATGGTTGGGTGTTCAAATGTCTTTATCATAATAACTACCTTTTTCACCAAGATCATATTTTCTCAATTAGTCCAATTCTAAAGAAATTTGAAGAAATTTGTGAGGCCCGAATATGCAATTAAGAGGGAGGCGATGATTTTGCAAGAAAATATATACTAGTTTTATAGAATTAATCCCAGTAAAAATTTATGCTTCTACTTCAACCTGAATTAACTTTTACAAACTATGGAAATTAAAAAGTTTAGAGAAAAATAAATTGCAAACAAGATTTATAAATTCGTTTGGGTTTGCCTACTCCTCTTTCCAGCTAGTAGCCCTTATAGATTGAATTCCTTCAGTTATGGCAAACGTACATATATAGTGCAGAACTTGCTGTCATCGCAGAACTTGACTTCCTTCAATACACACTAAATATAGTTGTTTTGCACTTTTTAAATACAACACAGTAGAGTCTCTCCCCAAATTATAAGTCCCACCTTTGAGTGTTCGCAAAGAGTCCATTATGCACTTCATCTCTCGACTAGACAAATGTCTTCACTCTTAATGCGTACAACCACTTCTCTCATATATTTATAAATGGACTTGTCATATTTGCTAACTCTCAGGTACAACATTAAAATGGATATTGCAAGCTTACAAAAGAAACAAACTCAAAAATCTCTCATTCATGTTCAAATTCACCTGTAGTTCTTAAATCCATCTAATCCTCTGTAAAAAGATCTCGACAAAATATCTGCAGAAACATGTGCAGAACCTTGCTTCAATCTGGGGTGTCAATCAGAACTTCTATTAGTGAAGGTTTATAAATGGATTTGTCATTTTTATCTATGAAAAGTTGAGAATTACCTTTTGGATGACTCGGGAGATGACGGCACAGCGAGCGGGACCTCCGCTAAACCACCTCTGGATGGTGCGGGAGAATTGAATGAATGATGACTTGGCAACAGCGAACGTGGGGCCGCGCCGCACCTTCCCACATACTATTTTCATGTGAAAATTCAATTTTATATATGATTTTGCAGAAATTAATATATATTTGCCTTGGTTTATTTGGCTACATTTTAAGGTTGATTTCCTATTGCATTAGGTCAGTGGTGACTGTTAAGCTAGTTGAATTAAACCATGCCTACCTCTATTGGTTTAAGTTTTTACAACAGTTAGATAAAATCTTATAAAATTTCAAAAGACATTAGAGCAGTAGATTGTGAATTCAAACCTTTTTAGACTCCATTTGCTTTTTAATAAACCGCGCCTCATCTAATTGTTTTTGAGTTTTTAAAATAGTTGACTGTAGTTTCACAAAATTTCACAATGATACGTGCGTGTGCTCACTTGTGTCCCATGTGCAAAGAGAATAATTTTCGTCACCTATTCTCTAAGTCGAGCGTTTGCCGAAGTAAACCGGAAGAAAATTTATAAAATTTCTCTCTACCCCTAACAAAAATTCGAATTCCAGCCCAACTCGTTGCGCCCCTTTCATTTCCCCCACTTCTCTCAAGCCATAAAGGAACTTCTGCATAGCGAAACTGGAATGAACTTGGTGAGTGTTTCAAGAGCAAGCATTCTGTGCATATAAACGAGCAGCAAACCGACTTCTTAATCTGGCTTATAAATTGTGAAAGTATTCTGCTTGCAGTCTAATTTAGTATCTGACAACTAATTAAGTAACATCTTTAGAGTCAATTAATGGTAAAGTAGATGGAAATATGAAGTCGTTCTATGGAGATGATGGTCATAAAAGTACTAGTAGATTACTTAATGGCAATCCAATCAATCTAATCAAACTATTTTTTTTTTCCAAATCCATATATGTAAAACTTTTGTACTCCATCAGCATAACTAATTTGGAAGAGAATGACTAAAGGCGCGCATGGTAACTATTTTATCTTTGATCAAAACTATTTTTTGGTTTTCAAAAATAGGTTTGGAGCATAAACTTGTTTGAGAAGTAAGTTTGGAACAAATGTTGGGTTCGGAAATATGTTTGGAACAGAAATTAGAAGCAAAATTTTCTACTTCTCTATTTTTAGAATAAAAATAAGAAATGAGAAATAACAACTTTTCTTATTGCTCGTCCTTGCTACTAGCCCGCCCATCCACTGCTGATAGTTGTTTGCCATTATTGTCCACAGTCGTTACCGAAGAGGGAGAAATTTTGTAGCTTTATCAAAATAAATTTCTATTCCGAGAATATAAATTTTGTGTTGTTATCAAACATATTCTTTTCCTCAAACACTTGTTCAAAGAATAGAAATAGAAGAGACTATTTTTGAAATAAAAATTGATTTTTGAGCGGAATGATTATTATTTGCACCCTAAGTGTCCTGAAAAATAAACCCTGTTGCCTCTTGTCTCTAACATGACCAATTGAGATGTTATATAAGAGAATATGAAGAAACTCTACTCTCTTCTAATGAAATTCAGTCAAATGATATCATCTATCAATTCGACATAGATTTTAAATATCTTATCGAATCGTACGATGAAGAAACTAAATTTTTTCCATGAGTCAAACAAATTCTTCAAGAAAAAAGCTTCGATTACTTCTTGATGTTGATCCCACTCTACGGATTTCAAAATGGGTACAAGGTTCTTTTGAAATATAAGGTTTTTCCCAGATGGAAGTGATGATATCTATACAATGGATTATTCTTACTACTTTTAAAGTATTGAAAATTCCCTTCTCAATGTTCCAAAAAGCACGAGCCAATTGAAGAAGTTCTTACGCTGAAGGTGCCTCTCGCCTTCGTGTATGTGAGTCATGAGCTATGAAATTCATATTATGCA
Organism: Eucalyptus decipiens; assembly: GCA_014182575.1. Lineage (NCBI taxonomy): Eukaryota > Viridiplantae > Streptophyta > Magnoliopsida > Myrtales > Myrtaceae > Eucalyptus > Eucalyptus decipiens. Next base: position 7,831,684 of record CM024619.1, read on the forward strand.
AGCAATGCGATTAATTGGTTGGCCACGTCGGTTGTGTGGTTGACGCATAACATACTTTCTCATTATTGGGGCCCAAAGACTCGCCACAACTGGTGTTTCAATACACGATATCAAGCTTTCAAGGTTGCTAAGTAGGGTTCTAGCAACACTTAAATTAAATTACAGACCAATTTGTCAAATAATTACTGAACTTTGATTTGTGGTAATAATAGGTACGACAGATCATCCTAGTAACAATTGAAAAAGCAATGGGATATGTAAATAGCTGGTTCTATAGTTACACTCGAGTTGTACCAAAGTAAAATTTTACTGCTAGCCATCAAAGTCGAACGGTATGATGGCAGTGGAGCAACCAAATAGTTACCTTATTCGCAGCTTCTGAGTTAACAAAGCTAGCTCCCAAAGTACTAATTGATTCTCTAAGCCCCTTTGCTTGTACGGTAGGCAACCGGGATCCTTTGGGGACAAGTTAAGCAAAGAATAGGATTGGTTAAAGGGACTCAAAGCAAGAAAGGATCTAAGAGAATATATTGAACAAGAAGTTTAGCCCTTTAATGTGATATAAAATGGCCACTTCGGTTCATCTTTCGTGGGATAAACAAGTTGTCTGCTCTCGATAGCATCTTGAAATTTTGGAGAGGGACCTGTGCGAAATGGAAGGTATTTCTTTCTCAAAGTGATTAATGTTTCCTTTTTTTTTCTTTTGCTAATTATCTAACATTTCCTTTGTTAATTCTAATTGTCTTCAATCTTGAAGCTCGATCACCCACTTTTTAATGTATTATTTCTTGATTGGTTTACTCTATTCAATGATGTTATTAGTATATCAATAAAATATTCTTGCTTCCTACTGCATTAGGACTACCATTCTTTCTCAAGTTAGCTCGAAGTGTCCTTCCTTTTCACTCCTTTTTGCTTCCACACCCCACTGGCTGACCGTGGTAATTTTAGTTTGCACTCTGCACGAAATAGCCCATGAGCGGCGATATATTGCATCCTCCGGCCGAAATGTCGAGGCCTAGAGCGATCAATCTCCGGTCCAACAAAACAGGAGCAAGTAAAGGTTCTGCAAAACATGCGCCTAGTGGTGGTAACTCTAGCGACCACGGTAGCTTTGTCTGTCGGTTTCGTCATTTTTGAACTCGAACTTAAACCCACGAACCAAAATCCAGTATGAACTACCGTGTGATTTGAATTAGGAAAGTCTTCATTGGACTTTTGTTAACCAAACATGTTGAAGTAACAATTGTTGGAGTTGGACTTCTAGTTTGAATAGACTAAAATGGGATTTCTTATTTTGGACGCATATATTATATATAAATGGGTGGCTTTTGGTTTTAGCATATTAGACCAAACAAGATAAGTGTTAAGATATTCTCTCTATGAGTTTTTTGAATAATTGTTTTTTTATGAGAGATTATAAGATAACGTTTGTGGATGGCTTGCAAAGTACGCTAGGATCTCAATTGTCTTTTTTTTTTTTTTTAAAAGACATTTGTTAGGCCCAAATATGCAATTGAAAGGGAGGTGATGATTTTGCAAGAAAATTTACACTAATTTTGTAGAATCAACCCCAATAAAAATTTCTGCTTCTATTCCAACGTAAATTAGCTTTTATAAAATATGAAAATTAAAAGTTAAAGAGAAAAAAGAAATTGCAAACGAGATTTATAAAAATTCGTTTTGAATATGCCTACTCCTCTTTCTAACTCTAGCAGCCCAAATAGATTGAATTCCTTTAGTTATGGCAAAAGTACATATATCACTTTGTGACAAGTGTAGAACTTGCTGCCATTGCAGAACTTGACTTCCTTCAACATCAAACCTCGCTACACACTAAGCATAGCCGTTTTCACACTTTGTATACACAGCACAATAGATTCTCTCCCCAAATTATAACCTAGACAAATGTTTTCACCCTTTTAGTATGCACAACCAGTTCTCTTGTATATTTATAAATGAATTTGTCGTTCTTGCTATTTCTCAGGACAACACTAAATGGATATTACAAGCTTACAAAAGAGGCGAAATCAAAAACCTCTCAACCATGTTTAAATTCACTTTTAGTTGTTATATCCATCTAATCCTCTGTAAAAAATCTCGACAACCTTGCTTCAATCTGGGTTGTCAAACAAAACTTCTACTAGTGCAGGTTTTGATCACATTATTTCGATGACCTTCAGAAAATTAGTCCATCATTTTTGGCATGAATAATCTTTGAATGTCATATTTTATTGCTATGATTTGGGCCTTTGATTAAGAATTAATGTGCTTGAGTTACAGAACAAAAGGATCTAACTTTTAAACACGATCAGATTGTTACATGTTTCGATAGAGATAAAATTATTTTAGATTTCTATCCAAGAACTTTTTCATCACGTTACAACAATCTTTATGATGCATTTGCATAGTGAAATTTAACAACTTTTTTGGATGACATTTGAACTATCTTTGTTGATTACATAATTATGTCGTGATTCAGTTACACCATGCCCAGTAGCTATGACTGGAACTATTGGGTGATTTTAGTTCTCTCACATTTATTTGAATCTAAGTTATCCTTATCTCATTACATTTTTGGCTTGTCAATTACGTAGCTGTAACTAGGATGTAAAGTAAATCAATCACATGGACAAATTTCGGATCAATATTTGACACAAATAGAAGCTGTGGACCGAAAACACATGACATTAGATTGGATGAGCAAAATATAAATTTCAAGAGATTTGATAACATTACTATGGAAAGTTGAGACATACCTTTTGGATGACTCGGGAAATGACGGAACGGCGAGCGGGACCTCAGCTAGTCCGCCTTCGAATGGTGCTGGTGAATCGAATGACTGATGACTTGGTGACAGCGAACGTCGAGGCCACGCCGCTCCCTCCCAATCACTATATTCATTTGATCATTTGATTTTATCTATGATTTTGCATATATATATATTTGCCTTGGTGTATTTGGCTACATTCTAAGGTTGTGAGTTCCTATTGTGTTAGGCCAGTGGTGACTGTTAAGGTATTTGAATTAAATCCCGTCTTCCTCTAATGGTTTAAGTTTTTAAGATAGTTAGATAAAATCTTATAAAATTTCACATGACATTAGAGCAATTTATTGTAAATTCAAACTTTTCTAGGTCCCATTTGCTTTTTATTAAACCGCGCCTTTGAGTTTTAAAAATAGTCGGACATAGTTTCACAAAATTTCATGGCGATACATCCGCACACTCACTCACGTGTCCCATGTGTCAAGAGAATAATTCTCATCACCTATTTTCTAAGTTGAGCATTTGGCGGAGAAAACCAGAAGAATATTTAGAAACTCTCTTCACCCCTCGCAAAAATTCGAATTCTAGCCCAGCTCGTTGCACCCCTTTCATTTCCCCCATTTCTCTCGAGCCATAAAGGAACTTCCGCATAGCGAAACTTGAATGAACTTGGTGAGTGTTTGAAGAACAAGCATTCTGTGCATATGTACGAACAGCAAACCGATTTTTTAATCTGTCTTAGAGGGATGTCAAAGGATTCTGCTTGCAGTCTAATTTAGTATCTGACAACTAATTAAGCAACATCTTAGAGTTAATTAATGGTAGAGCAGATGGAAGTATGATAACTTTTATGACTTTTTTTCTTTTTCCTTTTCTTTGCTTTTTTTTTTTTTTTTTTTTTTTTTGTTCAGTTTTTGATTTAGGACCAATGAGCCGGCCAACCCTCGCCAACCATAGGTGAGGGCAAGGGTGTCACGCCCCTTGCCAAGTTTGGTTGAGGGTCATGACGCCCTTGCTTGCCAAAGCGAGGGCATGCAAACCCTCACATCCTCGCCCAGAGCTAGTGAGGGTCAGCCAGCCCTTGCCTATGGTTGGCAAGGATCGTTGGCCCTAACTCCAAAAATAGGGGAAAAAAAAAAGCAAAGAAAAGGAAAAAAAAAGAAAAAAATCATAAAATTTTCAAAAAAATATTAAAATATTATTTAGAAACTATATACGTTAGTGCTGACTGTGCCGTGTATGATGGCCGGTGTCTATGTCAGCGATTTCTGACCAAAATTGGTTAGATGGGCTCAATTAGCAAAAGATGAATATGTTTAAGTCTCAATTGGAAAAATTGAAATGTTTAGAACTGAATTAGTAAAAATATAATAGGTTTATGATATTTTGGATAATATTCCCTTGCCAAATTCGACAATATTTTTTGAGGACTTTTGGACTACCTATTTCCATTATATACTTACGTTGTGATGCAGGTTAATCATCTGCAGTAGTTGTGACTAGAACTAGTGTGCAAATTTAGATTTCTCACTTTTATTTGAATCTAATTTAACATTATTGCACATAATTTAAAAATTAATAATATTCTCATACGACAACTTTGGCTTGTCAATTATGTAAATAACAATTTTACTACATAATTGACATCGCGCAGTCGTCATACAGCACTTACTTCGAGCTCAAGCCAACAGGATTCTCCGCCAGCTTTGCTACACTGCCAATCTGTTCACATATTTCACTTTAGAGCAAGTGTCCTTGAGGTCGTGACACTTCAGCGATGTGGGTCACCTACATCGCACGATTTCAGATATACTCAATCTGTGACATCTCAAGTCACATATCAATTAAGAGAGGCACTCTTGAGTGATTCATGAATCAACACACATTTTCAAATAATCATCACCTTATGTGGTTAATTAAAATACTCCTTTTGAGAGTTTAGCTTGTGTAGACTGGCCTGGTCATTATCAATGTAACTAAAGCGACCCACACTAATAGCTGTGTGGTCTGTGGATAGACTAGGCCCATATGCGATCAGGCGAGAGCAGAGAGTAATTGCTAGGACAAGAGGGTTTTGAAAAAGATGTGGCTCCTAGCAAACTTATAAATGATGGAGGGAGTAGGAATGAATTGAATCATACATTGAATGCAAAGTCATTTGGATCATCAAAAGATGATATGACGGACCTTATTGATCAAGGGATGCAGAAGAATAAATTATAGTTGTATAGATTAATTTAAAGGATTTAAGTTCAATCAATGAGCCAAATTTTGTAGGATCCCTGTAGATTAGTTTGAATATTTGAGATGTTTTAATATGTAACTGCTGTAATAGTACTCAAGTCCATGTTTAGATTTGGCATCAAATTTGAGATTAGGTACACTCGGCTGCTTCTTATTAATTTCTTACATTTATATTGTCAGAGCTAATCCTTTGTATTTATTCACGCTTTTGTGATCTGATGCAACATTTTGAAACTTGGAACTATTTGCCATGATGATATACGCAATTTTGTAGGACCGTTATTAATTATTATGAAATTTTAAATAAGTAGATCAATCTATTATTTAATATTTCAATGATATAACGTTTCCTCATACAACCCCTGTTCCCTTGCAATAACTACGTTATTTGCATAGCCTAGGCTCGAAGGACGTAGAGATATCTATAGAAGAGAACTTTGGCACGAACAACTCGATCAAGGAGGAGGTCAAGAAGGATGAAGGAGGAGCTTTCAAGGAAATGTTAGAGGATAAAATGGATTCTTTGAATGAAGAAGAAATCTGGAGTCAACGGCAGAGAATCAATAATGCATTGGCGGCTTCGCGAAACGCGGGGCGACAAGATCCAGCAGAATTGTATGTAGCTGCTCTAAGCCTTATACGGATCATCTCCTCCAGCGATGTCGAAGAGTTAATTTCTGAGATGGAAAGGGTTGCCAATCAAACCGATCTGTCCGCCATTTTTAACTTCCTGGAACCACTGGACGCTTCACTGCTCCACATTGCAGCGTTCCACGACAAGGACAGCATACTGAGGCTCCTGCTTTATTATGTCCGAGACGATCTCCTAGCCGCCCAAAATTTTGGGGGAAATACCCCCCTCATCGAGGCGATTTCGAGTGATAGCTCTAGAACTGCTACGATGTTGATTCGCCGGATAAGTGACCTCCCGGTCGAGGACAAGAACCAGATCCTGAGGATGACGAACAAATTAGGAAACAACGCTTTGCACATGGCAGTGCGTCGTTGTTTCGTCAAGGCGGTGCGCCTTCTGTTGAATGAAGAAATGGAGCTCGTATACCAGAAGAACGCATATCAGAAATCTCCCCTGTACTTGGCCCTCGAATTTGAAAAACCCGAGATATATGAGGTTTTATATTCGCTTCCGCTTGAACCGTCGAGGATACAAGGCTTGCCACCCATTCATGGTGCCATTATGCATAACCGCTATGGTAAGTACCTAAATCTGTTTATAAGAAATATCTATGTTTGTAGGAAGTACCTCGTCCCAAATCCGTGCGGCAACTTTTGCACTTACCCAAACCATTAAGGGCTTTCATATAAAATCTCAAACCCCGCTTATTAAAGTAGTTTTATACCCATTAGTTGCCTACAACCAGCCATATAATTCTTTTAGTGATCAAATTATCTCATATAAGAACATAATAGATCGGCTTAAATTTGAAAATACCAACCATTTTACTACGGAGAATGAGCGGATGATGATCCATTACTCTCATTGTCAGTAACCTGCCCATTAGAGCCACAATACACTTTGTAGAGCACCACATGACTTACTCATCACGTTCCAGAAAATTAAAATATACAAACCTATTTTTTCTTCTTAAATTTCTTTGCATAAAAGGCAAGTTGTGTCGAGGGACAAAAATGAAGCAAAACGAGAAGAGGACAGTACCGTCAATTTGAAAACGTGGTGGGCCGATTTTTTTTTTCGGTCAGAGTGACGGACCGATTTTAACGACAAAATTATTCCACAGAAACCTGATGACTTGCTTATCAGGTTGCAAGGAAGATTGGGGCTGTGCCGCTATGACCTTTTATAAAAAAAGTTAATACATTGAAAAACCCCAAACTAGTATATTTATGATAAATTTACCCTAAATTATTTTTTGGACCATGAAAAACTCCAAACCGGTACACTTGTGACAAATTTACCCCGACTGAACTATAAAAAATCCTAAACTGGTATATTTATGATAAATTTACCCGAAACTAATTTATTCGACTACAAAAACCCCAAATTGGTAAATTTGTGACTAATCTACCCTCCACTAAATTAGATTAATACCACAAAAAAATCACAAAAATTGTAAACTGTGACAAACATAGTGTAAAATCCCAAATTGATATACTGGTCAATTGTCACGTGTTATTTAATTTAATAATTTGACAAGAAAATTTAACGAAAACTAACGGAGGGTAAATTTGTGTACCAGTTTAGGGTAAATTTGTCAAAAGTATACCAGTTTAGGGTTTTTGATGGTCAAAAAAATAGTTTGGGGTAGATTTGTCACATATGTACCGGTTTGGGGTTTTTTAGGGTATTAACCCTTTATAAAACGAATATTAGTATAAATGCATTATACTATTATAATAGTATGATCTCTAAACATATTGCATTATACACAAATTTGCGCATTTAAATTTGGGTCCCCTTTTTGCTCCTAAATATTATTTGAAAGAAACAAACTTTCACACCAACATCAATTTAATTAAAAGGGGTTAAAGCTTGAGTGTAATACTATTACTTTCTTAATAGAACTATTAAGTCTAATCTCTTATTTACAAAGGAAGTATGTACAATTATGTGTGGTATTAGTTATAACATGCTGAAGGCACCATTCGATAACTAGTTCACATAGAATCACAAATAAAGATAATATTTTGACCTAATATTTGGATGAAGACAAAAGAAATTCTATTGTTATTTAATAAGGAAAGGAAAATGACAGGACGGAGAGAATAGTAGAAAAGGAAAAGGAAACCGTAAAAGAAAGTGACAACCATAAGACGGAGGGGCGAGGAGACGGAAACGTGGTTATAGTCAGTCAGGTGGATTATTACTTAATTGACTATTGATAGCATAAGGATGTTTTTGTCACTTCAAATGTTAAGGTGTGATTCCATCCAAAATGACGGTGGAAATAGCCACACCCTTCACAAAATTATATCTTCAGTTTTGTAACTAGTAAATTTAATTTAGTAAATGATTTATCATCTTTGCCTTTTGGAAAAAGTACCAAAAACATTATAAATATATTGCATTTGTACCAATTTAGTCATTAACTATTCAAATGGATCAATTAAGTCCTAAATCTTTTCACATTGGTACCAATTCAGTCCATCCGATCAATTTTGGCTAGTCGGTATTGACATGGATGCCGATCGATGGCTAGACACCGACATTGCAATTTTTTTTAATTTTTTTTTAAAAATTCTTTTCTTTTTCTTTTATTTCCTTTTTCTTTTCTTTTTTATTTTCTTTTTGCTATTCTTCCTCCTTGGCATTTCCTCGTAGTGGCCGGTGAGTGCCCAACCATCGGCCGGGCTGGCCGATGTCCACATCGGCACCGGCCCACCAAAATTGATCGGACGGACTGAATTTGTAATAATATAAAAATATTTATGACTAAATTGATCCAATTAAAATGTTTAAGATTAAATTGATACCAATACAATAAGTCTATGACTTTTTTGGCACTTTTCCCTTCTCGTTTCACATGTACCTTCCATGTTAATCTTAAAACCGTCTCAAATCCTAGTAGAGTTGGAATACGCATATTTACTAATTAAATAGCCTCAAACATATCAAGGAAGTAAGAGCATTTGGTAATTTATACATTTTAAGTTTGGGTATTAGATTTCCCAATTATAAATCATCAAATTCGTCCTAAACTATGTAGGAATTTTAGCATTTGAATAAATCTGTCCTAATTCTCCAATAAAGGCGTGTTTACTTAGATGGCTATGTATAAAAATTGTGATAAGCGGGGTCTCACAGGTCATGTATTTATTTGTATAAATGAGGGAGTAATGCTACATGTATTTACTCAGAAAACCTTATTAAATGGTATGGTACATGTCATGTCATCAACACTGTGTAGATTAGGTAAGAATAATGCAATGAAAATTAAAACGGAGAAAAGACATAAATTGAACAAGCTCAAGGCTTTCCTATGCAATCAAAATTATCATTACTTGTTTCAGCATTGCAATGTTATCCAACATAGGCAACTATCAATCGTAGTAGAGATTAAGGTTACATCAAAGATGTCCTTATTCCAAAATGGGTATATATTGAGAATGACCAAGTCCCAACCATCCTAAAATGTTTATGTGGTTGTGGTCCCTAATTTGGAGCTCCTGATCCCAGATTTCGCCACCCAGATGCTCGAGAAAGACGTGGAGCTCTTTGCAATGACCAACTCCAGAGGCAGCAATGTATTCCATTTAGCAGCTTACATGAATCGGCCTCGAGTATTCGAACTTTTAAGACCAAAAACTGAATATTTGGGCCAACAATGGGACATGAATGGGGAGGAACCCATTCATATTGCAAGCAAGATGGGTTATGTTGATATAATTGAGAAGTTATCTCAGATAACAAGGTTGAGGAGCAAGCAAGGACAAACTATTCTTCATATTGCAGCAAAATACGGGAGAACTTTAGTAGTGAGGTATGTGCTCAGACATCCAAAACTCGTGGATCTAATAAATAAAAGAGATGATGCTGGAAATACAGCTTTGCACATGGCCGCGATGCATTCACAACCCGCTACTTTGATTCCTCTCATACTGAATGAAAGAATTGACCCCTTCCTTCTCAACCACCAAGTCTCAACTGCTCTTGACATTGCCTTAGATCTCGTCAAAAGGAAGTATACATTACGGAAGGTTGGTAACATGAACAATCACGATTTTATTTATGAACGTACTGGAAATTACATAGACTGATACATTAGTCAAGGGCAGGTCTCATATGCAAATTATTATGTTTCCCAGTCTTTTAGAATAACCAAGACTTCTTTAGGACCAATTTTTACAAGTTTCTCTATTAGTCTTAATAAGAGAGTTTGTGGCCATGAACATGTCCACAGTTTGAATCAAGTAGAATATTTCTGACAAATACAGAGATAAATTGCTGTATATCTCGTTTAATTGACCCTTTAAATATGATCATGTATTAAAAGAATGTTGCATTTTTATTCTTAAAATATCAGAGGTTGCACTATTTAAATAAAGAAAGAAAATCATAAAAAAAAAATCTCAAATTGTACTCACTCTAACACATTTATCCTAAAACTTTTTCATAAAACAAAATATTCTAAACTTACGCATATTTATTCTCCATCCAGTTCTGTCAATAAGCACCATTAACAATTTGATGTGAATTTGACATGGCATTATTAATATTTTTCAATGACAATTGGAGCTGATATGCCCACCACGCAAGTGCCACGTCAGAAAAAAAAAATCTAAAGAAAGCCAAAAGATAAAACCGGAGGAGACCGATTAAAACAAGAGAGAGATTGCAGATGGTGGGAGGGGTCATCGCCGCGAGGGCCCTCTACCAGAGCTGGGCAAGCTCGGCGCGCCACTCGAGCTTGACGCCATCTGGGCCAAGCTCTGCTGGTCCACGGAGTCAACGGCCCACGGTGGTCAATAGCACTTGCCGGCGATGTCGGAAGGGCAGTGCCACCCCCAACCTTCTGTAATCTCTCTCTTCTGGTATGATTTTTTTTTTCTTTTTGGGTTTTTAGTTTTTCTTTTTCCGTGTTAACGGACTGTGATGAAGGTAAATGTGTCTACAAATTGAGGTTTTTGTGTCAAGAAAAAAAAAAGTTTGGAGTACATGTATCGCAATGGACATAGTTAGAGATTTTGATGATTTTTTCCCTTCCAAATTTGCATAATCCTGTAATATTATCCCGAAGTCTAACCTATGACAACAATAAACCATATGCGTTTCATCCATCCCTCTTTTCTCTCGAGTAATAATTCTTTAAAAAGAGCAGACACCGCATCTTTAGAAGTTAAAGTTGCCCTTTACATGAGTACTCCAGAGTTTATTCCCATCATCGATATGGTAACGATTTGTTCTTTTTCGACTTTTTATATGCTTCCGATCTCAGCAATTGGCGGTCATGGTATTGGCATCCAAATGTGGGAAAAGTGCAGCTGGAAATGAAGTGTTTCCAATGATCGACCCGGACAAAAAGAAGCTAAACATGGACCACGTGAAGAATCTGATCGGCAACCGCTCGGTGGTAGCAACGCTTGTGGCCACCGTGACTTTCGCAGCTGGTTTTGCAGCTCCTGGAGGATTTAACAGCACCGACACAGCCTCCAAAGATGACCGCGGCATGGCTACGATGCTGGACAAGAGAATGTTCCAGGCCTTCACCATTTGCAACACCATCGCCATGTTTTGCTCGATGATCGCGGTCGTCACCCTCCTCTGGGCGCAGCAAAGTGACATCCACACTGCAATAGTTGCATACCGACGCTCAATGCTGCCGCTAAAAATAGCACTCCCTGCGATGTCCGCCGCTTTCTTAACTGGTATCACCTTGACTGTTGGCAAACTCCCTTGGCTTGCTAACACCATATTTTATTTTGGACTCGTTTGCCTCCTCATCATCTCAGTTGCTAAATTGTTAGAGGACCCTCCCTTGATTTGGAGCCGCCGTCGCCCTATCAGCATTATGGTATCCTGGCTTGTTTACGCTTATATTTATTTGTGGGAAGTTGAGACGGACCTTTTGGATGACACGGAAGAAGACAGAACAGCGGGCAGGACCTCCGCTAGTAAGCTGTCGGATGATGTTTGTAAAAAGAACGACTGATTACTCAGTGACAGGACGCGCCGCATTTTCCCAATTACTAGTTTCAGTTGGTCATTCGATACCATCCATGATTTGCATGAACAAATATGTATTTCCTATCGCTCTACAGTTGCTTTCCTATTTTGTGAGTAAGAGAATTGAAGTATTTGAATTAAACCAAGCCTTTGCATACATAGTTTAAGTTTTTCAATGGTTGATTGTAGTTCCATGAATTTGACAGTAATACTTGCGTCATGCGAAGTACCGTATCAATTGATTGTAGTTTAAGCTCTGAACATGTGGAAGCTCATGGTTCATGAAATCGCTTGTCTAAAGTGGCCATGGATGATTTACCTAGACTGGTCCAACTGGTGGCACTCATGAGTCATGACATCCTAGGCACTTTGTCATGTCCGTGTGTAAAGAAAATAATCCTCAATCACCTGTTCTGTAAGTCGAGCTTTTGGCGAAGAAAACCAAAAAAAAATCTTAAACTTTCTCATAGCTCCTCTAATGGGAGCCATCGGCTATGAAATGGGAAAAGTGCCAAAAAGTCCTAAACATTATGTTTTTATACCAATTTAATCCTAAACCTTTTTTTTTGTACTGATTTAGTCTTAAATCTTTTTATGTTGTGTCAGTTCAGTCATTTCCGGCCAATTTTGACTGAATTTTGCTAACTAGACGCCAATTGGTTGACGTGGCCTGATCACATTGATAACTTTTAATAATATTTTTAAATTTTTAAATTTTTTCTAATTTTAATTTTAATTTTTTTTTTTTTTTAATTTTTCTTTTTTTCTTATCCTCTTTTTCCTCCCGCCGGTCACCGGACCTTGGCGACCAGCCGAGGCGACAACCGGCGAGGTTGAGGTCAACCTTGCCCCACCTCGCTAGTGGCAACGAGGGCGGCCTCGCGTTGGGTGGGCGAGGCTACCCTTGAGGCTCGGGTGGTGAGGCTCACCCTCGCCGAATGGGTGAGGGTCGAGCCTCGCCCATGGCCGGAGGGGGAGCCCCGCCGGCTCGGCGCGAGGAGGCGGCTTCGAGCTGGCCTCGCACCGAGCCGGCCGGGCTCACCCTCGCCGAGACGATTCTTCCGTGAGAGTTGGATGTTGAAACCCCCACAATAGTTTTGTCTTTGCTGTCGCCGCCTATCCTTCCTTGTCGCAACATCCACCGCCACTCGACAACCTTGCCTTCTTGACCCTCGCCGATTTAGTGAAGGTGAGCCTCGCCACCTAGGCCTCGAGGGCGGCCTCGCGCTAGGCGGCGAGGCTCAACTCTCACTAGATCCGACGAGGGCGAGCCTCGCCACCTAGCATGAGGCCGCCCTTGTGGCCACTAGCGAGGTAGCCGGCGAGGTTGACCTCGACCTCGCCGACTGTCGCCTCTAGCTGGTCACTGAGGTCCAGCGACCAGTTGGAGGAAGAAGAGGAGAAGGAAAAAAGAAAAAGAAAAAAAGAAAAAATATTAAACATTATTAAAAGTTGTTCACGTCAGCGCCGATCAGGCCACATTAGTAGGTCGGCGTCCAATCAACAAAATCTGGCCAAAATTGGTGAGAAATGATTGAATTGACACAACTTAAAAATGTTTAGGACTAAATTGACACAAAAAAAGGTTTATGATTAAATTGGCACAAAGACAAAAGGTTTATGATTTTTTTGGCACTTTTCCTTTATGAAATTGATGTTCATCGTCTATGTCCCATTTGCGATTTCCCCTCTATGTTCATTTTGATTTTTTTGGGCCGGTGGAAAAGGTGCCACCACCCATCACCACATTCATGCGAGAGCCTACATAAACTTGTTCCCGCAGTAACTGCTCACCAATTGGATGATGCCACGTGGCTAGCCACATGCCAACCACATGGAAAGGATACGTTTCCTTTTTATTATTCTTGATGTGTTCGGAGAGGAGATAGTTTGTGTCTTGTGATGACAGTACATGGTGTAACAAGTCAATAAAAAGGAAAAGCTTCAAAATTTAAGTCCAGCAAATCTAATAAAAAAATGCATATTGCGCAACTCATGTGATTGGTTGATTAGTCACTTCGGTTGTGTAATTGATACATAACATACTTTCTTGTCCATAATTACTAAACTTTCGCATGTGATCATAATTGGCATAAAGGATGATCGTATGCATAATTACCAAAGCTGGCTACGAAAGGACTAGTTAAGAATAGATTCTATGCCTCTTTGCTTCTGTGGTTGGCAAAGAATAGGATCGGTTAAGGAGACTCAAAGCAAGTAAGGAACTATGTACGAGGATTAATTCAACAGCAAGTTTAGCCCTTTAATATAATATAAAATGGCCACTTTGGTTCATCTTTCGTGGCACAAACGAGTTCACTGCCTATAGACCGTCGCAGAACCAAGTTTTCACACTGGAGGGTAATTATTTTTCAAACTGATTAGTATTTTCATTTCCTTTTTCTTTGTCTAATAGTCTAATATTTCCTTTGTTTATATTAATGGTCTTCACTATTGATGCTGGATCACAAACTTTTCATTGTGTTCTTTCTTGATTGGTTCACTCTATTCGATGATGTTCCTAGTATATCGATATAATAATTTTTTTTTCCTACTGCATTAGGACTACCATTCTTCTCTAGTTAGCTCAGAGTGTCCTTTCTTTCCACTCCATTTTGCCTCCGCAGCCCCACTGGCTGACCCTGCTAATTTTAGTCTGCACTTTGCACGACGTCGTCCATGAGGGTCGATATATGCATTCTGTGGCTGAAAAGTCGATTCCCGGAGCGACCAATCTTCCGGTCCGAAGAAACAGGACGAAATAAAGGACCTGCTAAACAAGCACCTAGCAGTGGCAACACTAGCGTCCACATTAACGTTCTCTGCTAGTTTTTGGTTTTAGCACGTTAGAGCAAACATGAGAATTTTAGTATATTCTCTTTGTGAGTCTTCCGAGAAATTTTGTTTTGAGAGATTCTGATATAACATTTGTGTATGATCTATAAATTATGCTAGTGGCTCAATTGTCTTTTAACAATTTGTGTTGGATGGCCTCCATACTAAACTAAAGGCCCTTATGTAAATGTGGTAATTATGAATGGTTGGGTGTTCAAATGTCTTTATCATAATAACTACCTTTTTCACCAAGATCATATTTTCTCAATTAGTCCAATTCTAAAGACATTTGAAGAAATTTGTGAGGCCCGAATATGCAATTAAGAGGGAGGTGATGATTTTGCAAGAAAATATATACTAATTTTATAGAATTAATCCCAAAAAAATTTATGCTTCTACTTCAACCTAAATTAACTTTTACAAACTATGGAAATTAAAAAGCTTAGAGAAAAATAAATTGCAAACAAGATTTATAAATTCGTTTTGGGTTTGCCTACTCCTCTTTCCAGCTAGTAGCCCTTATAGATTGAATTCCTTCAGTTATGGCAAACGTACATATATAGTGCAGAACTTGCCGTCATCGCAGAACTTGACTTCCTTCAACAGCAACCTCACTACGCGCTAAATATAGTAGTTTTGTACTTTTTAAATACAACACAGTAGAGTCTCTCCCCAAATTATAAGTCCCACCTTTGAGTGTTCGCAAAGAGTCCATTTTACACTTCATCTCTCAACTAGACAAATGTCTTCACTCTTAATACGTACAACCACTTCTCTCATATAATTATAAGTGGATTTGTCATTTTGCTAACTCTCAGGGACAACATTAAAATGGATATTGCAAGCTTACAAAAGAACAAACTCAAAAATCTCTCAATCATGTTCAAATTCACTTGTAGTTCTTATATCCTTCTAATCCTCTGTAAAAAGATCTCGACAAAATATCTGCAGAAACATGTGCAGAACCTTGCTTCAATCTGGGGTCTCAATCAGAACTTCTATTAGTGCAGGTTTTGATCACATCGTTTCGACAATCTCCAGAGCATTAGTCCATTATTTTTGGTATAAATAATCTCTGAATTATCCTGTTTTATTGCTATCATTCGGGCCTTTGATTAAGAATTGGTATGCTTGAGTTACAGAACAAAAGTATCTAACCCATAAACACTTGGATTGTTACATGTTCCGATAGAGATAAAATTATTTTCAATTTCTATCCATGAACTTTTACATCAAGTTACAACTATCTCTAACATGCATTTGCATTGCCAAATTTAACAACCTTTCTGGATGACTTTGGAACTATCTATGCTGATCACATAATTATGTCGTGATTCAATTACATCATGCCCAATAGCTATGACTAGAACTATTGGGCAATTTTGGTTCTCTCGCATTTATTTGAATCTAAGTTACCCTTCTTGCACATGATTTGAATTTTCAATAATATTCTCACATGACATTTTTGGCTTGTCAGTTATGTAGCTATAACTATGATGTAAAGTAAATCAATCACATGGAAAAAGTTTGGATCGATATTTGACAAAAATAGAAGCTGTGGACAGAAACCACATAACATTAGATTGGGTGAGCAAAATCTAAGTTTCAAGAGATCGATAACATAACTGCGGCGGATATCAAGTTTTAAGGCCGTGAACAAAATGATAATTCATTTTCTTGCTGCTTCCACTGAGAAAATCTCCGAGCTCCACCACTAGTTTGCAAGTTTTAGTAGAGTGGACGTTAGGAAGCCGATAATTGTATATGAGATGTAGCCTGCGTTCGCCGTTGCGCCAGATTTTGCTACTCTGAGCTCAATCCGGCAGCACTTACCGCCACCGCTTGCCGGGCAGCTCCCTCTCTCTCAAAGAGATTTTTTTTTTTAGGGATAACCTCTCATTTATCCTTTGATTCTTTTATTTTTTTTAGGATTTTTGGTGTGACCACCTGTAGTCTTTTGTTTGTTTTAAGGCTCTCTTTATAGAATAACTACATCCGGTTGATCAACAAAGTAAATCCATCGCCTCTTATTAATTTCTTGCACTTAAATTTCTCCAGCCAATCATTTGTATCCAATTTGTATTTATGATCTTGTCCAACAATTTTTAAACTCAAAATTTTAAGTACGGATCCATATAAAATTTTGTGGGACCACTATTAAACATTATGAAAGTTTAAATGCTTGACTTAATATTTAAATTGATATAGCGTCTCCTTACACAACCGTCGTTCCCCGTAATAACTCCAATACTTGCATGATTTAGGCTAGATGGACGTAAAGCTATCCATAAGGGAGGAGGACGTTGGCATGAGCAACACAATCAAGGAGAAGGTCAAGAAGGATGACATGGATTTATTTAAGGAAGAAGAAATCTGGGGTCGACGGGAGAGGATAAAAAATGCTCTGGCGGCTGCAAGAGCCGCGGCGAGACAAGAACCAGCAGATTTGTATGCAGCTGCTAGCAGACTGGCGGATGTTATCGAACGCGCCGATGTGGAAGAGTTCATTTCTGAGATTGAAAGGCTTGCCGATCAAACAGATCCGTCCGCCACTTTCAATTTTCACTGGCTTCCAAGTGGTTCAGTACTCCACATTGCAGTTCTCGAGGGCAAGGGCGACATCCTAAGGCTCCTGCTTGATAATGTCCATGACCATATCGTAGCCACCCAAGATGAGTTCGGAGATACCCCCCTCCACATCGCCACTAAGACCAAGGCAATTGGATTCATCGATATGTTGATTGGCCGGGTAAAAGACCTCCCGAATGGCGAGGACAAGCTCCTCCTGAGGATGAAGAACAATCATGGAAACACCGCTTTGCACGAAGCCGTGCGTAAGGGTGACGTTGGCCTGGTGAGCCATTTGTTGAGGAAAGATTTGGAGCCCGTGTACTTGAAGAACGTGGATGAGAAATCTCCCCTGTACCTGGCCCTCGACACTGGCAACTCCAAGATACTTGAGGTTTTATTTACACAGTCGCTCAAACCATGGAAGATAGAGGGGATGCCACCTGTTCATGGTGCCATCATGCGTCGTAATTATGGTATGTATCTAAATCTGCTTGTGGAAAATATCTACGTTTGTATAAACTGATCTTGTTCCAAATCTGTGCAACCACTTTCTACACATACCCAAACCCATTATGGGTTTTTACATAAAATTCCAAACCCCACTTAGTTAGATACCCAATTAGCCGTATGATTCTTTTAATAGACAAAATTATTTCACATTAGAACATACAAATTAGCTTAAATTGACAAACAGAAGCAATTTGCTAAAACTCACTTATTTTTTATCTTCCATTAGAAAAAGTACAAAGCACAATCATTTGAGATTGACAGTCATAAACGTCTAGAATCTAACAATGACGGAAGGAGACAGATGCAATTGCAATGACGATTATTGATGATTAGTGTAAGGATGCAGTAAATTGAATTGTTAGTTTTGTAAAAAAAGTAAATTTACTTTGATAAATGATTTATCATTTCTGATTTCGGATGTTTAATCTCAAAACCATCTCATATCCTAGTAGAATTAGAGTATGCATACTTACTGATTAATTAACCTAATAGATGTCAAGAAAATAAGAGCAATTTTTCAATTAACAAATATTAGGTTTGGATATCGGATTCCACAACTATAAAACATCAAACACATTCCAGACTTGATAGGATTTTAAGCATTTGACCCTAAATCTGTCTCATTTCCCCAGGGGAATTGGGCATTGGGCGGGGTTGGGCGGAGCGTCCATTGAACCCACACTTCTTTATTTGTCTTTAAAATAATCATAATATATTTGATCAAGTATATACGCCTCTTAAAAGTTTCATCATAATTATCCTAATTTTAATTTTTTAAAGATATATCATATTAGTTTTTGTATATTTATATAATTGTAACAATGAATCAATGTGATGTTAAATGAAAATTCATCCATAAAGTAAAATAATACATGTTTCAATTTTAATAATGAATTTCTAGATTAAGTGAATAGTTTTAATATCTTTAGTTATATCTCATATAATCTACATTCTACTGCATTACTTGTAGCTGATATACGTTTGGAAAAATCGTAGGCCAGGCCTGCATACATAAATGAATTCACCTAAAATAACAATTAGATATTTTTAGATTATTCAGATTTATATATTATATAGTGCTTCTTCAGCTATGTTGATAACACATCCCAAGTAATGCAAGGTGAAACTAACCTCGCAGTCTCTTTCATTCTATGCACGTAATTCTGTGTCGAATCGCATTTTCATTTTGGACATGCATTAGAAATCCCAAACAAAAATACAGAAGGTCCTCAGGCATACTAAATCCCTACATAAAATATTCTTACTTCAAATTAAATAAAATTTAAATGTTAATTGTGATTCGCTAGGTGCAGATCATTTTTAAAGAATTTGTGCTAATTGCACATATCCGTACGCAAGTAAGAACCTTATATATGTGTATTTGATTTTTAGAGTCACATATCATACAGAATTAAAAAGATCAAGATTGTGAAAGTACAAAGATTCATGAACTAAGTAGATGTTGAAATTCGACATGTTTAGGAAAAATTCATCCATCTACACGTTTGTCCACATCAATGTGGTGCCTAAAAATTCATACAAAGCTTTTATGCCTTTTACATTATTTTACCATATTATTTTACCTCGATATAATTTGAAGGTGCAAACTTCTAAACCCGCAAAACGCATAAGTCTTCAACTTATATGTAATGATTGCGCATGCTTGTGGGTGTGTGAGAGAGTGTAATGGTAGCGCCACTTATTCTGAGTTGGGTCAATCGGATCCCACTCGACTCTAAAATAAATGTTACTTAGTTTTTACTCAAAAGTTTTGATAAATATGCAATTTCTTAATTGAGCATAATATGTGTCGACCTTTACGAAGAAGATCACATTTGCTTTATACTTGCCAGCATTTGACGAACATAATAGGAAAAGACCATTCTCCTTTTCTTGATCTTGCCCTAGCTATTTAAATGCCGTTTCATTTTTTTCCTACACATTATATTTGCGGACTCTATAGACTTCATAATATGAAAATGCCATATAATTTGTCATGTCATTTAGTAAGACTTTTATTGTAAAATCTTAGTACCTGTCGATGTCGCATTGCTTTGGATGAAAATGGTATCAGATTTGTAAAGGTCTCTCCAAAATTCATAAACAGGATCCTTTCGAATTTTTTCTAAAGTCTCACAAGTCGTGTTCCATCGTGCTGGAGAAGGAAATTCACAATTATTTGAGATTCACAGCTCGAAGAGCTATAATTTTTCGAGTTGAAAATGGGTGCATTTGATTTATTCAATAATAATTATCACCACTAGTTTCGAATTTGCAATAGAATCCCACACTAGTGACTATGAATCCTAATAGCGATCATGGTTTCTTTGAAGATGTCTTTATCCCAAAATGGGTTAAAATACATCAAAACCAACCAAGCCCGGGCCAGTGTAAAATGTTTATGCGTATGTGGTCCCTCATTTGGAGCTTTTGATTCCAGATTTAATCGCCCAAATACTCGAACGGAACATGAAGCTATTTGCAATGACTGACTCCAGAGGTGGCAATGTGTTCCACTTAGCAGCTTTCTTGAATTGGGCCCAAGTATTTGATCTCTTACAAGTACAACCAAAAACTGAATATTTGGCCCGAGAACAGGACATGAATGGGGATCTTCCCATTCATATTGCAAGCAAGATGGGTCATGTTGCACTAATTTTGAAGCTACATCCGGTATCGCAGTCAGTAAATGGGCAAGGACAAACCGTTCTTCATGTGGCAGCAAAATATGGGCAAGCTTTGGCAATGAGAGATCTGCTCAAACATCGATATCTGCGGATGCTGATAAACGAAAGAGATCAGGCTGGAAATACACCTTTACACTTGGCAACGATGCATTTACAACCCGCTACTTTGATTCATCTTATACTAGATGAAAGAATTAACCCCTACCTTCTCAACCACAAACGCTTGATTGCTATTGACATTGCTCGAAATCACCCACAAGAAGGGATACGGAAGGTGGGTAATATGAACAATCACTATTTTATTTATCAATTTATTGGAAATTTCCATAGACTAATACTTTAGCTTAGCGTAGATCTCATATTCAAATCGTTAGTCTCGTAATCAACGGGATTGTTAAAGTATTGATTAATTTTCTAGAATGGCCGAGACTGCTCTAGGATTTATATTGCACGAGTCTCTAATTTAGCCTTAATGGGAGGTACTTAAATTTTGCCCATGAATATGTCCACGGTTAGAAACAAGCGAATATCTCTGACAAATGCTGAGATAAACTGTTACATGTCTCGATTAATTGAGCCTGTAGATAAGATCAGGGGTCGTCAATGTTGCCATCTTTTTTTCTTAAAAGCCCAGGGGTTGAGGCGGCAAATTTGACCCCTCTAAACATGGCATAGTCTCACTACATTATCAGTAAGTCAACCTATGACTACCATAGACCATATACATTTTATTCGTGCCTCTTTTTTCGTTTGCAGTTAACTTGTTACTCTAGTGTTAAATTGTTAATTCTTCAAAATGAGTAGACACTGCCTCTTTAGAAGTAAAAGTTTCCCTTTAAATGAGTACTCTAGAGTTTTTTCTTGTTATCAATTCGCTAACAATTTGTTCTTTCTTTCCTTTTCATATTTTCTGATCTCAGGGCTTGGCAATGATGCTGTTATCAAGCACTTTATGGAAGAGATTAGATCTAACGATACTTAAGCCGGAAGCTCGAGAAGAGAAATACGTGTACAGAAGTTTGCCAATCCCTAAGGAACTGAGGAACAGTATCAGTACCTTGTTGTTGGTGGCAACTCTTGTGACCACTGTGACTTTCGCAGCTGGTTTCGCAGTTCCTGGAGGATTGAACAGCTCAGACATGGCATCCATAGCTGACAAGGGCATGGCTACGATGCTAAACAATAGAATGTTCCAGGCCTTCGTGATTTGCAACACTATCGCAATGTTCTGCTCAATGGCCTCGGTCATTGGCTTCATGTGGGCATACCTGACCGAAGTTCACTTAGCAACAGTTGGATGCCTGCTTGCACTAGTGCCACTATCAATTGCACTCCCGACAATGACCGCCGCTTTCTCAATTGGTGTCACCTTGACCGTTGGCAAACTCCCTTGGCTTGCCATCGCCATATTAATTTTGGGATCCATTTTCATCCTCATCGTCACAGGTGCTTTATTATGGCCCGCGGTTTTGTCATTATTATTTATTCCGTTCTATTGGGACCGCCTTCGTCCTATCCGTCCTCTAACGTCCAGATTTATCCTCGCTTACATC
Organism: Eucalyptus decipiens; assembly: GCA_014182575.1. Lineage (NCBI taxonomy): Eukaryota > Viridiplantae > Streptophyta > Magnoliopsida > Myrtales > Myrtaceae > Eucalyptus > Eucalyptus decipiens. The sequence continues at coordinate 7,853,491 of CM024619.1, forward strand.
AAATTTTTTCAAGTTGAGACGACGTTGACATCGGATGACTCAGAAGAAGACAAAAAGGGGAGCAAGACCTCTGCTAGTCCGCCTCTGGGCGGTGGCGCTAAAGATTGATTTGCAGAACCAAATATATATCGGCCATGGTGGATTTGGCTCATTATATAATTGCTTTCCTATTGCATTAAATTAATGAATGATTACTAAAGTATTTAAATTCAACGCTCTTCCTTCCATTGCTTATAGTTGGATATAGTTTCACAATATTTCACATGGTATCAAAACTGAAGATTCTTAGCTCAAACCTTTTCAGACCTCCTACATTATATATTCTCATATATTAGATTTGGAGCAAATTGCTCGCAAACAAGAGTATTAAAGTATTCGAACTAAATTATTCTTTGGGCTAAATAGTATAAGTATCTAGAACAATTATGTTGCAATTTAATGAAACATCACAACGATACACGCATCATGTGACATGCTGTGTCAGTTGAATGGATGAATGGGGTCATTTCATCCATTTCACCGCTTGGAAATCAAATCTTTAGTTTTGAATTGTCGCAACCTTTTCGAACCCTCCTGTAGGCGTGCGGAAGCTAATGGCTTACAAAATTTAGGCTTAGCTAGGTCTCTCCCAAGCCCACCAATTCATAGCTTATAATTCAAATTTTTAACCTGCAAGTCAATTTCATTTAAAAGTCGCTACTAATCAAGAAAATAGGATCGTAGACTTGATTACGCCAATTAATCAACTAATATCTTTTCGGTATCAAATCTTTGTTTAAATATCAAGTAAAACATTTATACATCATTTTTTCGGTATCAAATCTTTGTTTAAATATCAAGTAAAACATTTATACATCATTTTTATATCAATCACAAGTCTTAGGATTCAATTCCTAACCAGGTTAAGGAGATAATAATTCATGCATCACAAGGGTGCAATAATGTGGCGTGAGATTATTGTTATTCAATTAGATCACAGCTCCTCGCCTATGCGAGTTTCTCTCTACCCCTAGGTAGCGTTTCCTTTCCACAAACCCTAGATCTTGTCTAAACTTCCACAATCGTTCTCCTTTTCTCTTTCGTTTTTTCACAATGAATCCCAAGATAGAAAAACCACAAAAAAAGTTCCTTCCGATCTTGATTCCGCAGAGTATGGCAGCTTCTTTCACCCAATAGAACATTAGCTTTCCCTGTGAGTCACGGCTATGACGGCTGGAGATCTTGCCAATGATGCTCAACAAAGGTTGGATTTCGCCTTTATATTACTAAAATTGGTCTGGGCTCATGGATGTTAGTAGTATTGATGAGGATTTACACCAATTTTGTCACTGCTATGTTTATGGCTTTGCCTCTGGTTTTCTAGAGTGATGTCGTTGTAGATGGAGCTTATGGAAATGGATCTGATCATCTTTTGGGTCCAGTTTGCTGTGAAAACCTGATGTTAGTAGGAATGGGCATAAATTTCTATCGGTTGTTTGGGAAGCACTATCTCGAGTAGAAGAAGAAAGAATCGAAACGCTGAAGTGTGATTTTACCTGTCCCTCTTTGAATTTGAATATGAAGTTGTCTTATAGCGAACTACTTTCCAGCTTTCCCCTACCTTAATCTTTTATATCTGAATAGCTTATCGAAAACCCTACATCCCTACAAAGAAGAAAGTATGGACAAAAAGAAGGAAGAAAACGAGTTGAGGGTGGCAGCATTATGTAAAAGGCTTGGACATCTTTGGTCCGAGGATGATGTGGTAGAAGTATGCCCTGAGATACCCTCACAAAAAAGAGATGAATGCAAACATGCTCTTTTGGGTAAACTTTACTCTAAACCCAATGTGAATTATCCTACATTTCTCTCTACAATGAAGAAAGTATGGAAAACTGAAGCTGTATAGTGTGTACAAAAAGAACCAGATCTCTTTACCTTTGTCTTTCAATCGGAGGAGGAAAAAGAGAGAGTTATGAAGTCCACACCTTGGTCTTATTCTAGCAATCTGCTTGTTCTTAAACAGTGTGAGCCTGAAATCCCAGAACATTGTTACGATTTTTCCAGAACAGCATTTTGGGTGAGAATTGGAGGTATTCCCCTTGGCTGAAGGGTTGAAATAGTTTACCATGATCTGGGAAGAAAACTTGGCTAGGTCCAGGAAATCCAATCAGAATCCATAGGGAATGTTCAGCAAAAAGGAGGAAGAGTTAGAGTGGAAATTGACCTGTCTAGTCCTCTGAAATCAGGGGCCATTTTGGATATCGGTAATAAATGGTTGTGGGTAGAATTTAAATATGCGCGATTACCTCATTATTGCTACTCCTGTGGAAGAATTGGCCACTATGCACCAGATTGTGCAGAAATCCCTTTATGCGGAATCACCATGGGCAGTCAACAAAATAGGACCCTATGAACCCTGCCTGAAAGCAGAAGCAAGTGATCGCAGCCCTTATTGGGAAGCTTTTTATGGAAAAATCGAAAAAGAACTTATAGTGGAAGAGACAATACCTATCGCACCTTCCCCAGCTAGTGGACAGGATATAATAGTGAGAGAGACATGCCCAGATATGCGAATAGAAGCTTGCAGCAAAAAGAGAGCAGAAAGTTCAATGGAACAGGAGATCATGGAAGAAATTATACCAAATAAGAAGGAACCCAAAGATTATGGAAAACATATCATTTGCTCAGAAGCTCCCAAACATAATTCTTTGAAAATAGGGAAAAGCAGCAAAAAGAATGTGAAGGTGCAGAAAGCAAAAAAGCAGAAGTGTTTACCTGACCCAACTCCCCTTCTTATAGATGATTCGGACCTGATGGAGACTCCAGTGAAGTTGCTCAAAAATGGAACAGAATGGGCTTTGGTGGCTAGCCCTAATAAGCCACCCATGACGACATGAAAATTATTAGCTGGAATTGTCAGGGGCTGGGCAACCCCCTGACAATCCAGGAACTAAGAGCCTTAATTGCTCTTGAAAGGCCCAGTTTAGTTTTTCTTATGAAAACTAAAAACAAAGCAACAATGGTGGAAAGTATAAGAAAAAAACTACAATTTCAGCACTTATTCCTAGAGAATTTGACAGGCATAGCAGGGGGATTAGCCTTAATGTGGCATGAGGAAGTAACACTGAAAGTGAAAGACAATTCAAAACAGTTTATCGATGTGGAATGCACTAATCCAGTTAGCAAATATGTCATGCAGATAACCTTTGTTCATGCTTCTACAAACTTTGGAGAGGTTATTATTATGGCAAAATTTGAAGGCTCTAAAACCTCATAGTTCAATTCCGTGGATATGCATGGGAGATTTTAATGAGATATTATATGTGTGGGAGAAGGTGGGGAAAAGAGAAGCAGATAATAAAAGAATTGCAGCCTTTAGAGATATGCTTAATGAGTCATCTTTGATAGATATTGATAGTTATGGATGTGCATACACATGGGCAAATAACAGAGAATGGGAGGATCTTGTTAAAAAAAGATTAGATGGAGTGTTACGCACTTTGGAATGGCGAATTACCTTTCATGAAGCAGAACTCCAAGCTCTTCCAGCTATTGGCTCGGACCACAGCCCTCTCGTCCTTAGGCTACACTCTGAACATAAGAGAAGAAAAAGAGACTTCAAGATGGAGGCTTTCTGGATCGAACATGAAGAGTACCATGGAGTTATCCATCAAATCTGGAACCAAACAGCTTCTCAACCGGCTACTTTTTCAGAGAAACTTAAGGAGACTTCAAAAGAATTAACAAAATGGAGTAAAGAGAAGTATGCCCATGCACCGAGATGGATAAAAGAGCTAACTCAGACTCTAACAGAAATAACCAATCAACCAGTCAAGCACACAAGCAGAAAAGAAGCTCAAAGTATAATACACCAGATTGATACATTGAGGAAGCAGGAAGAACAATATTGGGGATTGAGATCCCGTATAAAATGGCTACAATGAGGTGATAAAAATATTTGTTTCTTTCATGCAACAACGGTACGAGGAGGCATAGAAACAATATTACAATGCTACAAGTGGAAGACAACAGGTGGTGTCGTGATCCTGTAGCACTCAGAAATCATATTCAATCATTTTACAGCAATTTATACAAAACAGAAGGGCCGAGAAACTACCAGCCAGTCTTAAACCAATTCCGTGGATATGCATGGGAGATTTTAATGAGATATTATATGTGTGGGAGAAGGTGGGGAAAATAGAAGCAGATAATAAAAGAATTGCAGCCTTTAGAGATATGCTTAATGAGTCATCTTTGATAGATATTGATAGTTATGGATGTGCATACACATGGGCAAATAACAGGGAATGGGAGGATCTTGTTAAAAAAAGATTAGATGGGGTGTTACGCACTTTAGAATGGCGAATTACCTTTCATTAAGCAGAAATCCAAGCTCTTCCAGCTATCGGCTCGGATCACAGCCCTCTCGTCCTTAGGCTACACTCTGAACATAAGAGAAGAAAAAGAGACTTCAAGATGGAGGCTTTCTGGATCGAACATGAAGAGTACCATGGAGTTATCCATCAAATCTGGAACCAAACAGCTTCTCAACCGGCTACTTTTTCAGAGAAACTTAAGGAGACTTCAAAAGAATTAACAAAATGGAGTAAAGAGAAGTATGCCCATGCACCGAGGCGGATAAAAGAGCTAACTCAGACTCTAACAGAAATAACCAATCAACCAGTCCAGCACACAAGCAGAAAAGAAGCTCAAAGTATAATACACCAGATCGATACATTGAGGAAGCAGGAAGAACAATATTGGGGATTGAGATCCCGTATAAAATGGCTACAATGAGGTGATAAAAATATTTGTTTCTTTCATGCAACAACGGTACAGAGGAGGCATAGAAACAATATTACAATGCTACAAGTGGAAGACAACAGGTGGTGTCGTGATCCTGTAGCACTCAGAAATCATATTCAATCATTTTACAGCAATTTATACAAAACAGAATGGCCGAGAAACTACCAGCCAGTCTTAAACTAGTGTCATTCTCCTGTCGATGAGAACATCAATGCAGATCTAGTGGCCAACCCCACTTTGGGGGAAGTTTGAGCAGCAGTTTTTCAATTAGGAGCTTTAAAAAGCCTAGGCCCTAATGGTTTCAATGGGCTTTTCTATCAAAACTTGTGGGAAATTCTAAAGACTGACCTGCTCCAGCTAGTGCAGAATTTTTTCAACACAAGTATTCTGGATCCTCTCCTTAATCAAACATATATATCCTTGATTCCCAAAGTGAAAAATCCTGAGACCATAGGCCAATTCAGACCCATCAGTTTATGCAATTTTAGTTACAAAATCATTTCAAAGCTATTAGCAACCAGATTAAAAAAGTGACTGCCGGAGATAATTGAACCTGAGCAAAGCGCTTTTGTTCAAGGCAGACATATACAGGATAACATCCTAATTGTGCAGGAAGTGTTACATCAGTTGTGCATCACAAAGAGAAAGAAAAAACATCAGGCAGTATTAAAATTAGATATGCATAAAGCATATGACAGAATTGAATGGGATTTTGTTCGGGATTGTATGCTGAAAATGGGTTTCTCTAGGAAATGGGGTGGCCCTAATAATGCAATGCATAATAGCGGTGACATTTAGTGTGAAGCTTAATGGAGAACCTACCCCTTTTTTCAACTCCTCGAGAGGTCTCAAACAAGGTGATTCCCTGTCACCATATCTATTCATATTAATCTCAAATGTGTTAACATGGCTGATGCAAAAAGCAGTCGCAGAAGGTAGCATTAAAGGCATACAGCTAAACAGGTTTTTTCCCTAAGCTTTCTCACCTTCTTTTTGCGGATGATGTTATCTTTTTCCTGGATGGTACCATAGTTGAATGTCAAAATCTGATACTTACACTTAAACAGTATTGTTACACCTCGGGGCAAGCTATCAATGTAAACAAGTTAGGGGTTTATTTCAGCAAGAATAGTCCCTTACCACTAAGAAGAAATATGGCCCAAGAATTGAGAGTGCCTGTTTATGAAAAGACAGGAAAATATTTAGGCATTCCTATAGAATGGGGACAATCAAAAAAAGAATTGTTTGCATGGATATTAGCCAAAGTAAACTCAAAGCTAGAGGGCTGGAAAGAAAAGTTACTCACCAAAGCAGGAAAGGAAGTTTTGATCAAAAGCGTGGTGCAGGCCATACCAACCTATGCAATGTCGATCTTTAAGTTGCCAGTGTCCATCTGCAGAGCTATAGAAAGGCAAATAGCATCATTTTTGTGGCAAAAAGGAGATGCAAAGCGTGGAGCGCATTGGAAAAACTGGGAAGTTATGAAAACTAGAAAGGATGAAGGAGGGATGGGATTTAAAGATCTAATTACCTTCAATCATGCAATGCTTGGTAAACAAACATGGCGATTATACAATTCTCCAAATACACTGTGGAGCAAAGTCTTAAAAGGTATCTATTTTCCACATGGCGATCTTTGGACAGCTCAGAAGGGCCAACGATCATCATTGGGCTAGCAGAGTTTGATGCTTGGATGAGATACAATAAAAGCAGATACAAAATGGTAAGTAAGGGATGGAAAATCCATCAAAATCAGGGAGGACAAATGGTTATCACAGGGGATTATTGGGGGACAAGTGTCACGCCCCGATCCTCCGAGCGCGCGCACATCCCACTCTGGTCGATACAAATGCGACTTCCCAGGACACGTCGCCGACCCATTCAATTTTTATTATGCATGCGGAAGCGAAACAAATCCCCTGACAACATTTAACTTGGGATAGAAAAGCAGGCAATCAATCACAACCAAACAAGCTTTCTATAAACACATAGGTTTATATACAACACTGGATTGTCTACAAAATAGACAGGCTCAACAAAAAGGGAACTGTCCTATGACCAACTAGTCATACACGTTCGCCGATTCTTCAGCCTCCACCTTCCGAACTCTAGGACTTCCGGTCCTCCACGACCGTCATCTAGGGACCTGAAATATTATCCCACAACCGGGATGAGACTACGTCTCGGCCGAGTCCTACCCTCTAAAACTCAATTAGGAAGAAAATACGCCTCGGGCGCTCTAGCCACACAAATAGGATAGAGGACTCACCTCGCCTCGCCCCTTTCCCCGCACGTCGCACAATTCATATTCAAACAATGCTCGCACAAGCTGAAACTACCGACACTTATATCGGTCTATCAATTCAATCAATCCAATCATTCGCAATGATTCAATTCCATCATACTATCTATCTTTCCATTTCAATCCGTACTATCTATCAACCATTACTATCTATCATTCAATACCGTCTATCAAACCGAAATCGTTAATACGACACATGCTCTCCAAAGCTGTAATATATAGACGGTAGCTCGCCAAGTTTGTATAGATAGATAGCTCACCAAAGTCAGAATCGATAGATAGCTCGCACAAGCTGTATAGATAGATAGCTCACCAAAGCTGTAACTGATAGATAGCTCGCACAAGCTGATCATTCAATAATAAACCATAGAACTGGATATTCAATCCAATAACAACCAACGATTCAAACTAGTCATATAAAGCAATTACGGTGCTAAAAGCCAACACCGGGTATTTTCAAGTTAAATACCACAACTTCATCAATTTCACACAATTCCACACTTTTGGAATAATTAACCATAATCATCAATCACTCAATTTCTCAATTTAAACATACAATTAACACAAACCGACTGCACTTCTTTGCGCGATCAGCGAAATTCTAACGACCAAGCCATCCCGGCATAATTTTCGAAATTATTAAATAATTAAATTTAATTCCGAAAATTAAATAATTAAATATTATTTTATAAAAATATAATTTAATAAAATAATATTTATAAATTCGAAATAATTATTTAATTAAAAATAATTAATTAGGGCTTAAACTAGATTACACTAATTTAAACATACAATTAGCCCTAATTAAACATCCATTAAACTAATCATGCAACTAATCTAATTTACATTAAAATAATCTAATTTAATCACATAAACCCAATTAGACTAATCTAAACACCCCTTAAGCGTCATTAACTCACTAAGCAAGAATTAGAGGATAAACTCACCGGTTTTGCGCGCCGGTGAGTTCACGGCGACCACGACACCAAGGCGGTCGATAATCCCCAAAGCGGCGACACCAACGGAGGCCGGGAAGACACTGAAAACGGGCCTCGAAGACCTCACGGCTTTCTGGTTTTCTGCTTCTGATCTGGGCTGAACTGCAGAGAAGAAACCAGCAACTTCAACGGCGAAAACGGGCCGATCGGAGCTCCGGCAAGCGGGTGGTTGGCAACCAATGGCTCCCGGGGGTCTTGGGGATCTTGTAGGAGGTTGGGACGGGCAAAGGAATGGTCGGAATGGGGCGAAACAGCAAGAAAACTCGGAACAGGCGGAGCAGGGCGGAACCAGACGGTCCGGCGAGCGGCGGCTTCGGGCGGCCGTACGGGACGGCCGGAGAATCGTTCCGGCGAGCGGCGAGGTGCTCCGGAACGGTCTGGATGTCCTCTTCGCGGCGATGGGTGGCTCGTTCGCTGATTCAACCGGGAAGTTAACTTTTACTCGGATCTTTGGCGAAAGGTCGGCTGGAGCAGAAACTGGAACGAGGGGAAAACAAGGGAGGAAAACGGCCGACGATGGCCTTCCGGGCGTGCGACGATGGAGGGGCTGGTGAGCTCGGTTTCCTCTGGTTTTCTTGAGCTTTTCCTAAGCCTCAACCATGGAGAAAGCCATGAATGAAGGAAGAAGATGGTCTGCTGAAGAGGGGGCCTCCTTGGTGGCTCACTAGGGCTCAACACTTGTCTAAACCTCATTTGCTTTGCCCCCACCATGACATCACATGCCATCAGCCACTCTCTCTCCTCAAGCTTCCTCCACAAGCTTGTTAATAGGTGCAAAATGTCCCTAGCCCCATGGCATACGAATTATAGACATTTGTGCATCAAATTCAATCAATTCTCACTCAATTCCATCCAATTGAAGCTCAATTAAATCAACCCATGTGTCATCGGCCTTCTCATGACATTTCCCGTCAAATGATCCAACTTGCATCCCGAAGATTCAATTAAAACGGCCCTCTCGACAATCTCGAACAAAACGGCCTTACTTTACTTTTCTGCCAAAAATCTCGGTTTGTAGAAAAATCTTACCTGGAGATGAGTCGACATTCCTAAAATGAATGTGACTTGACAAAACTTCCAATTTCTGTAATCGGGTTCAATTTCACGGTTAAATTCAATGGGCGCGACTTTAGCGCGTCCTAATCTACCGGGTAGCTTTAGGAATTTTCAGTGCAATTGACCTGTGGTTGATTATTTTCAAGCCACAAAGTGCATCTTCGACACATTGGCGACTCTCGATTGTCGTAGAAATCTCGAGGTTTCAAATACGGATACAGGGTACCAAAACGATAGAGAAATCCGTCTAGTGCCGATCAACAAGAATTGTGCAATTAGGTGGAATCACCCACACTGAATTACATGGTTCTATTGAATCGACCTATCTCCGGTCTCCAATCGGTCTGCGCCGTAATGACCCTTGCAGATTAGTACGGTCGAGCAGTCGTTTCTTGGTCGAATTCTCAAGTCTATTGCGTTTAGATTCCTTAACGGCTTCACCTGATAGACTAGTTATCTCGCGAGTGATCAGCTCAGAGAAGAAAGCTATAGACGCGAAGATGAAATGCCCGACTTATTTAATTGAAACCAGAATTGGAAAATCGGGATGTCACAACAAGCAACGTACCAAGAACCTACTATGGTGGTAGGTCTGATCAATGAAAATTCTTGAGCTTGGAATCAGCCAATAATTCAATAGTTTTTTGAGGAAAACATAGCAAATGAGATCTTAGCAATCCCCCTGAGCAAAAACCCCAAGCTAGATATCATAGTTTGGACAGGAAACAGTACAGGAAAATATTCTGTCAAGAGTGGATATAACATGGCTTCTTCATCAACTATCAACAAAAATCAACACAGGGCATCCTGTTCGTTCCAGCCTCCACGTACCTTATGGACACAGATCTGGCGTCTCGCAGTTCCACCGAAAATTAGAACTTTTCTCTAGAGCATCTGTCAAAATGCTATTCCCACGAGAGAAAATCTCTAAAAAAGAAACATCACCCCTGATCCATTATGCCAGTTGTGTTACTCACAAGTCAAAACCACAGAACACCTCTTTCTATTTTGTAAATGGACAAAACAGATCTGGGAGGATAACCGTTTGCAGGGCACGAACATCACGAAAGATATAAAGAGATTTGATCAATGGCTACTCGAGGCTTTCGACTCAAGAGGGGATTTACCTGCACGGGAGTTCATTGGAGTGGTTCTTTGGCAAATTTGGAAGGCTTGGAACACTTGGATCTTCAGAGCAAAGTGCTCACAACCCCGCGGATATCCTCGATCTCGCACAAACCCAAACCATTACTTTCAGCCGAGGGAAGAAGAATCAGAAGGTAGAAAACCCAAATCGATACCTATAGGAGCACTGGAAGCCACCGAACAAATGGGAGATGAAGATGAATGTTGATGCGTCATGGATTCCAGGTGAGTTCATATGCTCGGTCGCCAGAATCGTACGGGATGGAGCTGGGTGTGCCGTCGATGGCTTCGCCGTTGAATCTAGGGTTTCTTCGGTAGCACACGTGGAAGCCGAAGCAATTTTGCATGGGATTTACTATCTAAAAGAGATGCAGTCGAGACACGTGCATGAAGCCAAAAGTCAAGCAGTTCTCTGGATATGCGAAAGTGATAGCTACGCGGTTGTGGAATTCGTGATGGGCCGGGCCGAGCCACCTTGGAATTTACAAGAAATTGTTCAATGATGCCGAGAGGAGTTATCCCAGTGCAACAACACATCGGTAATATATTGCCCTCGTGACGCAAATCGAGCAGCAGATTGGCTGGCACGCACCCATCGAGCAAAGAAGCTTCCTCTAAATTGGCTGAAAAACCCCCCTCTACCTCTATGGGAAATTTTATGTTTCGACTGTAATCCATCGTTGTCTTTTAAGACTCCTTAATCGAATGCATATTCTACTTTCAACCAAAAATAAATAAATAAATAAAATGAGTGCAAACGGCAAACCTTGTATTTCCTCCAAAGAATGAAACACAATTTCATTTTTTAATTTTCTTTTAAGTTTTCATATACTCCCAGAAAACCCCTCAAAAGCTATTTTTTAGTCTATCCTAATTTGAGAACTTTTCTGGATTTTTTTACATTAAAATAATAATATTATATTATTAAAAAACCGGGATCTCCTGATCGAAACCGACCCTGATCGCTAACCCCCGGCTAGGTTGGCCACAATACGCAGGCCTAGCCCAGTCCCCAAAATCTAGCCCGTTAGCGAAATAAAAGGGGGCCCGACTCAAAGAAAAGCAAACCCTAGACTAAGCCAACCAAGTCTATTTTGACATCCAAGGCCCACAACGAGTCTGATTTGTGCAGCCCACTCCAAACCCATCTTAACACAAAACCAAGCCCGCCTTCAATTAAAGGGAATGCCCGGCCCTTGCTTATCATTTCCCATTAATCAGGAACCCTTCTCAACTAGCACCCCCGCCTGACCCGGTTCGCAGCCGCATGCCGCCGTCTCGGCCTAGCCGCGCCCCTTCTCCGGCGTCACCTCGGCCAGCCCAGGCCGAATGCCTGGCCTCCACCAGGCCAGGCACCGCCACCAGACAAGACGCAGCTCCGCCACCTCCTCTCGGGGACGGCGTGACAGCAGTTCGTCGGCGCGGTTCAAGCGTGGTGGTCACCGGAGGCTCGCTCCCGCTCTCACTGTCTGTCAGAGCTCTGCCCGAATCTCCACTCATTCGCAAACAAGTGAACTCACTTCAAGTCCTTTGCGATCAGACTTTCCACTCCAGGTATCAGCATCAGCATCATCCTCCAGGCCCACCACCATACCTTTTCCCTCAAGTCCTGCCTCCTTTTTTCTTTAGGTTTTGTTCTGTGATCTCGATTCATTGCTTTTTTTCTTTAATGTCCTTCTCGTGTAACATATTCATCTGAAATCTGCGGTTTACCAATGCTGCTTCCGCTTTTCTTTTTCTAGTTCTATCGTTTTGACATTTTGGGGATATGTGAATTAGCATTGACTTGGGTCTGCCGGTTTTTAGTAGCATTTGGCGCAAAACTAGCAGGATTGGCAGCTTTTGTAGCCTCCATTTCCGAAACCAGTTTCTTTAGATTCTGCTTCCACAACAACGTAATTTTTACCAGGGGATCATCAAAGATGACAAGGATTGACTCTTCGAGCATTTTGGTTCTTTCACGGAATTCCCTATATGCTTCATTAGTGGAAGAGTACCCAAGAAAAATATCTTTATCCGACTTAGAGTCAAACTTTCCCAAATTATCAATAGCATTCTTAAGGACAGAGTGAACACTACCAATTTTATGAATGTAAGAAACATAGGGCTTCCTACGTTCGTAAAGCTCAAAGATAGTCTTGCCAAATATGGATCATAAGGGAACATGTTTCTTAATGAGGTCTTTATGGCCTTGGCTAAGAAATGCTTAGAAATTGTGCTTTCTACCAACACGATACGCACCATCTCTTGCAAAGTCCTATTTATCCTTTCAGCAACACCATTTTAATGTGGTGTGTAAGGAAAGAAAAAATCATGCTCCGTGTCATATTCATCAGTCATCACAAAAAGATTCAAAGTTATGGTTGCTTCTGGTGCATGAAATGCTGGGCATATTTTCATTTTGGACTTCTTAGCAAGTTTAACAAAAAGCATGCAAATCATCATGCTTATGAGATAGAAACAAAACCAAATAAATCCAAAATAAATCTATATCTGTCTTTTCATGCAAGCAATCTCAAAATGGAAATACTTACCTGTTCGTAGAATAATTCTATTTACTAAAAATAAAGAAATTGCGTATATGTCATTGAGCACTGCTAACATGACCGTGTAATGGTGTCACGGTGGGATGCCAACCACAAGATTGGAGGTGGGTCCCCATAACACTCGTGATTGAGATGTGATTGTTACACTGTGTAAGAGGTTTTTTTTGGACAAAACACTGTGTAAGAGGTTATGCGAGCATTTCTCTACATCATTCTCTAAAGCCTACTTGTATAACTAGCTTTCTACACCGCCATTGTACAAAATAAAAGTCCTCTATTGTCTTTCGGTACACTCCTTGATCCATCGGTATAAACATGCTCTTCTATTTTCTATTTTATGACGACAAAGGTGTGATACTATTTTTTTCATGGGAATAGCAACATAATTGCTGTTAAGTTTCTTTGCGTACGTAATTGATTGAGTAATCTCTAAATCATTTCATTGATTCATATTGTGCTTCGGCTACTCTTCTCTTGACATAATTAAAAAGAAAAAAAAATCATAAGGAAAAGTCTCTATTCTTGAAGTTTGACCTAGTTCAGAGTGCCAATTAGTAAAATCATTGTTTAGGCTGAAATCTTTTATTACAAATCCAAAGTTTTGGCCATTATCAAATAGCGCGACTGTCAATTAAAACAATGAATAAAGAAAGACTTATTTTTTAATAAGGGCCATTAACTTAACTAAGAATTTTTTTTTTTTTGGCCTCTTTCCTGATTATATATGTCATGAGATTTAATACACAATTGACTATATCATTCTAAGCAATTTGATTCCATTTTGAATACTTGATACCCATAAAATTTGACCAATTGCAGTTTGAGCTACTGAGATTGTGACAAAAGTTAAGTAAAAATGTAAAAGAGACCTAGCTACCAATTATGCAGATAAAAATAACATGAAGATTAGGTTGTGCCCAATATCAGATAGTTATACATACGCATGTTTATCTTGAAGTTGACTTTGCCAAAGCACAAATCTGTGCCGTCAGCAGCAAATAGCGAACGGCGGGTCCAAGTGCTGATACTGATATAACTAGTGTGAGTACCTAGAGGAGGGTGAATAGGTATACAAAAATAATTCTCTCTCGATTTGAAAGCAATACTAGGTAATCAATTGAAAGGAAATTAACCGAACTATGATCAAAGTAAAAACAGAGAGTAGGGAAAAGAAAATTCAACACGAGATTTATAGTGGTTCGGCTTGTTCCAAGCCTACGTCCACTCTTCGCACCGACAGCCCCACCGGCTGGATTTCACTATGAACAAAAGAGATGTTACAAAGAATGCTCTTCCTTGATTCCACAAAGTATGGATGTTCTACCACACTTCCTCAAGGTATCTCACAATATGAACTATCTTCCGTATACAAGGTTTTCGCTCGAAATGAATTGACTACGAATCAAGGAGCTTCGACTTTGGAATTCTTCTATCGCGCACATTCTCGAACAACTGAACGCCTTCCTTTTATACTCCTTTATGCCATCATACCCGTTGGCACTTACCAAAGGAATTCTTCCAATCTTCCCGTTGGACAGAATCAATTAGGAAGATCATTCGAGCTATTAAAGGAACATGTCGATAGCCCATCAATCCTGCTTGCCCATACAATCAGGATCTTGGTTTCCATAAGAATAACCTTTCAAGAATACTTAGCCAATCATCGGATCCTTAATCAATCTTGATTCAAATAGAGGAATCTGTTATCTCATATCCACCAAGAGATCTTCTCCGAATCGATAAGGCTAAGTCCATAATGAATCAAACAGATCTGGATAACCTTACTTCAAATGGAATAGAAACTCACTTTGAGAATAGACTTTAAGTCTTGAGTCTCCGATCCGAAGTCTTCGAGACTATTTCTGCGAGATCTTCGACTAGACCGATAGAAACGTTTTGTCGAGCTTCAAAATATTCCAGAAAGATTTCTCCAACAATCTCCCCCTTTTTGATGGTGACAAAACTTTCCTACAAATTTGAAAAACTTTGACCTGCAAAACATTTCTCAAGCAATATGGATATCTCAAAAAGATTAATGACTTAATGATAACACTAGAGTCTGCATCCACAGAAAGTAGGTTAGTCTGGCATATAAAGTCATTCACAAGATATCAATAATACATACTTAACATCAAAGCAGCAGTCAAATTCAAATCCACACCATATTCAGTCCAAATCCAGACACACACAAACTAAAAAAATTAGACAAGATAAGTTCAAAGTTGTTCAAAGCTTGCATCTCTCCCCCTTTTTGTCATCATAAAAAAAGGTTTGAGATGAAAAAGAAGTCAAATTTGCTTGGGAACGCGAACAAGCTGGAAATCTCCCATGGATTGAATGATGCCTTCCAGCTTTTTCAAATCTTCCCTTAGATGAGTCACTTCTTCTCCTTTAGCATTGGCTTGAATTTGAGTAGAAAATGGCTTGAATCGATCGGACGGAAATGGAAGAAGCTTGTCCAGCATTCTTCGTTCCGAACCTCGCACTCCAAGGCATAAATTTGACCTCGCATTTCCAGGAGAACATCAATGATTCTGCGAAAATCTGCTGTGTTGTCAGTCTGCGTACTAGCTTCAGCACGGTCTGATGGAGTAAAGGCAAACGATGGTATATCAGCATAATTGTGCAGATTTGGCGATGAAGCACCATGACCCTCTTCAAGAAATTGAGAGTCATAAACATCCTCTAGATCTGCAGGAGAACAACTGACTCCTTCACTGGTAACAGGATGGAATGTCGCTCCTCTTTGCTCCTTGTCTCCCCCTGTTTCTATGGCTTCATGGGGAGAAGAGTGTGTTTCAGGCTCTTCTGCCTCTTGATCTGCTCTCTCTTCTTCTTCTTCTTCGAATCTCTCCTGCTCTGTTCTTTCTTCAGCTCTTCTCTCCTCTTCTTCTTTTTCTTCTTCTTCTTTCTCCTATGCTTCTCTTTCTTCTTTCTCTTCTTTTTCATTCTCTTCTTCTTCTTTTTCTTCTTCTTTCTCTTCTTCTCTTTGCTTCTCCTGTTCTTCTCTTTCCTCTGCTTCCTTCTCTTGTCGTTCCATTAATTCAGGAACAGAACGACTTAGCTTCTTCAAAGCTATGGCAGAGATGGTGAGATCATCCTCATCATTCTCAT